>OY720454.1:41539453-41846953 GCA_963082715.1 Harpalus rubripes
ATTTTATACTTCATATTAAATGGACATAGAGTTAAAAAATTATAAAGAAATTAAATATCATATATATTAGTTAGCTTTGCTATAACTCTGGAAACAGCTGCTACATTAGGAAAATTCTGATTGAAAGGTGTCAGTGTCAAGTGCAGTTGACAGTTATGTTTCTGTTATAATTTTACTGGAAATATAGGATCTTTTGTATGGAATTTGTATAAAATACATACAACTGTCTTAAGGTAATGTACAAGAAATATAATCTTTTGCAAGGAACTTTCTGTATAACATTTATACAAAATACCTACATAGAACTGACGGAAGGTAATGTGCTGGCCACATCAGATTTTTTATATTATTAAACTGTTTTAACCCACAGTACGAAATTAAATCGACATATTATATTTTTCACGAAAATCTGTTCAGAGCTTCAAGTAAAGTATCACTTTTGGTTTATCAATTTTAGAAAAAATCTAACGTGTCGTTCTCATTAATATAAAAATCTTAAATACCAAATTTGAAAAGTTTTGGAATATATCATAATATATTTTTTACGAAAATCTGTTGACAGCTTCAAGTAAAGTATCACTTCCGGATTATCAATTTTAGCCCCTTCATATAAAAGTCGTAAATACTAAATTTGACAAGTTTTGGAGTATATCATAATATATTTTTCACGAAAATCTGTTCAGAGCTTCAAGTAAAGTATCACTTCTGGTGATTAATTTTAGCTAAAATCTAATATGTTGTTCCCCTTTATATAAATTAAATACTAAAACTGAAAAGTTTTGGAGTATATTTTAATATAGTTTTTCATGTCTCGTGGCCGCGTGCCTGAGTGTCTGGTCGCGAATCTGGGGAACCGGGTTTGATCCCGACTGACACCAAATATTTCCAATTTTAAATGGCACAAAATTGACCCCTGTGGTGCACTCTCCACGCCAGCAATGAGTGCCCGTGAGGTGACGCCTGGTAAGCGCCCGCACGGTGCAAATATTTCATCATTACCGATATCTGTGTACAAGCAGATTGGCACACCCATCAATGGGTAATAAGCCGTGATGATATATTTATTTATTTTATTTATTTAGTTTTTCATTAAAAACTGTTATGGGCTTTAAGTAAAGTATCACTTCCATTTAATCAATTTTACCCAAAATCTAATCAACTCGTTATATGAATGCAGGAAACTTAATTACGGAAAATAAATATATTTGCAAGTTTGTTATAAGAGTTATCGTGGAGGAAAAAATCGTCACACACACAGACATCTTAAAAATAGTGAAAACGTGTTGTGGGGACCCTAATTCGTGCTTATTTACTAAAAACCCACCATCGAATTTTTGGACCGATAACATTACCTCCCTTATAGTATGACGGGAGGTAAAAATTAACGATGTCTGATCAAGGTCATCTATGAATTGTATGAATTAAGATTTTATTCTGTCAAATTCAGTAGATAAAATACTACTGTTATTTTATTATTATAAAAATATATGTTACTGTAAAAACGTTGAAAATTCGAAACTAAGTCAACTGGTAAGTTAGCAAATGTAATACCAAATACGGGAAAAATGAGATACTGTTATAGTATATGATAAGACTTAAGGTAATATATCTGAATTAATAAATAAACTTACGTTTAGTTACAGCGGAAATATTGCCAACAACGAGCATCGTTTTGAATTGGAATGTTCTAACTTAGTCGAAACAAAACAATATGAACTTTTGAAAGAGAGATAAATATATGTCAATTTGTTAACTCGTTCATGAAATAGATTACCTTGATCGGACATCTTTCAAATATTTTACTGTAAATTTGCTGCGAGTTAAAATAACTTACCGGCCAATCACAAGCTATTTTTAGCCGCGTAGTTTTTGAATCGCTCCTCCGAATTAAAAAACAAAGTATAGTTGACTTTGACACCGGTGACAGAACCATCGTGCTACCAGCCAATGTGTCCTAAAAGGATCAAACATGGCTACACTTGCTGATTTTTAAAAATCAATGTACCCATATTGTTTCCCTCTTATAATTATTTTAGTGGAATTTATAAAACAAAATAAAACAGAACATTTTATCTTATTTTTGCTAATATTTACCTTTGCTTCTTTTGAAACTTGTCTTCTGTGGAAGAAATGACGAGACAAGTCATCAAAACCAGGTCAACCAATGTGAAACATTTTTGGGAAAATTTGCAAAATAAAATTAGAAACCATTTTCTAATAATGTTTTATAAAAACTGATGTAAAGAGTTTGTCAAACTGTTATCAAAGTGAAAGACAATGGAGGTGTCCCAGAAAAATCGAAAATTTAAATTCACAGTCATTTTTTTTCGCTTAAATATTTATAACAGTTGGGAGTTAACAATTACTCGAAGCCTCAACAGTATTTATTTATACAAAACTGACGTTTCGGAATACACTTTACACCCATTTTTCAAAGTCTACAAACATTAAAAAACAAATTTATACGAACCTATAAACAATTAACATTTTATAAAAAAACAGAGAGAGATAGTATAATCCCCCAAATGTTTCTCAGGCGCAATTGATTGAAGACTTTTGGGCCTTTCTTAGCAGAAATGTATACAATAATGGGTGGGAATGCCAAAACGAACAACAGTTACAGACAAGAATATTTCTGACGATTAAGGAACTAGATTTAACATCGCCCAGAGATAAAAAATGAGACAGGGTATCAAAAAAGTCGCATTGGAGATAATGGTCCCCTATCGGTGTAGTAAAATTACATTTCTTATCTTCTTAGTTTATAGGAACACACCCTTATGCCCACGTGCCAATAAAAAAAAATTGTTTCTATTTCATAAAACAGTTCTTTTTCTCAAAACTTTTGTTACATACATTACCATTGTTTACAACAGTATTGTATTTTGAAATTAATAATATTAATTTCGAATTCATATTTTCTTATTGATTTTTCCATCATAATTTTGGGCGTTATAGTTAGTAAACAATATTATTTTTAGATTCAATTTATTGCGAATAATATTGTTTACCGTATCTGAAATAACACAATGTATTTCAGCTGAAATTATTTATAACATTATTTAATATGCATACGCATAGGCGCCGACTTGTAGGGTGCATGGGGTCAAGTGCACCCTACAAATGAATTTGTCGTACGCAAAAATATAGATATGCACCTGACAACAAATTTAAAAAAGATGCCATGTTTTTTAATAAAATCAACAACGATTTCATTTACGGCAAAACCGAAAAAAGAATTCAGGAACTTTCCACGTTCGCCACTACCTTTAAATTACTAATAGAGATGTATATCTCCCTATTCTTTCAATCGCCTTGTATATATATATATATATATATATATATATATATATATATATATATATATATATATATATATATATATATATATATATATATATATATACAAGTATATCGTAATAGGGTGGTGACCGAACATAGGACTTTTGTAATCAACGTTAATAGGACTTTATCTTGTAAAATCAGATTTTCGTAACTGCCTGCTTCCTTAATTGAAGTTTCCAATGCAAAAAGTAAATATGTCCACTTATATAACATCTTCAGGAAAGCGAATAAATGTGTCACCGTGAAATTAGTGGGTATAATTATAATTTGTTTAATATGAATTATTAGAAATTTGTTCTTAAACGTTGCTACTTACTACGTTTGTTATTCATCAAAATATTTCACAATATAAAACCAAAAATATATTGGAAATATCTTGTTTTTGCACAGGAATTGGAAAAAAATGAACATTTTAGATTTTTCAAAAATTTATTTCTTCAAACATAGGTACAGTAGTAATTTTAATTATAAAAATAGATAAAAATAATTAGTGCCTCAATAACTTAAAATAGTTTATTCGTTTTCAGAGTCCTCTAGTTCTGAGCACGAGTCGGTTTCCATTTCAGTTTGAGTTTTATTTTTTTTGATTAGCTTCTATTTCATCATAAAACCCCATATTACACATTGGCACATAATTTTTGGCTAATGCCATTACATTCGAAAATTTATTATCCTTGAATTTTTTCTTTTCTTTGTATAAAAAAAAATTAGTCTGGCATTGATAACCAGTACCAGCTACGTCACGCAAGAAATTCTTAACTTAAAAATTCATATCTCACTCATTACCTACTTAAAATTTTTAAGTCGGATTTGCACTGAAATTCTTATTTCATCCTATTCTTACAGATTTTTTTTTTACCTTCCGTCACCTTTACGTAAAGAACGTATTGTCTTTAGTCAACAAAAAATTCGATGATGAGTTTTTAATGAATAAGCACGTTTGAGGGTCCCTAGATTACGATTTTATTATTTTTACGATGATATGTATGTGTGTATGGATGGATGGATGTATGTGTGTGACTATTCTTTCGGATCGCATAACTCCAATACCACCTTTCCAAAAATAATTTTTTTTTCGCTGTTAAATATCATTTTTTCATATTTAATGTTATTATAAATATTAAAGAATATTTTATTCTCTGTATGATTTGATTACATTTTATACTGTATATTCAATAGATATAGAGTTAAAAAATCTGATGTGGCCAGCACATTACCTTCCGTCAGTTCTATGTATTTTGTATAAATGTCATACAGAAAGTTCCTTACAAAAGATTCTATTTCTTGTACATTACCTTAAGGCAGTTGAATGTATTTTATACAAATTCCATACAGAAAGTTTATAACAAAAGATCCTATATTTCCAGTAAAATTATAACATAAACATACTGTCAACTGCACTTGACACTGACACCTTTCAATCAGAATTTTCTTAATGTAGCAGCTGTTTCCAGAGTTATAGCAAAGCTGACTAATATATATGATATTTAATTTCTTTATAATTTTTTAACTCTATGTCCATTTAATATGAAGTATAAAATGCATTAAAATCGTATAGAGAATAAATAATTCTTTAATATTTATAATGACATTAAATGTGAAAAAATTATATTTAACATAGTTTTTTCAAGAAAAACTGTTAAAATCTTCAAATGAGGGTACTTCCGGTTGTCCAATTCAAACCAAAATCTAATCCGCTCTTCACATGGATGTAACGAAGAGAAATACGAAAGAATTATAATTTTTAGAATTGTAGTATGGAAGTTATCGTAGACGAAAATTTTGTTACACACACACGCACACGCGCACGCGCACGCGCACGCGCACGCGCACGTGCACGCGCACACGCACACGCACACGCACACGCACACCCACACCCACACCTACACCCACACCCACACCCACGCGCACGCGCACGCGCACGCACACGCACACACACACACACACACACACAGACAGACACACACACACACACACACACACACACAAACACACACACACACGCACGCACGCACGCACGCACGCTCGCACGCACGCACGCACGCACGCACGCACGCACGCACACACACACACATACGCACACGCACACGCACACACACACACACATACACACACACACACACACACACACACACACACACACACACACACACACACACACACACACAGACATCATCGTAAAAATAGTAAAATCACATTCTAGGGACCCTAAAACGTGCTTATTCATCAAAAACTCACCACCGATTTTTTTGACCAAAGACAATACCTTCCTTACCTAAAGGTGACGGAAGGTAAAAATTGTAAAGAAATTAAATTTCATAAAACAGTCAGCTTTGCTATAAACATGGAAACATCTACTATATTAAGAAAATTCTGAATGACAGATGTCAATGTCAAGTGGAATTGACATAGTATGTTTATGTTATAATTTTACTGGAAATGTAGAAACTTTCTGTATGGAATTTGTACAAAATACACAGAACTGACTTAAGGTACTGTACTGGAAATAATGAATCTTTTGCAAGAAACTTTCTGTATTGGAATTCGTACAAAGTACATAGAACTGACGGAAGGTAATGTGCTGGCCACATCAGATTTTTTTAAATGGTATAGGACCCTATTATCAAAGTATTGTGGTATTACTTTCGGCTGTACCGGTCACCAGCCTGTATATGTAAAATCTTAATTTTTTGTTCGTTGAGCGTACAGTACACCCGACAAAATTTTTCATAGTCGGCGCTTATGGTCATACGTATCTTGTAATTGATGGCAATAATAATAATACAAATTACAGTAATTCTTTAAATACATAAATGGAATAAATTGTACCAAAATCAGAATATTTTTTCTACCGAATAATTAAAATATTGTTTAAAGCCGATACAATATCCTGTTTTATGTTACGTACTCCAATATAAATTATTTTGTAAATTATATTAAAATCTGGTTCAATATTATTTGAGGTGTGAAACATGATTATGGAATAAAATGTAATTTAACATTTATTTAAATTCAATACATTTATAGGTAATCAAATTCAAACACATGCTTCTCATATTGCTGTAATATGCCGGTAAAATTATAGTTGTACCCTTTGAAATCAGAGTACAACAAAGTGCATAATGTAAACTTTTCTTTTTTCAACAACAGTAAAATTAGAAACGGGTAGAAGAGAACTGCATTGAGTGAGGCACGCTCCATAAAAAGTACTTTTATGGATGTAATTTTGAATTTATATGAAAGTGTATCTTGTTGCAACAAAGGTATGTAAAACCGCTGTATGGTAATGTGCCCTATTAAAAGTAATAAAACCCTTCCTCGGCGGCTATGGGCCGCGACTACGTGCATGGGCCTTGTGTCTCTAGGTCTGACGTAAAATTTTTCACTGGAACGGCGCAAGAAAGAAATGAAAGCCACAGAAGTTATAAAAAGAATATATTAGAATATTATAAAAGTAGCAGTAGCAACTGCGAAGAAATGTTTCAAAACGGCTACCGCTACACAATCCGAAATCTCATTACGAACTTTGCGGTACGCACTTAATAACGTGAAATAAATCATGCAAATTAAATTATACATCAAAAAATCTCCTTTCTGGGCATTAGACCTGCATTTTTTATGATATCAGCTTTATTACATTAAGCCTTTAACGAAACTTGACTTTATTGCCGCATTACACAATCTACGTCACTTTTACTTTGTTTCGACTCGAATGTCCTGTAGCTCTATACAAAATGCCTTCATCATAAAACCAAATCAAATTTATTACTAATGTAAATGCGAGTGGCTTCGTATTATTTTATTTGGACCTTTTTTCAGGAATTCTTTTTATTTCAGTTGGATATACTTTTAAATGGAATAGAGATACCAGTTATTGATTAATTAATGAATTCAGAGTGGAATTTATTTTTTTGTCTACTGGTGAAATGCAGTTTTCAAAAATTGTTCTCCAATATTTAAAATTGATACAACAAAAAACCTTCACTAGAATTAAACAGTAAAATAAATTGCTTAAAAATAAAGAGATGATAATATCTAATTGATGACTTCATTTGTTTCATTGCTGTAACTTTTATTTTTACCCCATAAATTTAAAAATTAGATTAAACAATCGAAAGGCTAAAATCTCGATCAATAGTTAACTTTCAACAATGATAAAAAATTTGAGCATCGCCATTCGGAAAAGCATAAAATTATTAAAATTGTGCCCTTCAATTACAAACCAAAATTCCATATTATTTCATGCTTAAAAATTGTTTGTTGAGGGTCGAAACCCACGTACCTATGTAAATATAAAATATAATAAATAAATAAATAAATAAATATAAAAAATGGAAAAAGTTCAGAAATTTTAAAATTCAAATTTTTGTGTTATTACTTTATTAGCTACGCTCCAATGCGTTTATTTTAAAATTTAAAACGCTAGTTCGATATCTTTTCGTTCGATTCTACGGACAAAATCACATAAGTATACCAATTTTCAAATTTTTTTGAACAAATATATAATTTTTAGAGGAAAATGACTGAATCAAACCAAAAATCTTTTAAAAAAGTACTCCATGCGAATTTCATCATTTTTATACTTTGATTTATATAAATTGAATCAGTTGTTTAAAAATTTTGAAAATTGGTATATGCTTAATGTAGAATCCATTGATGATATTTCCAAATATATGTAAATAGGGGATTACAGCTCAATCGAATTAAGAGAAATTAGTAAATAATAATGAAAGTAGATGCTTAATAATGAATATTAGTAATGAAATAAAATGATATAATTTAAATACTTCCGAAGTAAGGGGGTTTTTGTTTTAGCAGCTCATGACTCACATGAAACCCACATATATATATATATATATATATATATATATATATATATATATATATATATATATATATATATATATATATATATACAGGGTGTAACAACATGATATGTCACAAATAAGTGTACGTGTTTTAGTAACAAAAACAAGAAAAAAAGTCTTTTAAACTTTTGCCCTACCTTGATTCGTTTTCAAGTTACAGGGTGTTAAAATTTTTCGATAAAAAAGGTTTTATTTTATAACATCTATTATTTTATTATTATTTTATTGACATCTAATATTTACAACAATTGTTCAAAGTGACGTCCTTGCACTTGAATGCAGACTTCGAGAACACAATCCACTTTTATCGAAAAATTTTAACACCCTGTAATTTGAAAACAAATCAAGGTCGCGCAAAAGTTTAAAGGACTTTATATATATATATATATATATATATATATATATATATATATATATATATATATATATATACATTATTTTAATTGGCGACTCAAAGGCCACCTATAAATATATAACGAATACCGAGTTAGGGGGTGGAGTCTACTACCAATGGAAGTAGACAAATTAAAATAGCTGACACGGGGCTACCAGTCCAGTACGGCAATTCTCAAACAGTTTTTATTTGAATATAAATTTCTTGCATTAAACTTAATAATTTTGATACACTTGCAATTATAAAGCATGTAGACTTGTACAGTGTTACAATATTAATTTGTTTTTTATAAATATAATTTTAAAATAGCATACATTTCAAGAACATTTTAGATCCACGAAGAAAACAGTTTTATATAAAAACTTATATTCGTGATGTCACATCTATATTTTCAAACTTCGGGGGTCCATAACTCGCTTATTAATAGGAATTTTTTCAACGGATTTTCACCAATATTCTTAGTTTTACTTATACTTTCTGATGAAATTATAAAAAAAATGGTGGAATCCCCTATTGAACTTTTTTATAATCGTGCGGGAAATAAGTGTTCTCAAACTCAAAATTAGTTCGGGAAATTCCCGCATTAATGCAGGAAATAATTGAAGTCATAAAACGTTTGTTTATTTGTTGTCATGCGAACAATTATTGTCGTGATCATCAGAAAATACAATTCAACGTCGCCGAAGGAGCAGATGATAGTTACGTCAAAACTTTAGAATAAATTTCGTAAATTTTCTTATTTTTGTGGACAAGTGCAAAAAAACACATGTGCGAAAAACGTATATTTTAAGTGATTTTACTTATTCTTACGATTAAAAAAAATCGGCGTGTTGTCAAGATGACGTACGTCGAAACGACTTATCTAGGGATATATCTGTAATACTGTAATTCAAATTATGGTCCATTCTAAAGCAAATTATCGACTACTTTTCTATTGAAAAGTGTCAAAAATCTTACGCCCATTTCTAAAAAATATCTTCCAAATATTTGCAGAATCTTACATTTATATTTACAAGTTAGAACCACTCTACTGCAAATTTTCTCCTGCATGCTTTCCCATTCGAAAAATGTCAAAACTCCATTCATTCGCAACAAAACAAAAATGAGCACCATTTCGTAACCTTAGAACGAAGAACAAAATGTGTTATATACCTTCCACGCTCTTCTCTCATTCTCATATCCTTTCATCCTGCACAATGCTAAGCCCCTGCATGACGGACGCTTCTGTCGCACTCCAGGAGATTAACATAATGCTCCGGGACTCCTTGCGCTACTACAAAGCGACGCCAGAGGGGCAAACTGTTCCAGGTAACTGTGCGATATTTTACATACATCTCCCACTGTTCGCAATGGATGCGTGCTAAGAGACATGCTATTGTATGTGGACACTAGCTGGGTTTAACCAGTGCCGTGCGTGGAGATATAAACAGGGAAATTGGGGTTTCTGAGCGGAAAATTATGTTTATTATAAAAAGCATTGGAGAGATAAAAGGTTGAATGTAGTACTTATACGGAAAAGAAAAGTTCAATAGACATTTAACGTAGATATTAATTGAAGGTATAGGTAATATACATAAAGTAGCGGAGACCGGTGTCAATTTTAACAGGTGTCAAATGTAACAGGGATAGGTAACAGGGCCATCTTTTCGAAGTAGATTAAAACGCGCTTGCAGAGTGAAGCAGAAAGAGTCATAGCTCTTTGGTATTTAGTGCAATTACAGGGTGTAAATCGAAAAGTGAAACATAGGAGTTTAACATGGAAAATCAATTTTTCTTTGCGCAAACGTTACCTAATTATTTTATGCAAAAATACTTCAAATAAAAGTTATAGAGATTGCAGCATCTCAGTCAAGTGAAACGATTATTTTATCTCTTCATATAAACGTAAAAATTAATTACAAAGTTACAGTTTTTATGAGCTTTTTGTCTAAACAGCCATGGATTTGTGAAAAAAATAACGTATTTGTTTTTTTTTGTCATATATCTATGGCTGCTTAGACAAAATGCTCATAAAAACTGTAACTTTGTAATTAATTTTTACGTTTATATGAAGAGATAAAATAATCGTTTCCCATGATTTATATGCTGCTAAATCTCTATAACTTTTATTTGAAGTATTTTTGCACAAAATAATTAGGTAACGTTTGCGCAAAGAAAAATTGATTTTCCATGTCAAACTCACTTCTATGTTTCACTTTTCGATTTACACCCTGTACATACGCGTAAATACGGACTCTGTTTCTGACGAATGTCTGTAAATCGACAAAAAAGTAAATACAGGTAGTGACACACATTGTTTCTAAAACACTATAAGTGCTCTGCTCGGAAATATTTCAAGTTAAGGATCAGTTTATGAGTTATATCTGCTTTTATTTTTCATTAAAAACATTTCGAATTATTACCTAATAAATACAAAAAAGCAAATAATATCTTTATAAGTTAAGCGGTGTCAGTTGTAACACATGCCACGGTGTCGATTGTAACGTGTGTAATAATTAAGTATAGTATTGATCATGATAAAAATTACAAGAAAAAACCACTGCTATCGAAAATAAAAAAGAAGAACAGCAAAGAAAAGAAAAACAGTTCCACTTCAGATGGCTCCAATGAGGAAACTCTCTGATATGTATTGGCCCATATTTTTGAGCACAGGAGATTGGTTGCAGTGGCGAAAATGTAAAATCTGGACACCGGACACGTTAAATTGTACAAAGAAGGACCCATATTATGCAATTCCGTTAGCGACTAAAGGCATTAGTCAAAATGGGTCATATATCACCAGCAGAATATATATTTTGTTTGCTTTTAGTTGAGTCATCTGAATTTTGTATTTTCTGAGGTAATAAATAAATGCTTTTTGTAAATAATTTCTTCTTTTATCTGTTATTTTATCTTATTACATCACTATTAAAATTTGTTACAATTAACACTGGCCCTGTTACTATTAACACCCGTTAGGTGGCAATTGTAACATTTGTAATGCCTAGCTAAAAATCCTTATACTTTTATATTTGTCACATTTTCAAAAGTTTAAAATTCAAAATATTATTCACTAAGTTAGGTAGGTTCTCCTATAGATAATTTCAAAATTTGGAAATGTAACGTTAAGTCGTGAAAAATAAATATTAAAATTTTTGTAATAATTGACACCGGTCTCCCCTACTATCCAAAAATATGGGTAAACCTGGTAATTACCGGAAAAGCAACAAAAAAAACTAAACAATTTAGAAATTAGAAATGAAGAAGTATATTTACGAGGCAAAGTCAATATGTTCCCGGAATCATTTCCTAGAGCCAAGCTGGTGAACGCTGGGGGAAAATTGCTTTTTCCTGGGTTGATAGCCATCACTAGTGAAGGCGTCGAGCCGCCCGGCATCCCTCGTAATCGTAGTTGCTGTCAACAAAAGCTACCGATTGTTTATGTTGAAACGTTTTTTCATTTGCCGGATTTTGAAATGTCGTCTTCAGGGCAGTGTGCAAACATTAAATTCTGCGTTGTGCTGGAGAAATCACCATCTGAGACCCTTGAGGTGCTGAAGAAAGCATACGGAAACGAGGCGACGATAAAATCTACAGTTTACGAGTGGCACAAACAAAAATTTCGCTTGGACAAAAGCAAGTGGAAAGTGATTAGGAGGTGTTTTTTGATTAGCAGGGCGTGATTCACCACAAATTCCTTCGTCAGGGCTAAACTGCAAATAAGGAACTCTAGTAGAAATCCTTCAGTGCCTACTAGACGCAGTCATAAAAAAAACGTTCTGAAAAATGGACAGGGAACGAATGAGTTTTGTTGCATGAAAAATTACCCTGTCGAGAACAATGTTACCACTCTGGGACACCCTCCTTTTTCTCCCGACCTTACACCAGCCGATTTTTACATGTTCCCACGACTAGAAATAAAATTTGAGGGACAACGTTTTGCTGACCCAGCAGATGTGATGGAAAATGCGACGAGGCAGCTGAAAGCATTTTCAGAAAATAGTTTCTAGGAGTGTTTTGTGCAGTTGTACGTAAGGTGAAATAAGTGTGTATATGCAGGACGGGAGTACTTTGAAGGAAATTAATGTTGTATCTTTTTTCGATAAAATTTTATTGATCAATTCCGGGAACATATTGGCTGATATTACAAGCTCTGTTTTAACTAAAACGCTGTTTTAAGAAATATCAATTTTTATTTATTTAATAATAACAATAAATAAGAAATTTATCAAAATAAAATCGTTCTTTAAACATAAGGGTGAAATTAAATACTGAAATTTGAATTTGACATTTCTTAAAGCAGCGTTGTAGCCAAAACCAGGGCCGGCGCTAGGCGCTAAGCGAAGTAAGCGTGGCAGAAGGGCGCCAACACGTGAGGGGCGCCGAAATTTTTAAAAAATTAAAAAATAGTTATAGATTTATCAAGAAAATTACGTGTAATTCAAATATATATCTAATACATACTCTTAAAATACCTTTTTCTATTTCGGTGTTCTTATGTTTCTATAAAAACACTGTTTTTCACTGAAAACACGACGTTTAGAAAATCTATAAACGTACTGTTTTTGGCGCCTTTTGTATCCTAGAGGTGGTAGTCATGCTTTCATAACTGACAGATAACCTCAAAATGGTAAATTGTTTGTGTTAAAATATTATTTCTAATTGAGGATTTTTATCCTTTCTCTAGGTGATAGGACTAGAAAGAAAAGAAATTTATAGCTATAGCTGTGTTAGTTAAGAAAGAATAAGAATCTGTGAAGTTAAAATTTCAACTAAAAAATTATGAAACAAGAAACAATGCGCTCAGGTTTACTTTGTCAAAATAATTAAAACGGTAAGTTTTATTTATTACAATTTACATTTATGGTAATGCAATTTTGAATTGAATGTATTGTTATTCCATGCAGGTTATGAAATGTATCATGCACGTTACTTGAAAATGTTGACAATGTCTACTCAATTTGTGGCGGCTACTAGCAAACAAATATGAAAAGTTGACGTTTTAATCCATGATTTCCAGTTCCACGTTGTGGCGAACTATCGAATATATGCCATATTATGTTTTGTATTAAAAATTGTAAGAACAGCTGTTGTCATTATCTGTGTAACTGCGAGCAGTGAGTGTTGACAAAATGGTGGAAAGTAAAAGTCTAAATCAATAAATTGTTCATTAAGTATTTCATTATTTAAAGAGTTTTATTTATATGTTGTTTTCTCAATAAAAAGGCATGATGGTCCACGTAACGTCCTTCAATCCTATATTCAAGTTTTATTTATGATAACCAACACGAACTACCGATATGTCAAATCAGGATGGTTCATTAATAAACCTTGGAGTTCATTGTATGTATTGGTTTTCCTCTTTCATAATTGTATAATGCTTGATACAATGTTTTAATGTAAACAATCAGACAAAATCACAAGATACACAAACTGTCAAAATGTTAAATTTCAATTTTTAGCGGGAAGCGCTACCAACATAACTGATAAAAACATCACCAACTCATACTTTTGACAAGTCCTTTTTTAAAAAAATCGAATTGTAAAATTACCTCAATAGAAAAAATAGTATAAAAAACATGTATCATAAGGCCTGTTGACGCACTCGTCCTTTGTAAAACTCGCCTGGCGGCTCGTTTTCCAAACTTGGACTCGTACGTTAACAGATTGCCTTATGATACTTGTGTTTTAATGTACTATTATAAAAGGCAAATGAAAAATGACGTTAAGTATGTTTTTCCAATTCGAAATTTAAACGCCCAAACACAGTTTTACTCTTTGAAACACCCCAACACAGCGTTAATTTCAATTTTTTGTTATTGTCTTGTTCTCTTATCTTTTTTCTTTCATGGAACAATGTGGAGTATTTGCATGAAAAAGTAAAACTAAGAATTAGGAAAAATTCTAAATGTTAACTTTAAACTGGAAATAAATAATAGATACATATATTATAAACAAATCTTGGGGATAGTTGGCCCTCATAAATTCGTAAGGATCGATTTTATTTCTATATGCAATAAATCATAAGAATGATCATTATCGTTCGAAAAGGAATGAAAAAGTTTTCTAATGAAGTGCAACCAAAATTCAATATTAGGTTTGTTCGTTCCGCTATGCTGCGTTTTACCGCAAAACGCGGCGGTATTTGTCGCTGCGTTTTGCGATTCACTGCCAATCGCCGCGGTAATAATTTAAGTTACTAAAAATTATTTTTCTGTTCGATCCGTTTGCGTTAAATTATTTTCGAAGATACTTCAGACTATTATAATTATAAAGGATACTCAGTAAAAATATATTATTCCATTTTCCATTATTTTAATTGTTTACTATTGTTATCATTTAAATTTACCTTGTTACAAATCATAATTCATATGACATTGACATTTATATATTTTACAAATGTATTTCAATTTCTAAAACTGAAACATTACATAGCATACTTATTGAAAAATAACAATTTTTTCCTAATATTTATTTGTCAAACACTGTCATACTGGCACTTCATATGTAGACGCGAACATTACCGCCGATTATTTTTTTACCACCGAGTCATGAGTCACTGTAAAAATTATCACCGCCAGCTGCCGCGGCGTTTTACCGCAAGTTACTAGAAAAACGGAACGAACAGAATCTAGTGACTTTACAGTGAACCGCGAATCGAAAAGAACAGCAAATTTCACCGCCGCGGTTTGCGATAGACGCAAGGTGGCGGAACGAACAAACCTATTATATAATATTTAGAAGTTACATGCAAAGGAAAAAATAAGTAATTCCGGGAGAGATGGCTTACCGGGTGAGATGACTCTTTTGCCAATATCCAAAGAATAATAGAACATCGTTTCGTTCTACTATTATATGGATTTGGAATTACCCTATACACATATATTTGAATTTTTGTATTTATCTGGTGACATGCATTTTTCGGGTTAAATGAAATTGGTACACTAACGGGGCAACTTTGACTTAATTTCATATAATAACCAAGATCCCAATAGCGAGGGTCGAAAACGGGCATTCTTTATATGAATCATTTCTGTAAAATAGATGTTTAATATTCGAAGCATTCATTTATATTAGGTAATATTTATACAGGGTGTTGATACTAAGATGGGAACATATACGAATTTAACATGGGATTTCAGTTTTTTGCAATTTCCTGCTCTCCTATTCATGTTACGGCAAAGTTGTACAGAATTAAAAGTTGTATAGAAAACTGTTTTTACATTTTTTAGTATCTAGTTTCTTCACAAGAAATATTAAAATTTCGGTTTATTAGTAGCTCTAGCCATGACACTTGTTTTCATTTTTTCTGATTTTCAGTTTTTGCCGTAAAATGAACTGGAGAGGAGAAAATTGCAAAAAACTTAAAATCCCATGTTAAATCTCTGTTTGCACGTTACGTCAACATCCTGTATATAAATACGAATCGTGAGATTTTTAAAATAGTTTTATATCTATAAGGGGAGAAGGGGGGCTTGAGGTACTAGCCATTGACTCTACCTCGTATTTTAACAAAATAGAATATTGTTATAATCATTTAAATGAGAAAAATAATTTTTTTAATAATAATTAAAGCAAAATAGAAAAAATAGTATGAAAAACACCTATATCTAATTATTATAATACTCGTACATACTTTTGCGTAAATCGCCTACAGCTCGATAACTCAAACTGTATCTATTCGTATTTACTATACAATAAGGGCCATTGTGACATTTATCTTGCAAAATTAAAATTTTAATAATAAAATAATAACAGCTCGACAAACCAAATGCTTTGCAAATTGTCTCAGAGCTGATAAACATTGCTTGTTCTGGTTTTGAAGACATCTCTTCATTTCATCTTACAGAAGTTCGACAGAGGACAAAGTACAGAGTCCAAAGAAAGTATATGGAAACAGTTGCAAAAATTAGATAAAATGTTCAGTTTTATCGTTTTGTAACTTTGATTATAAATTTTATTAGGAAAACAATTTAAGTACGTTGATTTTTACTAATCAAAAGTGGAGCTTAGTAATCGCAACAAAATTATTATTTTTTGCCGTAGCTATTTCAAAATATTTGATTAATGTACAATTAATTTACATAAACAATACGCTAGAGGCTAGAATATAATTCGAATGATTTATGCCGCAATCCATATATATGAACGAAATTGTACATACTGGAAAAAATATTTATTTCATGAAAAAAGTATCAAAACTTTTAATTAAAATATGGCAATACAAGGTCAAATTCGGTCGATTTTTCAGCACAAAACAATGTCACTGTCACAATCATATGAAAGCCTATAAAATAAAATACCCTTTTCTGGAATCTTCTCCATTATTCTTGTTGCACGCTTATTATGTTCTGGACTATTCCTATTATAGGTATATTATGATGGAGTTTTTTGAATGTCATACCCGTAACAATATTTTAATTCAAAATTATCCTGAAAATCCAATAATATTGTTTTTAAATGACAAATAATTCTAAGACAAAAAATTATTTGGAATTTTTTTCTAATATTTTACTGTAGATTAAAGTCATTATACTATACAGAGTGGTGACTGGCACAGCCGAACATACTTAGAATTGTAGAACATGTAAAATCATACTTTTGTAACTTCCTGCTTCCCTAATTATTTTAGGTAAAAAGCTTCAAATAGTTTTAGAGCTTAATTCTGCATGCATTACAATAGCAGGAATTAGATATAAAAATGTAGAAATCACC
Organism: Harpalus rubripes; assembly: GCA_963082715.1. Classification (NCBI taxonomy): domain Eukaryota; kingdom Metazoa; phylum Arthropoda; class Insecta; order Coleoptera; family Carabidae; genus Harpalus; species Harpalus rubripes. Next base: position 41,556,755 of record OY720454.1, read on the forward strand.
TCAAAAATAGCGATAACCATGAAATTAAGACAATGACTACGTTTACACATTTAGGAAAACGTACTTTGCCTTGACTTTAACTTTGAAACGACGACTTTTACCGCTGTGCAAACTCTCTCGCCTAATTACTTTTCTTCCTAAAGTCAAACCCAAAATAAATCAGACTTGACTCGTGTAAGTGACTTTCAGAAAGTCGTGTGAACGAAATATACTTTACTTTATCATCAATGACTTCTATTGATAAATTATAAAAGCGCAGCAAGCCATATAATTGTGTTTTATTTAAAAATGCAAAATATTCTCACATATAAAAATATTTTATGCGATGATTTTTTATTTTATTACGCATCCAATATTGTGACTTCATGGTTATATTGTTTAGTAAGTGCATATTATACTTACCACGCTAATTTTTCTGTAAATAAGTTATTAATAATTAACATTATAAAAGTTAAATAATTAACTTACATCGTTAGTACTTGTATTCGGCATACGACATAACCAAATTTGCTCTGCTAAGTCAAGTTATGTGAAGGACAAATAACAAATCTAAAGTAAAGTAGATTTGATCTTATGTGTAAATGCACCATTAATTTACATAAGTTGCCTTTTTAAAGTCAAGTTAAAGTAAATTTCCTCGTACGTGTAAACGTAGTCAATAGCTATTCGTGTATTAACAGCGCAAAATGAGACATTGTCGATTGAGAGGTTCCTGCGTCGTGCGGCATTCTCTCGAAATCGACAATGTCCATTTGCGCTCGAAGCACAAGATTTTTTCTATAGTCGTCACAATGGGGTCTTCCGCCATAACAAAAAGTTTTTTTTGAATAATTTATTAGTTTCAAGTACATTAAACTAGTGGAGTAAAATGTGTATGTCCATTGAAGCGTTCACGCCAAATTTTTGCAGGTGACAGCAATCTCTCAATCCACCATGTCCCATTTTGTGCTCTTAATACACAAATAGCTATTATATTAAATTTAATTTATCGTTATTGTCCATTCTTCAATCTAATCTAATCATTTTCGTTTTTGTAAATGAATGCCCTATTTTATTTTCACAGCAGTACGGCATTTAGTTTGGTTATGTAATATACCGACAGAGCAGTTGTGTATATGTCAAATTGACTTGTGAAGGTGATAAATGTGTAACTACAGTGCCATTAGTTCCTGACTATACGTTTCCATTAAGAATGTAGACAAGTGACATTTTTCAACATTGTATAGTTAGAAATATGGACAGCGAGTGATTTTTCTACTTTGTCGTGCATGAGCGGCAAAGTAACATTTTGCGTTGACAAAAGAGAGCGCAAATGGCTACTTTGTATATAGACTGTAGAAAATATAATTAACAAATGGTCTGTCAAAAGTTAAATTTATTTTTATAAGGTAGGTATTAGGTACTCGTATTTCTGTTCCAGTGAACAATTATCTATGGATTTAAATTGATAATTGTTCACTTGAACACAATTTACAAATAGTAATAAAAATAAACCTAAAATAACCTAACTTGACAGATAATTTTTTTTAAAAAATTTAATTTTGTTTCAATTTCATGGCTGTCGCTATTTTTGAGGTGATTTTCGACATTTTCATACCTAATTTTTGCCATTTCACAAAGCATTCTAAATTATTTTTGCTTTTTGTTCTAGATGCAAAATTGTATGATGTACTTTTATTTGAAGCTTTTTTACCTAAAATAATTAGGAACTAGGAAATTACGAAAGTATAATTTTGCATATTAAAGTCCCATGGGAAAAAGAATGCACATCGACATTACGAAATAAAGCAAAAACATAGCTATGAGTAAAACTCCGTAAATGAAATAAGTAAAAATAAATTTAAATTTTTATTTAATTTCAATTTAAATGAGATTTGTTTTAATATTTCTTTTTGTTTTGTGTATTCTGCTAACAACTGAAATAAAATACTATGATTTATTAATTTGTTTCTCAAACAAGCCTCAAGCCCGTTTGGAGTGTACACTCTAATGTACGCTCTTCCCTCATATAATGATCGATAATTGTACTCAAGTTACATCAAACCATCTTGAAAAGCATTATTATTGTCTACGAACTAGCATAAAGAGCTTTCCAAACAAGTGAGTAATAACGCCATCAACATCAAGTAAGCTACGCATGTGGAAGAAGGTCCATTACAAGCTCCAATGAGATTACGCGAAACAAAAGCCTCTCGCTTCGACTGCCAACGCTGCCTAGATCATCAACACCATCGCAGAATTGAATACAATTATTACATTTATTATTCGCATAATGACGAGAAATGTGAAAATCTCATAGCGTTTCCGCTTACCATTGTCGCCGTGATGTTCCATTTCCGGAACTTGTTCTTACACCAGTGGTCGCTAAAGTTTTTACTAGATTCTCTTTTATTTTCAACAAGACAAAAGAGTATTATTATTCATCTATTCTACAGTTTATAATGCGTATCACCAAGAATTCTTTTCAGTTTGAATTGAACGTTATTTCCTAAAAGTTAGCAAGAACCAGAAAACTTTTCTTTTAAAAATCATATTTAATCAAATGTTTCTCACCAAGAACTATGTCTAGGTATAGAGTACCGGTAAAAAAATATTGATCTGGTATCGTTCAGTGAGCCACCAACTTTTCTTGGTATTTCTCTTCGATAAAAAACTTTTACACAAATATAATTTTTAAATAAACGACTTAGGGCCGGTTGTACAATCACAGTTTAAACTATGTTTATTACAAATTCATGGTAACGCGCAAAATCTTGTTGTACATCAACGGTTTACTGTTTATACTTAGTTTAAACCACTGCACATTTGTTAAACGCTCGTGATCGATAGTTTAACTTTAAACTGCCGATATTTTAAGCTGCAGTTTAAAATATAATTGTACAACCGGCCGTTAACGTCTATCAACGACGATTGTCATGTATAGCCTATTTATTGATTAGTTTTGTATTTTAAAATTAAATAATATAATGGTTTTTTATTATAATTTCGTCATAATTTAATAATAGTATATTAAAGAACGAATGGAGTCTAGTGGCCGCTGGCCTGAGAGTCTGATCGCAAATCTGGAGAATCGGGTTCGATACCGACCGACGCAAAATATTTCGAATTCTAAATGACCCATATTGACCCCTGTGGTGCACTCTCCACGTCAGAATTGAGTGCCCGTGAGGTGACGCCTGGTAATCGCCCGCACGGTAAAAATATGTTATTCTCAATACCGAAATCTGTGTACAAAGCAGATTGGCACACCCAGCAATGGATAATACGAGGGGTAATATGTCATGATGATATATTTTTTTGTCATGATTGTCATTTTATTTTGTGAGAAGGAAGTCCTTCGAACAGAATAATCGACAACTATGAAATGAGTTCTTTATACTATTTTATTTCTATTTTGGGTCTATTATTCTCTTTTTAAATGAAAAATCGTCGTTTCATAATTTAGGGAATTTTGTGTCAGTAGTGATTAATGTGAAGTTTGACTTTCAACAACGTAACCTTATTTTTGTAACATCAAGTACGATAAATTCTATTTTTTTCTAACTTAACTATACTCTATTTCTTCTCTTCTTATTATTACAACTTTTAAATTCATAATTATATAAAAATTATATTCTTAACAATCGTTTGTGTTCGTTTATTTAGCGAGATGTGACATTTTATATTTTTTGACATTAATAGCCACCAAACAAAAAAAAAAAAATTGTACTAATCTATTATAGCATTCGAATGAGCTATTAACGTACTCTTTTGGGTGCTGTAATAGCTTTGTTACAGGCGCAAAATGGGAAAAAATATTATATAAACCACGTGAATTAAGAATGTTTATTCACTCAAAGAATTTAGCCCACTCGCCCTACGGGCTCGTGACTCTTAACGTTAGTAACATTTACAAATGTGACATTAGGTTGTGGTTGTTGTAATGATTTGAAAAGCAAGCTCGAATAATATTGAGTATAAACCTGAAATTTAATGTTATTATTTACAAAACAAAGGAAGCAAATGTGAACAATGGCAAAAATATGATAAATTGTTCAGTTTAATTGTGTTTTGTAACTTACATGAAAAATTATAGCAAGGGAAACATGTTAAGTACTCGTACATGGCCTGTAATACGAACGCGCTATTATGAATGGCGCGTTTTATTATATTCTTATGACTTATGTGACTCCCGTCCCTCCCAGTTCTCTCCCTTGTTTTTCAGAGTTGTTAGGACCTCTGGCATCGTTGACATGTTGAGTAATCTTGACTACTCTGTTTAACTTTCCCTTACTTGTACTACTGGTGATGAGAACTTAGTTCTCGAAATACGTATTTAGTATTTATTAAAATTAATTTTAAGGTTAAGGGGTAATTTTATTAATTTTAGTTACATTCTTACGAGGTTAAATATGTGTGATTTTGTAATACGACCGTTGACTTTTACAAATCAACGGATAATATTCAAAATAATACAGTGATTGTAAAAATAAAAACAAATAGCTATCCTTTTGTTATTATTATATTTAGACTATAGTTGAAATTACAAAGTTGTAAGAGGATATGTGCAACCTTGACCTTGTTAATTTAAGGGGAACTGATGTCTGATGTCTATTGAAAAGATAAGTTTAACAATCTGTAAATTCAAATGTATTATAATTATTATTCTTTATTCAATTTTGACTTTTAAAACTGTCATTATTAATTCCATAGCAACAACTAAGTACCACTTTATTGGCTAGTAAATTACTAGTTTTTTTTTTTTATTTTGTCATATATAATATAAGTATAGTAAATTTTTGCCGGAAAAATTCTCAAATTGTTACGAGAGCTGGTTGCCTAGCAAGTTATGGAGTGGCATTGACAAAAAAATCAAGAGTTGTCAAATGAGTGATTTTTGATCAATGTCACGACATAAATTAGCAACAGGCTCGAGTAAAGCAATTGGAAAATTTTTCCAGGATAAAATTTAACCACGAATGGTATTCGGATGACTATTTCCAAAATAAAAATCAGGTAAGCATTTAATATATTCTTTTTCTTGACAAAAATCTTCTAATTTTTATTGTGTTTTGAGGTGTTATATTTAAGTTTGCTTTTTCGACGTTTTTTATAGATTCCTGTCCGAATCGACTCGTTTTAAATAAAAACTGATGACACTGAAAATATACACACTTTGACACGTATGTAAACAGTATGTTTCTAAAATGTCAAAAAGTTTTGGCTTATCAAAACTCACTTACTTGTAAAAATACAACATTTTATTGGCTTAAAGGATGCGAAATTTTTTTTGTGACGGTGTTTTGTCGAAATGAAACTTGGTAACTAAGTAGAATCCTGAATTTGGATTGGCTTATAAATTTATGAGTGAAATAGTTAAAATTAAATATTATAATGGTTTTAATTATTATTTCGTAAATTGTAAAAAATATTGTGTAAACCACGTGAGTTAGAATTTCTTTTCATGAATAAACATTAGCTATCTTAACTCACTTGCTGCTTTAATTCAGCTGATATTTACCTTTTACACTGCTCTTACCTTTTACATAAATAAACATGTCATACTCTTAAACAATTTCAAAAAATCTGCATATTTGCAAAATCTATGGGATAGTTTAATATACATTATGTACAATACATACATTTTCTTTATATTCAAAATCCTGAAATTTTCTTTTTCTACTTTCCTTTTCTTTTTCTTTATATTCTTCACTTTTCAAATTCCTTTTATATTCTTTTTTACGTATATTCTTTTGCGTTGTTGACTTTTTCTATTTTCATAATCTTCATAATGATGTACAAATATTTTTGACAGTGGCATACAAATATTTTTGTCAGTGACATTTATGTGTCAATTACAAATATTTGAATTTCTTGCCTTGAAGTAGTTTGATCTGATATTTTTTACATCAAATTATTTTATATGCATTTCTTTATCTCTAAATCTATATAAGATATAATAATGAATTTATATTTATCGAATAAAGAATTTAACGTTCTTTAATATAAGTATTTACATAAATTTTCGATTAATAATATTTAGATGATTTTTTTCTTGTAACTACTACTTCCGGTTGTCCAATTGTTACAATCAACTCTTCCTATTATTGTTAGATTGAGGAATCCGTAATTAAAAATGTCTTAAGTCTTATAGTATTTGAGAAATCGTGGATCCAACATCCACACACACATACGGACATCATCGTAAAAATGTTATAATCGGATTCTAGGAACCTTAAAACGTGCTTATTCACTAAAATCTGGATATGCGATTTTTAGCATGAATTCAATACCTCTCTTAGCAAGAGGCAAAAAGATAAACATTTATTTTAAATAAATCCTTGATTTTTAAAGTATTGTAACGTTTTTATTTATATGGATGAAGAGTAAAAATCAAAGAATTATTATTAATTAAAATTCAAAGTTTATTAAATGATAAATGAATATTAAAAATATAATTAAAATAACTATCACTATGGTTAAACAAATATCAAATACTAATTTAAAGACTAAGAATATTACAAAATACATTGACACTAACACTATTTATTTATATAACTACATTTATGTATGTTTATTTATGTCGACTGCTTGTTTATATCACCAACTATTCACTTCACGAAGCTTGTTTATACCAGACTGTCCGGCTGTCTTCCCTGTAAGTTTATATAGGGCTGGGCTTCGTTTTCTAGAATATTTTTTGTGATAAATCAACGAATACAATAGATCACGTCACCCCAGTAATTAAACGTGTCTGAATAAGTCCGTTTACGTCGCACGACCGTCCGCGGCTAGTGTGTCATCGCTAAAAATTGACACTCGTTCAACGCTGCAGCGACGGTGTCGGCAGGTGCTCTATATTACAGTATCTATTTTATTCAAAAAAATTCCTCGTTTTTACCTTTTCTAAGCGAATTGCGCATTGTTTTAAATCATATTACGTTTTCTCTTTTATCTCGTGATTCTGTATCTCTACACTCGACAACGGAGTTATTTGAAGGAAAAATTTCTACAATGTATTTTTATTCTCGATGTTGTTGTATTAAAAAGTTTAATTTTATATCTCGGTTTTCTGTGTTTGTTCAAGAAATAAAGCTGAAAAACAATATGGAAATTTATAAAAACAATTGAAATGGCATCTAAAACTCTGTTTTACCTTGAAGCGTTGAAGATAAACGAATTTTTATTTTTATTGTTGACATAGGCAACTATTTCATATTGCTAGACCGAACATTGTGTTTAATAAGATGAATTTAAACGACCCAATGACCCTGGCTCCGGATCCTGGGTCAAGTACATATGTCTATGTGTGTCTTGATCATCTCATCTCCTTTTGGATGAAAAGCTCCATTTCAGAGTGCATATTTATTGTTTATTAGGTTAATAGTATATTATGATATAAGTGTATAAGCTAGCCTTTAAAGCACGCACGACAAGTTTAAAGCCGCGACGCGTAGCGGAGTGGCTTTAATGTCGTAGTGCTTTAAAAGCTAGCTTATACACGTGTATCATACGCTATTTTTTATTATAAATTGATGTAACTGTACCCGATAGACAATTCATCTTTACTTTATTTATTTTATATAATTATGAATACAGAAAATTATACTACAAACATTAACTGTCATTCATCAAAACCCACTGTCCGAAAACGTATCGTCTTCTTTTTTCCTGCCTACTTCAATCCTCGAAACCGACGACATATCATTGCCTCCCTCCATAAGTGACTTCGTTCTCGAATCGCGTTGGAGGAATTCCTTTATTCGATCTTGATGATCGCCTAAGATGTGGTTGAGTTACAAGCACTGCAGGGGCGTCTTCTTGATTTTCTTCCTGATGGGACTCTACTTCATTTATAATCTCGTGACGAATTTGGCGGTATGGAATTAAATTTTTAGTGCTCCAAACTTTTCCGTTGTCTAAGCGGAAAGTATTCTTACCCAATACTTCTTTGATTCTAAATGGTTTCGAAAATGGACTTTCTCCTTTTGGAACATGAGGAAGACGAGTTCTTACCCAGTCATTTTGGTTGAATCTTGATTTTCCCTTATTCTGAGCATTTTTCTGTTCCGAAATATGTATTTTTCTGGGTTCAAAATTCATCCGCATTTCGCGTCCGAATAAAAGTTTTGCTGGTGATGATCCCTCTGGTGAAGGAGCCGTTGCACGAAAGTTAAAGAGTAACTCATTAATTCCTGTGTCAAATTTTTTCTTTGTTCGGCTGAAAGTCTGTATGCCAAATTTCAGGTATCTGTTAAATATTTCGACTAATCCATTTCTTTGGGGATCGTACACCGGAGTCTGTCATGATAGAATGTCTCTTGAATGTAAAAAGTTTTGAAATTCTTGGGATGTGAAATTAGTTCCGTTATCACTCACAATGACGTCGGGATTGCCATATCTAGCAAATATTTCTTGCAACCATTTGATTATTATACTTGAAGTTACAGATTGTGTTAAAAGTATTTCTGGATATTTTGTACAATAATCGATGAGAACAACTATAAATCTTTGATTGTGGGGTGCTATAGCAAAAGGACCAGTGACATCTATAGCGAGTTTTGACCATGGCTTCTCGACATTTTTACTTTGAGTTGGCTCTAATTTTGGTCTTTTGTGTGACTTTTCACTATCTTGACACGCTGTGCAAAATTTGACAAACCTCTCGACGTCGCCATCTTGACCTGGCCACCAATATGATCTTCGAATCTGACGTTTCATTCTAACAATGCCCGGATGGCCTTCGTGAGCGGATTCTAAAATTTTCTTTTGCATGGAGACAGGAACGAAAATACGATCATTACGGGTGATCAATTTTTGGTCGATTGAAAATTCGTTTCGAAGGATATAAAGTTTTGTAAGTTCTTCGGAAACTCTGAATTTGCGCGGCCAACCATTCTTGATGTAGTTGAACAAGATACGACAATTATTATCACTTTTTTGTGCTTCTTGTAAAGTGGCGCAGGAGATTTTATCATTGAGCAATTGTTTAATATTTACACAAAGGTCTAAATTTTCTGAATCGTTTCCACTTGGATGTCTTGAAAGAAAGTCTGCTACAGCATTATCTTCGCCTTTTTTATATTCTATTTCGTATTCGTAAGCTGATAAACGATCCAACCATCGAAGAAATTTAGCTGATTTTCTGGTCGATGTATGTTTTGACAATAATGTTGTCAAAGAAGAATGATCTGTTCGCAGTATGAATTTTCTGCCAAGCAGGAATTTAGACCAGTGTTCACATGCCCATAAACAAGAAAGTGCTTCTCTTTCACCCACGGAGTAGTTTCTCTCCGCTGAAGAGAGCGTATGTGAAGCAAAAGCAATGTCAACTTCTTCGTCGTTTTGAATTTGGCTTAGAACTGCTCCGAGACCATAATCTGATGCATCTGTAGTAACGATTGTGGGAGCATTCAGATCAAATACTGACAGTTTTGCACTTTTAGAGATAGAACCTTTCAAAGTTTTGAATGCATTGGATTCTTTTTTCGTCCATTGAAATTTGCTGTTTTTCCTAGTGAGAGCTCGAAGTGGTTCCGCTTTTTCGGCGAGTCCTTTAATATATTCTGAATAATAATTTATCGCTCCTAGGAAAGACTGTACTTGTTTTATGTTTTTAGGTTCTGGCGCCGCCAAAATCGGTTCTATGTTCTTAGGATTTGGTTGAATGCTATTTCTGGAAATGATGTATCCTAAGTAACAAACTGATGTCTTCCGGAATTCACATTTTTGTAAATTTAGACGAAAATCGTTTTCATTGAGAGTTTGTAATACTTCTCGAAGGGATTCATCGTGTTCTCTCTCTGTTTTCCCATAAACAATTATATCGTCTATATATGCCTGGACGTTCTTACATTTTGATAATGTTTGATTGACTGCACGCTGAAAAACTGAAGCGGAATCCGTTAGACCCATTGGAAGGCGATTGTAAGCGAACAATCCAGCAGGAGTAATCGTAGTTGTGAGAAGACGTGACTCTGGATCTAGCTCTAGATGGAAATATCCTTTCTTGAGATCTAGTTTTGTAAAATATTGAGCCCCTCGAAGCTCTATAAAAATGTCCGTTACATGTGGGAGAGGATGTCTTTCAGGAATGACGTATTTATTGAGCTCGGTTAAATCTGTCGTGAGTCTTACAGTTCCGTCGCTCTTTGGCACTGTAACCAGTCCATGTACCCATTCACTCTTTTCTACGGGGTACCAAATACCATCTTCTACCATTTTCTGACACTCGGCAATAGCTTGTTCACGTCGAGCATACGGTATTTGTCTGACTTTTACTTGTTTCGGAATAGCCTCTGGCTTTAGCAATATCTTGTGCTTGAATAATGTAAATGTTCCAATTCTTGTACTGGAAAGATTTGGAAACGGTTTCAGATATTTATTGTTGCTGTCAACAAAAGCAACTTTAAGATCCTCTCCATGAATATTCAAACCCAAAGCATGAACGAGATCGATTCCAATGGTTGGCGTTAATTCATTTGTAGTGACGTATAACTCAGCTTCTGTAGATTTTTCACCAATTTGTATTTTTGTTAAAAATTTTCCATGAATTTTAGACACGCAGGAGCCATCGAAATTTCTTATTACTTTATCAACGGGCTGTAATTCTTCTTTGAAACCCGCCTTATAGAAAATTGTTTTAGTAATGGTAGAAATGTCAGAGCCTGTGTCCACATAACCAGTGTAACTTCTACTCCGCGTTCTTGCAGAATTAAGAAATATTTCCAAACGAAGATTATTACGAAGATTTTCTGCACGACAATTATTTACAAGAAGTTCATTGACTCTCTGACCACGGCGTTGCTTGTTCTTCTTTGAGTTGCAAGCACTAGAAAAATGATCTTTTTTTCCGCAGTATTTACACGTTTTACCAGCAGCTGGACATTTATGTGAACGGATGACATGACCTTCTTTTCCGCAACCATAACATGTAAGTTTCTTATCTTCTGATTTTCGAACACCACGATTCGTTTTAACTGCGGCTACTTCTAAGGCCGTTACATGCTGAAGTACAGCACAATTCTTGGAAGCGGATTCGTCTGCGAGCATAATTGACATAAATTTCTCAAAATCTATGACAGATTCTGCAAGTAATTTCTGTTGAGTTGCTTTGGATCGACAACCCATAACGAGTTGCTATGCTAGAAGTTGTTTTTCCAAATCGACGTTTCCATAACCTCTTATAGTAATCAGCGATCGTAATTCGGTAACGTATGCTTTCACTGATTCATCAGGACCTTGAAACCGCGTTCTAAAATCGAAAGCTGCTCGTACTTGGTTTATTTGTTGAGCGAATAGATTTTTCAGTTCTTTAACAAAATTTTTATGGGTGGAAGTATTACGTCCAATGTAGAATGGATAAGCCGATGCTATACGACGGCCCTCGGCCCCAAGGAACTGACAAAGGTACAAGTTTTTTGTTTTGTCATCTAATTTTTGATCAGCAGGCACTGTCCGATCTGTTAAGAAAAAGAAATCTTCCACAGTCGTATACCAGGAAGTCCATCGTACTGAAGGTTCTCCAGGAATTGGGAGAAAATCGTCGGGTGCAAGAATCCTAGATCCCATCCTCGTCGCCATTTGATGTAACTGTACCCGATAGACAATTCATCTTTACTTTATTTATTTTATATAATTATGAATACAGAAAATTATACTACAAACATTAACTGTCATTCATCAAAACCCACTGTCCGAAAACGTATCGTCTTCTTTTTTCCTGCCTACTTCAATCCTCGAAACCGACGACATATCATAAATGCATCATAACCATTTAAAACTGAAAATTATTGCAAATCATACGGTTTTGATTTTTGATCCAGTGAGTTTAAGCGTTTCCAAGGAGACAGTTAGCAATTATTCGTATTGTTTAAGTTGTCAACAAGTCAATATTTTTTCACGTGATTGTGAGAGTGAGAAATGAATGAAATTAAAAAGAATTAGCTAAACAGGCGGAGTTAAGATTAATTCCGCCTAAATCTAAAGACGCGTATTATAAGGAATACGAAAAATTAAATAAATGGATGGAAAATAAAAATGCCGTAACTGTGGATGAAACACTCATGCTGGCCTATATGAACCAAATGGTATAACGGTAACTTGTGAAATTTATTGTACTTATTTTGTGTTTCGTTATAGTCAAATCAGTATAAACCTTCATCATTATGGTGCATTCATTCCAAATTACAAGCAATGCTAAAACTTAAGAAAGGAGTAAACATAGCTACTTTTCATAAATTGCATGCTTTCATGAAAAGCGTTAATAAAGGCTACGAGCCGAAAAAATCTTTCGTATTTTCGGAAGAACAGTTAAGGAAATTTTTTATTGAAGCCCCAGATAATACCTACTTATTTTTGAAGGTAAGCGCGAGATTATGATATTTTTTACAAAATTTAATCAATATTTTATTTTAAAGGTGGTAGCCATATGTGGAATATTTGGCTCATGCAGGAGATATGAATTATGTGATTTGCGCCTGTCTGATATTAAAAAAGAAGGTTCTGTTTTAATTATTAATATTCGACCATCAAAAACCGAAAAAGGTCGAAAGTTTGCTGTGGTTGATAATGATGACATATCGTATGTCAAATTATTTAACAAATACCTATCTCTACGTCCAGAAAATATATCTACGGATAGAGTATTTTTGAAATACGCCAATGGAAAATGCATTAAACAAGTCGTTGGAATTAATACTTTTGGAAAATGTCCTTCTCTTCTGGCGCGTTTCTTAAATCTTCCTGACGCTACAAAGTATACCGGACACGCGTTCAGGCGCAGTTCTGCCACAATCATGGCAAACAGCGGAATGAGTGTGGATGAACTGAAGCGCCAAGTAGGATGGAAATCATCAACGGTAGCGAGTGGATATATTGAAGAATCCATACAGAACAAAATATCAGTCACGAAACGCATTGGAGAGGCACTTACCAGTACACAAACTATATTAAAAGATAATATAGACATTCCAGCAAACGGCGACAGCGAAACTATAAATACCCAGTTAAAATCCTGTAATTTCCATATTGCTGACAACAAAAATTGTAATTTTTATATAAATTTAAATAAAAACCAATAATAATAATTGTTTTAGTTGTTATTCATATTAATTGTCATTTTTCGTTACCTAGGTAACTCAAAAATTTAGCGTGTTTTTATGGTCGATTTAAACACGCTTTGGCGTGTTTTAAAGAGGGATTATGATGCATGTATAATAAAAAAAATATTATAGCACGCTGCGTTTTATAATTATTTATTTATAAAAACCTTTTCGATGATCGATTTCGGCTATGGATGGCCATCTTCGGATCGAAGCGTTAAAGCATTAAAATAATGTTGTCATGGTTAAAATTAGTTGAAAAATTTATGAATTTTAAACTAATTGTCAAATTGATGTTTTAGAGCCAAGAGATAGAATTGAACTGGGCTCTTTCCATTACTGAAACGATCCCTATACTTCCCTTAACAAGGGTAGCGGGAGGTAAAATGAACTATTCGTGCAGCATTTATTGTCGTATAGCTACTCCAGAAATGAGGGTCGAATTTGTCAGTCCATCTCATCTCCATTATGCAACATGTACTACGGACAAAATAAGTGCAAAAATTTACTCATTCCCATTAATGATATAAAAAAATCTTGATAAAGAATAAAGAGCTATTGTATTATTAATATACTTCATTTTGCTAACGATAACCACATGTTCAATTAAAAGAGTTGAGATAAAATGACAAATTCGACCCTCATTTCTGGAGTAGCTATACGACAATAAATGCTGCACGAATAGTTCATTTTTACCTCCCGCTACCCTTGTTAAAGGAAGTATAGGGATCGTTTCAGTAATAAGAGCCCATTAGATTTTGGTGAAATTCGGATAACCGGAAATGGCACTATACTAGAGGCTTAAAATAGTTTTTCTTCGAAAAATACCTTTAAACGTTATTTTTTCGAGATTACTGTTATTATAAAAATTAAATATTATTAAATTTTCTATAGATTTGCATAAATACTTTTTCTATATATTTTATGGGTAAATTTATAAAATTATCTATAATTTAAATCCCAGAGCCTACACTTTAAACATACAAAACGCAGTTATTCAAATGTATGTAACTGACAGATAAATATCACTATCAAAGAACTAATCATTTCAAAATAATATTAGTAACATTTTAAAAAGAAAAAATCTGATGTAGGCACCGCACGACTTCCTTGTACACAAGACCAATATGAAGTACAGACCCAAGTATAAAATTGCACGTATTTGACGTAATTTGACATTAGCATCAATTTTTTATTTTTTTGTTATTTTTTGTCCTAATCCATAGCAAGCTTCATTACAAAAACCAAAAAGTATATAAGTTTTAAATATACATATCTCGCTTATACAAAGGGCTAATTTAATAATACTTGATGTGCTAGACGCAGAATTTAATTCTCTAAAACTTTTATTTGAAGCATTTATTTCTAAAATCAAAATTAAACCATTTTATTGAAGAAAAACTGTTAACAACTTCAGGTAATATGTCACCTCCGGTTAGCTTGTTTTAACCAAAATCTACTATGTTAGTCCAATTGACAGAAAAGTCTTATATACCAAATTTGAAAAGTTTTAGATTATATTTTAAACTAGTTTTTCATTAAAATCTATTATAGGCTTCAAATAAAGTACCATTTCTAGAAATTTTTTCTGGCGAAAAAGGGAGGTCCACAACTAGATGTTATAGCAGTCCAAAATACAAAATTTCAACTTTCTACGGCTTACCGTTTTTGAGTTATGCGAGATACGTACGCACGTGCGTACGTATCTACAGACGTCACGACGAAATTAGTCTAAATGGATTCAGGGATGGTCAAAATGGATATTTCCGTTGAAATCTGAAAACCGAAATTATTCGCGATTACAATACTTCCTTTACTTCGTACAAGGAAGTAAAAAGTAAATAGAACAATAGAAAAGGAATTCAATAGTTTCCAACATAAGTAAATATGTATAGGTATGTATTTAGATTAATAAAAATTAACGATTCATAATAATGTTTAAGCTAATCCTCATTCTTGGATTAGTGAATTCTATTCTATCCCGGTATTTACAATTTAATCTTCATTTTATTATAGCTCCGGTGTCTCAATGGTTAGAGCAACGCCTCATGTCATGAGTGCCCTCGGGGCTCTAGGTTCGCATCCAACTAAAGCATGGATATGTGTGAATGTGAATCCACTCTGTAATTGGGATTTAATCCTGTTAAGGGGTTTAGAAAAAGGTAGTTACTTGGATTAGATTAGACTATATTTTAAGAAATAAACTGTCAAAATTAGAGTAAAATTCGCTAATCTAAAAATAAGGATTAACTTAATCTTTTTTGTGACTCGGGCTGTAAATGGCGGGAGGTATTGTGTTGGCCACACCAGATTTTTTCCTGAAGTAGAACGCACGTCACTATCTATCGAACTAAAAAATAACAAAGTACCCATATCTCCTGTCTCCGTCTTACTTGTATTTGCATCATTTACTAAAATGAAGGCGTTTGCCTAAACAATGCATCTCTTTCTAATTAAAGGAAAGGTAAAGAGAGAGAAATATCATCATCAATATGCATCAATATGGCGAATAGAAGCAAATATTTTCAAATCACTACCAATTAGATTCCAGTTCTATCTATGACGTTTGTATGACGTCAATAATTTCTCCCACTACTACTGGTTTGTTTTATACACACATTCAGTGATGACGTGCGTTTTACCAATAGAAAAATGTACTATACATCTCATGATTCCTGAGTTATACAGGTGTCTATTCCATACTAATTATATAGAATATACTATTCCATATCTACGTCAAATTGACGTTTATAAATAATTAATGAAAACTGGAAAAAAGAAAACAAGTGTCATGGCTATTGCGACTAATAAGCCGAAATTTTAAATATCTGTTTAAAATTGTGAAGAAACTAGAAACAATAAAAAAATATAGAAAAAGCTTTATATACAACATTTAATTCTGAACAACTTTGTAGTCTACAGTTTTACCCGTAAAGTGGAGAGCTGGAAATTGCAAATACTAAAATCGCATGTTAAATCCCTATGTTCGCATATGACCGTCAACACGTTGTTTTACAAAAACAATGGATAAATTGCGAATGACATGTGAAGTGAATTCCTTCATACTTTTTCATATCATATTTTGGTGATTTGACAACTGATCAGATTACTAAACGCGCGTCCTCAAATTAATTGAATTTTTGTTATACCTGTTGTTAATAATATTTCAAAATTAATTTTTTATGTTCAAACCCCCAAATATAGCATGCGTTGTTCAGTTATATTTATTTTTAAGTACGTACATTTTTAATTTACTTATGTACATTTCGTAGCTACAGGCGAATTTTCTTTTTGCGCTCTTACTAGAACGTTAAGGAACTGAAAATTGTTTCTTACTAAAATACATTTAAAAAAACTTAAAATGTGCCAAAATATTTATTTTTTGCAAAAAAAAATCTGTCTATTTCCGTCCATTCCAGCTTACCCACATCGAAATAGTTTACATTTGGCTTTACAAAATAATACAGTCAACTGAAAGTGATGGTGGTACTGTAAAAAAGACAGATAGGTATTGATACAAACAAAAGGCAAAATTTACGTGATTTCTCTTCATCCTCCTTGTCTATTTGAGCTGCATTTTTTCGCTGCGTTAAATCAAATCCATCTTACATGGATCAGTAAATTGCATGTTCTTTCGAATTTTTATCAGTATCCCCACTCCAAGTCTGAGTAATCTAGATCAGTACGGTATGACTAGCGAATGAATGTTGACGTTTAAATTATTTTTCCTACAACCGTGCGTGAAAATTACTTTTCACGCACTCTTGACAGTGCGTAAAGAGTCACTTTTCAAGTGAAAAGTACCTTTCACGCACTAGTGCTTCAGAAGTAAATAAACGTTGCTAGGCAACAGTATAATTCGGTTAATTTACCTGTAAATTAGATAATTAGGTAGTAAATAATAATGAAAGTAATAAAATTTATTAATAAATATTAATATACACTGTAAATGAAACAAATGTAATAATTTTTTAACGCATTGAGTACTAATCTAATTTTTAAGGACATTAACATTTTTTTGTATTCTAACCTAACCTACTTTTTAATATTAATATTAAATGTACAATTTATACAATAACAGAAGACTAATCCACTTCTGTCTGAGATTCTTCCAAGTGTTTAAGTTACATTTTGTACAGTATTTTGAGAAAGCGCACTAACAGTATTTGAAGATGCTGGATGCCTGTACACTCAGTATTATAAGTAACATCACTAACATTTCGGTTGTAGGAAAAATGTTGTATGCAACACGTGTGTAAAATAGTGTTTTTTGTCTCGTGCTACAATTTCATAAACATCACACCAAAAAAGTACTACTTTACATACTCGTTGCATAAATAACTATTATAGATGTGGTTTCTTTTGAAACCCTAGAGAAGAATAGAATTATACGAAATATTCAGGTATGAAATTTTTGCATGAACCCATTTAAATACTGGAATAGGAAAGCACAGAAATACATTACTATGTCTGGCTGAAAATAGATGGCCGACTAGGGTAACTGAATACCAAAACAGGGGTGCGTTTAAAATATTTTAAACATTTTTCGTTTATGTTGATTATAACAAAATATTGTCATTTTTAAACTATTTAGTTTGGCAATTCTATGAAATAGAATTATTTTTAATTGCCTCTAACAGGAATTCCGAGTCGAGTGTTGCTTATACCTGAGACGAACGAATTAGAATTTGCGGTATTAAATTTTTTAAATGCATCCCTGAATCCTGCTGCTAAGGTCATTTTCAATGCCTCCTGTATTGAGTACAATTCTAATCTTCTGTAACGGAATATAAGGGTCAGTTTCCTTTCAAATCAATTAAGGGAAATGTGTTCAAAAGAAACCACATCTATTAAATAATCTAAACGTCAACTTTCATTCGCTAGGCATAAAAAGTGTCATTTTATTATTATTATGTTGTCCCAGACACCGTGATAACGTATAATTCAAATGAAACGAAAACGGAAAATAGTAAAATAAATAAAAACCGTAATTTTGCCGACTCTCTCAATTTGGCCTGTGCATAACGGCGGCCCTGCTTATGTAGGTACTCGTATATATTTTTCTATGTTAATAGGATAGTTCATTAATTACGTCATATGCGGCGCTCTTCATTTAAACTATTGTCCTACCGGTAAACACATCTTTCAAAGTGAACCTTTTTGCCACAGCAAATAAGAACTATAATTTAAGCAGTTCATTTCGTTGCTAATATCTTAATTAAGAAAAGTTAGCTATTTAAACTACCATTCAGTTAAGTTTGAATATTACCCTTTAATTTTATATGGCACGAAATTGACCCCTGTGGTGCACTCTCCACGCCAGCAATGAGTGCCCGTGAGTTGACGCCTGGTAAGCGCCCGCACGGTGCAAATATTTCATCATTACCGCATCTGTGTAGTAAGCAGATTGGCACACCCAGCAATGGGTAATAAGCCGTGATGATATATTTATTTATTTATTTAAATTAAACAAAACATATTATTCAAATTTGCAATAACAATTATTCTATTTTGTTTTAAAAAAAACCTTGCATGGAACTACATGTTCATTCAATCTCGAACATGTTTGTGAAATATCGCTTGAAGCGGCCAGAAGACCTCGTTTATTAATGTGGATAGACAGAGTTATTTACGTACCTTAAACTTAAAAAGAAAAAATCTAAAGTTCGGTATGTCGGTAAACTCACGAATATGCTTGAAACTGTGCAAACTTGATACTCTTTAGTTTGAAATAAAACCTTTGTTATTTAATAATGTAAATATATTGTATTACGAAGTAATAGAAAAATGTTTACAATTTCATGCTATTAATACCTCAAAGTTAACTTCTTAATATCAATAACATCAGCATAAAATTACATGCCTTTAAATTCTGACCAATAGAATCTACTTTAAAAGTATCGTTTTTGCTTAGGACAGTGCTTCATATTTCGCGCTATACTCTGACGTCACACTATTCTACTCCATTGCACAAAATGTGTATATGTTACAGTAAAAGTACATATCTAAAGGAATGAATGCATATTAACGGTATAAATGTAGAGACTTGCCCAAAACTACTTTCGCTTGCAATTCAACCAAACAGAACAATAATAACCTGACACACAAAAAACAAAAGTCACTTATCTTGGAAAACTCGGGACGAGTTTTGTGCGTTAGGTAAAATTATTGCTGTTATATTTACTTGAATTGCAAGCGAAAATAATTGTAAGCGAATCTCTACATTTGCCGGGCAATGTGCACATCATCCTACTTTTACTGTAATATATTCAATATATATATATATATATATATATATATATATATATATATATATATATATACAGGGTGTTAAATTTTAATGGACCCAGCAAATATCTTGCTTATTTATTAAGTTGGTAAGTCATTTGATGTACATTCCTGATACCATCTCCGGTTTAATAGTAATTAATATCTACTTTGAAATTTCAAATGGAACATACTATATTTTATTACAAATTTGAAAAGTACATCGATTTTGCTTTACAATCATGTAAAATAATCCATATGTTACATTATTAAAAAGTAAAATGGTGGGCACTTTTTTGTACACCTAATTGGACAGAAAATAGTGAGCTGGGAGTTATTTTTAATATTTGTTGTAAAATCATTTTGTTGTTATTAAGTGTTCCTTATACTGATTATCTGTATTATTATGACAAAAAAAAAATTCGTTTAATAATAATAGTTACAATGGACCTTTCCAATTTAAAGAGATAGAAGATATGCGCAATGAGTATCTGCGCATAGTAAGAACAACTGAGATCTATGACATTTGATTCTAAAACATTTAGACGTAAAATGTGAGAATATCTCGGATAACTTTAAAAAATCTTATCGAAATAAGTTACAAAAGCTTTTATTGAAGGTAAAATGTCTAACGATGCAAATTTTCAGTGAGAATACAGGTATTTTAATGACTGCAATATTTTTGACGTTTCGTTTCACAGCCCAACTGGCAGTTGTTCGCGCCATTTTCTTACTATTTGCAGCGATAGAAAGATACAGCCGTTAAATTGAAAAGGTCCATTGTTTTAGTTAATTGTTTTATTTCAAGCCACAGTCATGGCTCACTATTCTCTTTCCAATTAGGTGTATAAAAAAGTGCCCGCCATTTTACTTTTTAATGATATAATATATGGATTATTTTACATGATTGTAAAGCAAATTTGATGGAGGTACTTTTCAAATTTGTAAAAAAAATATAGTATGTTCCATTTGAAATTTCAAAGTAGATATTAATTACTAATAAACCGAAAATGGTATCAGGAATGTACATCTATCATAAAGTAGCTTACATGTTGCTGTATAAATCATGTTATATGAAAGAAATTACCATCTTAATAAATAAGCGAGATATTAGCTGGGTCCATTAAAATATGACACCGTATATATATATATATATATATATATATATATATATATATATATATATATATATATATATATATATATATATATATATATATATATTTAAAAATATAACAAATAAATATGAGAATCTGTGGTTGTAGATTAATGACTCGATTCTAAACTACAGCAATGTGAGGCTACATTTGTTACATTGATGTAGCTGTAACTAGAAAAATTACATCGCACTGAAAAATGTCTATTCTCAATGCACCGCTGTATGTAAAGTGATCTGCAGCGGTTGCATAGCGGGTGCTACAGCGCTTACTTAAATTGCAGCTAACTTCATCATTATTTTGTGAACCGTCATTAGTGTCATTCTTGTCAAATGCAAGTCTGCAAGATGATTGAAAATATGCAGTTATCTTGTCTAACGTTAAAATAAACCAAATAATACTTAAACAACTTTCTCAGAAAATCAAAGAAAAGAAAAGTAATACAACAAATAACCAATATGCAATATATGTACCCATATAAGTGAAATGGAGAAGGATTATGTGTTTCACAGAGCAACAATTAGTCCGAAAATGTATGAAAATTATTTAACAAACAAGTGGAAATATTTATCCGCAAAGATAAATTCTTTTGGAAATGTGAGCTCAATTCATTTTATTAGTAATACATATATCTAAATTTTGTGGAAAAATTAATATTTTTTGCATGCACGCATGTAATTCTCATTTGATTTCCGGAATTTTTAAAAGTTATTTTTAAATTATATAACACATTTTAATTATTATAAAATTATCCTCGAAACTCTTCCTCTATTAATAAAAAAATAAATAATGGTACATCATTACGCATCTTGTCAAAATTTTTATTTATTTTTTAAATAATTCGACAACTGTAAGCGTTTCGTCGCGAGAAAGAGCCGACGTAAATTTTACAGCGCCGATGTAAAGTTACAGTGCATACATCCATGCTCAGAATAGCATTTTCACAACATTTTGGTTACGCTTACATCGATGTAGTATGGGTTCAGAATCGAGCCATAAGAGGCATATTTACCCCTGTGCTGAAATATGAAGCGAAAACTCAAAAAAATTGTTCCTCTACTAGAACTATTAACATTTTAAAAAATTCAACACAACACAAACTTACTTGCGATATTAACCTGTATTTTAAAATAATAATTATTGAAATTTATTAGTATTTGACTTTGATTTTATGGAAAAATCGAGAAATGCTGTTTAGCCTATACAATCAAAGTCAAATATTAATAGATTTCAATAATTATTTTTTTTAAATGTAGGTTAATATCGCAAGTAGGTTTGGGTTGTGTTGATTTTTTTAAAATGTTGATAGTTCTAGATCAGGAACAATTTATTTGAATTTTCGCTTCATATTTCAGCACAGGGGTAAATATGCCTCATAAGTGTTAGTAGTGATGCCGCGAGACGAGAAACGGCGATAATCAATCCACTCTCGTCTCGTCATAATTTTTCTTGCCTTCTCTAGATCTCGACTCAAGAGACTCTAATTTGTCGAATTTATAATGGGGTATGTGACCATATTCGAATTTCAATATATATATATATATATATATATATATATATATATATATATATATATATATATATATCATAAAATATAAAAACAAACCACTATAGCTTTTTATTATAATAATGAAAACAAAACAATAATTTGTAATAATCTTGTTATTAACAATTTAATGTTTTGGAGAAGGGATATATGGCGTAAGTATGTTAGAATCGTTGACAAAGACAGATAGACTGCGAGAAGGAAAGAGACAGTTATAAATCAGCCTATCAGCGCCACGTTTATGTTGTGGTAGGTGTGGCAGGGTGGGGCATGATCACATCTGGCTATAACTATCTCTTTCCCTCCCAGTCTAACCGTCTTTTTTCAAGCTTTTACCATTGATACGTCACAAACCCCTTCCCCAAAT
Source organism: Harpalus rubripes (assembly GCA_963082715.1). Classification (NCBI taxonomy): domain Eukaryota; kingdom Metazoa; phylum Arthropoda; class Insecta; order Coleoptera; family Carabidae; genus Harpalus; species Harpalus rubripes. The sequence goes on from OY720454.1 coordinate 41,579,174, forward strand.
TTTTAATAATTATTTTCTCGTAAAGTACGAATAATTAATCGATGTAAAAAAATACGGGTATTTTATTTTTTTGCCTAGTATCATATTATGGAAAAATAAAAATTTGGTCACATACCCCATTAGCAAAGAAATGAGTACCACTAATTGAAACTGTTTATTTTACTGTCTTGTATTTAAATGGTTAGGTATAAAAAATACGCAATATCATGGGATTATTAACCGTTGCTGGGCGTGTCAATCTGCTTTGTACGCAGATATTGGTAATTATAATTATATATTCGTATAGTGCGGGCACTTGAAGCTGGTGTGAAGAGTACACAATAGGTATTACTTTTTTTTGCTAAAACCCAAAATAACTTTAAAATGAATAAGGAAATACGATTGTAAATGAAAGAGACAATTTAAATATTTATATATACCGATGAATATTTTGTTCTTTTATAGGTACTTTTATTTTAATTGGAAAATTTTAAAAAAAGTACATTCGAGATCTCGATTTTCCATTCTAGTCTCGAGCAAATCTCGAGGGCATTACAATAAGGTGAATCTCGTCTCGAAAATTCGAGAAATTCTAGACGAGATCTCGAAAATGCGAGATCTCGCGGCATCACTAAGTGTTAGGTGGTACTTGAAATCTCAGTCAAACATTATTTATTCTCTTATAACACCGACGTATCGATGCATTCTTGCACCTTCTTCTGTACACAAAATACATTTGAATAATGAATAAATATTAACTTGATGAAATTGTTAAACTTGTTTCAAAATAATAATTATAGTTAATGCCTCCACAAGCCTGAATATGTTATGATATTGCTATTCTCTGATAATTAATTTGAATAATTGTAATCCGCTAATTATTTGTCAATATAAATAATACAATGCAATTGTTTGTACAATCGAACAATTATAATATAAATGATACATGTTAAATGATCTGTAAACGTTGATTAAACAAAACTGCTGTTTCAAATAAATTATGCTTGAAATATTAGCTTTTGTTTTTGTATGCTTTTGGCGTTACCTTCAGCTATTTTGGGCACTGAACTCAAATTTTAATGTACAGTTGATTTGGATGTTCAAATTTTGCTTTGGGTGCATATTTATTACAGTAATTTCAAATTTATGTACGTATAAATAGCTATAATTTATTCATATACAATTACACCTGTCGATATATACTCGTAGCAGTCGTAGCTGCTCGGTATTTTACTTTAAGGGTCAATTCTATTCATCAAAAGGATAGAAAAAGAACAAAATAAATAGTATTTATGCTGGCACAAAATACATTTCAAGAGTAAATAGATAAAATGTACAATTTAAGCACTTAGACTTTTTGAAACTTGCGGTCTTTCACTTATAATGGGTTTCAAGTCTAGACTACTGGACACAGCAAATTTTTTGATTAATCGTTTTTATGGTGCTATTGTGTCTGTTGTATGAATGTTGCTGCTAGACTAGACTAGACTGAAATATTTTCCCCTGCCCTGGATCAATTTAGTCGGCACGGTGGCCGAGCGTTATCGCACATCTGTAAAAGTGCATTCACAAATGAAAATTAGGTTTATGGTTTTTGTTTAGAATTAGAATTAAGTAAGATTTAAGTAAGTCATTCATAAATGCAAGTTTAATTTAACCTTGATTGTATTGACATCTATGTAAATGCTTCAAAAAACGGACTAAAATATCGGTAGAACAGTACTCAACAGATACTCGTATGCCGTGAAACTTACATTCGCTTGGCATTACTGGTTATATTACAGCAATTAAGTTTTGCCAGTCTCCTTGTTCTTCTCGCATTTGCTTTTAAGACCGAATCCACCAAGTGAATACAAAATAAAGATGGGTGTATAGTTTTAGACTCGTTCTCATTGGTGAAGTTTATGACGTCACACTAAATTGGACCTTGCAATGTTTAGCTTTATGATTTGGATTTAGACACTAAATTCTGAAGTTTGAATGGAGTCATAACATTATCTGCGGCCTGGGTCTTTAAATCCTAAGTATAAACAATAAATATAAATCTAATTTTCATTTGTGAATGTACCTTAAGTCATTCATAAATGCAAATTTAATTTAACTCTAATTTAGTTTTGATTATACTGACATCTATGTATATGCTTCAAAAACAAGATTAAAATATCGGTAGAGCAAAACTTAATAGATACCCGTGCGCTTGGCATTATTGGTTATATTTCAGCAATTAAATTTTGACAGTTCTATGTTCTTCTCGCATTTAATTAAAAAGCAGATTCCACCAAGTGAATACTAAATAAAGATATGTGTATATATCTATATCGTTTCAGATTCGTTCTCATTGGTGAAGTTTGTGACGTCAAAACTAAATCATAAACCTAAAGTTTGGACCTTGCAATGCTTGGCTTTGTGATTTGTATTTAAGGTGCATTCACAAATGAAAATTAAGTTTATGGTTTTTGTTTAGGTTTAAGTAAGTCACTCATAAATGTAAGTTTAAATTAGCTGAAAATTAGTTTTGCTATGTACAGACATCTGTGTAAATGCTCCAAAAACAACATTAAAATATCAGTAGAGCAAAACTTAAAACATACCCGTGCGCTTGGCATTATTGGTTATATTTCAGCAATTAAATTTTGACAGTTCTATGTTCTTTTCGCATTTATTTAAAAAGCTGATTCCACCAAGTGAATACTAAATAAAGATGGGTGTATATATCTATATCGTTTCAGATTCTTTCTCATTTGTGAAGTTTGTATCGTCAAACTAAATCATAAACCTAAAGTTTGGACCTTGTAATGCTTGGCTTTATGATTTGGATTTAGATAGACCATATTCTTCAAGGCTTAAATCGGGACGCTCCTCAAAAAAAGCAAATACGGAAATATCAGTTAAGGTATGTTTACATTTAGATATAGATACATGTGTAAGAATTTGTTTGAGATAGAAGTGTGATGAAACAAAACTTGTATGGGCCTAAAACTTCATGCTATTTCTTGCTAACTCAAAATGTATTAGGAAATTGTACACTTCAAACAAAATGTTTGAGCTCTTATATGAAGTGATGTTTCATGATCTGTTTGACATGTATCTCACACAAATTCTCATACTTGTATCTGAATGTAAACATACCTTTACCAAATGCGGTAATACGAAAAGTTCATAGTTCATATATACATTTTTGCCTGTTTTTATTGGATTATAAATTTTGTACAAATTTCAACAAGATTTGTCTTAATTATTAATAATTTAGCGATGGTGGTAACGTTCATTCTACTTTTTTCCGAAGATTACTGTATTTTGATTTAGCAAACAAAGCAAACTGAATAAATAAATTGAATTGTTTTTGAGGAGTTTCATTGTTTTGATAATCTACAAATACTTTCTTCAGGTCATTTTATTATTTTTAATTTTTCTTAGTTTATTTTGCAAATATGATTTTAATATTGCATATTCACATTTTACAATCACCAAACATTAGAAAATATATTTCTTTGGTGAAACATCGTGTAGATATAAGTAAAAAAAGAAAATTAATAATTTAGTAGAAACCGGGACGGATGGTCACCCTAGATTTAGAGACACTGAATTCTGAAGTGAGAATGGAGTCATTACATAATATGCGGCCAGTCTTTAAATCCCAAGTATAAACCATAAATCTAAACCTAATTTTCATTTGTGAATGTACCTTTAGTCCGCTGTAACGTCATCCAAAATGTGTGATTTGTCGTTAAAAAATAAATACTGCTACTTGGCAATAAGCTGGCCACTTGCACATCTTAAATAAATGTAGAACTAGTTGAAATCTAACCGACGTACGTCATTGATGATAACTTCGGCTCGGTGAGGCCGGTTAGATTTAGATAGGGTAAGCAAAGGCAGCTACGTACAGGCCTTTAGAAAGATAGGATCAATTTATCGTGATACAATTCGAATCTTTATTCGGTAGACTATTTACATTTTATTATACTCGCTTTCAACTAAGAAGAGTAAAGGCAAAAACCAGATTTTCAGCATTAAAAAATAAATAAAAAACAGCAAATTTATATTATGCAAGAAAGAAACGTTCATGTGAATAATTTGTTAAAAGAAGTAACGTCAAAAGAAATAAAAGTCAAAATGAAATATTTGTTTGTTTTTTGGTGTAAACTAAACAAGACTAAGCTTAAGCCATTTAGAACCATTATCCATTCATCTTCATAATAAGGAAATTTTGAGTTCACCTACTGCTCTAAGTTTAAACCGCATTTTAGTATAGCCAACATTTTTTTTGTGCATCCAGTTATGAAGTTCGCGGATTTATTTTTTATGAAATGCTAAATTCGGATCTATATATAATCAACAAATGATGGTCTATGAAAGCTGGCTATTTTCTCTATCATTCTTAAAAATAAAATAATGAAAATCACATAAATGCTATTCGCGATTTCAGGAGTCTGCTATGAAAAAGAAAAAAAAATTGACAAAAAACGCTATAATGATGCCTCAGTCACCGTATTCGCCGAATATGATCCCCTGTCATTTTTTCGCGGTACCTATTCGACAACTGGTCAATGGGGGCATTTACCATAAACGACTTTAGTGTTTGTAATAGTAAAATTCATGAATTCACATCTAAATAATGTAAAAAAATACTAATATTTAATCATATAAATTTCTTAATATATTTTATTAGTTTTCGAAAACTGTTATTTTTGCCCTTTGTAGAATGTCCTTGAAAGCTGTGGCTTCATAATCACACACATCAGAAAGAGACGTTTGGAAGACACATGGTTAGTAACTCAGCTGTGGGAGAAAGGTTAGTTTATTTATTGTGACGAAAGAGATTTCTGCGCTTCTCGCCAGTGTTTTATAATGTCTGCAATACGTAATTATTTTGTACCTGATTGTTTTAATAATTCTGAGGATACGCCTACGAAAATATTTTTTCACGTTCCAAGTAACCATACAATTAGAAAAATGTGGTTTGAGGCAGTGTACGGTCCATGTGATGACAATGAAATTACCCAAACCAGAACATTGTATTGTTATGAAGATCAATTTGATGTAGGTATATTTATAAAATAACAATTTTAAACATTTACAGCAAACTTTCTGTACATTCTCCAGTTGGAATCCGATGCTGAAAATTGGACATATTTTAAATTGATTGGCGGCAACCTAAAAAATTATAAAACAAGTGGAAGAGTCTCAGCTTTCGTTATCTGTATAACCAGGGTCCATTTCGACACACTTTCAACTCAAGCAATCACAAGCAATGATACCATACCATGTGGTTGACAATGACAGCAGCTGTTATTATCTGAAACATGTTGTTAAGAGTATACAGAATGAACATTTTTTGTTTTATTGCGGTACCCGATATGTTCTTGTTACTAATATTATAAAACTTCTTGATTTATTTTTATTTATGTAAACCTTATATAATCTTCTATAAAACTGTTAAAGAGCTTAAATGGAGGAGTTTATAATGGTTTCGGAGACAAAATTTTGGTAATATTATAAACTCTTAAGATTTATAAAATGGGACTGTTAAGGTTTCTATTACCTTTACATCTCATGTATATGATCAAATTATCACTCTTATAAAACCTTCGTGTATATTGTGGGTCAAAATACAACCAAAATATCTGTAGTATTCTCGTGCATTACTATTTTATATTTATCAGTTGTTATTTATAAAACTTGAAATTTTTATAATGGTATTCTGTACTTAAATGAAGTGTTCATAAGTTCTAAATCATATGGAATATATATAATTATATTACAAAACGCATTAGTTCTACCGTAAATTTAAAACAAATGTAACTTTACTGTGAAAGATATGCATAAAACTTTAAATTATTTAACGCGCCTTTAAAATATACATTATTTTCATATTTTTTAATTTCGAAGTTTCAAATAGAAATTAAATATTGTTTTCATTTTTTCAATTTTATATTTTTTGTTTTTAGGTTTTATTAAGTATTTAAATAAAATTTGCGTAAAATACACATACAAATCTAAATATAAATAATAATTACTTTTTATGAATATACACTCAAGATGGCGGATATTTGGTAATGAAAAATATGGCGGCACTTATTTTAAGTTCTCTGTAAAGCGGTTATATTACTAAAAGTTTTATTGTTACATTGTGAAGCACCACCATAGAAGGTGAAGTAATGTAAAACAACATTATAACACTATTTAAGTATTATTATAAAACTATTGCTTTCATTATACACTAAGAGTGACAAAAATTACCTAAAATAGTAACCTTATAAAATTTCCGGAAACGTTATACCAACAATGGTAATGTTATAAAACTTTCTTCCAAGGTTACCGCTATAGACGCGCACTTTACCTGCCGGTTAACCTAAAAAAAAATTACTCTTACTTGTATTATTGTACAACTGATATGTCACAGATTGCATTTAAAAGTTTATACATATCTTTCAAAATTGTGCAAACTATTGAATCGAGACGACATAATCCATTACTAACCATAGTGCCACTGCCATAACTGTGGAAAACAGATGGAAATTTTCAGTGACCGCGTTGTAAAAATCAAGGTTTTCACCAAATTATCAATACATGAAAACTCAATACCCAGTCAGGAGTAGAAGAAGCAACTGTGAATCAAAAATAGACATGAATTGTCTTTGGAGGAAGTAGAAACTAATTTATGATTTACAAATACAAAAGTTTTATAAGACTAACATCTGTCACTTATATTTCTCTAAGTTTTACATTTTGTTCCTAAATTTATATAAGTGAAGCATATAAAACTGTTAAAAAAATAATAAGTATGGAAGTTTAATTTTAACATTGGTTACTCTTATAAAACTTTTGTATAAAACTTTAAGCTCCGGTATATTCAAGTTATATACTGGCGACAACAGTAACGTTTCTATTACCTATTTATAAAACGTTACGAGTAAATCACCGAATGAAACGTTACAAACCACTAAAATAACTTCGAAACCAGTGGTAATACTACATAACTTTTAAATAACTTTATATATTTAAGTAACATTTATATAATAATTATAAAACTAAAAATTTGAAAATTGGTGACTATAAGCTCTGAAAATGTTAGTTGGGTAGATTCGGGTTTGGTCGGATAATTCCGTCATTAATGTCATTCCGTGAATTCTACGTCAGCAGAAAGGAATTCAAGTAATACATAAAATTTTTAAAAATTAATTTCTCAGTTATTGCAAATAATTTTTAAATCAGACAAAAACCAAATACTATATATGAAGTTGTACTTTCAGAAAAAATATGGTAAATGAACCCATAGCAAAGGCAATAGTAAGTGGACGATAGAAACTTAAAAAATTTACACGTATAGTTCAGCAGGTAAATAATTAGGGATTTTTTTGCAACAGAATTTTCTAAACATGACCTAACCTAACGCTGAATCATCGCCCAATTGATCGTGTCTAAATTTTTTATATTATAAACGGCAACGATATGCAATCAAAGAGAAGATAAAAACAAAATCGTTAAAGGAGTTGAAGGCTATACAAAAAGTGCATTCCGCACAAGTGTTTTAAAGATTAGAATTAGAAACAACGTTGGAATAAATGCATTATATCTAAAAGAGATTATGTTGAAGGGAACATTATTAATATTCATGAATACATTATTACTTTTTCATACATATTAAAATTCACATTATTTTTTGATCAAACCTAGAATTTCAAATTTCAACAAATGCCAAGTCAACAATTTCTAAGGTCATTGGATTTCCCCTAGATATCACAAAAATTTCAGATTGGCCTTCTATTTTCTCGTATTCTCTCTCGCATTGTTGGTTTAGTGTGATATCCTTGTTGATGTAAACAAATATATAGCGTAAAAATTTGCACTATTTTCTCATACAAACAAAAAGTAAAGCTATCCAAGGGAAAATGGAAGAAAAAGTTGACAAATCACAGTTTGAGAAGTCCTGTTGAAATTGGAAAGAAAACGCATAAATATATAAAGCAGGCTTGGGTGTCCGCTTCCCTACTATCTTGAGTAAAAAGTTTCGTAAAAGCCTAATTTAAACAGCAATAAATTCCCAGTCGTAAAGTTTTAATAATACTGTTTTGTGTTGCTGCGAATCGCTTGTAAGTGGGGCTCTTAATGAAAACTCTAAACTCGAATGTCCCGTTGCAGCGCAAATATGGTGCGTTATTGGGAATCAACGACACGGGTAGAGCCTTTGTCCGCTGCAATCCAACTTTTTTCTACTAATTTTGCTTTGATTTCACTCACAACTGAATGATTGACATTTGTTACATTTGCATTTCAATTTTGAACGAGTATTGGATTCTGCATTGTCCTTTGCATTTCACACAGTTGGATAACTTTTTCAGCATACATGCAAAGTTTTCCAAAATAACATTGCAAGAATTCTAAAATAAGTTTAAAACGAATAATGCAATTACAGATAAATCAAAACAAAAAAGTGTGTAAGTTGTCAGGCTACAAACAAATTTACTAATAATCGTAATATGGCTTTCACATTTCTAAATCAAATTCTACTTTAAATGTCGATTTGTAAAAATTAATGAAACCATAGGCGTCGACTACGTGGGGGCTTCGGGGCTTAAGCCTCCACACGAGAAAATCTGAGGGGGCTCTGACCCCACACGGAAAAATTTTAAGGGGTTCTGTCCCCACACACAAATTATTTTTAGTACAAACAAAAAATACACTCATTTTGAAATATTTTTAATACATCAATTACTTATACAAAGTAACAATATCTATAATTTATTTCATAAAATTTTCAACTTGTCATATTGTACTAACAAAAGTACTGTGAAAGTAACGCGTGCGGTCTAACAAAGTAGTATTGCCACCAGTGTTGCCAGATTTAAAACGCAATATTGTCTGAAATTAATAATAAAATCATCATATTTTAGTGAAAATTACGGTAGATTTTGTAGACTCCTGTGAAACTAATTTTATACAGAGTGATCAAAAATGGTTAAAGGTCACGTGATCACTTTTGTTCCAAAATAATGTCAAAATTATATTCCAATATTCCATATTCATCAAAACTATATTGCACATATGACAGATGATGACAGCATGATAGTTGATTAATACCATTGCCGTACTTCGCTTCATTTGATATTTATTTCGGATACCTTCCTGAAAATCCTTTAATTTCATTTCGTTATACTTTTAATGAAGAGTGTGACAGATTTCCTCTTGAAACATATTTTCATTATTCTTATGACTGCTTCCAAATTCGAAAGATACGCCCATGGAAATAGTAATGTCATACTATCTAAGCGGCAAATGTCAAAATTGTATGGAGCGGCACACTTCAGGCATTTTTGATCACTCTGTATATATTTTCAACATACATACAATTGAAATTTATGTTCTATCTGTTTTATGTTGAGTTTCGCCGTAAATTTAAAAAAAGGTCAAGATTTTTTAAAAATTAAGTAGATATTTTAAGTCATACGATAAATTCGCATCTTTTGTACAATTTTATGTAAGTTCCAATTTTAAGAAATAAAGTTTTATTTGGTAAATTTTTTATTGCCCCTTTTTAGCCCCCACACGAAAATCCAAAAATCGGCGCCTATGAATGAAACTACTTAAATTGATTTCCTCATATAATTATGGTACTATTAAATAATATTAGTTTTTAAGTTCACCGTTGGTGGTAAAACTCGCCGAAACAACACCGACCATAGAGAAAATTGTTATTTGATAGTTGTATTATTTGTGTTTTGGTTAGCGTTTTAAAGTTAAAAATGTCACAAGAAATTGAAGATATGTAGTGGTAGTGTATATCTCCAGCTTTGGCTGAAATTGCAAATTCTAAAATTAAAACAATAATTGTATCAAAATGTCGAAAAAAAAATCCTCAAAGTTTTCTTTAAAACACTTGATGGAAAAATAGTATGTCATTCGGAATAGAATAGCCTTTTTGTGTTTTACACAGTTTGCTTGACCTCGGCTGCAAATAGCTTACTAATAACAATGTACTATTTTTAATAGTTATTTATTATTTCGAATAACATTGGATAACATTATCCTCTAGCGTCTAATGATATAAATGCGTCCGTGATACTTATTATAAAGAAAATATATTTAAATAGGAAGATAATTTTGCCATCTGTAGCCTGTTTCATAAAACTTGTAGTTTTTACTATAGTTATTAACTGTAGTAGCAATATATCGTTACTACGGTAAATAATCACGTTTCCTAAATACATTTCTATTGTAGTACTCTAGGGAGGTGATTTTACTACAGTAATCTGAATTTAACCTAAAAATTAAGACAACGCGGCAAAATGTCAAAAGAAATAAAAAAAAACCGAATTTGCGATGGTATTTTTGAATTCCGCACTATTGGTGGAATAAGCCACGTCTTCAATGGATATATGGAATCTAATAATAAAACTCCATCCGCATATGGTCTTCAGCACTCTTCCATTCTGTTATACAAACTACTATTTCTTAGTATCCTAGCGTCATCGGCACTTCCTGGCCAATTAACACAACAATAATATAAATAATAATCAGGCCCACAAACTAACATTACATTTATCGAGTGATTTCCATGTCCTTCACCAAATGGTACTTCATGATTGCTACAGGTGCATCAATTTTAATCAAAGTACTATCTAATACCCCACAGACTAAAGACATTCCTGTCATTTCATTAAATTTATATACCACCGCATCAATACTTTTAGGCCATTTAACAAACTGTCGCAGCAAAATCCGATTTACAGTATAAACAATATTTTTCACCACACGACAAACAGAACCTTCTTTTGATACCCGATGCATGTCTCCAATTGCAATTTGCAAATGTTGTTTTGGAGATAGTGCTTTACTACGTTCCGTGGTGAGTTGTTCAATATTTTCCAATATTGTGTCAAACAATTGTGAACGCATTCTAAATCGTTAATATTCTGTTTGTTCTGTATTCAATCACTTCATCATCTTCTTCTGATTTACTAGACGACATGATTTTACCTTATACAGTAGTTACGATCCTCTACACCTGAGTAAAATAATTTTCGCTTATACTGTAGTAATTTTATTTGCTTAGTTTTTATGAAATGCTATATTAGTTACGTTAGAAAAAATGACAGTAAAATAACTCTTACTGTCGTAGTCAATTATTTACAATGGTAGTTTTATGAAACAAACTATATTAATTACTATAAAATTTTACTACTAGTTCTGCAGTAACTACTACAGTATTTTTTTTTATGAAACAGGCTACTGATGAATAAAATGCAAATCAGGTTCACAACACCTGTCATGTAAAATCGATATTAATAACCGATAATTAATCACATTTCTGATTGTCATTGTAATTTTTAATATTGAGATTCCTAGTGTACATTTTACAACACGCACCTTTGAAACGTGGTATGAACAATGTTTGATTTTACAAATTTAAAAATATATATCATGATGGCTTATTCTTATTACACATTTGTGTGTATGCCAATATGCTTTTATACGCAGATTTCGGTAATAACCATTTATTTGTACCATTGAGGACGTTTACCAAGCGTCACCTCAATGGATCTCTCAAAAGAAGAATTATGTATACCCTTAATTTTGTGAATTTTAAAAATATCTTTTGGTTGAGAATCAGCACATCGAAATGCACTAGTCTACCTATACCCCTTAAAAATGTTACCGATTTTTAAGACCCTGTATAAACGACGTGAAAATATATTCAATAGTTATACAACAAGAGGTTCGAAAATAATCAAATATTGGGATTTTCAAATAAGAAAACACTAACTAGCGGCGACTATTAGAACTACAAACAGTGGTATACATTTGACATTTACATTAAAATACAACTATATGACTACAAAAACTCTATTATACATACTTGAATTATAAATAAAAAATACTAATAAATGAGAAAATAATATGTATTTTCAGGTAACACATCGAGTCCGCAAACTGTATATTCAGATGATTTCTGAAGCTCGAGTTGTATATTTTAAGACTATACAACGAATCAACCAGCTATATTTTTACGAAATGCTATAGCTATTGACATACATACCTAGGAATGCTATGTATATCGTAACTGGCGCAGATGTAGCTTTGAAATCCAAGCTCGTAGAATTAGGATTCATAACATCCGTGGCTTGTTCAATAGTTTATCAGTTTCAGAAAATTAAATCTATATTAATAATTTTTTTAAATTCTCTCGTTAATGCTAATATGTGTTTTCAGGTAACACATCGACTCCGCAAACTGTATATTCAAATGATTTTCGAAGCTCGAGTTGTCTATTTTAAGACTATACTACGAATCAACCAGCTATATTTTTACGAAATATTATAGCTATTGACATACCTAGGAATGTTATGTATATCGTAACTGCCGCAGATATCGCTTTGAAATCAGAGCTCGTAGAATTAGGATTCATAACATCCGTGGCTTGTTCAATAGTTTATCAGTTTCAGAAAATTAAGACTATATTAATAATTTTTTTTAAATTCTCTCGTTAATGCTACTTTCAGAATGCTATGGTTAACAGAACAATTTGTCTGACTGATGTCAATATGACAAATATTCAAATTGTGTGCTTTATTCCTACTGTTTATTATTTTAGAATAAAATAAACCGTATTTAGAACGATACACTAACGTTATCTGTATGTATTAATGAAGAGCATTATTCTTTCATTTTATTTTATTTTTATTTTGTAGACGATTGGTGACAAGTCAGTATGGTAATAATATTACCAGACAAATACAGTTATTACTTAGTTACCAGCCTACTTTTGCACATGTAAACAATGGATTAATATCCAGAAACCGGTAAAAAATATTACTTTTTCATTTATATCCATGGATGATATGATTACATATGATTCATTTGTTTGCGACCGAAGTACCACGAGTTGTGGTTCGCGAAACACAATTTAGCAACGCAAATAACCGATGTTATACAGCGTAACTAAGCAAAATTGTGCTATCTGATTGGTCTCGTTTCCGATAGTCATTGATATTACATTGTTCCTAATTTAAATTATTAAAAGTATTACAATATTTCAATTAATTCATGTGCATCTTTAAAACATAAAAAGTTATAAAAAAAGACGGGAAAATATTTAAAAAGATACAAGAACATTCCAATTTTTCGATAAATAACCTAATAAATTCATATTTTTCTATTCCATTATATTATGACGTTCACGCTGAACAAACATTTGTATAAATGTTTGCATCATTTATCATGAACTTTTACACGTATATTGTGAAACATCAACAATTATTAATAAATTTGTAGTTTTATATGAACACGCATCTTTTTTGTTAATATTGAAACGAGTATTGAAACAATGTAGCGTGTAGCCATTATTGTTATTTTTACTATTATACTACAAATAAATAATATAAAAGGTTACAAACAAAACAAAAATATAAAGATACATAGAGGTATTTCATTTTTTTTTACTCGTTTTCAAATAAATTTTGATTGTTTTATTCCATAAATTATGACGTTAAAGTAGAACAAATATTTGTATAAGACATATTTACATGTTTACACCATTTATCACACGTTTTACATGTATATTTTGTATGAAACATCAACGATTATTAACAAATTTGTAGTTTTGTGTGTAGACGTACCTTTACACTTGCTAATATTGAAACAGTGTCGCCACCATTCAGTATTTTTAGTGCTAAATGCTAGTTAAGCATTTTTTGATGTTTGGTTATTAAAAATGGTGTACCTATATTTGTCTACTGTGCATATTTTTGTGTGTTTTATCATTTTACAAAAATGAGACAGTGTTTTGAAGTGAGATAAACTTAATAAATGCTTCTTTATTTCTGCTAATAGTTCAATAGTTAGTAAGTACATTTTCCATGCATATATTTGAAGACTTTTACGAGAAATCTTTCTTTCTTTTTCTCGTCTCATGTTCACATACTAAACATGCCTAGTGTGACGGTTTATTACGACAATTTTTCGCGAACGTGTGTACGTCATGAGTGTAAGATATCTTCCACATAGCGGATGGTGGTAATTTCTCGTGTAATGTAATCTAATAGCCATCAATTTGAACATGTGACATATCAAATATGTAGCGCGGTATATATCAGAGTTATCAAACAGACTTAACTCACTTGTGAGCCAACAGATATGAGCTAGGTGAAGTTATATGCTAATACGTTAAAGTTGGGGATGAAATAAGTTTAAGGATAAAAATATATGCATTATTAACATAAAATAAATATAGTTTCATTCGAGGTATCGTTCAAAAAAATAGGTACACCTGATAATAATATAAATAATTATAAATATGAAATATATTTAACAAAATTGGGCTGGAATATAGTTTATCCAGAATAGTATAAATTGCAATTTTTTTGTTGTGATGTCTTTTTTAGCTAAAATATAATAAGGAAACACAAAATTGGACCGCGGAACAGGTATTTATACATTTTTTTGGAAAAATATTTTTTTTAAGAATTTTTTTTAGATCCTAACAAACACAGTACCTAACGCACAGTAAGGTTTTAAGAAATTTTTTTTAAAATCCTGGCAAAAACACACCAGGCACACACATTCGACATGGCTCGGCCCACTATCTTCATGTTAGTTTACAATAGTTTGACAGATGACGCAAAATTATAAATTAAAAATCTGGTGTGGCCAAAACAATACCTTCCGCCATTTACAGCCCGAGTCACAAAAAAATTAAGTTAATCCTTATTTTTGGGTAACTACATTTTTTTTAAACTCCTCAACAGGATTAAATCCCAATTTCAGAGTGGGTTCACATTCACACACATCCATGCCTTAGTGGGATTCGAACTCAGAGCCTCGAGGGCACTCATGGCATGAGGCGTTGCTCTAACCATTAAGCCACTGGAGCTATAATAAAATGAAGATCAAATTTTAAATAGCGGGACAGAATAGAATTCACCCGTGGAATTCTCTAATCCAAAAATGAGGATTCTAAATACATACCTACATATTTGCTTATGCTGGAAACTGTATTGAATTCATTTTCTATTGTTCTATTTATTTTTTTCTTTTTAAAACGTTACTTATATTATTTTGAAATAATTAGTTCTTTGGTAGTGACATTTATCTGTCAGTTACATACATTTGAATAACTGCGTTTTGTTTGTTTAGAGCGTATGCTCTGGGATTTAAATTATAGATAATTTTATAAATTTATCCATAAAATATATAGAAAAAGTGTTAATGCATATCTATAGAAAATTTAATAATCTTTAATTTTTATAATAACATTAAACTCGAAAAAATAAAATTTAAAGGTATTTTTCGAAGAAAAACTATTTTGATCTTCTAGTAAAGTGCCATTTCCAGTTATCCGATTGTCACCAAAATCTAATGGGCTCTTTCCATTACAGAAAAAGTTCGAAATGCAAGGTTTCAAAATTTTCTGAATGATAGTATTTGAGTTAGAGTGGAGGATCCACACATATACACACACGCACACGCACGTACGCGCACGCGCGCGCACACACACACACACACACACACACACACACACACACACACACACACACACACACACAGAGAGAGAGAGAGAGAGAGAGAGAGATCATCGTGAAAATGTTAAAATTGGATTTTAGGGATCTTAAAACGTGGTCATTTACCAAAATCTCGATATGCGATTTTTAGCACGATCCCTATACCTTCCTTACTAAGGGTAGCGGGAGGTAAAAATGTTATAAAACGTAGGAGAAGATGATAAGAAGGAAAATAAGACATAATTTCGCAAATATACATTAATTGAAACAGTATTATTCGTATGAAAGCGTAAGTACCTACTTAAACATGGAAATATATGTAGTTCATCTAACCTAATTTTTTTCAGAAAAAATGCCAAAATCTCTATAAATATATCTTTCCGCACCCAATTTTTTGCGGTATTTAGTGTTTTTAATGGTTTACCAAGTATATGTAACCATTAATATAAAATTCTTGAACTACAGTTTTGCCCAAAATTGATATAAAATATAAAAATTTCATTGAAAAAAATTACAAAGACAAAAATCTCTGCTGGCTTTCATAATGGCCTCAAAAACTCTTGACTTTGTATTAGATTTTGTAAAAAATAGTAGGGGAACTAGATCCGGTTAGGTTTTAGATTTGATTCCGGTTTTAGAATTAGCCGGGTATCCGGAGTCGATTTCAGCACCGGTATTAATTGGTTCTATGTTCTGAAACCCATGTAGCCAAATCTCGATTCTTGAACTGACAATTGTGAATATTTGTATTCGTGGCAGAGCTTATGTATTATGATTAGTTCAATGATTTTCCATATTATGAAAAATAATTTTCAGTTAAGAACGTGGTGCATTTGAAGTAAAATAATGAAAATGAAACCATTTGAGAGATTCAATATGTAAAGCAGAATGTAAATAGAAAAATAAGTGAAATCCTTGGAAATGCCCATTACATTGTTCTTCGTCTCTTAGTTTTTACAACCATAATGTAATATGTCATCATCATTACCGATATCTGCGTACAAAGCAGATTGCCATACCCAGCAATGGTTAATATGCCGTGATGATATATTTAATTATTTATTTATTTATTTATAATGGTCAAATGTACCAGTAACTCATAATATGTTCAAGGTCAAAATCTACTATTAAATAAAGAAATGATGAAAATATAAAACAAAATTGAAAGTGTGCGGCAATATTCAATTTGCAATTTGCTCTATTACATTTGTGGTTGTGGTTGTGATGTAAATAATGTTTAATCCTCCAGCGGGCGCGCCAATAAATCTTATAAGAGCGGGCGCGCGGTGCAAATATGCTACCAATAGTAAAAGTACCTGTTTGGCACTACGTATTATGATAATTTTCATTTTTAGGTACTGCAGTTACATCACCAATGTTTATAAGTTCTTTACATTATTATTAAGCATTTATTACACATTGTTTATTCTAACTTTATTAATTTTATTATTTATTGTATTGGCGTAAGTCCGGCACCAAGGACATTTCGTTTATTTTAAGAGATACAAAAAAATATTAAGAAGCAAAATTAAACTAGACAAAGGGGCTCATAAGATGATAATAGTAGAAATTTTGTATCACTTCCGGTTTTAGAGGAAATAAGTACAAATTTAAATCTAGCATAGGGAATCTGTATTTTTATATATAATTTTTCCGAATGTACACAAAATAAGCTTCACAATGATACCAAAATATCATAGTTTTACTTTAACCATTTCAAAATGGCGACTATTTATTTTCAAAATATGTATTAATAAAATTTCATTCAAAATAAAACATAGCAAGTTATGAAAACAATTTTATTATCCTAACCCTAATTTTCTTTTGTTTTACAGTAATAAAATTGATTAGGCGCGCGGTAGCAAATTTGATACCAACTATAATTCACATGACGTTAGATCGGCTGAGCCCGCCGCCGACGGCATGTAACCTCAAATCGAGATGAGCCGTCAGGGAAAAATTTCCCTCACAACTCAAACTCCATGTGATTTTTTTATTGGGATATCTTAAGGCAGAGGTTTATAAACACCTCTCTACAACCCTGCTTCAGCTGAAGAATCTTATTCGGCAGGAAATAGCCCGACTGTTGCAACGTGTAGAGCGGATGAGCTTCAGAAATCGGTTACACCAGTTTCAAGATGTTTTTTTTAAAACTGCATAATTTAAAACTTTAAAATATGTTCCTTTCATCCAAAAATAAATTTTGCCTATCAGCAATACTTTTTGTTTTATTCGCCTTCAAAAAAAAGGTAGTTTCTAAGCCCCACCCTGTATTTATCAACAACAAAAGAGATTTTATATTAGAAATAATTCAATGTTTATTACATTTTTTGTTTGTTAATTTCGGTATAAAATTAGCATTTATTATTTCAACACCCTCGCTGTGTGATCTTATGGTAGTTTGTAATTCGTGCAATCGTCGTGGTTCGTGCCGGAGCCTGTGTACACATTATGCGCTACAACTACAACATGTCCTCCACCCAACCGGCAACTATTACGACCCAAACATCATTTACCCCGCTCATAATCGACCCTCCTGTGATATTGAACCCCGCTATCCAACCGGCCTGGATTCGACAAAGATGCGGTCAGCTATAGCGCAGAAGAGCATAATCTGCGATTTGGAGATAAAGGGTTAGGAAACTTAACGAATCCGAGAGTGGTGTAATATTAGTTGTGATTTCCAATGTAATGGCGGAACGTTAGTGGTGGATGCTACAATGTTTTGTTTTTAATTGTACCGATTTGTAAGGATAAAATCGATTGGACTATTAAATGTCTGTTTTTTTCAATTGCTTTGTTTCAATTTGTTACTCAATTTTTTGTGCATTTTTTTATTTCACAATTCACGTGATTTTCCCGTGTAAATTTTTCATACAAATGCAATAAAAAATGATAAAAAATTAAATTTTAGATTTAAATTTAGACCCTTTGGTTGCAGAGCGAAATCGTTCCAACATTATCTTAGTTGACATAATATAAATACCTACAATTTTTACAACTACTTATAAAGTAGCATTTTATCTACTGAAATTTAGTTACTTCATTAGCCCTTTAATGATGAGGATAGGTATGAATCGTTCCAGGATATCAACCAATTTACGTCATGAACTAGCGAAAAATATGAAAAACTAAAAATCCTCATATATTTGAATTCTAAATTATTTTAAAAGTTTGGAAATTAAATTACGTTTAGTATGTACGTTATGAAATAAATCAGTAAATAAAACTTTATTCGTTGTGAATGTTTTATATTTATATATATATATATATATATATATATACAGAGTGTCCCATTTAAGGTACGAATGCATTAGGATCTTGAGAACCGTAAGAGCTACGAGGTTGGTTAAATTAGACAAAAGTTGCCCCATTAGGAGACCATTTTAATGGTATTTTGTTATTTGCGAAAAAATGCATAGGTCACTAGATCTAGGCGAAAGTGTAAATTTTGCAGTTTTTCATTTTTGCAAATAACTTCGAAGTGTGAAATTATACTGGATTTTGGTTTGCACATCTTTAGGGCACTTTTTTATGTTCTTTCGACTGGCGATGCTCAATTTTTTTTATCAATGTTGGTTTTCGAGGATTGATGTCAAAGTTTTAATTTTTATATGGACGCCATATTGGAAAGTTACACCATTGAAAAGAGAATTTTTTTAGCTTTATAATGATATAAAATAGTAATAATTTATTTTAATAATTAACAAAGAAATTAACAAAAAATGTTATTAATACTAAAATTTACAGTACAATATTAGATTTGGAGGACAATGGATAGGGACAAACAGCGAAATCAAGTGGCCTGCTGGATCTCCAGATTTAACACCTTTAGATTTTTTTATGGGGATACATAAAAAATAAACTTTTTATTCGGGAATATCAGAATGAAAATGAATTAAGAATTGCCACAGTAAGAATTTTAAATCAAATTAGGCCAAGAATGCTGACAAAAGTTATAGAAGAAACAGAACTAAGGGCGCAGAAGTGCGTAGAACGAAATGGTGGGTTAATAGAAAATTTATTGTAAAGTTATTGTAAATTATTTTTGTATTTTTAACATTATTTGTTTATTAAATAGTTATTTTCTTAAACAGCAGCCTTCGATTTACTTTTTTCAATTAAATTTTAGTATTAATAACATTTTTTATTAATTTCTCTGTTAATTATAAAAATAAATTATTACTATTTTATATCATTGTAAAGTTAGAAAAATTCTCTTCTCAATGGCGTAACTTTCCAATATGGCGTCCATATAAAAATTAAAACTTTGACATTTATTTATTTATTTATTTATTTATTTAGCATGGGTACACTACGGATACAAATCCAAATGGTACAGCAAAATAATACAAAATATATATTACAGACATGCAAGTGAACTAAATTATTTTAACAAATAAAGTATATATATAATTATAGAAATTCCTTATCTTATTTCAAAATACATTTTAACACATTTTTAAATTTGGATTGACTTATGTTATAGATATCTATTTCGCTTGGAATTAAAGTATTTACACAGTTTACAATTTCATTAATTACAGAATGCTTTCCATACAAAACATTCGATTTGTGTGGTTCAAAAATAAGTTTATTTCTCGTATTATATGAAGGAACATGAAATTTAAATTTTAATAAAATATCTGGTACATCGATATAACCGTGAACAATATTGTAAGCGAATAATAGTTTGGCTTTTTTACGTCGTATTTCTAGGGAATCTAAACCTAACAAATTTAATCTTTCAGAATATGAATAATTATTTTTATTAATATGAAGTTTATATAAAAGATAACGTACAAATTTCTTCTGAATTTTTTCGACTCTGTCCATATGGCGCTGATAATAAGGAGACCAAATAATATTGCAATATTCTAAGTGTGTGCGGACAAGAGAATAATATAATTTACATATGGCATCAATATTTGTAAAATCTCTCGATTGCCGGATGACAAAGCCACACATCTTATTAGCTTTTTTTACAACAAAGTCTATATGCTCATGAAAGTTAAATTTTGAATTAAATACAACACCAAGATCTTTAATTGAATTTACATTTTCTAAACAAACATTATTTAAATGGTATCTAGAATGAATATAATTTTTCTTCTTAGCAAATGTTATATGTTTACATTTTTCGATGTTAAGCTCGATAAAATTATCAACATCAATCCTCGAAAACCAATATTGATAAAAAAAATGAGTATCGCCAGTCGAAAGAACATAAAAAAGTGCCCTAAAGATGTGCAAACCAAAATCCAGTATAATTTCACACTTCGTAGTTATTTTCAAAAATAAAAAACTGCAAAATTTACATTTTCGCCTAGATCTAGTGACCTATGCATTTTTTCGCAAATAACAAAATACTATTAAAATGGTCTCCTAATGGGGCAACTTTTGTCTAATTTAACCAACCTCGTAGCTCGTATGGTTCTCGAGATCCCAATGCATTCGTACCTTAAATGGGACACTCTGTATATATATATACGAGGGTCGTTTGATAAGTCCGGTAAATTTTCAAGAGATGGCGCCACAATGAACTTTGTAGTACATAACCTAGAAGTGTCACTCTTCAAACCTCTAGATTTTTCCATAAGCAATGCTTAGCTTAATTTTGGTAGTCGTTTGAAGAGAGTAAGTCAACAGTTTCTAAAAAATGGATAGGAATGAGTTTAGAGCAGTGATAAAACATTTTCGTCCGAAGCAGTGGACAGCCGCGCAGATCAAAACTGAGTTAGACGAAGTTCATGGGGACTCAGCTCCTTTGTTGAAAACTGTTTATTTTTGGATAAATGAATTTAAACGTGGCCGAACCTCAACTCAAGATGAAACACGTACTGGACGCCCAATTGAAGTCACCACATCAGATATGGTAAAAAAAATCCATCATATGGTCATGGAAGACAGCCGATTAAAAGTGCGTGAGATTGCTGAGGCCGTAGGCATCTCTACTGAACGAGTGCATAACATACTGCATGAAAAATTGGAGGTCAAGAAGGTGTGTGCGAGATGGGTGCCGCGATTATTGACTCCCGACCAAAAACTCAATCGAAAAGACATTTCAGCGCAGTGTCTTGCGATGCTTAATCGGAACCCCGGAAGAATTTTTGCGTCGATTCGTGACCATGGACGAAACCTGGATCCACCACTATACACCCGAGAGAAAGAGACAGTCAAAGCAATGGATACTGCCTGGTGGAAATGCGCGACTGTTTTGTCGGCTGGAAAGGTTATGGTCTTTTGGGATGTTCAAGGAATTATCCTCAACGATTATTTGGAAAAGGGTAAAACCATCACAAGAGTGTATTATGCAACGTTATTGGACCGTTTCAACGCCGAGCTAAAAAATAAACGGCCACGATTGGCGAAGAAAAAAGTTCTTTTTCATCAGGACAACGCGCCAGCTCACGCCTCCGTAATCGCAATGGCAAAAATCCACGAATTGGGCTACGAATTGGTTCCGCATCCACCTTATTCACCAGATTTGGCTCCGTGCGACATCTTTTTGTTCCCCAATTTGAAAACATGTCTCGGTGGGAAGAAATTCTCATCTAATGAAGAAGTCATCGATGCCGTGGATGTATATTTTGCAGACCTTAAGAAATCGTACTTTTGTGACGGGATGAAAAAACTGGAATCTCGCTGGACCAAGTGTCTAGCCCTTGAAGGAGACTATGTTGAGAAATAAGGGTGAATTAAAAAAAACAAAAGAATTTATAGCTTTTTTACGTTTAGACGTTGCTTAGGCGACACGAAACAACACATTCTTATGCATGAATACGAAAGGAAATATTTAAATCGGATTATTGACAGCATTGATAAGTAGTCATTTAATAGTTCATTTAGTTCCAGTTTTGTTGTTTAACTGGCAGTTAAATTTTAACCGGCGATTTTATGATTGACCTTAAACAAATTATAATAAAACTTTCAAAAAATATTAATTAATTTAATGTTTAAAAATCAATGATACTAAATTGATTTTAAATAAAACAGTACACCATTTTCCGGTTCTGTATAAGGTATAAGTATAATTAACTATTATTCACTTTCACTTGCAGAAATAAAACATTCCGCTGCGTGGGTCATATCAAAATAGAGACAAACGAATTGTTCGTTTGCTTGCGTTAGACGAAGATAACCACCACCATCCTATTCGCTTACACACGGTCATTGACTAAGGCATCAGTCTAGAAGTAGATAGTGACAACGTGAGTTTGGTTGTGTATTTTATCATAGCAGTTCAAAATTTTTTCGTATTGATAAACATATTAGTAATTATATTATTCCAAATAAGCAAATATTTTGGTAAATACATACGTACATATAAATATTTACCAAATTTGACCCACCAAATCTTCAACCCGCGAGCCCCACTGTGTTTGATTATAAAAGTAACGTAGGTATTCAAATATTTGTTTTTGAAAATATTGATTCATACAAAAACGCAAAACGCAAAAAGCTGTGTTAAAATATTTACCTATTTATTTAATCAGAGAATAATATTAAATTTGTAAAAATTCCTCTGAAACATTAAGCTACTCGCAATAATTCATCTTTTCGAAATATAATAAATCATTTTGTCATGCGAAAATGAAATAATTATAAAACCAATAATCAATGGCTGAAATCTCTTAGCGCGGATGTATCATGCAGAAACTGAAATACTCGTACAGAAAATAAAACACGAAGGAAGCGAGGGAGATAACAACAGTTAATGGAGCAGCGGCATCTGTCAACCGCCACAGAATAAATGATTTTTCATACGGGTAAATTGAAAACTTGTACATAACACGATCACTGTCACGGCTTGCTGAGAGTGCTGAGGATGCTTTTTGTTATCATAGTTAGTGAAATTAAGTGATCGCGGCCCAAATTTCATAGTCAACAAAAGTGAAGTAAGTCAATTTTGTGATAATGTTTTTGATTTTTGGAATTCTTTTATTTATGAAGTTGGTAACTTAATCTGTGTCAAATACATATCTTTCAAATTGGTTGTTATGGCTCATGGAATATTACTAGATACAATTAGATTTTTTATAACAAAATAATTAATCAAACAGTACCTACTCTTTTAAATTAAAATTCAAAGTATTTATTTGCAGGTTCAGGTTCATGTTATAAATGCAATTTCATATATCCTTTAGTTTTGTCAAAACCCGTTTTTTGTGAATTGCCAAAATTAACATAAGAAAGGTACATTCACAAACGAAAATTAGGTTTAGATTTATGGTTTATACTTTAGATTTAAAGACTTTGGCCGCATGTTACTTAATAGCTCCATTCACACTTCAGAATTTAGGGTCTCTAAATCCAAATCATAAAGCTAAACATTGCAAGATCCAAACTTTAGGTTTATGATTTAGTTTGACGTCACAAACTTCACCAATGAGAACGAGTCTGAAATGATATAGATATATACACGCATCTTTATTTATTATTCACTTGGAGGATTCGGCTTTTTAAACAAAGGCGAGAAGAACATGGAGACTGTCATTAAATTGCTGAAATATAACTAATAATGCCAACCGAATGACAGTTTCACGGCGCACAGGTGTCTTGCTGAGTACTGCTACTGCTCTACCGATATTTTAATCTTGTTTTTGAAGCATTTACCTAGATGTCTGTACATATCAAAACTAATTTTCAGGTAATTTAAACTTACATTTATGAATGACTTACTTAAACCTAAACAAAAACCATAAACCTAATTTTCATTTGTGAATGCACCTGAAGAGTTTTGGAACTCAGTCCCTCATATACTCTACTCCTAAGCTCGGACAGCAACTAGAGTTGAGGTCTGCAAAGATACTTTCAACTAAGTTATACACAACATCAGAAAGATTGATCGATTTTTAATTAATGAAAAATTTGTCAATTTCTACTTTTATCATTACATATATGAAGTCGTAATATAGGTAATTAGGGAAACAATACATTGGTCCCTCGCTCGATTGGTCTGCAAAATCCCTATCTACTTTATAGATGTAGACAGTTACTACTAGCAAGGGTCTGTAAAGAGCTTTGGCCGGCAATTAGATATTCAATTTCTGTAACCAAATGAGGTTTGAAAATTAAATTGGTCGTAGAAATAACTTTTTAAATTTGAAACAAACATAAGTAAAAAAACTGATTTTCACTTCTTTCATGGCTTTATAAAGAGACTGCAGTATTACAATCTGCGCCATTAAAAAAATGGAAAATGTTATGAAAATAGAATAAAAAGGCACTAACAAAGTTAGCTAAAATTATCCCGGTTAAGTGGATAAGTAGTTAACATATAAACCGATTAAGGAATATTGGGGAATAAAACTATGTAGTTGGACTTTTTCGTTTATTTTTGGATTTAGAAAACTGCAGTTATTACTGTTATTATGTAAATGTAACGAATTTTAGATTCATAAAAAGAATAGTTTATCTGTACACTTTTTATTAATTAAAAATTTAAATATTCGCATCGCATAAACTCTTGTAATTAAAATAATAATTGTTTGTTCCTTTTGTACGATTTTTTTGTTGCTATTATATTTTATGTTTAATATTATATTTTTGTAGCAAATGGCGAATTATATTTTACGTATATTTAGAGTGCCATGGCATAAGCCAATATTTTATTCTATTAATGCCAACGCAAACAAAACATTGTGACAGGCGCGCGACCGACGCACTGGGCAAATAAGTCTAAACCTGTCGGTGACGTAATTGTCGCGAGGGCCGACTGGGTAAACAAACATGTGCGTTGCTTGACCTTGTAACAGGATCAGACCTGTTTACTCTTGAACGTACCTGATCATTCTAGAATGTATGGAGAACGGTATATAAGGGAAGCGGCTCAGTGGGAGTCAGTCTGATATTGAAACGCATGGTGAACATAAATAGTTAGTAAAATAAATATGGCGAAATAAATATCGTGTAAGTAAATAGTGTGTTATTGTTTAAATAAATAATCGTCGTGTTTTAATGTTTAATAATAATATGTGTACTTAGTCTTTAATTAGTGTATATAATTGTTTATTCATAATATTCTTTTTGTGCAACCGGACGCGAAATAAGCATTTCGCAGCCGCAATACAGGCCGCGAAATTAAATTTCGCAACCGTTGTTATGGTAACGGCCGCGAAATTCATTTCGCGGACGTTGTCATGGTAGCGGCCGCGAAATTAGGTAAATAATCACTTTGACACTAGAAAATTGCATGGTTTTGTTTATCAAATGTTAATCCTATAGCCACCGTGAAAGCTAACTTTCTATATACAATGAAACTGTTTAAAATTAATAAAATTTGTAATTACATATTTTGTACGGTTGCACAAAAAATATTGTGTACACCTTGTCTGCGAAATCCTTTAGCGCCCTCGAGATTGTCTTGCCTCGGCCGCAAGCGGCCTCGGCGACAATTTTTCTCTCGGTACGCTAAAGAGTGATTTCGCGGCCTTGATATACAAATAACTATTATGTTATTATCTTTTTTTCATTTATTTTTCGTTTATTATTATTAATATTTCTCTGATTTTTACACTTCACCCAAATAAATAAACGTTACAATATTCATGTATTTCATTCATGGCATTCTATTCTATTAATATGTACAGTAAAATTTTTGAAAGATGTCCGTTCAAGGTCATCTTCCAATTGTATTAATTAAGCAAGATTTTGTTGTGTCAAATTCATTAATGTCGTTTATTTAGTTTTTATGAGAGTACATAAGATATTACTGTTATTTTATTATTATAAAAATATGTGTTACAATAAACGCATTGAAAATTGAAAACTAAGTCAACTGGTAAGTTTATTAGTAAATGTAAAACCAAATATGTAAAAAATAAGATACTGGCCTAGAGTCAGTGTGAGTGGCACTGAAAATAACATAATTCGTACGGCTATGAATCAGGGTAATATATCTGAATTAATAAATAAACTTACGTTACAGCGAAAGTATTGTCAACAAGGAGCATCGTATTAAAATGGAATGTCCTAACTTATTTATTTATTTAAGAAAATAGGAGAACTAGCAACTCAGACAGAAACCAAATAAAGGTTCTCGCTTATTAAATACACTACTACAAATAAAATAGCAAAACAAAATAATTACAATAGTAAAGTTCAACGTAGAGTAGTTTTGACACACTTTTTAAATCTGTTAATAGATAAACTAAACAAATCAAGATGACTGAATTGATTATTGTTAACTGCCATTATTCTGTATAAGCAAGAAAATTTATAATTATTAATGTTACTTGCAGGAAGCTTAAATAAATTATAAGTTAGAATACAACATACTGTTGAAAATCTTAAAGAGGAATAACCTAACTTCGTCGAAACAATATGAATTTTTGAAAGACAAGCGTGTTATATCCGTCCTTATCGCACACGCTTCTTGTGAGAGAGAAATATATGCAAATTTGTTAATTCGTTCATGATATAGATGACCTTAATCGGCCATCTTTAAAATTTTTACTGTATTCATTTTTTCCATTCCTGGCACGTTATGTGAGACTATAAAAATATTATATTATTGAATTCAGAATAAAATTCCATATCGCATAAGAAAATATGTTCTTTAAAATAAAAACTTTTCTGTTAATAGTTTTGTAATAGTCTTTCTGAATGGTATTTCTTAGCTAATTTAATCACCCTTGTATCTCATAATTCTCGAGATAGCAATGGTGGCAATTGAAATATCGATATGCGCTTTTAACATGAACATTGTATTAGTGCCTCCATTTCTAGCAATAAACCGAAAATAAAATGTGATTTCAATATCTGCAGTTTACTGGGATAGTATTGTTATGTTACACTACCTAATATCACATAAAATAGCGAATCTTGGAACATAAAAATTTAACGATGTTTCAGAATTGAGTCAAACAGCGAAATATAATTTTCTAGATAAAAGTGACACCTAATAAAGAAAATATATAAATATATTTTCTTTCAATCTAAAATAGGTATATTATATTTTCTGGATATTTGATTCCTTTAAAAAAATCTCTACTCTTATTACCACTCCATTTCACCTTTTGATATTTTCTTTTTAGATTTCACAGGTAGGTATTATTTATATTTCATGAATTAATATCAACCCATGAAACGAGACTTTCCTTTTGTAAAAGATGAATAAAAATTTAAAATAAAGGTAATCTTGTGCAATAAAGTTAAAAAAAATTAGATATAAAATAAATTACTTTTAATAATTTAATCTGGCAAAAGAATTAAATTACGAGCTTTTCTGATAAAAGTCATTGAAAGAAATATTTTGTTTCTCTTGAAAAACATTTCAGGACTGAACACAAATCAAATAGAAAAGATACAATAAAATGTTTTTCCCGTTATTTTACGAGTCAATGTTATTTTATTAGATAACCGAGAGAAACAAATTCAGGCATTCGTTTCCAGTGGCGTACATGGAAAAGGGATATTTTTTCTGAAAAATATTTGACATAAATTTAAACGAAAGCCAGCGAACTACAGATAAATTTAGGATATTTTACAATATTAATTACAGCACGAATTTTTTAATATACCTATCACAAAAAAGAAGAGATCTAAAACCTAAAACATAACTTTTAGTTCATGTAATGAAAATATAGCAACCCTTACCCGCTACCCTTGGTAAGGGAGGTATAGTGATCGTGCTAAAAATCGCATATCGAGATTTTGCTAAATGATCAATTTTAACATTTACACGATGATGTCTGTGTGTATGTATGTGTGTGTGGATCCTTTACTCTAACTCAAATACTATCGTTCAGAAAATTTCAAACCTTGTATTTCGAACTTTTTGTGTAATGGAAATAGCCCATTAGATTTTGGTGTAAATCAGATAACCGGAAATGGTACTTTACTAGAAGCTCAAAATAGTTTTTCTTCCAAAAATACCTTTAAATGTTATTTTTTCGGGATTAATGTTATTATAAAAATTAAAGATTATTAAATTTTCTACAGACTTGCATTAATACTTTTTCTATATACGGGTGAGTCTGGGAAGACGCCCCCCCCCCTTTAACTTTTTTATTATAAGTATTATAGAAAAAATGGCTCATATAAAAGTTTTATTATTTTACATATCTATACTGTTTGATGGCAGATGTAGAAATTTTTCAAATACATTAATAAAAAATAATACATCGTTGAAAAGAGAAAAAATCGCGGTTTCTATTTTATTAAAATAATTATAAGTTGCCATTTGAAAAATAAAAGTTGATAGTCGTATCTTGTAAACCTGACTTTATAAAAAATATCTACATCTGCCATCAAATAGTATATGTAAAATAATAAAACTTTTATATGAGCCATTTTTTTATTACTTATAATAAAAAAGTTAAAAGGGGGGGGGCGTCTTCCCAGACTCGCCCTGTATATTATGGATAAATTTATAAAATTATCTATAAATTTAATCTCGCAGCCTACGCTTTAAACAAGCAAATCTCCTAGGTTACACAGTTCATATCTTAAATTTATGAAACTGACAGATAAATGTCAATGTCAAAGAACTAATCATTTCAAATTAATAACAGTAATGTTTTAAAAAGAAAATAGTAAATAGAACCCTAGTTATATGGAATGGATCTTAATACAGTTTCCGCAATAATTAAATATGTAAGTATATATATATATATATATATATATATATATATATATATATATATATATATATATATATATATATATATATATATATATATATATATTTAAATTAATAAAAAAAAAATAGCGGGACGTTTGGTGTTGGTCACATCAGATTTTTAATCTAAATATGGATACGTTAAATTTATATTGGTAATGTTTGATGTTTCATAAAATATGTTGAGTACCTTATTTAATTTATTATTAAAATGTTTAAAAGGGTTTTTTTAATCCAGATTCCATTATATACACGGATATTATTATTTTCAATAGCTATCGAGAGAATAATATTTTTAAAATAAAGCTAAATGTTGAAGTACATATATCAATATTAATTAGCTTCGGAAATATTCAAATTAAAATTATATAGAATTTCGACATTAAATTTGTATTAAAAATGAAATAATAATTATATTAACTGAATAAATCCATTAAGTTATATATTAATTCCTGAAAAACAATTGTTATACAAATTTTATATTATTTTTGACACTTCATTTATTGAAAACTCGTTACTAAAGCAACACTTGATGAGGATGGATAAAACAGTTCATTACACCCGAAAAAGCGAAAACTTAATGATTTATAATGCAGTAGCTCCCAGATACTATGGTTTACCCAAAGTACATAAACCGACTCTCAGTTTAAGACCTGTTATTTCCTCTGTAAATGCACCGAAGAGTAAAATAGCATTTTTTTGCTGACGTATTAAAAAACTTGTATGATCAAGAAAACTTATATTTTATTAAAGATTCTATCGATTTTGCCTTAGAATTTCAATACTTTCAACTTCCACCATTGTTTGGCAATATCCCTATCGAGCTAGTGTTGCAAATGGGAAGATATTTCAGAACATTGCAATTTAAATTTAGAGTCATTCGTAGAATTAGTTAAATACGTTTTCGATAGTAGTTTTTTTTTAAATTCAATAATAATTTTTATAAACAAATTTTTGAAACACCGATGAAAAGTTCACTAAGCCCAATCCTAGCAAAATATGTTATGGATAAATTATTAGTAAATTGCACACCTAAACTTACGTTTAACCTACCTTTCCTTAAGAAATATGTATAGATGATATCATCTGCGCTGTACCGAGTGATAAGATTGAAGAGATACTTAATATTTTTAATAATTGTAATATAACCCTAAAATACAATTTATCATCGAAACTGAAGCGAATAAAAGTGTGTCTTTCCTAGACACGAAATTAATCAGAACGACGTCTAATGCAATCATACTTGATTGGTACCTGAAACCGATGGCTTCAGGAAGGACATACACTATCATTCGCACCATGCAATGAAAACAAAATTCAACATATTTGTACCGTGCAGGCGTTTACCAGGCGTCACCTCACGGGCACTCATTTTTGGCGTGCAGAGTGCACCACAGGGGTCAATTTAATGCCATTTAAAATTCGAAATATTTGGCGTCGGTCGGGATGGAACTCAGTTCCTCAGATTCGCGACCACACACACAAGCATTTAAAAAAAATACAAAATCATTTTGAGCTCAACATTTGTTTTGGTACTCTTTTCCCGCTTAATATTTCTTCTTATTCTTTTTTAACCTTTTGCTAAT
Source organism: Harpalus rubripes (assembly GCA_963082715.1). Taxonomy (NCBI): domain Eukaryota; kingdom Metazoa; phylum Arthropoda; class Insecta; order Coleoptera; family Carabidae; genus Harpalus; species Harpalus rubripes. The sequence continues at coordinate 41,609,863 of OY720454.1, forward strand.
TTTGTTCATTAGGTCGAACACGTTTTTTTCTTTTTTTGCTCTGTCACGTTAGTGATGTTTCACTATTTTGACTGCAGCTATTCTAAATGTCTTCACACTAACATTGTGTTTTAACTAATTTATCAATAATCCATTTAAACAAATGTGTGTCTATATTAAATTGTATCTTACTAACTATGGACAACATACAATTCTAATGACTGCTATGTTTATTATTTTATTTTTATTTTATTTTTATTTTTACAAAGAAGGGCTACACAACAGGACAAGTCCCAATAACAGTGCAGCACTAACAACATCAAACATTACTTACATATTGCGAAGTCGAGGCAAAATATTAATAATAAACATATAAAAACAGTGGTATAAAAATAATAATGAATAAGAAAGAAAGTCAGTATTAAATAGTATACAAATAACTCAAATAAAATTTAAGAAATATTTTGAATGTACGTAAACTACAACAAAATAAATCAGGTACATTTGGTACAGAAGCTAAATTATTGTAAGCATGTACTAATCTAACTAGCGGTGAATTTATTGCAGAGTTTGTTCTACAGTGCTTAACAAAAAACAAATCAGATAATCGAGTAGAATGATGAGATGTCCGTAAAGAAAATTTATTTAAAATAACAGGACTATTTATAAAATTATTTAAAATTTTAAATAAGAAAGACAGATCCAAAAGTATTCGTCTGTTTTGTAATGAAAGTAACAGAATCGAATTATGTGGATACCTGAAATTCAAAATAGAAATAAATTTTCTTTGGACACTCTCGATTCTATACAATACTTGATAATGCGGTGATCAGCAAACAGTAGCTAATTCTAATTGAGATCGTACAAGAGAATAATAAAGAAATATGAAAGTGTTATAATTACTGAAACTTGTAACAACTCTTAAAATAAAATTATTTAACTTCTCAAGTAGTAAGTACTTTCAGCGCACATCAATTAACATGTTACTATGATATTTGTTAACCATTGTAGTTATCCTGGGGAAGGAATAAATAATTCCAAGAGCTTGATAATAACTTACAAGAATTTCGTTTAAAACTTACCATCATGCTGACTGCATACCTATGAACTTTTTATTTCTCATTTTTCTACCTAACTGGTCAGTCGTGAACACATCCAACTTGTGCTAATTTTTCGATCAAAGCAAAAAAAAAATATCGTGCAAGACCAAGTATAATTTAATATTCAATACTAATGTAGAATGTAAATACAACTTGGTGATTGGCTAATTGTGATTGTGGATACCAAAAGTTTACTTGACAGATCAATAATTAATAGAGTTATTTGTCGCAAACAACAGGATACATTGTTATTTGTAGCAGGATACATTAATAGGATTGGCCTACAACTGTAACGTCACGAATTTTGTAAAAATGTGATTGATTACATCTGAGAAGTAATGAATTACAGTAACTAAGAGAAAAACGTATAAGATATTAGTGAAGCATGTTAAGCATTTTCGTTTACATATTATATAATGTAACGAAAGCCTTTCCCATTTTCATTTACTTTATTTTATTTATTATTTATTGCTATTCGCTTTTCGACACATTTTTGTATATAGAGTGTAACACCAACACCGACCACCGCCATTATTTTCTTTATTATTATAGTTGCAAAAAATACGTTAGAATAAAGTTATAGGAGACCAAAGGGTACATCCCACGAAAGAAGAATATATTTTTTTAAACCAGTGGTCCTTAAGTTACACCACAAACTTATATTTTATATTTAAATATGGGATTATAGATATTTTTATGCCTATTCGATAGCGTATTTTTCTTTAAATTAAACCATGTAGGTATAGTTTTATATCCTTATATAAAAAAAATATGGAAAAAAATTTAATTGAAATTTCAATAAATTTTATTTTTATAGTTATTTTTTAGTAGGCTATGTATGAAAAAAAAATGAATTTAAATTAAAACGAAATAAATATTTGTTAATAACTTTATAAATAGTGTTTTATTTGATTTCCATCCCAAATAATTCAAATTGACAGATAGCAAGTTTTGTTTTTCATACATAGCCTACTGAAAAATAATTTAAAAAATCAAATTTATTTAAATTTCAATTGGATTTTTCTCAATATTGTTGTTATGTAAGCATATAAAACTAATACATGGTTGAATTCAGAAAAAAATACGCTATCTAATAAGCATAAAAAATATCTACAATCACATTAGAAAAAATATAACTTTGTATTGTAACTTCGGAGCCATTGATTTAAAAAAAATGTTTTCTTCTCTAATGGGATGTCCGTCTTGGTCTCCTACACCTTTATCCCATAGTACTTTTTGTAACTATAATAATAAAAAAATAAGGGCGGTGGTCGGTTTTGATGTTACATCTTGTATAAGTGGTGATATGATGGGAAGGAAACAATTTTCTTGTATAGTTTGTTTCAAGATATTTGCAAACGTATATACTTGCCTCGACTTACGCAGCGGGTGACTTCTTAAATGAACTTGATGGGTAACATGACAGGGTTGTAACAAAATATTTGAAATCCATCACACGAAATATTTGTGTGGAATTTACTGTTTCACTTGAATTTTAAGAAATACAGAACAGAATATGACATTACACTAAATTTTCACAAATTACAAATAAAATCAGGTATATTAATTTTTGGGATTTTGCGAATCCTCCCCTGACGCATAGGATCGTACATACCATGCTGTTTTGCGGTGTACCGCGTCATTACGAAGGCAGATAGATTTGCAAATATCTTGAACCACACCATACCATTTTTGTAACATTCATTCTTTGTACTCCAACGCTGATGAATATGAAACATCCAGGCCTTACACAAAACCTTGGGTTGGCCTTTTATGTAAATTTGTTCTTACAGACTGCAGAGGTATAGTTATATATCTAAAGTAGCAACTTTGTTCTTGTAAAGATTTGGCCCAAATCTGCATTTGGGGATGTCTGGAAAGTTTCTGCCCTTTGACATTATCCCCTTAACATTGTGTATTACTATAATCCTAAGGACCTAAGGACATCCCCAAAGGCATCCACATAGGGGCAAATACAGTTAATCCTCGTTTAAGGTGCATTATACTTTTTTGCTTAATTCTATACTAGTTTGTAGAAACTTCTTTGGCTACAAAGCATGCTAAATAATATAACGACATTTTAATTAATGAAAAAATGAGCACGAAAGTGAATTTACTTAAATGGCGGTATAGGTAATGACGATATACATATTTTATATCTTAAATAGCATTTAGGTACTAAACATCACTTTTCGGACACATTAGATTTACTATATTATGCATTTAAAAAAGATTATGGGCTATTTGTATTATTGCCATTTTATTTTTTTAAAGTGTTATTAAAAGAATAATTTGAATGTAATGTGTATTGAATAGTATTCTTCACGTAAGACTGGTATTGCGCAATAATAATTCGTTTATAAATAGTTCAATTCGCTCTAATTTGTGCTGACACTAGGGCTGGTAAAAAAATCGATATATTGACTTCTATTCGACATTCCTCAATAAAAGTCGAACGACTTTAAAAAAAGTCGCTATCGATATGTCGAATTTAGACTATTTCGACTTTGACTTTTATACTATTTCGACTTTATAGACATTTCGACTTTTTCGACATATTTATGATTTCGACTTTTAGATTATTTTGACTTTTACACTAGTTGGACTTTTAGACTATTTGAACTTTAAAATTATTTCAACTTGTTAGATAATTTCAAATTTCATTTTCGATTAGACTTAATTATTTTACATATTTCATTTCAAGTTGAACCGTCAGATGTCAGATTAGATGTGTGTATGTGGTGATGGTGTGGGGTGTGGCCTATGTTCTTTTGTGGTTTGTAGCTGTATGCGTGCCGTAGTCTTTCGTGCTGTTCTTTGAAAAATCTAAAGTCGACTTCCATATTTCAAAGTCTACCAGCCCTAACTGACACCTACTAGGAAACTGTCTTTTCCTGCATCAAGAAACGCACATGAGATGCAATCAAGAACATTATTCTAGCCCTTTTCAATAGTTTTTATGATGTTATGGCTTCAAGAGTCATATAATTACACAATGCTATTCTACGCGAAGAATACTATAGGTATTGTTATAATAGCTAGGTAATAGGTAATAATATTTACTAAATACTAGAATATGAATAATTAATGTTTATTTAAATGCAGATAATGCAGTTTTTATGTATCTATAAAGTATTTTTCTTTGTATTAAATATAAGCCCCATTAATTTTAATGTGACAAGTAAAACAGCTTACAGAAATGTTAAATTAAACTGTATGAACAGAAAACCATGTTTCATATTTATCGGTGACATTAGACACTACTTAGAAAATCAAACTACTGAGTGTTTGTCAACCTTGAATAGTATATTAATAACAACAAGAACAATACGTAATTACAATAAAGAATATTTGATTAATGAAAATGAATAATCAATACTCTTATAAAGGCAAAATTAGGAAAATTGGATGCATTTTATTCAAATTATAATGAGGTGTTGCACGGTTTTTTTTCTTTGCTTTAATCGAAAGAATAAGAAAAATATTTTACCCCTATTTTAAATTTTTTCATATTATTCTTTATTCATGAGAAAATTGCCTTTGAAATTATAATGTTTGAATTTCCGCTTCCCCTTTTGCCTGATGACGTTCGAAAGGACCTAACCAATCAGAGTGTGGCTTACATTTTCCACCGACGGAATTTAAACGAGTGATAGTCAGGACAGCTGTCAACTACTACTGATTTTTGTTTTTGGATTTAATCAAATATGGTTATAAAAATGTTTTGTGCAGTATGCCCAAATAGAACTGATAATAAGGGAAAATATTTTTAGTAGTGCCTCAAAACGAAGAAAAAAGAATGAAATGGTTGTTGTCAGAAAAGATAAAAACATAAAATCAAAACTTCTTTGTTGTAAAAACCATTTTGATGTAAATATAAATATTTTTATAATTAAATAAGAACTATTGAATACATTTAATTTTTTAGCTGGAAAATGATGCACCCAGGCTACGGTTTCTTATACCTACCGGCTAATCTTTGCACTACTGGAGCATAATAGAAATTGATAAATCCGGGATAAAACATTACTAGACGGTATTTCTTAAGACCACTACTGACTATAATGTCAATCTCCAACTGAAGAGTGTGTGGTGTCAACTAAAATGGAACAAAGAGAGAACGGGGAAAAAAATACTCAGAAATAGACAAAGCAAACATGTTGGAGATAAATAAATGTAAAAATAATACATGGGATGAAATTTATAATGAATTTAATTTAATTGTTGACATGTGTCAAATTTATTTTACGGAATAAAATTTACTTCCTCGAACATCGGTGGAGTAATTTATTCTGTAGATTTACTTAGCTAGTATTTTTATTCTTGTTTAGACGAAAATCTCTAGAATAAACTTTTTACTTCAAGAGTAAATTTTACTTTGCTAGTGCTTTATCCATCTTTTATAATACTGGGCATTAAATTATGAAATATAACGGTGTAATATAATAATAAATAACTAAGAACTACGCTAAAGAACCAAAAATCACACTGCACTATATGTCAGACCTTATGTCATACAGTTGCCATCATTGACGTTGATGTATGATACATCACAGGCAGTGTAATTTGGCGCCAATTCAATAAGTGTATTTCTAAACTGCTATTGTGCTTAATATACACAGAAATTTGAACAGAAAATAATATTTAATAATACTGTAGAACGTACTTATTCGAATTTCATAAGAAAAAAGATATGTTAATTTTTTTGCAATACCTCATTCAAATGGTAGTATAATTACGTACTGGGAACTTTTCTCACCTTATACCCTGAGACATCTGACGGATGCCAACTTCGTAAATATCTGTACCTTAGAAGAAAATAATTGCATGTCCATTATTTAATTCGCTATTCTACTAATATTCTGCCTCTTAGGACCGATCCTACACCTCTAGTTATCTCCAACCAAAGATGGTAAGAACAATTTTGCAACATAACCGTTGGATATTACTAAGCGTCACTTTAACTACAGGTGGTAGGAGCGAGCCTTAATGTCATTTTACTTAACAAACAGTAACACAAAGATGGACATACGCGTGTTTACCAATCTGCTTCAGGTAAAGGCCCATTTGCGCAGAATAGTTCTTTGGAGAAACTACTTTTTACCTGTATGAAGTTTCTAGTCCAACTAATTCTCAATTTTGAATCTTATGAACCAGTAATAATGGACACACAATTATCTCAATTTGGACAAAAATGTGAGATAAGATTCTTTATTCAGGTATTTTTTTGATTAGTTGGCATATATTATATATAGTTTTTAAACACTGTTGTACGTGGAATATTATTTGTTACAGTTCTTAATACAATGAAGTATAGAAAATGAGAGATAAAATTGAGTAACTATTGAAAACACTAGTGAGATGAAGTTAAGAACAAGTCAGCACAATTTTATTATTCTTTTCTATTTGTAAGTCTGGCACTTATGTCACAGTATAGAGAATATGCAGTAGCGACACTTCGCTGATTTTCGTTCCAACCTGCTCGGGTTGAAGGGGGAAATAATGAGGAGCGGGACTTTGAATTAGAGGTGGGCGCGGGCCGTGATTTTGTCGGGTATCGTGAGTATAATTTAAATTTTGCGTCGTGATTGGACGTGAGCGTGAGGCACTAAAAAATTATCGTGCGTGATCAGGCGTGATTGATAATTAATCGGGCGTGAGTACAAGTTTTCTTCTATTTTTTATTTAAAAAATTGTCAATTTCTATCTTTTACTTTACATTGTATTTATCATTATTATGTCCAAATATGTCATCAACAGTATTTTTTTGCATAATAATAGTGTTATTGTTGTACCCAAAATTGTATACACAGTTGCTCCGATTGCACTAAAAATATACAAATCTTTAAGCCTGTTTGACACGATCATAATTTTGTTAACAAATTTGTTACCAAATTTATAATGATATTTGTGAAGGAATAGAACATTTGTACATAAACATTCGTTTTCAATGAAACCAATCTGTTACCTAACTTATTACCAATTTGTTAACAAATCTGATAATAACTTATGACTGTGTTAAGCAGGCTTACAATTACGTGACACGAACGTGACCCGCCGGGCGTGATCGGGCGTGAGTGCCAAAATAAAATCGTGAGCGTGAGTGATCGTGAATCAACCATAAAAAGTCGTGCGTGATTGGTCGTGATTACATTTTTATTTCCGTGAGCGTGCGTGATCGTGAACAAAAAGTTACTCACGCGCCCACCTCTACTTTGAATCAGATTTGATAAAAAAAAATATATTTTAATATTATGCACAGGTCTTGGAAGTGTTTATTCTATACCGGGTGGCGCTCGAAATCCGTTAACATGGGAAATAAGAATATAATTTGAATATTTGCCTCCCATTAAAACGTATTGCAGTAAAACTTTATACACATGTTTGGCAACACTTATTGCATCATATTAATAACAAATTGTTTAAAATTAATTAAGAATAATTAAGTAAAATAAGAAAATGTTATGGTAATTTGAATGTGATAATTATTATTTCCTATAAAAGAAAGTTTAACACGAAAGTGATCATAGCATGATGGTAGCGTGCTGGCTTTTTGTTCCAAAGATTGTGGATTCAAACCCCCAGCACACTTCTTAAATTCTTTTTAAATTTTTATTTTTTCAATTTATTTATGTGTTTTTATTTGTTTTAATATTTTTTATTTGTTTTTATTTATTTTTATTTGTTTCTATTTATTGTAGTTTTACTGTTTTTTCTTGTTAAATTAAAATAAATAGAAACGAATAAAAATAAATAAAAACAAATTAAAAATATTAAAATAAATAAAAACACAAAAATAAATTGAAAAACTTAAAATTAAAAAAAAATTAAAGTGTGCTGGGGATTAGAACCCATAATCTCGAGGGGTTGATCACTTGGGAATTAATTGTACACTTGAGTAGGAATTGGCAGGAATTAGCTAGGAATTAGAGGAATTTACATGGAATTAAAGGAATTAACACAGAATTATAGGAATTCTCTAGGAATTGAAGGAATTACCCAGGAAATAACTAGAATTTTAGGGAATTCACTAAAATTTTAACAATTACCTTGGTTTATAATCTAAATATATGTTCTAGATATCAATATATTTTTCACGTTTTTTAATCCATTTCAGTTCTAATTTTAAAAAATATCATAAGGATTTACAAATTAATTGTAAATAACTTTAAAATTTAATAATAAACTATAATAATAACAAATTAAAAATAATAAATATTTATTTACTTAAAAAAACATTTTCAAAACTATTCAATTATATTTTACGAAATTTGGTACCTAGGGGTTTTCCGACATACCCGTTTTAACTAAAATATTTTCAAAACAATTATTACTCCGGTTTAACCGGAAATGTTCCTAACTTTCTTATTTAAATAGTATGCCAATTTTTTTATTTCGTCCTTGAATTCAGCAGAAAATTCTACATATGAAACAATAGAAACATTTTACCATAATCAACCACTTCCGGCTTAACACAACTTTTTTGTTTTTCCTTAAAAACGGTCACTTCTTTATCATCACTCTATCTCAAAAATGGAATCGAATATCTATAATCTGTAAAAACAGTTTTATAAAGAAAGCTTTTGTTTACATTGACATAAATTAGTGATCGACAGTTTTTGAAAAAATTAATTTCTATGTTAAGCTTTTTAAACATAACACCCCATTTTTTATTATTTAAATGAAGTTAAAATTTGGACTAGTTTGAGTAGCATGTTCAATATTGAAAATTAATATATTTATAATAAAATGGAAAATAAGTAAACGATATTTAACATATTCTTTGGCATGTTTATTTCTGTCCAGTTTTTTATTGCCATGTTTATTTTGTTTTGGTATTGTCTTTGGGTTTTCAATTAATGTTATCCTTACTTTTAGCTTTTACTTTGACTTCCATTATGTGTCAGATATGTATCCATAAATCTAATATAATTTTAATTTTTACTATAACATTAAACAAGAGGTATTTTCAAAAGTATACTTAAACACTAAGAGCGTATTAACGCAAAAATGGATTAGATACCATATAATTTTGAAATTACTAAGAATAAAAGTCACAAAGTACGTATGTAATGAAAGTATTAATTATCAAAAATTATAGGAATTGGATAGGAATTATCTGAGAATTAGCGGAATTACCTGGGAATTAGAGGAATTACCTGGGAATTAGTGGAATTACTTGGGAATTAGTGGAATTACCAAGGAATTAGTGGAATTAGCTAGGAATTAGAAGAATTAGAGGAATTAAAATTGAATTGTACGCTTTCTTCTTAAGTGACCAACCCCTCGCATAATCTTTGGAACAAAAAGCTAGCACGCTACCACTATGCTACTCGCCATACTACAATCACTTACGAGATCACTTACATATTTCTTACTTGGTTATTGTTTATATTTATTACATTATTAGTATTTTTATAAATATTTGTTGCTTGTTTATTATTTAAATATTTATTACTTTAATACTAGTATTTTTATAAATATATATATAATTATTTATAACATTTGGATTTGATATATAGTATTTATTACTTGGTTATTGAATTATTTATTATTATTGGCTTTAAATATATTTTTTTTACATATTTATATTTCACTATTACATTACCTATTTTTACCATATCACACTTTATCATTTGATAGTAAATAACAAATATTAAATATATATATATATATATATATATATATATATATATATATATATATATATATACATATATATATATATATATATATATATATATATATATATATATATATATATATATATATATATGTTTTCTTCAAATTTCGCGCTCCTCATTATTACCCCCTGCACGCCGAGAAGCCTGGAACGAAACATCAAAGGTTCCGACAAGAGTGTCGCTACTGCTTGTATTCTCTATACTGTGCTTATGTGAAGTTTTCTCGAGTACTATTTTCAGTAGTCACTAATTTAAATCATCCTGTAAAATTCAATTAAACGAAAAGAAAACAACATTATCTTAAATGAGCATGTTGTTAACCACATTTCGAATTAAATTCGTTAAAAGGCAATCATATTTCTTCCGCCAACTAAAAAATATCTGATTCAGGAAAAGCTCCCGCGATATTTCCCGATAAAATATTTAAATTCTCTCTTTATTTTTTGTGGAGCGTCTTCCAATATCCACTAATGCAATCCAAACAAACCTAACCGCAAAAAATCCCCATAATGTTAGTCTCCCTGGGCAGGGACGCCACTGGCCACTGAGCCATACTGTAGCCATATATACGTGGGGCTCGGCTGGGCACGCATTTTATCGTAAAAACCGCAACGGTTTTCATTCAATTTAGTTTATCGGCGTCGTTTTTGTTCACGATAAAAACAGAGGCGGCCGAGCAAGGAATGGGGCAGAAATTATAGCAGAAGATGAGGGGATGACTGGGCAACATATGTTCCAATGCATTAGGGTTTTAAGGTTTTTCTATGGGTTTATCTAATGCCAAAAATTGAGGTTACAGTTAGGGGTCAATTAAAATGGATGGTGGGATATGTTTCATTACAGCCGAGGGTTTATGTTCATGACCAAGAGGCGAAGCCTCAAGGTGAGAGGGTGTGATGAAACTCCCACAGAGGTTATGTATACTATTTTATTCACAATCATACACATTTTAAATCAATAATTTTCAAAATAAATCAATGAGTTATAACCAGGGATGAACCGAAAAGTATTTATGGTTCAGGTTCGTTTCAGGTTCAGGAAATAAATGTCGGTTCAGGTTCAGTTTCGGTTCAAGAAAAATGATTACAAGCCCAAAATGTATGGTGATAGTATTTAATTTTAAGGGCCGGTTGTACAATCACAGTTTAAACTATGGTTATTGCACAACCATGGTAACGCGCAAACTTCTTGTTGTACATCAATGGTTCACTGTTTAAACTAAGTTTAAACCACTGCACTTTCGTTAAACGCTCGTGATCGGCCGTTTAAACCACAGGTAAACTTAGTTTAACTTTAAACTGTCGATAATTTAAGCTGCAGTTTAAACTGTGATTGTATAACCGGCCCTAAATCATATTAATTTAATTCGATTTTACAATTTTTAATTATATATTTAACAGATTTGAATCGAATCTGAATTTAGAATGGTTTAAATTCGATTCAGGTTTATTGACAATGAAAAATAAAGGTTCGGTTCGGGTTCAGGTTCATCAAAAGTTAATTCGAGTTTTTGGTTCATGTTCAGGTTCAGTTTCAGTTCCCTGGTTATAACCTTTAAATTTATTAATATTTTTGACAACTCTATTAAAATTTGTTTAGCCTACTTTTTTACAGGGATCTTCGACAATGATGCTAGACAACGCCTACACAAACATTTCCAACCTGTGGAGTGGAAGCGTTATTTGTTATTTCCCACCCAACAGATTGTCATTAAAAGGTTAAGAATCTACATATTACTATAATGATTGTGAATAAAAACTTTTTTCTTATGTTAAATGCCTATGTAACTAGGGTACCTTTATAACCACGGTATGGCCATGGTGTGGCTCACGTTTCGTCCGCCATTACCGGCCCATCTGTTATATGTGTTGTTCCTGTGCAAATTATTATGTATTTTCGTGGCTATTTGTTTTATTTAGTGTTGCCGCTGAGACGAGATTTTTCTTGATCTCGTCTCGTCTTGAGTAAATTTTCGAGATCAAGATCCAAATAAATTTCAAGGTCAAATACTCGATCGAGACGAGATTACATACTTCAATTGTTGACGAGATTAGGCGAGATCTTGATCTTAAAAAATTTATTAATTATTCATACACAAATTTCGATCATTTATTTCATTTCATCAGTACTGTATATACACATAATACTAGGCAGTTTTATTATGAATACATTTATACAATTTTCATTGAGATTGAGACATCTATTACCAAATTTTTGAAATTTTAAATAAGTTGTATTTTCTACAAATCTACCTCAACACAACATGACCTCTGTTGATCACTCAACTCAACAGTGTCAGCTGTTACCATTCGCAGATAACAAATTCCAAGACACATTTTTGTTTTCATTTGATTTGTTTTTGCACCCCGGGATACAACAATGTATCCCAACCTTGATTTTAGTAGAAAAAAACATTTCTTATTTGGCAATATAAGAGATGACAGTGACAGTATGACATAAACAACTATGAAGTTAGCTGACCATAGCATCAACATGTAAATAATAATTATATAGCTGAGTTATCGTGAAGGAATTATCAGATGAGGAATGAAACTTGTCCTATTCTTCACAAAAAGTTTTATTAACACACATTTTGTGAAGAAAATGGCAAGTTTCATTCCTCATCTAACATGTAAATAATTTAACGGGGCAATTCTGACCTCTCACTCTGATCATGCGCACAACATCAATGAAAATGGTCTATTTACTGGCAATTTTGATAAACTCCGAATGCGTGACGTCAAAACCGAGCGGGAATTACAAAACCTGAAATATTCTTGAAATACGTATCCGATTTGTAAGTGTTGCCGTGGTGCAAAATACACATAACCAAACTTAAGTTTGCATCCAGATGATATTTATTTAAATTGCCCTATAATCCGGTTTGTTCACCACGGCCACACTTATAAACCAGATACATATTTTAAAAATGTTTCAGGTATTGTAATTCCCGCTCGATTCAATTTCGAGAAAATAACAATGTAGTTTTATAAATATAGTATGTACACGTATTGTGTTTTATTCGTATATATGTATTTCTATTTACTATACACTTTTTGCTGAGTTTATTCATTCTGGAACATACGTATTAGAAACAAATAAGAGACAAAAAATTGTAAAATCAGAATAAAAAATACAAACTTTCGTGTTTGATTATACATTAATTAATATTGTAGGATGTGTGCAGATTTTATGCGGAATGAGGGCAGATCAAAGATGACTTGACTTAACACGTTTATTAAATCAGAATGGAAGTTACACCTGAAATCGCTTGAACACAGACTAACAAGTTGCAGGTCTAAACAGGTTATGCATTCACATGTTCAATGCGCAAATGCAATACGTCCGAGCGAACGAATCTTAACGAATTTGCACGACAATAGCCGAAAAGTCGAGATCGTCGAGATCTCGACCTCATGATCGAGATGGATTTTAATCTTGTTGCTCAAGATCAAGATTGGTTTTAATAATAATATAAAAAAATGTCGAGATCGAGATCATGTAAAATCTCGACAAATCTTGTCTCGCGGCAAGTTTAGAATATACAATTATTATGTAAATAAGAACTACAGATATTAAATTATATGTGATAATAACAACCCATATCATATATTCTACAAAACCTCTAAATTTCTCTCTTTTTATCTCTTAAATTAATTATTTTTTATTACCTTTATAAATTCACAGTGTAATAATTGAATATTCTTTTTTAATATAATATCACATTTATTACAAATAAATAGGGAAATGAATTACCGACAATGGCGATGATCCTGGACCATGGCCATACCCTGGTTATAAAGGTACCCTATATGTAACGAATTTAGAGCGCCACCTGGTATGTATAACATGTCCACGGCACGGGTGACCATGCAGGGACGTTACTACGGGGGGACCTCATTGATATGTTGGCCCACCTGCTGGCCCACCCAAATTTTTTAAAGATTTTTATTTTATAAAAGAGAATAATTTTAGAACGCGTAATACAATTTGTGTGGTTGTAAAACGTACATATTGCAAAATAAACATTTTAAATTGTATGTGATCCTACTGCCAACAATAAGAAGGGTAGTATGTCTGCCCGCGGAAAAAAATTTGATGTTACTCTTGCTTAGCAACATTGTTATAGCAAGTAATGAATAAAAATTGCAAACACTGAATAAACGATTACACGTTACATTTGTTTCTATTAAAATTGATTACAATTTTCAACAACATTGCTAGGATTTAACAACTTTCTTACAGAATTGAGATGAATGTTGATTAATATGTAGCTAATTAATTTGGCGGATGATACCATACTGGACACGCCAGAAATATTTGTAATATGGAAGTGTATAAGAAAAGTATCTGGACTAATAATAGATATAATACAATCTATTTCTGATGAATTCACAAAACTGAGATTATTTCACAAAAATTAAAATATGTTTAATTAGCGTTTACGACAAAATTTATATGGAATATAGTAAATTGATAATTCCTTTATTACATTATTTATCGACATTGAAATCAAATTAAGTTATATATTAAAAAAATAGATTTTTACTCTAGGCAAAGACGAACTATTATGACGAGAGGCTCGTATAGGTATAACACAAAATTTGGAAAATGATCATAACACTTCAATAAAAATTGGTTTGATATTTTTAAATTGTTGAATTATAGTATGTATTTATATGGGCGCTGCATTTTACACAATGAAAACTGAATCTGGATTTCGCAAACATGAAATAAGCATAGAGCACCGTAATTCAATGAGATGTTCTTCATATTAATATGTAAAAAAGTAAAAAAGATGATAATTTTTGTTACACACATTTAAAATTAGTTATAAAAAATGTTTCCTTTTGCTAAGGATTACACAAATTGATATGCTAGCAGCAGAATATAATTTACTTCCCAACACAATAAAATTGTACGAAAATTAATGTAATACTGAAATAAAAACATTAATGGCCCTACTAGTTTTATAACATATTTATGAATTATAATTTCCGGGAACTTTAAATTAATAGTCATTGTATTAACAATTCCAATTTTCAATGCAATTTCTATTATTAAATTTTAATTGTTATTTAGAAGTATTTGTAATTTTTGTCTAAGTATTTTGTTTTACCGTTTCTATATTGTTATCTATAATCCATTAAGGTGGTATATAATTTATTTTTATTGTAATACTGTTCTTATGATATAAGTATGGCCCACTCAGATTTTTCATTGGCCCACCTTTGGCCCACCCAGAAAATAATCCTAGTTAAGTCCCTGTGATCATGCGAGCAGAAGTAAACAAAAAAGGATCTTCTAATAAAACACTGGATAGCTGACATACGTTTAACAAGTGAAGCAAGTAGTGGGGGTACGACACCATTTGCAGAAAAGGCAAAACGTCAAACTTTCGTTGGTCTATTATTGCATTATATAGTAGTTTTCTTGAATGAAGTGGTGTTAGTGTTGTGTTCTTAGTGAATAAATACTTTAAGTGAGGTATTTCCATAATAAAAGGCAATATGCCGTCTTCTTATAGTGCTTTTGGGTGCACAATAGAAAGCACGGATAACCCTCAACAATTTTTCAATTATTATTCTTCATATATATGTATACATATTTATTCATACTATTGTTTTAAATATTTTACAGATTTCCTTTAAATAATAGTGGTATATTACGATTGTGGATAGATGCCATAAAAGAAAAAAATTTCACACCTACAAAAACATCAAAAATTTGCAGTGATTATTTTCTTGAAACTGATTATTTGAAAAGGCCTGGAACATATATAAGAAGATTAAAACCAGACTCAAAATCTTCTGCATTTCCAAATTTTCCACCACATACGCAAAAGGCATCTATTTAATAAGCAAATATTAGTTTTAAATTCATAGTCCTATTTTATTGTGAATTTGCTAAATATGCAATAAATGTATATTATATTATTAAAATAATAACTATAATTTTTAAAATATACGCAATAAATGTTTAAAAATCTGTCAATTCATCTATGCTTCTATCTGTAATTTTAAATTTGGCGCGTATTTTGCGTTCTCTGCAAATGGCTGCCTTCCAGTTGCTTACCTCACAATTGACTATGTGCACAACATACAAGTTAGCAATCCAGTGTATATATTAATATCCTTGGCAAACGGGTGGACACGCGGTCCGACAGAAGTGAATGAAAATATCCACCGGTGGCCACATGGGGCTCAAAGTGTTAATATTATGTATCAATATTGGGTAACATCGCTTTTTATTGTAAATTACAACGTAATGTACGTATACTTTTCTTTTACTGAAATTGAAGTAAATTAAATAGGTGACTACCTACCTACTGTATGTTTTACAAAAACCAAGAAAAATAAAATTTTAATTCATGAATGATTCTTTAACTTGCTTTGATCATACAGTCGATGAGATGATGAAAGATGATACAATAGTGAGATGAAAAGACCATATCTTACATTGGATTCGCACTCATATACTCGTAGCATCACTCACACTACCGAGGTTGGTAAAAATCTATATACATTGTACGCTGCATTAAAATTTTCATACAATTTCTAATCGAGATTTTGCTGAATCTACTCGTATATCGTATAAATCCCTCTCTCGAATTTCGAAGACCTTTCAAATTTCCAAAGGCGCTAATGACTTAAATTAATAAAGTTTTATTCAATTAATAATTTATCTAAATATATGAATAAATTCAAAAACTTTCAGAGATGTTAACCCCTTTTTGCTGTAATTACTGATCCTAAAGGTTGATTCATTCATAATCCCAACCAACCCTTCCAAAAAAGCTTCAAATTTTATTGCACATCTCCATAAACTCTGTTTTACTTCTATATTGACCATTTTGGGAATTTTTATTTCATTAATGCTTGCAAAGTAGAGTTTAAACTATTATATTATTATAAAACTGTTTACAAATTTTGTTGATTACAACTATTTTCGGTCTGTTACAGAATTTTTATATAAATTAGGTACCCTACTATTTAAAAAGAGTTCAAACTTAAAAATATATTAAAAGTAATAATTTCCTTTAATTTGTTTACACATTGCTCAGAAAAGATGTTATGAAATAAATGAAAAAATATATTAGAAAAGGTAATATAATTAATTTACATTAATGTTTAAAACTATGGGAAATGCAATTAAAAATAAACTAAATAATTTATATATACAGGGTGTTTCAAAAATACTGTAAAAAAAATTTAAGGGCATTTAGTACTGACCAAAATACGTAAAAACGCTTATTTAACATAGGAGTGATCTTCAACTGTTTCCGAGATAAGCGAAAAATCGAATAACTGACAAAGATAATGATCGAAGAAAATTTTTGTCTATGTCAGTAAATAGACTATAAAAAACAATAAAATTTTATATGAAACGTTTTTCTTAAGTGCTAATAGATACGAAGTTATTTGAAAATTAAATATTGGCCAAGGTCGCCACAACACTTAACATAGTACAATTATATATATATATATATATATATATATATATATATATATATATATATATATATATATATATATATATATATATACAGGGTGATTCATCGGTCTGTCCTCTCTTTATAACTCTTTTATTTTAAGTCAGATAGAAAAACTCTTCAAATATAATTTATATGATATATTATTGTCTATCTACGTACCATATGCATTTGTATACAGGGTGCTCCGTTTAAGCGCAACAATATGTAACTTTATATTTCTTAATGGAACACCCTATATTTATTTATTTATTTTGATAGTCAATTAGATTCCCTTTAAAAAAGTATTAAATAAATAATAAGGGGTCTAAAATTATAAATTAAGAAGTTATTTACGTTCATAAAAAATAATATTTCACAGTGGAAAAAACCATAATATAGTAAAAAAATTTGATCCTTTTTTATTAATACTTATTTTAAACATTACATTAATTCCAAAGAAGCTTTTAAAATTTAGTGACAGACTAAATAATGCAAAATTATAATAAATGCTCGAAAATTTGTCCTTCAACTTCAATAGATTTTTCTATTATAAAAATTATATTAACCATCTCATCTTTACTAAAATTTGTATTATTCATTTTCACATCAACATCAACAATGATAAAATAAGAGTATTTTGGACAACTTGTTTGTTTAAATTCGAAACAATTGATCAAATTATCCATAGCTTACTTTGTTAATAATAACATGATAGAAACATATCATTTAACGAATAAAGGTAAATAACTTCTTAATTTATAAATTTAGACCCCTTATTACTCAATACTTTTTTAAACGGAATCTAATTTACTATCAAAATAAATAAATAAATAAATATAGGATGTTCCATTAAGAAATATAAAGTTACATATTGTTGCGCTTAAATGGAACACCCTGTATACAAATGGATATGGTACGTAGATAGATAATACTATATCATATAAATTATATTTGAAGAGTTTTTCTATCTGACTTAAAATAAAAGAGTTATAAAGAGAGGACAGACCGATGAATCAGCCTGTATATATAGGCTGTTCAATATAAATGTTTCACTATTGCTATCTCGAGAACCGTAAGAGATACGAAGTCAGTTAAATTAGCAAACAATTTCTATATTATAAGACTATTAAAATGAGCATTACAAAAAAAATTCAACCAGTGGTTCTCAAAATACAGAATTCAACTTTTTAATTGTAAATGAGAACCTACTTTTTTATTCGCCTATTCGATTCAGCATTTTTTTCTGAATACAACGATATAAATGTTTATACCCTTACATAACGAGAAAAACGAGAAAAATGCAAAAGAAAAATTATTATTTTCATATTTATTTCTACATGTAATCAGAGTGCCATGACAAAAACAATTGAATATTTTGTTTTCATCATTGTCTGGGCGATTTAGATGCTTTAAAAAATATTATAAAAATTGTTCAAAATTATTGCCATGCTGATTTATACATAATTCCAGCCTTCTGAACATATTACTTCTTACTTTTCTTAAATTTCGGCCGTGTATGTGGGAAATAATATTTACGATTGCATTTTTTAAATGCTGAATATCTGGATAGATAGTTTTGTAGACTTCATCTTTAACATAAAAAAGTCCAGGGGATTAAAGTCTGATGATCTTGCGGGCAACGGAATAGGACCATAAGTACCAATCCACCGATTTGGAAACCGTTCGTTTAGGTAATCCCTAACTTGACGAGAATTGTGAGCTGTGCACCATCTTTCTGGAAATAAATGTTTTCCAACTCAGCTACTGGTATGTCTTCCAAAATAATACCCAGCATATTTTGAATTAAATTCAGGTATCTGTTACCACTCAATGTACCTTCGTACATGTGTACGTAAATATTATCACTGAAAATGGCACACCAAACATTTATATAAAATTTTTGCTGGAAACTTCTCTCTCGTACAGCAACAGGATTTTCTCGGCTCCAGTAGTGTGTGTTTTTTCTATTTGACATACCATTATTAGAAAAATTGGCTTCGTCAGTCCAAATAATTGATTTTAAGATATCTGGATCCTCATTTATCAATAAATTATAAATTCTAATCTTCGCTAATCACCAGGATGTAAATGGTGAATTTTAATCATTTTGAATGGTCTATATTTATGTTTCTCTAAAATCCTATGGATCATGCCCACACTTAAATTACACTCAGCGGCAGACATTCTAACTGAAGCTGTTGGATTAGCTTCAAAATATGCTAATATATTTATCTCAGCTTCTTGATCTTGTACGCTAACTCGCTTCGATACGAATGCATCCGTATTAGCGCGCAGTGCTAATTCTAATTTTCTAAAATACTGACGACAAGGAACTCGCCGCTCAGTATAACGTTCCCTATACATATTCTTTGCAGCAACAGTATTTTTCAGAGATAATATGAAAACTTCGTACATATCAATTTTTTCTTCATGCGTAAAATTCATTTTAACACAAAAGAAAACAAGAAAATTCATAAACGAACTACTTTGTCATGTGATACAAAACAAAATATTCAATTATTTTTGTCATGGACCTCTGATTACATGTAGAAATAAATATGAAAATAATATTTTTCTTTTGCATTTTTCTCGTTTTTTTCATTATGTAAGGATATAAACATTTTATATCGTTGTATTCAGAAAAAAATGCTGAATCGAATAGGCGAATAAAAAAAGTAGGTGCTCATTTAAAATTAAAAAGTTGAATTCTGTATTTTGAGAACCACTGGTTGAAAAAAAATTTGTAATGCTCATTTTGATAGTCTTATAATATAGAAATTGTTTGCTAATTTAACAGAATTCGTATCTCTTACGGTTCTCGAGATAGCAATAGTGAAACACTTAAATTGAACAGCCTGTATATATGTATATTCGAAATTACTATATTTATTTTAATAAAACGTTGTCATAAACATTGAATAGAGACAAATTAAGATTAAATTTTTCGGAGAAAAGTCGTCCGGGTTTAATAACGACTAGACAAACTCTAGGCATTCTTTGTTTTAATTTTTGCAAAATATTCTGGAACATATTTCCAAATGTTTTAAATTCTCCCACAGCTGATTAAAATTGGTTGATCTGATTTTGTTTTCTTCTCTCTTCATTACATCCGACAAAAGTTCGACAGGATACAAAAGAAGCAAAGGTAATAAGGTAAACAGTGACAAAAATAAGATAAAATGTTCAGTTTTATTAAATTCGTTAAAAATTAAATGCATTAATATTTACAAATCAGATGATATACCAGCATCTTTTTACACGGTAATGGTACTGTATTTAAATATAAATACTAATTAAGGTGGTTACAAAATAATTAAAATAAATAAATGAATAATAATCAGTGTTAAATGATCGGTAACTTATAATAAAAATGTAATTTAACCTGATCAAACCTAATTTAATCTAAACCAACCTCAACTAATCTAACCATGACTTAACTAACCTAATCTAACCTGAACACAATATTCATATTTACAGACCATTTCTTTTACAAAATACTGATCATTAATGTAAAACAATATTGATCAAATAAATTTTAATTATCATAAAATAAAAATAAAATATTAATGTAGATTTCAAAATACTTTAAACAATAAGTGTACAATGAATATAATTGTACTGTTAATTTTGTTGAACTCAGGGCCGGATCCAGATAGTGCGGGGCCCATTGGATATTTTACGCGGGGTCCCTCAAAATACATAATGTATGCTTATACACTTATATGTATAGATAAAATACATAACGTATATAAATAAATACGAATTTTTTTTTATTTTAAAAAATATTAAATTAAAATATTATTAAGAGTACAACAAAGTGGCAATTTTTTATTTTACAAATTTGGGTGGAAGATAAATGCCACTTTTTTGTGTGAAAAGATACTTAATTCAACTTCCGGTTTCGCCGGAACGGAAATTATTGTTAACTTTTTCAATGATATGGTATACATGTTTTTTATATTTTCGGAAAATATTTTAAATTAGTTTTACAGTTATGCCAAATACTAGCATTTTCAACAAAACTCTTTATTTTTAAAATTCTGATATTTTAATGTAGTATTCGTTTACCAAGGCATTTGTGCCTTCTTTACTCCTTTCAATATTTTATAGGTCTGCTCGCAGCCTATACAGTTTTAGTTTGAATTGTTCAAAATAGTAAAAAAATGATTCGTCAGCTAAACGTCTGAATATTTCCCCAAACTAAAAAGGAACAAAAAATGTCATTAAATTAACAGATTCCTGATACATTAATATATCATAATTTTGAAAAATTGTTATCAAGGTACTGAAAGTTCTACTTTTATCACGAATGCGAAATTTAGTTGCTGATGCCTTAGGGCAGACGGAAAATAAAGCATATGAGTGATAAAAAAAAACTTCACTTCCGAATATTAAATTTTATTCCAAATTGAAAATTTGTGAACATGAAAGGAATATTTATTATATCTATTTTTATAGATTATGTAGGCAAATCTGTGAGTCAAACAAACGAACTTAAATAACATCGTCGTACAATGAATTACTTTAGTGCCGATTTCTGAACTTTTAATGACGATTTCAATTATTTTTTTTTAATATCCAGAGCGCATATCTACTTGTACGCTCTGCAATGGTCAACTCTCACCGCCCGTTTCCACAATATTGTTGTAGAGTTCAATGAAATAACTGAATACACATATAAATATTCCCTGATTGTTGAAAAATTAAGATAAGTATTTTTTGAAATATATTTTCTTAATACAACTTTTAATCACAAATATAAACATGGGGCTCAATTTGGTCCAATAGGTGCATTTGGCTCATACCCGGCCCTGGCTGAACTTCTAACAGTAGCTAAATTTTTTATATATGATTAGTTATTAATTAATTTCATAATTTAATATTTTGGTTTACCATTAAATAAAACTATGAATAATTAAATCGCGACTTCTTTCCTATTGTTAGTTGCACTAATGTGCTTTCAGCATTGTGGCCATTTTTTTGTTTTCTGTGTGGAGTCCTTTTTAGACGTTGTGTTTGAAATAAATCTTGCAATTAGAAACATTATGAGAAATACAGACTCTGTTGTATGTATGTTTATGTTTAATTAGCCAAAAGTAAAATCGGTTTAATGTTGTCAAATGTTAAACATATCTGGCTTACTGAAAACAAATGTATAATACTCGCTCTGTAAATGTAAATATCTACGCGCCGCATATTATTTATACGCGAATTACCTATTATTAATTTCTAAATTAATTTTACAATTTACGCTCACCTATAAATAATTTATGATAATATTTGACATTTCAGTAAATTATACGAATATTTTTGGGAATCATTAGCAGAAATGTCTGTGTAGGGCTTAATTAGTGGCCGCTAATGCAAATATTTATAAGAGCGATTGAAATGATCAATATTATATTCAAATTAAATCATATATCATTACAGCTTTCAATTTATTCATTAATATATTATGCGGAGACCCCAATTTTATCCAAAACGAATCATCGAGATGGCTAATTCTCACAGGAATGAACGATACATTGGAAAAAAATATTTTCAAATTTAATCCGAGTCATTTACTTATTCATTAATAATTATTTAATAAAGTTATTGGATAAAACATGCTCCATTTTTCTTATACAGGGTGTCATGTAAGTATCGTGCCATACGTTTACCAGTTATTAAAGGCTACAATGTATCGTACTCTGTAATAATTTCTTTTCTAATGTGCCCGTTGCAATTGTAAAAATACTTCAAGATGGTCAATAACAATTATTTATTTGAATAAAGAATTATTTTAAAATCACAGTAGTTTCAATTAATAACACTTATCAATTTTGAAGGTTTGAAGTCAGAAGCAGAGGCGGTACATGGAAAAGACACTTTTTACCTCTCGTCAAGAGAGGTATTTTATTCATGTTAAAAATCGCATATTCAGATTTTAGTGAATAAGCACGTTTTAAGGTCCCTAGAATCCGATTATAACATTTTTATGATGATGATGTGTGTGTGTGCGTGTGTGCGTGTGCGTGTGCGCGCGTGCGCGTGCGTGTGTGTGTGTGTGTGTGTGTGTGTGTGGATGTTGGATTCACGATTTCTCAAATACTATAAGGCTTAAGACATTTTTAACTACGGATTCCTCAATCTAACAATAATGGGAAGAGTTGATTAAGTTTTGGTAACAATTGGACAACCGGAAGTAGTAGTTACAAGAAAAAAATCATCTAAATATTATTTATCGAAAATTTATGTAAATACTTATATTAAAGAACGTTAAATTCTTTATTCGATAAATATAAATTCATTATTATATCTTTATTTATAGATTTAGAGAAGCATATAAAATAATTTGATGTAAAAATTCTCAGATCAAACTACTTCAAGGCAAGAAATTCAAATGTTTGTAATTGACACATATATGTCACTGTCAAAAATATTTGTATGCCATTGTCAAAAATATTTGTACATCATTATGAAGATTATGAAAATAAAAAAAAAAGTCAATAACGCAAAAGAATGTACGTAAAAAAGAATACAAAAGGAATTTGCGAAAAAATGACGAATATAAAGAAAAAGAAAAGGAAAGTAGGAAAAAAAAGTTTCAGGATATTGAATATAAAGACAATGTATGTATTGTACATAATTTTTATTAAAATATCCCACAGATTTTGCAAATATATGTGAGAGTTATTTTGTAGTGAGACATGAATATATGTATTTGTATTTAAAAATATTTTTCGTTTTATGCGTACAACTAGGTAAAATATCTGGCGAGAGGTTACGTGCTGGCCACATCAGATTTTTATTTTGGCGTACTTCTCTGTAAACAAATGCAATATGCATGTAGATGTATTCTTGATCAGTGAAAGTAAAAAACATTTCTAAATATCTAAGTATTATGCCACTTATTGCAATTTCAACGTCATTTATTAACCAACGAATATTGTTTTTTGAAACAACTTGATTTTTAGATTTTAATTTATTAAAAAGCCGGTTTGTAATTGGGCGGCTTTACAGTCCCACAACTTTTACAACTTGACAGATTATGCAGAATATATTTCAGATTATAACTTCTTTTAGTTTTTTTTACCATACCATGACCTATGACACATTACTTGTATAACACCCTGTATTAACTACAAATGTATCTACTTTTTAACCAAGTTGAAGGCGATGATGAACGTGATCGTGAACGATGTGAAAGAAGTGCATTTGGATAGTACTATGTACGAAAGGATGATTGGTTCGTGATTAAATTACAAGTGCGTGTCAATCCACATTGTGGAAAATGAAGTAAATATTTGTATACAAAATTTGTTTATCCAATATCTACTTTAAATGTGGCACATTAACCAATCAAAAATAAAATATTACTAAAACAACACTTTAATGATGAGGATAGTTAAAAATTTCTATAATGGGCGAAATTCAGTGGGTTGTATTAACAGTAAGCTAAAACAGTTGTAATATCTGTCACATAAAAAGAAAAATTTATTGTAATTGACATGCATATTTACTTTTTGTTATATTTTTTTAACGTAAAACTTTACATTCATTATTTTAATAAAAACTATTTGCTCTATAACATTATGTCGTCAATACTTCACAGTGGCTACGGAAGTATTAAAGTTAAAGAATATAATTTTATTATTCAAAATTTCAAACTGCTAACTTGTGGTTAGGGACAGTGTTGACATTTGCAACTTTACTCGCTAAGAAGCGCACATATGAAAGGTCTGTCGTCACATTATTTGAAATTCAGTTAAATGATTAAAAAAATATATTTCAATAAGCATTACACATTTGGAAAGTGTAACAAACGCTAAAATTCATCATTTTATTCAATCTTTCAGAATAAAGGTAAATAGAAAAATGAGTATCGTAACCCATTTTGAAAATAGAGTCAGAAAAAGAAGTGAGAGGCCATTACAAACCAATCAAAAGAAGCATACCTGATTTATCAGATATTTTTGTTCAATGCCAGGTACTTTATTTTAATTTTTCATTGATTTACACCAGCAAATAATTTTTTTAATGTAATATGGATCGTAACTAATCCTGGTTTCGTTTTAAAATTTGGCTTCGCCTCGCTCGATAATCTTGACGACTAGGACCGACGTTACGATCCTTATAACATAAATAATTGTTATTTACATGACTCTAGTCCAGTTTACCAAGTTTTTTAGAAAAAACATATACAGGCTGTCTCAAATTAATTGGGTTACCATTGGGATCTGCCAAACTATAAAAGCTACGAGGTCGGTTAAATGGGCAATGTTGTGCAGTTTTGAGTGCTCATTCAGATTCCGTTTACATTTGAATTACTGCGTTTTGTTTTTTTAAAGCGTAGGCTATGGGATTTAAATTATAGATAATTTATCCATAAAATATAAAAGTGTTAATGCAAATCTATTGAAAATTTAATAATCCTTAATTTTTATAATAACATCTCGAAAAAATAACATTTAAAGGTATTTTTCGAAGAAAAACTATTTTGAGCTTCTAGTAAAGTGCCATTTCCGGTTATCCGATTTTCACCAAAATCTAATGGGCTCTTTCCATTACAGAAGAAGTTCGAAATACAACGTTTCAAAATTTTCTGAATGATGTATTTGAGTTAGAGTGGAGGATCCACACACACATACACACAGACATCATCGTGAAAATGTTAAAATTGGATTCTAGAGACCTTAAAACGTGGTCATTTACCAAAATTTCAATATGCGATTTTTAGCACGATCCATATAGCTCTCTCTTCAAGGGTAGCGCTGGCTGTGTGTGTGTTGATCCTCCACTCTAACTCAAATACTATCATTCAGAAAATTTTGAAATCTTGTATTTCGAACTTTTTCTGTATTGGAACGAGCCCATTAGATTTTGGTGAAAATCGGATAACTGGAAATGGCACTTTACTAGAAGCTCAAAATAGTTTTTCTTCGAAAAATACCTTTAAATGTTATTTTTTCGAGATGTTATTATGAAAATTAAGGATTATTAAATTTTCAATAGATTTGCATTAACACTTTTATATTTTATGGATAAATTATCTATAATTTAAATCCCATAGCCTACGCTTTAAAAAAAACAAAACGCACTAATTCAAATGTCTGTAACTGACAGATAAATGTCACTATCAAAGAACTAATCATTTCAAAATAATATTAGTAACGTTTTAAAAAGGAAAAAGTAAATAGAACAATAGAAAAGGAATTCAATACAGTAAAGTAAATATGTAAGAAATTGCGTAGGCTTCCACAGTCTGAGTCATGAGAAATATTCGTTTTCCGGGAATGGACTGTGTCATATTTTGAGTCAGAGCTCAACGTTTCGCCCGCAGTCATATGGGGCATCTTCAGGAGCAATGGGGGTAGTACTGCCTTAAACACGGTTACCCGACGTGTCAACCACGCTAGAGGCCGAGTTTAAGCAACAAAGAGGGAGACTCAGTTTACAAATATGTAAGTATGTATTTAGATTAATACAAATTAACGATTCACAAAAATATTTAAGCTAATCCTCATTTTTGGATTAGTGAATTCTATTCTATCCCGGTATTTAAAATTTAATCTTCATTTTATTATAGTTCCGGTGGCTCAATGGTTAGAGCAACGCCTCATGTCATGAGTGCCCTCGAGGCTCTGGGTTCACTAAGGCATGGATGTGTGTGAATGTGAACCCACTCTGTAATTGGGATTTAATCCTGTTGAGGGGTTTAAAAAAAAGGTAGTTACTTGGTTTAGATTAGACTATATTTTAAGAAATAAACTGTCAAAATTAGAGTAAAATACATAATCCAAAAATCTTAATCTTTTTTTGTGACTCGGGGATTGTAAATGACAGGCCACATCAGATTTTTTAGTTTTGTTTTACCCCTGAAATCATAATTTTTTTATTTTTCATTAATTTTTTTATTTTTGTGTCAAAAATTTAAATAGTTTTTCAAAATAGTATTTTATTTTCCTTAAGTAACATATTCCATACCTCTCCTGCTCATAATTTAGTTTTGATTTCATATTTTTAATTTAACGTATGTATGTGTATCTCAACCAGGTATCTGATATAAAAAACTTATCGAAACACATGATTTTTATTGACCATAATATTTTTAGTCACAATAAAATAATTTACTTCATTTAAATAACTAATATGACATGTAAATATTATAGATAATTCCAAAAAATAAGTAATGTCATGAAATAAAAAGAAAAAATTTTTAGGAGTAAAACAAAACTAAAACACAATAACCCTAGGGTGTAAGCTTACACTATTGGAAAGAGAAAAAATAAGTATTTTTTTAAAGTAAAAATCCAATATAGCACCCGTTTAAAATAAGAAAATTGCCTCATATACACGTTGGCCGAGGTTAGGCAAATGAAAGCCAACGCCGAGTTTACACCAACGTGTGGAAAGGCTTTTTGTCTAACTTCGCAGCGACTCGCATTGGCCGCTCGCTTTTTGCCGGTTTTTGGAGCACGAGTCAAAGAAACGAGAAACGCATGAAACTGGCCTTATGGTCTGGGCCAAATACTTGCCAACGTGTAGACGCAAAATAGTTGCGCCGACTCGCCTTGCTTTGCCTTGTCTGTCTTAGTTTACACTGGTTTAGCGGCGTTAGTTAGCCTAACGTGTAGATGAGGCTTTAGAAACCGCCATCTTGAATTTTATTCTGACATCACTTTTAAGTTTGTCTCATTAAATCATGAAATTTTTATATTGAACACTGAAACTGCACAACATTGCCCATTTAACCGACCTCGTAACTCTTATAGTTTTGGAGATCCCCATGGTAACCCAATTAATTTGGGACACCTGTATATTATAAAATTTGGGTCCTGGTACCATATCAAACAAATATGCGGTGTCCTTTGTCACGCGGCAATTGCACAAAATTGACACCTGTTGTGCACTCCTCACAGCCAGCAATTAGTGCCCGTGACATAACGCCTGGTACTTACCCATACGGTACAAATATGTCATCAATTGGCACGCCCAGCAATGGGTAATGTGCCGTGATGATTTTTTTTTTTATTATTTAATAGAAACGCTCATTAGCCAACAAACTGTCAGGGAAAGAGTGGCCACTTATGTATAATTTTCAAATTTCACTTTAGTTTACAATTACAACGACCTTAATAAAAATAAAATAAAGAAACATTGCTGTTCTTTCTTGTGCACATTAACCCTTGCTAATTTTTAACCATTTTTATACTCCAGTAAAAACATTTAAAGCAAACCACGTCTAAGTTCTCTTCTTGTAAAACAAAAGCGTCCAGCGAAACAGGAAATAAAACAAAGTACTCCTCACATATAAAGTTGCCGCAAACGCAAAAATCATCTCTGCTTCCGACAATATTTTCCATTGGAGCTCCGTCATGCTTTGGCTCCACGGTGGAGTTTTTAGTTTTTACAATCCTTTGCTTCCTGCTGTTTGAAGTTTGGAAGGAGTTGATGCTTATACTTCATTACGCCCCTCCCTAAGTGATTTACGTAAGCGCGAATTGTCCAGGATCACAGAGAATTTATGCACGAGGTTTATGTAAGTTTATTCTGATTTACTGCCCCTTTTGTATGGAGTAATTTATATTTTTTATTCCGTTTTCTTTTCCCTGGATATGAATAATTCGCGCTGAATTCATATTCAACCCTTGATGTTTCACAGAAAGTTTGTTTAAACTAGTTAAATTTTAATAAATCAAGTTAATGGACCGAAAAATTAATAAACATGACTATGTAGGTACGAGGGCAGTTTACAAAGAAATCTTCCTAGACATGAAACAAAAGACTAACGATAACATTTTTTTTGTTGTCAGATTTGTATAACATTTTATTTATACAGTAAGTTGCATTCAAATCAAATTATTTATTACAGTTTAGCGTAGAATTTTGGGTTAAAAAATCTGGTGTGGCCAACACAATACCTCCCGCCATTTACCGCCCGAGTTACAAAAAAGATTAAGCTAATCCTTATTTTTGAATTTGCGACTTTTTCTTTAATTTTGCAGTTTATTTCTTAAAATATAGTCTAATCTAATCTAAGTAAATACCTTTTTTGATAATAATTAGCTTAAACTTTTTGCGAATCTTTAATTTTTATTAATCTAAATACATACCTACATATTTACTTACGCTGGAAACGGTATTGATTTCCTTTCCTATTGTTCTATTTACTTTTTTATTTTTAAAACGTTAATATTATTAGTTTGAAATGATTAGTTCTTTGACAGTGACATTTATCTGTCAGTTACATACATTTGAATAAATGCATAGCCAAAGAGTTTTGATTGTTCAAAGCGTAGGCTCCGGGATTTAAACTATAGATAATTTTATAACTTTATCCATGTAGAAAGTATTAATACAAATCTATAGAAAATTTAATAATCTTCAATTTTTATAATAACATTAATCTCGAAAAAATAACATTTAAAGGTATTTTTCGAAGAAAAACTAATTTGAGCTTTTAGTAAAGTGCCATTTCCTGTTATCCGATTTACACCAAAATCTAATGCGCTCTTTCCATAATAGAATAAATTCGAAATACAAGGTTTCAAAATTTTCTGAATGATAGTATTTGAGTTAGAGTGGAGGATCCACACACACATACACACAGACATCATTGTAAAAATGTTAAAATTTGATTCTAGGGACCTTAAAACGTGCTCATTTACCAAAATCTCGTTATGCTATTTTTAGCACGATCCCTATACCTCCCTTACCAAGGTAGCGGAAGGTAGAAATGAGTGAAACTAAATTGGAGCATCGGGGTGTGATAAAATTCGTAACAAAAGAAGGCAATGGTCCCAAAATTATTCATGAGCGAATGGTGGCCGAGTATGGGCCAGATGCCTCAAGTTATTTTAAGGTTAAATTTTGGTGTAAATAGTTTCGATGGGGATAGAATTCGATACAGGATGATTCAAAATCTGGTCGACCACTTACCACTTGAAGCACGAAATTCAGAAAATGTTGAAAATTTAGTGCTTGTAGATCGACGGTTGAAGGTTTCTGTTATTGCCAAGGAACTATCTTTATCTGAAACCAGTGTTTGGAAAATTTTGCATGATGATTTGGGCATGAGGAAGGTGTCTTCACGGTGGACACCCAGACTGGTTTACAAAGCGAGTAAAGTTGCAGATATTATCAGGGACTGCGATTTTACAGAGCCGCACCATCGACAGCCGCGATTTAGCACCTCGTCTTCTTTTTATTTAAAAATATGAAAGAAATTCTTAGGGGACCAATATTTGAATTAGATGAGGAATTAATGTATGCTATTGACAGTTATTTTGCAGATCTTCCAAAAAAATATTTTTTTGGCTGAATGGCGCAGTTGAAGATACGCTGTGAAAATTGTGTTAGTGTTAAAGGAAGTTATGTTGAAAAATGAAGTATTGTTCAAGTTCATTGTATCTTCTTTCGTGGCTAGGTAGATTTCTTTATAAATATCCCTTGTACGTTATGCGTTAGCCTAGCGCAATATAGCGCTAAGCCGCTGCATGTTGAAAAATCTATAGTAGGTACCACAATTCTATATTAGAAATTAGAATTCTGCTTGTATCATAGATGTAAAAAAGTCAAAGTAACAGACATAATCATGTTTGACTCCGATATAATTATTCTATTGAACTGCTCAAAATAAAATGTATAATAATTAAATATTAATTAAATCGCGCTCCTCACAAAATACGGCAACCCTAATCATATGTAGGTACTTTTAATATAAATAAATATGCAATGTGTATTCATTATTTACTTTTCTATTTCTTTATTTCTATATAACAATAAAATCGATAATTGTGAAAGTTTTGAGAAGAACGTGGTCATTAGAATAAACTACGGCATATTAAAGAAAATACAACACCGAAGAAAATGTAATATAATAATAGTAGTACATAATATAATTTACTCATTCTGACACTTCAGCTATTTCGTACTTAGTAATAGATAGTATGTAATAAATTTTTGATTAAAATATAAGAAAATATTACCAATAATTATTAAAAAATATAATGATACATTGAAATGCAAAATAAAATTATAATTTTATTTTTAAAAATGGATGAAGTCCATAAATGAAAGGGGGGTCAGTCGACCCTTTCGACCCCCCCTGTGGGTGCCTATGGTACTTTATGCAGCTACTTTAAAGCATTCAGTACACATGCGCAGATGCGATTTTTCTGGCATATAGTCGCAAATATAAATAGATAAATATATCCTGTTAAAATGGACAAGAATGTAATAATTTGTGCATACAAAAATATTATTACATAGTAAGTAAATATACTAACCAGTTTCATTTAATACAGACGCTATACTTTTCCAAACATTCTTTTCGGCCACTTTATCCTTGAATAAAATATCTGTTTTATCATATAAGTGGGGATAATTTTGAATTAAATCTTATAATATTTAATCTTGTTCTTTACTGATTTTTCGTTTGCATAACCTAAAATCTACACACAAAAACAAATACACAACACGCTGACTGTGAAGTGGAGCTCATGCACAGTTGTGATTTTTTTTACTTTAACGGTCTTAAGTTGAATGTTGGTCAACTTAAGGTCTTAAAGTAAAATTGAAAGTGTGCACATAAAGCAGTACATATATTAACACACATTTAACTTGTCTAAAGTAAAAGAGAAAGTAAAATAAAAGGTAGGCTGCATAAATAAAAATAAAACTATACAGACTTAAAATGTTGAACACCTTGTTTACCGAAGAGGCTCAAAATTTTATACATTTCTTTTTTACTAAAATGTAAACGATATTGAGAAAAATATGTTCAGTTCCACACGATGATCCATTCGAAATCGGTCTGGGCCGGGCCAAAGCTCGAGGACCTGTGTAACCCTAATTCCAATTATAGACAAGCGTTTTAAATACAAAAACATATCTAGTATTATAAATAATATCTGTGGCTTAATAAAATGTTAAAATTTGGACAAAATAAAATTTGTTCCAACTGTAAAAGAACCTAGAAGAATCGGTATGCATTGAATCAAAAATCACTGAAGACATGTCAGTAAAATCTTGAAGGATCTTATTACTATTTGCTGTTTACATTTTAAGTTACAGTATTAGTGATATTTGTAATAAACATTAACAGTAGAGATTCTCAAGCTTTGCAGACAGGTACTTTTATTACTAAAACTGAAAGTTTATTGTAGATTTTAAATCACTTATTTCCAAAATTACGAAACGTTGAGAGTGGTTTTTTGCATTATGCCATAAAACTTAGCTAGTTTTATACATATACAAATTTCGTCGAGTCCACATTTATAAAATATTCATGTATGTGTATCCTATAGCATCATATTCCTTCTGCTCATATATCAATGTTCAAAAATATTTAATAATAATTTTATTTCCAGGTGCTGCATTTCCCGGATGGTACAGTCTCTGCATTCCATATGCATGTATATTTTAATTTTTATATTCATATTTCCAAATAAGGAATTTATTTATATTAGTATTTATAGCTATTCATACGTATCAGTATCAGTTTACATACATAAATCATGACTATACATTTAATAATATTTATAAATTCATTTTGGAATATGAACATTTCGTGTGTATACTACTGTCAAAGCGTAAAAACACAACAAAATGCGATCGTTATTATCTTTAGAGTACAGTGTGATACATATTTAATAACCAAACCAAAACTACCGTAAAAGCTGAGTATGACACCTTCAAGATTGTGATAAGTTATGTTAAGCTTGTTTTACATTTTACTTTTATTTGACTAAATTCCATACTAACTTTTGATTTATTTTTTTTGGCAAGCATTATAGTTTTTATCCGAATTAGTGAATATATATATTAAAAAATTTATCAGCTGATAAAAAATGAAAACATTTCAACCAACTATTTTCAAATTTGTTTGACATATCTTATCCATATGGAGGAAAAGGGAAATTAATTTATGTAAATAACAAACATTATTACAATTATTACATATGTACATATTTCCAGTCGATAGTGCTGTATCGTGCGTACAGTTCGCAGTTCTAGTATAATTCTAAGATCTAAGATCTTTTGCCGCTTCTTTAAAAAAAAGTCCTAAAATGTTGAAATTAGGATGCGTTAAATACTGTTACTTTTACCTCTCGCCAAACCGAAGTTGTGGGTGTGTGTGCGTGTGTGCGTGTGGGCGTGTGTGCGTGGCTGCGTGCGCGCGCGCTTTTGTGTGTGTGACGATTTTGTCCCACCACGATAACTCTTATAACAAACAATTTCTATTTTCCGTATTTAAGCTTTCTATATTTAAAGCTTTCTACATACATGTAAAGAGTTGATTAGATTTTGGGTAAAATTGAATAACCGGAAGTAGTACTTCACTTGAAGCCCATAACAGTTTTTAATGAAAACTATATTAAAATATAATCCAAAACTTTTCAGTTATAGTATTTGAGACTTTTATATCAAGGGGAATAACATATTAGATTTTGGCTAAAATTGATGAACCGGAAGTGATATTTTACTTGAAGCTCTGAATAGATTTTCGTAAAATATATATATGATATATTCCAAAATTTTTAAAATTTAGTATTTGAGACTTTTATATAAAAGGGAATAACATATTAGATTTTGGCTAAAATTGATAAACCGGAAGTAATACTTTTACTTGAAGCTCTGAACAAATTTTCGTGAAAAATTTATTATGATGATATATTTCAAAAATTTTTAAATTTAGTATTTGAGACTTTTATATGAAGGGGAGTAACATATTAGATTTTGGCTAAAATTGATAAACAGAAGTGATACTTTGCTTGAAGCTCTAAAGATATTTTCGTGAAAAATATATAATGATATATTCCAAAACTTTGGTATTTAAGTCTCTAGATGAAAGGGAACAACATATTTGATTTATGTTTTTTGATAAACCGCAAGTGATACTGTATTTGAGGCCCTGAACAGATTTGCATGAAATATATATTGTTTGGTATTTAAGATTTTTATATTACTGAGAACGACATATTAGATTATTTCTAAAATTGATAAACCGGAAATAGTACTTTACTTAAAGCTATAAACAGATTTTCTAGAAAAAATATATTGAAATATGATCTAAAACTTCTCAAATTTGGTATTTAAAACTCGTACCTATATAATATGAAATAACATCAACCAAAAGTGATCCTTTACTTAAAACTCATTCCTATTTTAAACATCGAATTGGCGAGGGGTCATGTGATGGCCACATCAGATTTTTTATTTTAATATATGTAAAACATACTACATTTATGTAGATGTTTATTTACTAAAATCGAATGTGAATGTATACACTTCCTCGTCATCTAGACGTTCTATACATTTCCCAGTTTGTATTTTACTGTAAGCTGTAACATACACATCAGTTATTATGTGCATTAATTATGCTTACTACGAGCATTATAAATCATAATAAACAAAATATACAATATACATGTATCGCATCCGCATAAATTACAAATTTTGAATAAATATTTACAAATTTTTAAAATTTATTTATTTTTGTAGGTAACTAAAATTCGTTAACTAAATTTTTAGTAAAAGTTTTTAAAGAATAAATACGTTTTAGGATCGCTACTATTTATTTTTACCATGTCTGCAAGGGACATTTTTATTTAGTGTTTATAAGATGACATGCATTGGCTGCTTGTGTGATTTCATATAAGCATAAGGTACATATAACATAAAAATTCTCCTCAAATAATAACTCTAGCAATTTAGAAATTTTCCCGAGAAATGATACTTTGTCCGCAATAAACCAACCGCGAAAATGCAAACAAACTGCTCCTATAGCTACATAAAGGGTTAGTTCCAAATTATTTCAAATTTTTTTGTTAACTGCAAATTTTAATACATAATTTGATTCGCTATTCACGTCACGACTTCATGTTAATAGTTTTCCCGTTATTAGTGCGTAAAATCGAATTTTAGTCCCATTATATTTTGTACATAACTCGTCTTAAGTTTGGCAATAAGCAAACGCCATTCAATTCAGATTCCGTCAGGCCTCCTTTGTACCTGTGTGGAATACATTAGACCGACTTTGAGTTCTTAGAATAGAAAGGGTAAAGGCCCGTTCAAAGAAAGGCATTAAGAATATTGTCAAACTCAACCATCTCTTTAATATTCCAATATTAAAAACATCCCTCTGGTGCTTTCTTCGGGAATATATTTACATAATGATGGAGAGCAATTAAATCGCTGGTCGATTTAATAAGACTTTTTGTGTGCAAGTTTGTTTGGTCTCAATCAAATTTGCATGATTTTTTGTTTTTGTTGGCGAAACTCCGTGATTAATTGGTAAAGAGGGCTGGGAAAATTAACGGCAGGCAATTGTTGCAGAGTGGGGAATATTTTAGTGGAAAAAACGTTCAGAGATCAATTGTGTATATTTAGATTAATGATTGTTTCGTTTTGTAGTTAACTGGGAACGATAGATTCTTTCGGAGATTAATGACTACATATTGGGGCATAATATCCGGGTACTAATGCTGACTTATCTACGAGTAGATAGATTTATTTGTTAAAATCACGGTGAGTAAATAAAATACCAAGTCATAATGAATATCATGCTTACGAAGTTGGCATCCACCTCGTAATGTATCAGCGTGTAAGGCGAGAAATGTTTCCGGCACATAATTGTCATTTGAATTTGAAATAATTAGGCCCGGTTGTTCCAAGTTCGGATAAAGTAACAGTTTACTATCTATTAGATAAATTTATTCTACCGTCTTAACCAAAGAATAAGAATTTTGGAATGCTCCATGATTTTTTATTCTCCGGATAACTAACTGGCAGAGAGCTAACAAAAAGATTAGAATTGTGTAGAGTTAATTTTAAAAAGTTGGCAACTTGGCTGTCACAATTTTAATAGAAGTTTGGTTATTTTTTCGCTTATCTGTGTTTTGGTGCAGTTGTAGTTTGACCGTTTAGAAGAGGTATCAATATAATAAAAATATAACTGAGTCTAACAAAGAAAAAGACAACATCTGGAATCAATTAGAAAATTATTTAAATTTTAGTTGTGGTTAGTATCCACGAAATAAAAAGAAACATGTACCTACTTTTTGCATGCGATTGATTTATGAATAAAAATCAAAAAGCTATCAACTATTATTGGCACATCGGAGATACAACAAATTATGTTTCCTTTAAACTTAACAGATAAAAACAATGATTGGTCTTCAATTTTATCTAAAAAATCTGATGTGGCCAGCACATAACCTCTCGCTAGATATTTTACCTGGTTGTACGCATAAAACGAAAAATATTTTTAAATACAAATACATATATTCTTGTCTCACTACAAAATAATTCTCACATATATTTGCAAAATCTATGGGATATTTTAATATAAATTATGTACAATACATACATTTTCTTTATATTCAATATCTTGAAATTTTCTTTTTCCACTTTCCTTTTCTTTTTGTTTATATTCGTCATTTTTTCGAAAATTCCTTTTATATTCTTTTTTACGTATATTCTTTTGCGTTGTTGACTTTTTTATTTTCATAATCTTCATAATAATGTACAAATATTTCTGACAGTGGCATACAAATATTTTTGACAGTGACATTTATGTGTCAATTACAAACATTTACCGATATCTGTGTACAAAGCAGATTGGCACACCCAGCAATGGGTAATAAGCCGTGATGATATATTTCATATTTTTTTACAAACATTTGAATTTCTTGCCTTATTGTAGTTTGATCTGAGAATTTTTACATCAAATTATTTTATATGCATTTCTTTATCTCTAAATCTATAGAAGATATAATAATGCATGTATATTTATCGAATAAAGAATTTAACGTTCTTTAATATAAGTATTTACATAAATTTTCGATAAATAATATTTAGATGATTTTTTTCTTGTAACTACTACTTCCGTTTGTCCAATTGTTAACAAAACTTAATCAACTCTTCCCATTATTGTTAAATTGAGGAATCCGTAGTTAAAAATGTCTTAAGTCTTATATTATTTAAGAAATCGTGAATCCAACATCCACACATCCACACACACACACACACACATACGGACATCATCGTAAAAATGTTATAATCGGATTCTAGGGACCTTAAAACGTGCTTATTCACTAAAATCTGGATATGCGATTTTTAGCATGAATACAATACCTCTCTTAGTGAGAAGTAAAAATAAAGAACTGTATTCTTTGACAATCGAAATATAAAAAAATTCTGAATCATCCCATTTTTTTAAATTATCACTATTCCTTGTACCGCGCACTGTTCGAAAAAAAATCTGATGGGACACCACACGACTTCCTTCTATTCAAGACCAACATGAAGTATAGACCAATTTATAAAATTTCATATATTTGACGTAATTTGACATTAACATTAATTTTTTTGTACTTTTTTTGTCTTATTCCATAGCAAGCGTTATTACAAAAACCAAAAAATATATAATTTTAAATTTACATATCTCGCTTATACAAAGAGCTAATTTAATAATATTAGGTGGGCTAGACGCAGAATTTAATTCTCTAAAACTATTATTTAAAGCATTTATTTCTAAAATCAAAATAAAACCATTTTACTCAAGAGAAACTGTTGTTAATAACAACTTCAGGTAATATATCACTTCCGGTTAGCCTATTTTATCCAACATCTACTATGTTATTTCCATTGTCATAAAAGTCTTATATTTCAAATTTGAAAAGTGTTGAATTACATTTTAAAATACTTTTTCATTAAAATCTATTATAGGCTTCAAGTAAAGTTCCACATCTGGAAATTATGTAATGACCAAAAAGGGAGGTGCACAACTAGATGTCATAGTAGTCCCAAATACAAAATTTCAACTTTCTACGGCTTACCGTTTTTGAGTTATGCGAGATACGTACGTACGTACGTAAATACAGTCGTCACGATGAAATTAGTTAAAATGGATTCAGGGATGGTCAAAATAGATATTTCCGTTAAAATCGAAAAACCGAAATTTTTCGCGATTACAATTCTTTCTTTACTATGTACAAGGAAGTAATAATATTATCAAAAATGAAATTTAATTCATCATCACTGTTGTACTGATTACTGATTCATTATAATAATAATTAATAATAAGAAACAGGTTATATTATCAAAACAACACAAACGTTCCATATTACTCTTCACTTCGTGTTTTCATTCGTGTCCACTCGGTATGATATTTTTGGATAAAACTCTTAACTGGTAATTTAACTGTCTGTTAGCTATCTTGCCGTTAACGAAAATTTATCTTACTGGTAACTTTGAACAGCAAGTGGAACAACGCAAAATGAAGTTATCAATAGAATAAATTTTAACCGAATGTTTAATGGAACAACCGGCCCAGAATATTAAATTATACAATTTTGCTTATTTTGCCCTATTAAGAATTTGTTAGTCATTATCATTACTGTAATCAAATTTGATTTATTACGCTGGATGCAGACCAAACAAACAAAGCAGAACAGGAACAAAACAGAAAATTGATGTTTCTAAACTATTTCGTAACAAAATGAAAACATTTCTTCAACGTTCAACTTATATGTTTTGTTTGTGTTTTTACAAACCTTTTGTTGTCCCGTCGCTTGTCGGTAAAGATCAAACGAATTATTTATGTTTTGTTTCGATTTTGACGAACTCTGATGCTGTATTACAGACTTGTATAGGCGATGTGCACATTTTTGGTTACCGAATCGATTTTGACATTTCGAGAAAGTGATACAATTTACAATTTTATTTTGAGTTGTTGCTATTGTGCATGAATATTATACATCATAGTATATTGAAATGAATAAAGAAAATATTTAAAATGCTATATATGTAATGGGACAATCAAAAAAGTGAAAATACCAGCGAAGGTACTGTGGCAGAAAATATAATTTATCTCATAATATGTGTGATTTCTGTAAACCATTTTATCATATTTAAATATTAGTTGAAAGTTACAAGATGCACAATACATGGAAATTGAGATTAAAAAGTTGGAAAACTTGAATGATTGGAAAGAAGAATATTTGTACATATCACGTTATCAGTGTATGATGTTAGCATCTTTCTTTTATATTCGCAATAAATGAATAAGATTCTTCATTGAAAATATACCACGCTCTAAGTGGAATCAGTTGCACTAGCTCGAAAAAGAAAATCCACGAAAAATACGAACCATGTAAATTTCTACCTTTAACATTAACATTACATGTATAAAATCTATAATAAATAGACTTCTATTTCATACAACTGCAAGTATTATACAATTTTAAGACAATTTTCTGCTTCTTGTATTATATCTTGTTCAAATATTAACTTAAGAAACACATTTTTATATAATTCATTATTGCAATCAGACGACTATTGTTGGAATTTTATTCACACGATAAGCATCTTTTACAATGAGAAAATATGCATACCTAAAGAATTTTTCACGTTAGTAGAAGAAAAAGTTATTTTCTAAAACATCTGTTCCTTATATAATCTTCTAGGAAATTAATAAAATTTGATACTTCAATCGGTAATTTTGTGAGAATTATTACATCCCCCAATGCATCACATAATATTTGACATCCTATCATTCGCATTTATTGCAAATATTTTATAAAATAGAAATTGCAAAATTATTCTGACATAAAACATAACCTTGCTATGTTTCAATGAGTAACCATTTTGTGATTTTTGTCCGCTGTCGGCGCTGACTCCTGTTGTGCACACCGCCTATAAGCAAAACTATACATTTGTCATTGCTATATCAATGTTACAACCAAACGTTCCGCCACACTGATGGAATTTCTAAAGTTTGTATTTAGAGCATGATTGGGACCCGCAAAATCAGTTGGCGGCGCTATAAGCGCACCTGTCATGGCGGCCAGTAGGACTTGTCAAATTTGTTTACATTAGGAATGAGGGTTTTCTGACCCCAAAATATTGTTAACAGTTCAACTCAACACGATTTTTAAGTTTGTTCAGTCGAATCGTTTATCAGGAAACACAGTTGAGGGACAACAATTCGTAAATTCGGGTTTCATTACTACTTGTGGCGTAACTAGACTTATGGCAATTCTGACTTGGAACTGTTGTCTACGGGGACAAATATTAGTAAAATCAATGAATCTATCAATTTTATTTATCAAAACTGCCAACAGTTGTATTAAAACTACATAACTGTAAAATTGAATTATAATCCCAATTTGTGAAATGCAAACAGAAAACATATTTATTTATCAGATTAAAGTTTTACAATATATTTAAATTTCTTTTCCATACGTTCAGTTGATCAACTTTATCATCTCATCTTTGCCAAAAATAATGGAATTGTCTTGGAATATTTGTTATACTCGTACACCTTTTAACACAGCACTTTTTGGTGTATATGATCATTTTCTTTAATTCGTTTATTTTTCATACATTTTCAAATGAAATTATAAAATCTAAGTTTGAGAACATATTTTTATGTTAAACGAAACGATGATGTTTTACGTTTACATTTTTGACATGTCCTACCGGCCGCCATTAATTTAGTTCCCTAAAATTCCGCTAATATCGTATGCTATTCTGCGGTAGGGTATCTTTATAACCAGGCTTACGTTTCGTCCGCCATTTTCGGGCACTCTGTCATATGTGTTGTTCTTGCACAAATTATTATGTATTTTCGTGGCTATTTGTTTTATTTTAATCAAAAACACATTTACATATCTTTTTTTAATATTTAGTATTTAAGGTGTAAGTAATATTTT
Source organism: Harpalus rubripes (assembly GCA_963082715.1). Taxonomy (NCBI): domain Eukaryota; kingdom Metazoa; phylum Arthropoda; class Insecta; order Coleoptera; family Carabidae; genus Harpalus; species Harpalus rubripes. The sequence continues at coordinate 41,650,802 of OY720454.1, forward strand.
TATTTTATTTACTTGTGTAGTTTGTTAAGATACTTACCAAGATTACTGACAATATTGAAAACAACCAAAAATTACCAATATTAAGCACAATCATTTCAATTTTTAAAAGGTAAGTTTAGAATATATAATTATTACGTGAATAAGAACTACAGACATTAAATTAGATGTTATAATAACAACCCGTATCCTATATTCTACATAACCTCTAAATGTATGTGAATAATAATTGTGTATCTCTTAAATAAATTAATTTTTATTATCTTTATAAATTCATGGCGTAATTATTTAATATTCTTTTATAAATTAATATCACATTTCTTACAAATAAATCGGGAAATGAATTCTCAGTATATGTTTGACATGAGCCCGTCAATGGCGGCGATCTTGGCCCATGGCCATACCCTGGTTATAAAGGTACCCTATTTTGCGGGTCCAAATAGCGCCACGTATGTTTACGGGTAATGTGAGCAGTATAAAACAAAATGAAACCAAAAACATTTTGTGTTTTGTTTAAGGAGATTATTTTGTTTATGTAGTGTCGACGTAATGCCAAAATTGTTTTATTTTTAGAAAAAAAAATATTATTTTATTATTGTTTTGTTTCGCGTTTTTAATAGTGTTTCTGACGAGACGAGGCATTCTCGAATCTCGTCTCGTCTCGTCTCGAAATTATTCCGAGATTTCTCGACAATTTATTGTATTTTTAAAAGTACAGTTTTTTATATTTTCATTGGAACATTTTGTAAATTTGTATTAAAAAATTATCATATTTTTTTAAATTATAAATCTAATACAGGATCGGGCTAAAATTTATTAAATAAAACTATCTATATTTAGCTACAAAACGATCAAATAAAGCAGAGGACATTTTAAAATTTTGGAATAAGCATCAAGATATTTATCCTAATTTAACCAATATGGCACGAGATTTTTTAAGTGCACCAGCTACTTCCGTACCATCGGAAAGATTATTTTCGCAAGCTGGTCTAGTGTTACGAAAACATAGAAATCGGCTTAATGAAGATTCTGTAAAGAGCATTTTGTGTTTAAAATCATGGTTAACAGCAAACTTTTTAATTGGATAAATAATGTAACAATTTGCACCTCCAGACGTTAAATTTTAAACTTTATTTAAATAAATAAATAAAATCAGTTCGAATGTTTGACAGTAATATCCATTATTTTAAATGATATCTAACTTCGCTTTTCATTATTTTATTTAAGCAAAGCATAAAATTTGCCTTTTGGTGGTGCAAATTGCCTGGCTGGTAGTATGAACACTACAGCGAGCAGTTGGTTAACATTATTTAATCTCTCAACTCTCAATCGCTTATTAATAATTTTAAAGAAAAATACTTCAAATTAAAGATGCATATAATTAAATTTTTCTACGACTGTTATTTGAAGTATTTTTCTCTAAACTAATTCATAAACGTTTGACAGAGATAAAACCCTTACTTAGTCAATGTTTATACTAATAATTAACATTATTTTTATATTATACATTTTGTTATTCTAAAATAAGTTTTGTTAACTTGTTGTTTATTTGTAACTGTTCATGAACAACATTATTTTATTATTATAGTAGTGCTGTATCAAATTACTCTGTCTCTAACTTTGTAATTTGTTGTATAGTTATAAAATTAATACTGAAGAAAGTGGTTGTCTCAATTTTTTTAATAACCCTGAAAATTATTTATGTGTTTTACGGTAAATATATAATAATAAATTACATATTGGATTCATTTAAAAAATCTAGAAATCTCGTCGAGATTCTCGGTCTGGACGAGACTCCATTGTTCGAGACGAGAAAAAATCGAGACGAGAGTTATTTTTTTGTCTTCTAGACGGGACGAGACGAGACAATGTAGTTTCTCGGCTCGATCGTCTCGTCAGAAACACTAGTTTTTAAGTTTTGGTTGTTTGGGTTTGGCATTATAATTAAACATTAATTTTGTTGTAATCATAAATTATTTATTTGTGCTAAACTAGTAATGAAAGAGATATATTTTTACTAAATTATCCTATTCACTTAGATACATATGCCCAGATTGGAGTAAAACATACAGTAACAATAATTATTACAGTATAATCAATTTTTTTGTACAATTAAGCATTACTTTTGTCGTAATCAAAAATATTTATTTTGCACGATCGTGTTATTTTTTATATTTACCGATAGTGTTTCCAAGACAGTAGGTCTTATTTACAAATTACTGAACGTTAAGTGAAGGCGAAACGGTAAATAAATAAAAACAAAAATCAAAGCTTACTTCAAAAATAAATAAATAAAAAAATTTAATACGTCAAAATAATAATTTTCAAATCTTATTTTTCTTTTAAATTTTGTGAGTCGATCGTGCAAAAAATAGTATAAGCATCACGAACGTTAATGAATTACCGACAAAATCAGACAAGATTGCGACCTTCCCTTCGCTCAGTCTCCAAACATTGTCTTAATATACTAGTTAATAAACTGAATGGAATTAACAAAGAGACATAACATAATAATTGAATAAATTAGCTGTAACCTTCATACATATACCGTGAGTTTATTTAACTTGAAACATGGGATTTGTCATATCCATAGTAACAAAATGACAGCAATGTATAAGAGCGTTTCATTTAAAATAGAACATAGCAAATAAAATATGTATTTTGATTTAATCATTTTAGAAATGAAAAAGATTGCAAGATATATAAACATTTCGTCACAATCAATTCTTGATAGGTTTGAAAGTGGTGCGATTCAAAATGTTATTTCCTTTTTAAACGATGTACACTGGTTTTGCGTACACCCGCAGCTTGCCCTATCGTTTTCGTAGATAATCTATTATTATTATTTCGTACCAGCGTAATAATTTCGACCTTTTTCACCTCCGTTTAAACATTATTACGTCTTGTTTTCTTTACATGCTCACGTTTAATGCAACCATCTCTCTTAAAATTGTTAACAATTCGTGATATAGTTGAAGCACTTAGTGTTGGTCGATCAGGAAATGATATATGAAATAAATCAGATACCTGTCTGAGACTAACGTCTGCATTATACCATTGAGTTATTTGCACTTTTTCTTTAACTGTATACATTATTTTCAACTTAGAAGTAACAATACAACCCTATTGACAGATAATATTCACTTGACAATGACAGCCCATGTTCTATTTTAAGTGGAACGCTCTTATACATTGCTGTCATTTAGTTACTATGGAAATTGCAAATCCTATGTTTCACGTTAAAAAATGCTCACGGTATGTATGTAGGTACATAGGCTCAGAATGGAATATACAGGCTGGTGACTTGGACGACGCAGCATAGGGGTTTCAATCGTAAAATCTTAATGTGCAGTTATTTGCTCCCCTAATTATTTTAGAGCGAAATTGTATTTAAGTTTTTGTTACAGAAAAAAATACTGCATCCGAATATGCTATTGTTTATAATTTTTCAATTTCCAGAACCGTAAAAATAGTCGAAAACAATAATAACATTTTTACAAAAATCATTGTTGCCTTGGAACAAAAATATAAATAATAGTACAAACATCTGTCGCTACTTAAAGATATCTTAAATTTGGTTCTCGTCAAACTACATTGTTGTAATCAACAACTATTACATCGTTTTCATCAACTACAATAAAGATGTTTTCATTTTCCTCGTTTTAAACAAAAGTGCAAACATCTGTCAAAGAATCTTGACGTTTAAAATTATTTTCAAAACAAGGATAAAGAAAACACCTTTATTGTAGTGTTGATGACAACAATGTAATAGTTGATTACAACAATGTAATTTGACGAGAACAAAATTTAAGATTTCTTTAAGTAGTAACAGATCGCTTCAATGATATTTACAAAAATGATATTATTGTTTTCGAGTATTTTTATAGTTCCGGACATTGAAAAATTATAAACATTAGCATATTCGGATGCAGTATTTTTTCCTGTAGCAAAAACCTAAATACAATTTTGCTCTAAAATAATTAGGGGAGCAAATAACTGCACATTAAGATTCTACCATTGAAACCCCTATGCTGCGTCGTTCAAGTCACCACCCTGTTATACAGGACATAATGGTGGCGCTGTATCTACAGTGATAATTATGGCCTACTTATCGCCGACACCAATGTCAAAATAAAATATAAGAACGTTGTCATACTTTTAGTATTTATACTTACACCGTGGTTAAAATCCTAAACCTCTGTTTCGCTTTGATTCCTTTTAACCCTATCGACTACATGTACGAATATTGTACGATTGTAGGTGAATGGTTACTTTCCTTTGTTGGATTAATTACAACGTAGAGAATGTTTTACACTTGTTACACACTAGATAAAACGATGATAAAACAAAACAAAATACTTTAATGAAATGCAGTGAAATGAATAAATTAATTCAAGTATTATATTTTCAAATGAAATCATGGAAATGTAAAATAATTTTCCTGTAACACTTGTATAATTACATTTTAATCTGGCAGATTGTTTATTTAACCGAATAAATGAATATGAAATGAATAAAAACAGAAAGAAATTTAATTATCTACCCTGAAAAAATTATTTACTTTCTAAATAATTACTGTAAAATCAACATAATTATTGTAATTATAATCTTTTAATACTAATATAAATTATGACATATTTCTTTTAAATTCACAGTATTATTTTATAAACTTATTACTGTTCTTGTTTCCATCAAAACAAGATAACCACACTTATGGCTCGATTCTAAACTACAGCAATGTAAGGCTACAATTACTACATTGATATAGCTTACATTGCGCTGTAAGTAGAAAAAGTGCTGAATAACGGGCTACTATATATCTAAAGTTATGTTGTCATGTTTAAATTTCCCGCCACCACCCGCACATGCCGATGCTATGGCTTTACGACCATTCATTGGTGCGGCCTAATTCTACGTCATTCAAGGCGGTAATTTAAATATTCAAATTTCATTAATTTTTTTCTGACCAAATATTATATTTACTGCGCAATGTTAGCGTTGAGTATTTATCTCTCAAATTGCGAGAGTGTACTCGTTACGATTTGTAAAAAGGCTTGTGAAAGATTCATAGACTTCAACGGAAACTCGTGGCTCAATTGGCAGAGCTTGGGAGGCTCTGGGTTCGAATCCCAGCGAGGTCCATGAATTTTTCACAATTCTTTCTTCGTTTAATTAAATTTGTCCTGGATCCTAAAGCCCATTTCTACGATTTAAACATTTAGGTTGGCTCTCAAATAATTATTCTACGTATATAAAAGAGGAATATTTTTACTGACGATTTTAATATATTTTGAAACTTAATCACCAAATATTTTCTTACACAATCTTACGATGTAAGAAATACACCACCATATTGGATCGACGGTAGTTTTTCATCGCTGATGTAACGCTACATAGATTGTATTTTTGTTCAGAATAGCATTCGAGTAAATTACTGTAACCTTGTCGAGTTACAGTGCTTACTCGATGTAATATGGGTTCAGAATCGAACTACTAAGTGATAATACCGCCATGAGATGGTGTACGAAATACTGTCTGATCATCATCGTTTTATTATTTTACTGTTTGCTACAGGAGAATTTTCATTTCTAATTCTTCAATTTTTTACATAAATATTATGTTTTTTATTTATTTTATTACACAGTAGTAACTGCATTGCCAAATATTTTTACACAGTTATTTTTGTAACATTCAAAATCGTAAACTAAGAAAGAATTCTTGTAAAAAATTAATGGATTTCACTGGGATTTGTATCAAAGGGCTATGTCTAGGAGGATGCTCTACCAATCTCCTTGAAGTCAGTATAAATTCTTCACGACGTGTCTTTTGCTAGTTTTTAGACGAGTACATTCCCTCATTCAGAGTAAAGAATATTTATCTGACAGCCACATTAATCTTAAAAAAATAAAATCTTTGAAATGAGAATATAATTATTTTTTCCTCTACGTTAAAATATTTATTATATTTACCGGCACCCCTGGATTGGATTGCAAGTCCAATGTTTGAATGTTCTACATCTGAACTAACGAAGGTCATTGGCATAGTGACAAATATCGAATGACAGCTGAACTGTCATATTTTGACAGCTGACCAGATTACGTAGCGAATGTCCACGATTCAATTGCAAGTGACATTTTTTGATATTCACTCGTTGCGATGATCCAATAATATAAAAAAATAAAATTAGGTTAAGGTAAGAATTCTTACGTTTTTTCCAGAAAAAGAAAGGACTTAATTTTGTGTGGTGCGTGGTACTGAAAATCTGATATCTATTACAAAATACCTAAAGTTGAAAACGTATGTAAAAATATCAAATTTATTTAAAAAAATATTTGTTTTTTAATAAATTAAGAAAGAAGATTATCTTTGACGTCATTATTTTGAACTGGAGAAAGGGATGCATATTTAAGAATGTAACCTGTAGATGGCGAGCGAGTGCGAGTTTTAATTTCATTTTGACATTAGTTCATTTTTCTGTCACTGGCTCTCTTCTTTATTATTTATAATTTGCGCGGTTTCTGTTACTTTTATTACGTATTTCGATTTGTTAAGCATGATTTTGAAGGATTTTAACTTAGCTTATACTCGTACAAGATTAAAATGACAAACGAAAATATTAACCTCCAAACTATTATTCAAACATCAAACAGACGATCTGTCATGTTTAAATTACCCGCACATGCCGTTGCTATTGGACGTACCGATATTTTTGCTTTACGGCCATTCATTGGTTTGCCGTAATTCTACGTCGTACATGGCGGTAATTAACATATTAATATTTCATTAATGTTTTTCTGGCCAATTAATGAAAATTTTGCCAAAAGAAAAATATGGGTAGCAAGTTTTTATGGTCTCTTCAAAAGTATTTTTACAAAAATGGCACGCAAGTAGCCCATTACAAACGTAGTAATGTTTATGAAAATTCGTATTTCTCATTTCAACATTAATGAGAAGAGCTTTTAATTTTTTTAACAACTGGACAACTTGTATTAGTAGTGTAGAAGATGTATTAAACAATTTTCTTTAAACTAAAGGTCTAATTTTTTTACAATTTATTTTATTACAATTACAAATATTAAAGATAATTTTATAGTTGAATCGTTGAATTCATTTTCGACCAAAAATGAGTTTGTAAATTGCAACGGATTCGTCTTCTCAATCTCCATATATTGGTGTAATGTTTACGTATCAAAACTCATAAACGAATGAAACAAAAATATCTCCCTCTACAAGAAGCACAAAATAGTTTTTAGTAAAGCTCAAACTTGGTAAATAAAATTGTATTTAAAATTGTTTAATCTCTAATTTTATATTATATCTATAAATATTGAGATATAATAAATAAGTTAATCTATTTTCTTTGTATTATATGCTAAAAAATTGGTTTAACAACATTTTGTAGTCACACTTGAATAGTCTTTTTTGTACACTTTTTGTTATTGTTGTTGTTATTATTATTACTATTATTACTATCCAATTCTAGTTGGATATACTTTCATAATAAATAGTTCCTTGTTATATTACGTAATATAATATGTTGGTGTAATGTTTACGTATCAAAACTCAACAAATCCATGTGACAGTTATGTTTAAAGTATCAGATTAGTTTCAAAACCCGAAAAATCCACAACAGGTTGGGACCTAATGCCAACAAATCCAAATTAGCCAATCAGAACAGCGGTTTGGAAGTCACGTGGTCCTATTGGGTATACATTTTGTTAAGAATGTCAATTGTTTCTTTGTAATAATTTAATAAGGAAATAGTGCTCATTGGGTTTTATTAGCAGCATCAAAATTTAAAAAATCCGGTGGTTTAGACTCTAAAAATGAAAACTTAAAGATTTTAATGTTCTATAGGAAATACATAAAAAATACAATGATCCTGCAGAGGGCGCTACTATAGCTAAAGAGGATTTTGTATGCAGTATCAATTTGTGGATAGTTTTTTCATAGTGTTCGATCCCGACCGACACCAAATATTTTGAATTTAAATGGCACAAAATTGGCCCCTGTGGTGCACTCTCCACGCCAGCAATGAGTGCCCATGAGGTGACGCCTGTTAAGCGCCCGCACGGTGTACATATTACATCATTACCGATATCTGTATACAAGCAGATTGGCACAGGCCAGCAATGGGTAATAAACTGTGATAATATATTTATTTATTTATTTTATTTTTATTTTTCATAGTGTAATTTTACTTATTTTTTAAATATAATGGAATAAACCCTTAATGCGTTCTCGTAAATCTAAAATAAAAGAAGTTTAGGAAGTAAGTTCAATAAAATCAATTACAGAAGGTGAAAAATCCAAAGTTGAAAATAAAAACTCGACAAATCCATTTTTAATTTTCAATTCTGGCATTATTAATTAATTTTTCTTAATAAACAAAGTAGTTTTTGGTACATTAAAATCAACATTATATGTGTACTGATGTTTTCATATAATTAATCATTTGGAACATAATAAAACAGTTTTTTTGCGATTTCCCAAAATTTCACCCAAGTGGATTTGTTTTTTGCTTTTGTCGAAAGCTTGTTGCTCGCAAAATGACGCGTCCGGAATCGATCAATATAACCAAAAACTTATTCTTGTGCGAAACTCTCCAATTGTAATTAACTACGTAATTCATTTCCTTGAAATAAAAGTCGTCAATAATAATTACTTAAAATATTAAAGTTTTCAGATTTTTTAGCAGAGTTAACAAGCGAAAAAAATACTTCCACTAAGTTTTTCTTTTATTCCCTTCTTTCAATTTCTCGTATCGTGTACGATTTCGTTCCGATTGACTCCGTATGAAGTATCTAGTGTGCGTGGAAATATAGCAAGTTTTCTCGTTTAACTTAAGTCGTATCGTAATAATGATCTCGGGCAAAGTTCTCGGCCTGTAATCACTTATCGGGTGCGTTCGACTCCAACGCCTTGTTTTAAGAACGTGGGAAGGATTATGACAGGAAGTTCTGGATGTTGTTAATGCTATGCACAACAGCGCCTAAAGCGCTCGAGAGACAAGATGAAATTTTTAGAGAAGTAACAAGATGATGGAGAACACAAATCTATGTTTTGCAGATAGTGGTTTAATATGCTCCAGATTCCAGAACGTCGCCTATAACAGTGAAATGACAAATGAAATTGTTGTGCATTTGAAGTTAAAATGTGCCTCATATTTCTGTTTACATTATTCAAGAGAAATTGAAACAATATTGTTATTGAAACATGATATTTGAAATATGCAAAATATATTTTACTAAAATCAGAAAAAAAATACATAAATAATGGCCTATTCAGAGAAACACTGTCATAAAGGTTGTTACGGATATAAAGATTGTTATCATAAAGACATTTATAACATTCTTTATGAATTTGTCAATTCATAACCTACGTCGGTATTATTGACAAACTTTACAAAATAAAACTTGTGAATGAACCAGATTATTTGTCAATAGCTAACTTCATTATGCATATATAAATCTAATCTAACCTTAATCTTATCTGTCAACGTTTTAATTTTTTTTTATATAATGAGTTGACAAGTATATTTACACGCAAATGCTGTGCCACAACAACTAAAGAACAATATGATATTTATGTGTCATATTTGGAAACGTCTAAATTATTTAGAAAGGATAAACTCCGACAAATGATCCCAACGTGATTGAAAATTTATGGGAAGATTTACATTTTTTATTTTAATTGAATATTTAATAGAAAGAGCACATATTTGCACCAAAATAAATAACAGAGTTTTCAAAAATACCATAGAATAATATATTTTTAAAGAAATAATAATAATCATCTATACCTACGTATAATAAACGGCATCCTGCTAAAAAATAAAAACACCAATATTTGGTAGAGAGGCCATTAATAATAATATTTGATTGATATAATAACCTGTCACACGTCAAATATTAGAAATAACAATGTGATAACAATCATAAATACATAGTTTTAGCAATCGTTATGATAAAGACTGTCAAAGCAATTAACAATTGTTGACGGTAACCAGTTTTAGTACTGAGAATACCAAATTTGGTGGCCTATTCACAGAAATACAGTCATAAAGATTGCCATGCATATAAAGATTGTTATCATAAAGACATTGGTAACAATCTTTATGAATTTGTCAATTCAGAACCTACGTCGGTATTATTAACAATCTTTAAAAAATCATACTTGTGAATGAACCAGATTATTTGACAATAGCTAACTTCTATATACATATACGAACCTAATCTAACCTTAATCTTGCCTATCAACGCTTTATTTTTTTTAAATAATGAATTGTCAATTATATTTAGTATGCAAACGCTTTCCCAAAACAACTAAAGAACAATATGATATTTATGTCATATTTGGAAACTTCTACATTATTTATAACAGATTTGTTAATTCCTACAAATGATCTCAACGTGTTTGAAAATTTATGGGAAGATTTTTTTTTTAGTTTGACTGAATATGTAACAGAAACATCACACAGAGTTTTCACACAATGTCAAAAGTAACTTTCTTCCACCGCAGACTTCAACGTTCTTCTAATTATTATTCCAGTCGTCGCAAATTCTATATGTATAATAAATTGCATCTTGCTAAAATATAAAAACACAAATATTTGGCAGAAAGGTCAATATTAATAATATTTGATTGATATAATAACCTGTCACATGTCAAATAACAACGTGATAACAACCATAAATACATAGTTTTTGCAGTCGTTATGATAAAGACTGTCAAAACGCTTAACAATTGTTGACAGTAACCACTTTCAGTACTAAGAATACCAAATTAGATTTTAACAATCTTTATAGTACATAACAACCATAAAGACCATAACCACTACACAAATATTGAGTTCTGAATAGGCCCCATAATATGTTTATTTTATTGCTCCAAAAAATAAAAAATGAACTTTTAAATAATATTGACTTTTGACCATGTTATTATCATATAAAGAATGTTCCAATATTGAACAACCAAAGAGAAAGCAGTAAGAGCACAATGAAAAACATGAATTAATTTTAAAATTTTATTCTACAAAATTAAATAAGATAATTTTTTTTACAAAATTTGATCAAGATTATGTCCTCGAACCAGTAGCGTAACTACCGGTGCGCTGCGTGTTCAAAAAGCCCGGCACACACGTAGAAAAATATTTTTATCTTAATACAGCCACAAATTTTAAAGGACACTATGGGACAAGAACGATTATCTGGCATCTATTATTTCAATAGAAAATGATATTGCCAGAACAATAGATGTATCTAACTTAAGGCCGGTTGCAGAAACAAAATGTAACAGCGTGAATAGCTGACATCGCGTCAGATGTATCATAATGTCAGAGTTTTGATGCGTTGCATAAACAAACAAAAAAATGTGTTAGCTGACGTAACGTTATCGTGATGTTATAAAAATACAACAGAGCAAACTTTCAAGAGTTGATGACTTTCTAGGGTTAATTTGTTGAATGGTACTGTTTTGAAGTTTAAATTTAAATTATCTTGTCAGCAATAATATACATACATCTGAACTATTCTATTATAAAATATTGAGAAATAAGAATATGGATTAATATTATTCGTTAAGCTAAATAAAAGTACAAGTAATAAAGTTATAATTTGTTTTAATAAAAATATATTATGAACATCATAATTTAAGAGGATTAAAAATCTTCGGGATATCAGTCAACAGGATTTATTTATTTTGACAACTCCGACGTTGCGGCAACACAGTTGCCTTCTTCAGGGATATGTCTATAAGGAGGCAACTGTGTTGCCGAAACGTCGGAGTTGTCAAAATAAATAAATCCTGTTGACTGATATCCCGAAGATTTTTGATCTTAATTCTCCACAGTCGATCAATTTTCTCTTATCATAATTTAACTTTAGCGCGTTATTTAAAATTGTGATTGTGGAAAGTTTAAAATTAACAAAACCATACGAAATTATGTTCGTCAGTTGAACTATGTTCCAAAACTTGTTGCCACTAACATATTTTGTACAGCATTAAAATTATGGTCAGTATCTATAAGGGTTTATTTTTGCGTGTAGAGGGATTCCAAACGATTTACAAAATGTTACACAAAATTCATAACCGCCTGTTTTGAGAAACGATATCGTACATTGGTCATCATAAATATTAAATGGATTCTTGCGATCTGGAACTATGCGAATTCTACTAATTGGTTCATCTTCATTGTCGCACAGGGAGCTTATTAAGGACAAATCTGAAATATATACTAAAATTGTTTAGATAATGTTAATTTATTAAAGTATATTAAACACACTCACCAACATGCAATGATGAAAAATATCTTAAAAAGCAAAGTCGAAATATAAACGCTCTGTCAAAAGATAATTGAACGCTGATGTGCAATTAATGTAACGTTATGTCAGATGAACTCGTCAGCTTTTTTTACAGTGTCCTATTATGGGATCAGTAAAAACTGTTTTTCTTAGGGAGTGTCTACTGCTCTGTTCAGATGGAGCCGCAAAAAAATAGTGAACTGTCGCACCTGCGCAGAAATTGACCAGATGGAATCTAAACACAACTGTCTACCAATTATTAATTGTCAGTTAGATATTGTGGGCGGTATTCAGAATAGTCGTCATTCTACATTGGCGATGGCGATCCGCCGAAAATCTATCACTCCGCTTTGCTCTGTGTTGGCTCCCATCGATGCTTAATATAACACCTCTAACTTATCAGGGACGCCAAAAACTACATTAACTGTGGTTTTAATTGGAATAAAGGAGGGGCCGAAACAATCAAATTAGTGATTGCGCGAGTCTGAGATACCATAATTATAAAACACCCCAACCGCTTATACAAATCTATGTCCATTTCTGCGTATGTAAGACAGTTCACTAATTTTTTGGGACTCCATCTGAACAGGGCAGTAGACACTCCCTATGAAAAACAGTTTTTACTGATCCCATAATAGGACACTGCTCAACTCAATGCTACATTGTTACGCCACTCATTGAAACGTAGCAAATGTTTCTGGTTCAGTGGCATACTTAAGGGGATGGTAAAAGTGGTAAACAATAAACACAATTTTACAGATTTTTCAACCTGACTTACTACTTTTAGAAGTCACCATAGAGTATTTATGTTAATTTTAAAGTTTGAATTTTATATTAAAACTTTTATACTATATTTCTTTAAAAAAATAAAAATAAATGCATTTTTTTAATGCAAAACGGTGTAAAATTGAAACAATAGGGTACTTTTTCTCACACATTATTGTAGGCGTAAAATAATTGTGTGCAATTAGTTAAAAAATGCCTTCATAGAATTTGACTATACGTGAAAAAAGAATATTCTTTTTACTCAAGTGCATAAATAAGTACATATTTTTTAAGCATTCCAGTGATGTTACCAAAAATAAAAATATAACAATTACCTATTAAATTCCTTACCTATAAGTGACGGAAGGTAAAAATTCCAAATATACCAGAAGAAGATATGGCAATCTAAGGTCCTTAGAATAATCTCAAATAATAATTTAAAATAAAAATCATTACAAGTCTTATGCATATTTTTTCATTCATCAACTGTCAATATTTTCCGAAAGAAATTCCAAATCTGGTTTTCTTTTAACCGACTAACTTAAAAAGTTCTGAAATAATTGAAAAAGTATGAGGCGCGTATTTGCTTTTACCATAGAGCAGGGCCGGGCCGACGCCTTGTGGCGCCTGAGGCAAGTTTCAAAACGGTGCCTTTTAATATTTAAAAAGACTAATATAGTTATTGATTAACAATAAAAGCAAGAACAAAAATTGTATTGAGCAAAAAAAAAATAATAAACCTCATCTACTTATTATTTTCATGTGACCCATCCCAATATTTTGAAATACCATATTCAAATTAATATAGCATCGGGTGTAAGAGAAAAATTATGGCTTAATTAACATGAAAGTTATATATATTTCAAAATATATTTAATATTTAAATATAAAAAGTCATTGAACATCAAGAATGCAGAAAAAAGAACAGAACATTAAAACAGTACTGTATAGTAAAAAAAAACACATTTATTAAATAATTATTCGAGCTGTTTTTACCACAAATAGCTTGGTAGCATCTTTATAGTTTTGTTATTTATAACTTCTATGGAAATTATGCCTAGATCATTTAGTCGTTCTTATGTGTTTCTTTTTTGAAAATAATTCTTTATAATTTTCACTTTCGAAAAACTATATTCAGCTTTTTGCTGCTGCTACTTACCGGGAATATTGAAAGTATTCTTAAAGCTATAACAACGTTTGGTAATATAATCGTGCCTACATTGAAAATCATATTTACAAATAAAATTCAATTTTTCTTGTGCATTTTTTAGTACCTTTGATAAAGTAGTTTAACATTAACTGTAAATTGTTTAAAATTTAAATCATTTAAAGAATTAATAGGTACACCGTTTAAAATTGAAAAATTCTTTTTCAAGTTTTTACCTCTCGCTAAAAGAGGTATTCAATTCATGGTAAAAATCGCGTATCCAGATTTTTGTGAATAAGCACGTTTTAAGGTCCATAAAATCCGATTATAACATTTTTACGATGATGTCCGTATGTGTGTGTGGATGTGTGGATGTTGGATCCACGATTTCTCAAATAATATAAGACATTTTTAACTACGGATTCCTCAATCTAACAATAATGGGAAGATTTGGTTAAGTTTTGGTAATAATTGGACAACCGGAAGTAGTAGTTACAAGAAAAAAATCATCTAAATATTATTTATCGAAAATTTATGTAAATACTTATATTAAAGAACGTTAAATTATTTATTCGATAAATATAAATTCATGATTATATCTTCTATAGATTTAGAGATAAAGAAATGCATATAAAATAATTTGATGTAAAAATTCTCGGATCAAACTACTTCAAGGCAAGAAATTCAAATGTTTGTAATTGACACATAAATGTCACTGTCAAAAATATTTGTATGCCACTGTCAAAAATATTTGTACATCATTATGAAGATTATGAAAATAAAAAAAAGTCAACGGCAAAAAAGAATATACGTAAAAAATTAAATATCCCATAGATTTTGCAAATATATGTGAGAATTATTTTGTAGTGAGACATGAATATATGTATTTGTATTTAAAAATATTTTTCGTTTTATGCGTACAACCAGGCAAAATATCTGGCGAGAGGTTATGTGCTGGCCACATCAGATTTTTCTCTTGTACTTTGCTTCGTATGTTATCGCTACAAAAAAGGCAAACGATGTTAGAATGCTCAGTGGCAAACGAAGAATCGGTTGTAATTATATTTAATATAATTTTACAAATGTTATAAGTTCATTAAATTATTAAGAAATTTTTCAGCTGTTTATTAAAATTTTATATCGGGCCGGCCCTGCCATAGAGCCATAAATAAAATCTACTGAGACTTATTTGTAAAAGAAAGCTATTATATTTTATAATCATTGTACATCCGCTTTTCATGAACAGTATAATTTCAACAAAGCAAGCATTGCTATTAGTCGAGATTTTAATGGTTAAAAATATTGAATACTCGTTTAATATTTTTTAGCAAATACGAGTAATTAATTACCTTGTTTATCATAGAACTATTTCAATTAAATATGAATTTAATGTAATAATAAGAATTATGTACCTATATCTACATCTTCAATAATTGTTGTGTCGTTTGTAAAACACTAAATTCAAATATGAATTTAATTAAAACTGTGGTACGAGTGTGTAGTGTAATTTGATCGTGAACATGCTAAACGTCAATATGTTATTCACTGTGATGTTGAAACTAATCCATGATTAATTATTTACATTTCAACCCCTGAAAACTGAACTTTAACATTCATTTCATTACTCTTGTAGAGTAACTAATCACTTTTGAATTGTTTGGATTGGGATTAATATGTATACGAAATTAATCACAGACTATCAACTAACAATAGTAATTAGATAGTGAATTTACAAAAATTTGGCATTGTATTATATTAATGAATATAACATCACGAATTCTGTTTTGCATTTTATAACTAAACCGTTATTAATTTGTCAATTTTTTGTTTGTTAGCTATCGCTATTTTTGGGATAATTTTCGATATTTTCATAACTAATTTCTGCTGCTATAAAGCATACTAAATTAATTTTGTTTTTCGAGTCACATGCATAAATTTAAACTGTACCAATTTTATTGATGCTTTTTACCTACAAATAATTAGGAAAGCAAGAAACCAAGAACGTATTTTATATGTGAAAATTCTGTGTTCGGATGTTCGAGTCACCACCATCTACGAGTATATACTATACTTCTTTTCACGTTAGAAAATAGTAGATGCGCTTGAGAACCCACTGTTTTTACATGCATTAAATAAATAATTTAAATTCGTGAAACCAAACTTGTCAATAAATAATTTTATCGGTAAAAATGTACAAGACTTGAAGATTAAAAAATACAACAAAACATGGTTTCTGTAGATTTTATTTGACAACTGAGATCTGACAGATGATGTTTTTTTTTATTTTTTTTACCTCCCGATACCCTTGGTAAGGGAGGTATAGGGATCGTGCTAACAATCGCATATCGAGATTTTGGTAAATGAGCACGTTTTAAGGTCCCTAGAATCCAATTTTAACATTTTCACGATAATAATTTAAATCCCAGTTCCTACGATTTAAACAAACAAAACGCTGTTATTCAAATGTATGTAACTGACAGATAAATGTCATTATCAAAGAACTAATCATTTCAAAATAATATTAGTAACGTTTTAAAAAGGAAAAAGTAAATAAAACAATAGAAAAGGAATTCAATATAGTTTCCAGCATAATATGTAGTAAAATTCTAAAATCATAAGTCCCCATTGTCCTTACATGTGGAAAATTGATCTAGTTGAATTCCATCATATTTCAGAAGGTTATCGCGATTTCTTTTTTTTTCAGTTTTTCTTTGATGTGATTTAGTGTGTAAATGAAGCTTGGCCACAATTGTTGTTTTCATTCATTCTTGGATTTTCTGTTTGTCTTCCTGGTTTTGAATTATTATAAATTTCTTTTCAAATTGTTTATGTTTATGCTGTTTCAGTTTGTAATTTCATGTTTTATTTCAATTAAATTTAAAATTTAAAAGAAGTGAAATGAAGTAATTTTAAAAAGCCTGAGAAGGAAAAATAGACCATGTATATAAAT
The DNA here is from genome assembly GCA_963082715.1 of Harpalus rubripes. Lineage (NCBI taxonomy): Eukaryota > Metazoa > Arthropoda > Insecta > Coleoptera > Carabidae > Harpalus > Harpalus rubripes. Next base: position 41,667,963 of record OY720454.1, read on the forward strand.
TAATGGTATAAACAATATTAAAGATTTGTTCCTACACAATATTATGAATACGTTCATGTACGCATTCATGAACTGTTTAATGCGCATGTCTTGTTTATGTACTCATTCAGACATTATGTAAGAAACTTTGTATAGTTGGAACATCATATCATCATAATTAATTACTGTCTCGTCTGAAGAAAAAATATCAGCCAAAGGTCGGATACTTTTCTAGTAGATCTCGTATTTGTATATTGCACTTTTTCACTTCACATTACTACACTTCAGTAATAAATTTATTCATTAAAAAAATATGTGAAAGAGTAAGCTTTAGTACTTAAGTCCATTACATACCCCAAATAACGGAAGAGCCTTATAGTCTTATATATATATATATATATATATATATATATATATATATATATATATATATATATATATATATATATATATATATAGAGTGGTGACTCGAACACCCGAACATAGGGATTTAATATGTAAAATCATATTTTCGTAATTTCCTGCTCCCCTAATTAATTTAGGTAAAAAAGTTTCAAATAGAGCATAAAATTCTGCATCTGAATCAATGAACAAAATTATTTTGCGTGCTTTGTAACCTCAGAAATTAGACATGAAAACGATGTAAATCACCCCAAAAATAGCGATAGCCATGGAATTGAAATAAAAATTAACAAATGTTAACCGTTTATCTGACAACTTGTAATTACTGTTGCACTGAAAATAAGGCCGACAATTATACAATAAGTGAAAAAAATAAATAAGTTATTTTACAGTGGTAATAGTAAGACAGGCGCGAGAACTATTTGCGAATTTATAGCCTCATAGACCAATTCCGTGGACATCAACAATCCATATCATTCGTATTTCCTTGTAATAATAAATGATTACAATATCAACAATGTGTTGATTTCAATAATTAAAATTCAAATTATAATAAAAATTGATTTACGAGTTAAATTTTCTTCAGCTCTTAATAAAAAGTAATAGGTACTCCAATATTATTAATTATTAAAAATGAAAATAATCTAGTATTTAATGGCAAAATATGCATGGTCCAGGCTATAGCGATATTTTAATACTACTTATAACAGTAACTACTATTGTGGTGACGCTGACATCACGATATAACGATCATTTTCTTCAAAAAAATTAATTACATTATTATCGGTAAAAAAAATAAAAAATATAGCAATTTTATTTTGTTTAATTTAAAATTAATTTATGTACTATTGTTCACTTCAACAGTAATTATAAGTAATAATAAAAATAAACTAACACAGCGTAACTTGACTGATAAACCGTTAAGCCTCATTCACAATACGAAATTAGTAGTTAGTGTTAGTAGTTATGGTTAGTGTTTATAAATAGCAGTTAAAGATTGGTAAAGAGCGTTCACAATACATGAAATTAACGACTACGAATAACAATTTTTGATGGCAAAATAGTACATTTGATTCAAAGTTTTTAAGCGCTGGTTTAATTTAATACATACTTCTTGTTTAGTAGATTTGACTCTTATTTAATATTTTTGTATCTTTCTCTTTTTGTGTACAAAAAGTTCAACAAAATAACATTTTATTGCCTAAAAAATGTTTATTTATAACAGAAAAAATAAAGTCAGTACCTTTCAAATTCTACTTCAATTCAACAAATATGTAATTTATTTCTTTTAAAACAACTGTCAAACTCAACAAATGTCACAACATCTTTCTTTTCTCTGTTCTGTGATTGGTTACTCTGTTAACCACTAACCATAAGTTTGGAGCTTACAAACTCTTACGCTAACTGAACTTAGCGCGGACCTGGGCTGCGCTAATTTCATTATTGTGAACGCTAAACTACAACTACGTTTGCCAAGCTTTCCGCGCTAATCGTAACTACTAATACTAACCATTAATTTCGTGTTGTGAATGAGGCTTTAACATTTGTTAATTTTTATTTCAATACCATAGCTATCGCTATTTTTGGGGTGATTTACATCACTTTCATATCTAATTCCTGAGGTTACAAAGCACGCAAAATAATTTTGTTTATTGATTCAGATGCAGAATACAACTTTTATTTGAAGCTTTTTTACCTAAATTAATTAGGGGAGCAGAAAATTACGAAAATATAATTTTACTTGTTAAATCCCTATGTTCGGGTGTTCGAGTCACTACCAGTATACCCCCAGAGTGGCCTGGTTTGTACATTGTACCCGGATACTATATTGTGACAACCATAACTTAACAAAACCAAAAATTTAGTTATTGTGTATTTGCACCGTATTTTTTTGCAAGGTCAAGTATCGGTATCGCCATTTTTAAAATTAAATTGTTAAATTAACCTAACTTTTTTAAACATGTGAATTAAACACAAGAATAATTCATACAAATTATTTTTTATGTAAAATAACTTACTTTAACTAAGTTGTTTATAATAAAAACAATTCAAATAACTTGTCAACAAGCAAGCATTAAAAACAATGAAAACACACATGCGTTACTTGGTAAATTAGTCTTGATACGTTTACAAGGAAAAAATATCTTATAGTCAGGCTAACTACTTTTTGTTAGATTTAGGTGCAAGCTTCGAAACGTATCTGACTAGACTGGTGACTGGTGTGTCAATGTTTACACAAAGCGTACTAAAATATTTAGTAGTAATACAGTCAGTGGCGGATTTACGCATAGGCACAGTAGGCACTTGCCTACGGAGGCAAATTTTCGGGGGCGGCAATTTTTTTGGAAATGTGTATTTTAATAAATATTTGCCGATCAAAAAGCGCGATTGAAACATTTTTTGATGGTAAATTCATATAAAGTACGTTTTTTTAAATACTTTTTATTATTCTAGTGAATTTGTAATTATCGTGTTTTTCAGGGACTTAGATGATGGAATATGTGCTCTATTTTCAACAAAAATCCAAATAATAGAAGTCATGTTTCATACTTTTTAGGGCCGGCTTGAGGCAGGTGCAAATGGTGCAACGCAACAGCACCAGGCCCCAGTGCGATTTGTAAACAATTCATATTTATTTACTACTAATTAATTCAATATTTTTGTATTCTTCAGAATATTAATCTTACAGCTCTTCAGTTGAAAAAGAAAAATTTGATTTCAACAATAAAATTATTGATTACAATAATGAAAATGACTAATTACATAAATAATTATATATTTTAATTTTCAATTTTTCACACCCTTCTTAATTTACCGTCCATAGTAAATGTCTAAGCAGCGTAATGCCTTGGCGGTCATTCAATCTCAAAATCTACCTACACAGAAAAATAATTTGAATATGAATTAGAAATATTTATACTGAAGTTTTTTTTTTTACAGAAAAGCCGTTTTATAATTGATTGACCCTCATGTATTTGTTATTTTCAAGGGTCCCACGGTAAAAATCTTGCACATTGCCCAGCAAAAGATCAAGCCGTCCCTGTCGGTAATTCTAACGTATCTTTAATTTTACATTTATTAAATTATTCAAATTCAAACTCCTTTTAATTTAATCAAAAGTATATCAAAAGCGAAAATTCCAAACTGAAAAATAATATTTCACCATTTCTATTATAATTTTTGGTTAATATTTAAAAATTAATTTTATTTCGTCCGTTAAAAAAGTGCACTTTCTCATTAAAATGAGTTTATAAAGTATGTAGGTATTTTTCAACATAATAAAAGCAGAAAGAAAGGTACATTTTTTTAAAGCAAACGGTTGAAAAAATCAAATGCTATGGCAATTATTTATTCACGCTTATATTATAAACGAAAAAAAAAATGTATGCAACTAGAGTAAAACCTACTGCTCGTGTGGTCAAACTTCCTATTCGTGAAGTAAGACTATACTTTTATTTTTCTAAAATGGCGGCAATTTTCTGGGTGCCTACGGGCGGCAAAATTCTTAATCCGCCCCTGAATACAGTCATAATTTAGTATTTGGTATCGGTATAAACCGGGCCAGTATTGAAAATTTACGGTCCCTCCTATTTTCTATTTGTTGTCCATATTTCACTGCTATAGCAAAATTATTTACGGAAATATTTAAAACTCGCGATATTTTTTATCATAACTTTTATTTTAATAAATGAATACTGTACAAAAATATCTAAATTAAAATAGGAAACTTTGCGTGGGCCATACATATATACATATATTCATTTTGTAGAATTTATGTTTTTGCTACAACATTTATATATTATGCATTAGTAATATTTTGAAAATATTAATCATAGCTGGTTGAAATTCAAACTTTTGGTAGTTTTGCTTGCAACATTTAAAATTGTAATATTTGCTGTCGTGGAACAAATTGAAAACTTCTACCACATGGTCCCGCGAGCTGAACCTATGTAAGCATGGCTTTCAATAAGGATAGTTCGATACACAACATTTGTAAGCGGCTGTCAAAATGTGAAATTTACATGTAAATGTATGCGAAAAGACTTGGCAATACCGATCTGTTGTTTACACACTTTTGCATATTTGCCGCAACGCGGAATGGCTTTGCAATGCAAATAGAAAAAGTGAAATATAGAGGAAATACAAAGCCAACTATCTTCAGAAAAACTCTTTGATTTTTCATCAAGATTTAATTACATGATGCCATTGTATATACAATTTATAAAAGTTCCCTCTATTTTATTGTGCAGAATATGACACAGGAACTTCATCTGTCAATTTTTATTCATTTAAATACTTTATGCAAAGTATTTGAATTTTTTATTTGTTTATGTATAGGACCTAAATTCATTCTGTAATTTAAATGCAAGAACAACCGATATCAATATTTTTAATTTTATGAATGAGTGATAATTAACAATAAACTTTCTGTGTTAATACTGAGCTGTGACAAAAGTAAAGAAGAAAAATTTATTTGTAATTTAATTTATAAACAAAAGAAAATTTAAAAGCATATTTATAGGCAATGACCTAACAATATTATAAATGTAAATTATATCAAATTGGCTCCAAGAACTTCTAGACTTCCACTTTAGCTATTTTCCAATAATTTAAAATTTATTGCTGCTTATCGCATTTATAGCTTTTCCAACGTTGTAAACTACTTTTCTTATAATTTGAGTGCACCTGTTTTTGAAAACCCATGATTTATTTCTTAAATATGTGCCATTACAACGGTAGTTATGAACAATTTTTTTTTGCAAAAGTCTAAAAACACTAACAAAAATAGTTTTGAGAGACAAATATTAGCACTGGCGAATGTCAGTATAGCTAAGCAACTTTGTTTTACTCATGTAAAATAAAATGAGTCTTCTAAAACAATACCTTAATACGTGGAATATTTACCTTTCTGTGAAATTAATTCTGTAAATTAAACTGCCCGTATCTAGGAGTAACACTGAAGTCCTTCGAGATTTTATTGACAATTTACTACTAATAGCACCCCCCCCCCTATGTAGTAGAAAAAATTTAAAATTTAAGAGAAAGCAAAATTTGTTATAATAAATTCAAATAAATATATTTATATTGTTACAAAAAATTAACTAAACATGTATTCTAACCTAACCTAATTTTTAATATTAATATTAAATGTACAATTTGTACATTATAAAAGACTATTCATCGTCTGTCTGAGATTCTTCCAAGTGTTTAAGTTACATTTTGTACAGTGTTATGAGAAAGAGTACTTACAGTATTTGAAGCTGCTGAATGCCTGTACACTCAGTATTATGAGAAACATCAATGCCATTTCGGTTGTAGGAAAAATGTTGTATGCAACACGTGTGTAAAATAGTATTTTTGTCTCGTGCTACAATTTCCGCATTCGGCTGCGCCTCATGCGTAAAACATCGCACTCGACCAAAAAAGTACTACTTTACACACTTGTTACATAAATAACTATTGTAACAATCTTTATGAATCCTTACAAAATAATACTTGTGAATGAACCAGATTATTTGACAATAGCTAACTTCATATACATATATGAACCTAATCTAACCTAAATCGTATCTGTCAATGCTTTAATTTTCATTTAATAATGAATTGCTAATTATATTTAGTACGCAAACGTTTTCCCAAAACAACTACAAAACAATATGATATTTATGTCATATTTGAAACTTCTACATTATTTAGAACGCCTTTGTTAATTCCTACAAATGACCTCAACTGCGTAAGTTTGCCTGTGCCTAGATCCGGCTCTGACTATGGTTATTATTGCATTAAGCATTTTTTTTTTGTTTTGTGATATGACATTGGTTCAATGAATTCCGATACCTAGGTTCCTGTTTTTTTTCAAAAATTGATTATTTTTGTATTTAGCCACAGAAATAATATTGATACAGAATGGAATTTACTGCATATCAATTAGAACATATCCAAAAATTCATATTTTCAAGAAACAAAACACTACTATTTTCAAAACCAGTCCTTTAATATATCTATACTTTCAGTAGTATTTTCAGAAAACCAGGTGTTAGTCGTATGAAATTTTGAATACTTCCCAAATACATCGGAATCCATTGTATAAATTGGCAACATACAGTGTCCATTCCACTAATAAACTAATTTCAGTGTATTTTGAAACATATAAACAATAATATATTTTTTTCACTACTAGCCTACAAACATACCATTATTGACTTGTTATTGAGTTATGAAATTGTTTTTCTCTACCGCTTCCTTAGCAACGCTTAACAACGGTCAATAATGAATTATTATTGACCATGGTTAATTATGCGAACTGTCACTTTTTAAAGAAATTCAAGCTTCTGAATTTATTTAACTTATTAAACGCATAGAAAACGTTATATTTAAATTTGCCGCCTAATTTCAAGTTGGCAATAGTTAAATTTCAGATTAAAAATCTAAATATTCTACGATCTTATTTCTTATCAAATTTTTCGTGCGTTCACATTATATTTACAATGCGAAATGTTAATTTAGGTATTTATTTATTGTTAAATCTATGAAAAGGTAAGTGTTTATTGTAACATTATTTCAATTATCTTACATTGTACATTTTTTTAGGGTTATAATTACATTTCTATGTAAAAACACAAAACAGGTAACATTTATTTGCTATTTATAGTTGAAATTGATAGTGCAATTGTGACAAGTCAAATTTATTGCTGCAGAACCAGCCACTCCAATCACAAAAAAAGCCTAAGAAAGAATGAATTAGTAAGTTTTTGGAATTTTATTACCACAACAGGATACCTTCTGACTTCATCTGGCGCTTCTATGAGAAATTTATTAATTTCTTCTTTAGAAAATACAGATGACTTTTTTGGCTTATATCTCGGCTTATATGTAACATGTTGGCGCTTTAAAAATGCAAGTAACTTAAAATATTTTGAAATGTCTATATTTTCTTTTAATGAAATAGTCGATTTCAGCATGGAAAATATGGCCCATAAACTTGAAGCCTTTTTATTGTGTGCTTGCTCCTGGAAATATACTAGGAGTACATTTTCCGAGATTTTAGTCACCTTTTTTGTTAGACACCATTCTTTAAAATTTGTATACACTTTCATATATATCGGTTTAGATTTTTCTGGCAGCAATGTATCAAACTGCACATTTTGTGCCGCTTCTTTAATTTCCGGAGGAGTACAATTTTCCGTATTACTTTCTTCAAACATGTTTACTTATTGTTACCAAAATGAAATGTCAGATATTAAAAACAAAAGAATTTTATTTCTGCCTACTTAGTTTTTATAGATATTAATAAATATTAATGTCAAAATTCTTATGTTATTATTAATATAAAATTCGTTAAATAGAATTTAGGAGCTAGTAGTGAAAAAAATAGTATATAAACCACGGTTGAGAAGATCATTATTGACCAGGCGCCTTGTATCACTCGGGCTTCGCCCTCGTGTTACAATCTTGGCGCTGGGTCAATAATGATTATCTTCTCAACCTTGGCGTATAATATACTATTGAACAATATAACAAAGTTCGTCTTCGTTAATTATTGTTGAATGCTAATTAAATAATAATACTTAATAGATAGGGAAATATAGAGATTGCTATAAGTCAGAAATTAGAATACACGCGTTTTCAGGTCATTAGAAATTTTAAAATTTTCACGAGTCTATGTGTTAATATTTACAGCAAAAGAAATCCAATTACTGGCTAAATAATATTCACAAAAAAAATAGATGTGTTTACATAATGGTCTGTTATAGATTATAGTGTATTCCACTTCATTTTCCTGATTTCAATTTCCCGTATCAATAAATACACACTACAAGCCGGATTTTAATTGTAATAAAATTTTGTAGTACAGTTAAATACTCAATTTTTAGAGAGAAATGTTTGTTGGAGACTCGATTGGAGAGGACAAGAGAATATTATAAGGGCTGATATTCACCAGTAATATAATAATTGTGTTGAATATTTTATTTTCATAAAAAAAATTTAAACACATTTTGTGCGTTTGACCTTATTTGTTTATATTGGTTTGCAATTACATACATTTAATTAAAACTTTTTCGTCAATACAATTAACGTTTAATTAAATGTACTTTTCAAACATTTATTTTACGATTTAATAAGCTTTTAGTATAAAGATTTCCTAAAAACGTCACTGTGAATGAAAAGTTTTAATCACAAAATTTGATTCAAAACATTTTCCAATCTTTTGTACAGTTTCACCCATATTTTCAATTAAGAACAAACAATACTTTCTTAGATAAAATTTCATTGAAAATTTTTTACAAAAAGTTAGTAAAGAGTATATTCGAACTTTATTGGATCGTATATATAAAGTAACATGTTCTTAAAAGTGACTTTTAATGTAATAAGAATAAAATGAAATTGTGAAATTTATAATATCGCTATTATTAAAGTAGCTTCAGTGGATATAATTTGGTGCAGCTCTTGCATATATCTGCAGTTCTAAACTTGACAAGTAAATAAAATAAATAAATAAATAAATAAATCATCACGGCTTATTCCCCATTGCTGGGTGTGCCAATCTGCTTTGTAAAATGCAGCTCTAAATTTAAATTTTGCAGTTGCTTTTACCTCTCGCTATATTATTTATTATTCATATGTGTTCACGAATACATTTGGGTATTGTAGTTGTATAGTTCATATACAGTTTTAAGTTTTTTGCCTTTGTCGCGGGTTAAGTGTACCTATACATCCAAAGCCTTGAACAAAAAATCTGATGTGGCCAGCACATTACCTTCCGTCAATTCTATGTATTTTGTATAAATATCATACAGAAAGTTCCTTGCAAAAGATTCTATTTCTTGTACATTACCTTAAGACAGTTGTATGTATTTTATACAAATTCCAGACAGAAAGCAAAAGATCCTATATATCCAGTAAAATTATAACACATACGTACTGTCAACTGCACTTGACACTGACACCTTTCAATCAGAATTTTCTTAATACATCAGCTGTTTCCAGAGTTATAACATAGCTAGCTAATATACGATATTTAATTTCTTTATAATTTTTTAACTCTATATCCATTTAATATGAAATATAAAATGCATTCAAATCGCATAGAGAATAAAATATTCTTTAATATTTATAATAACATCAAATGTGAAAAATTGATATTTAACATCGTTTTTTCAAGAAAAACTGTTAAAATCTTCAAATGAGGATACTTCCGGTTGACCAATTCTAACCAAAATCTAATCAGCTCTTCACATGGATGTAACGAAGAGGAATACGAAAGAATTATAATTTTTTGAATTGTAGTATGGAAGTTATCGTAGACGAAAATTTTGTTACACACACACACACAGACACACATACACACACACACACACACATACAGACATCATCGTAAAAATAGTAAAATCGCGTTCTAGGGACCCTAAAACGTGCTTATTCATCAAAAACTCACCACCGAATTTTTTGACCAAAGACAATACCTTCCTTACCTAAAGGTGACGGAAGGTAAAAATCTGATGTGGCCAGCACATAACCTCTCGCCAGATATTTTACCTATGCTCTGTTCCATTTAAGCCATTCAGTAGATGGCACTGTCAACAGCGCAAATCTGAAGTAGCCGAAATTAGATTGGATAAACTTGTCTCTTGTCTCTAATTTCAGCCAATCAGAGATGTCAAAACTATTCTCTATGCTCCGCAATACTGAATGGCTTAAATGGAACAAGGTATAATTGTACGCATAAAACAAAAAAATATTTTTAAATACAAATACCTATATATATATATATATATATATATATATATATATATATATATATATATATATATATATATATATATATATATATATATATATATATATATGTCTCACTATAAAATAATTCTCACATATATTTGCAAAATCTATGGGATATTTTAACATAAATTATGTACAATATATACATTTTCTTTATATTCAATATCCTGAAATTTTCTTTTTCTACTTTCATTTTCTTTTTCTTTATATTCGTCATTTTTTCGCAAATTCCTTATATATTCTTTTTACGTATATTCGTTTGCGTCGTTGACTTTTTTTTTATTTTCATAATCTTCATAATATTTTTGACATTGGTATACAAATATTTTTGACAGTGGCATTAATATGTCAATTACAAACATTTGAATTTCTTGCCTTGAAGTAGTTTGATCTGAGATTTTTTACATCAAATTATTTTATATGCATTTCTTTATCTCTAAACCTATAGAAGATATAATAATGAATTTATATTTATCGACTAAAGAATTTAACGTTCTTTAATATAAGTAATTACATAAATTTTCGATAAATATTTAGATGATTTTTTTCTTGTAACTACTACTTCCGGTTTTCCAATTGTTACCAAAACTTAATCAACTCTTCCCATTATTGTTAGATAGAGGAATCTGTAGTTAAAAATGTCTTAACTCTTATAGTATTTGAGAAATCGTGAATCCAACATCCACACATCCACACACACATACGGACATCATCGTAAAAATGTTATAATCGGATTCTAGGGACCTTAAAACGTGCGTATTATCTTAGCGAGAGGTAAAAAGTGCATCTCAAAATTTTTCAAATTATATCCCGTGGTGTATTTCAATTCAAGCTGTCAAAATTTGCTAAAAGTTATTTCAAAATCTGATTTTATATAATCCAACACCGAGTCCAACACTATTAAAATTTGATCTCCTGAATATTTGTAGAAGTATACATGGTTCGGGCACGTAGCCACAAACATATTTGTTTATCAATTTTAATTTCGCTATTATTATGCAGAATATTTTACCAGTGGTTCATAAATTACAAATGGCTGAAAATTTCATTTTGTTATAATGTTTCCATAATACTCGTAGTTTGCTTGTATTTTACTTTCCGTCATACCGAAGGTAAGGAAGGTAATGTTATCGGCCCAAAAATTCGATGGTGTGTTTTCAGTAAATAAGCATGAATTAGGGTCCCCACAACACGTTTTTACTATTTTTACGATGATGTCTGTGTGTGTGTGTGTGTGTGTGTGCTTGACGATTTTTTCGTCCACGATAACTCTTACAACAAACTCCCGAAAATTTCTATTTTCCGTATTTAAGCTTTATACATTCATATAAAGAGTTGATTAGATTTTGGGTAAAATTGGACAACCGGGAGTGTCTTTTTACTTGAAGCCCATAACAGTTTTCAATGAAAAACTATATTCAAATATAATTCAAAACTTTTGAATTTTAGTATTTAAGACTTCTATATTAAGGGGAACAACATATTAGATTTTGGCAATAATTCCAGAAGTGACACATTACTTGAAGCTCTGAACAGATTTTTGTGAAAAATACATTTATTATGATATACTCTAAAACTTGGCAAATTTAGTATTTACGACTTTTGTATAAAGGTGAACAACATATTAGATTTTACATACAATTGATAAACCGGAAGTGATACTTTATTTGAAGCTCTGAACAGATTTTTGTGAAAAATACATTATGATATATTCCAAAAACTTGTCAAATTTAGTAATTAAGACTTTTATATAAAGAAAAGCAACATATTAGATTTTGACTAAAATTGATAAACCGAAACTGATACTTTATTTGAAGCTCTGAACAGATTTTCGTAAAAAATAAATTGATACAATCCAAAACTTATCAAATTTGGTATTTAAGACTTTTATATAACGACATATTAGATGTTTCCTAAAATTGATAAACCGGAGGTACTACTTTACAGGAAGCTATAAACAGATTTTCTTGAAAAAATATATTAACATGATTCAATATTTCTCAAATTTAACTAAACCTGTATGATAAACCGGAAGTGGTACTTAATTTGGAGCTCTTAACAGATTTTCGAGGAAAAACAAAATATAATCTTAAATTTGGTATTACAGACATTTCTATTTATTGGAACAACAAATTAGATTTTGTTTATAAACGATCAACTGGAAGTGATACTTTACTTAAAGCTCATTGCTGTTTCAAACATGGAATTGACGGGAAGTCATGTGTTGGCCACATCAGATTTTTTAAATTTTTAATGCTTGATAATATAAATACATATGCCTGTATGCGAAATACAAATCCGATTCTATGAAATTAAAAATTGCCGGTACTTAATATTCAATATGTAAAATGTAACGGTATAAAATTTAAAATAGAGCACATACAATACACATTTTATATTACGGATTACAAATGAAATTTAATATCTAAATGCATACAATTTATCTTTCATTTAGATTCTGAATTTTGTTAGTAGGTGTATGATATCATACATAATACCTAAAAAATAAATTGTCATATAGAGGAATTATTAAATATTGCTCGGACTACGTAATATTTACAATTTTATAAATGAAATTAAATAAAGAGTTTCGGGATTATTTAATTTATATAGAATTCTAAATTAAAATATATTTAAATAGACATAAAAAATTAGCTTTATAATAATTAAAATATATAAGTGTATGTTAAATATAAATAAAATAATTGTTATTATGACAATGTAATTGAAATCTCAAAACAATATTTCAAAAATTGATGAAACTTTGATATACATATATTTGTAGTTATTTTAACTGACTAAACTATTTGTATGTGCATTGTCCAGTAACGTAAAGGACGTTTCTAAAAAATATTAATATTAACATTAGTAATTTTACTTTTAAGGTCTATAAGTAATTCTACAACTTACTTAGAGATCTTTTTGCAAAAATGCAATTCTGTGCGCGTCTATAAGTTATACAATTATAAAAAATACCTTATAGATGTCTACAACATTATCGTCACCATACTGTTGACCGTAAATGCTTATAGAAATCGAAGAGTTATTATTTTTAACTTCTTTAATATATGAATGGAAAATGGAAGGTATTATAAAAGTATTACAATTTTCTTAGAAGAAAGAAGAGAATTACAAAAAGTAAGAATTTATGCACTTTTATTTTATTACAAGACTGATAACTGATTTACCTTAGGATAAAATCTGCTAACTTTCATTTTATGCAGCTACGTATTTATGTATCAACACGAATTATCTAAATTAAAGGATCCTTTATTATAAGGACGAGAAAATTGACTGTTATATTTTTCAGGAATATCAAAATTATGAGTAAGGTAACACTGTTTCGTTTAGAAAAATGTGCATAATATTTAAAATATTGTAAGTAATATGAAATATTTTTTAGTTGCCACAGTTCGTATTTCCATATTCATATGGATCTTATCAAAATTCATAGAATGCAAGTCAAATTTTACAGAATTTAGTGTCAAAATTATAAAAATATTGCAATAGAACAATATTTTATAGAATTTCAAAGCCTTACGAAGTATTTCTTCAAATAACATGCTTTTAAAGTTTTATTTAAATATTGGAACAAAATAAATCCTTATATTTAAATTCAATATTGACCTTACAGATTTTAAGCGACATTTATAGATCGAGCAAGTTATACACAGATGCACAGAAAACAATTTTATTAAAATGTATAAAGTCTGTTTGACACGATTATAAATTGTTATCAATATTTTAAGAAATTTGCTAACAAATTGTTCCATTGGAAACGAATGTAACGACAAATATGATGTTTTATTCCATCTGAAATTCAATATTAAATTAGGAATATATGGTATATTTATTTTTTGATAATATCACAAATTTTTGTTATCAAAATTATGACCGTGTAAATATATATGTTTACTTAAGAGAGTATAGAATCAGAATCCCACTATTTAGTTAACTTAAACCCTACCCAACTTAAGACTTTTTTCAGTACAACATAAATAAATATTGGAAACTTTTATACATTTAAACAGGGGCACTAAATATAAATATATAAATAGTTATTTCATAAATATTTGAGACTATATTAGTGCGCGTATGTTACATTTATTTAAAAAAAATACATTTGAATTGTCACTTTAAATGTACTTACATAAATAAATTATTTACATATGACACAATATTTGTGAATTATTATTTTAAAAAATGGTGTTTCATTTACCTAATTGTTCTAATTACTCGCACATAAATCAGACATATAATAATAATAATATAAATAATTATTTTATAGAAAATTTTACTTTTGTAAAATTCACAAAATTTTAAATAACTATTTATTACAAATTATTTTTTTATTTTTCTTTAAAAGCTCCAAATCTAAACCCCCAAAATTCCCGTCTTTCATACCTTCTTCCAATCATCATCCCCTCCCCAATTCCACGGTTTGATTGTCACTCACAGCACTCACACTCACTAGCACTGCACGTCGCGGAGCTTTCGCGAGCTTGCGAGAGCTTCAAGGACGCGAGGAGTACAGCTACCGATACGGCGGGCGCAACGCGACTGGCTCAAAGCTCGCCGCGGAAGCTGCGTGGAGCTGCCGCACGAGAGAGATAGAGCTTGGAGCTTTGACCCTGTAAGCATGGGAGCTTGGATGTTATGGGATCTATAGGTTATAGGTTAGGGTTAGGGGAGAAATGGTGCTAAAGAAATATGGGGAATGTTTCGTTACTTTTTTTCTTTTTTGAAACTGTGTACTACGTTTTACGTCCCGCTCTCCTAGATAAGGAAGGTATGGGGATCCTATTAAAAATAGCATACCTATTGAGATTTTAGTAAAAAAGCGTGTTTGAAGGTCCCTAAAATCTGAATTTAGCATTTTTTGGATGAAGCCTATTTGTGTATGCAGTTTTTTTTAGTGTTTGGGGGGGGGGGACACGTTAATTTGTGATGGGGGTGTGGGTGTGGGTGGGTGTGGGTGCGGGTGTGGGTGCGGGTGTGGGTGCGGGTGCGGGTGTGGGTGTGGGTGTGGGTGTGGGTGTGGGTGTGGGTGTGGGTGTGGGTGTGGGTGTGGGTGTGGGTGTGGGTGTGGGTGTGGGTGTGGGTGTGGGTGTGGGTGTGGGTGTGGGTGTGGGTGTGGGTGTGGGTGTGGGTGTGGGTGTGGGTGTGGGTGTGTGTGTGTGTGTGTCTGTGTGAAAAAATGTTCGCCTGCGATACCTCTAATACTACAATTCAAAAAATTATAATTCTTTCGTAATCTTCTTCGTTACATCCATATGAAGAGCTGATTATATTTCGGTTATAATTGGTCAACCGCAAGTACCCTAATTTGAAGATTTTAACAGTTTTTGTTGAAAAAAAAAACGATGTTTAATACCATTTTTTCACATTTAATGTTATAAATAGTAAGAAATATTTTATTCTCTATACGATATTAAATGTATATTGATTTAAAATATTATAAAGATATTAAATATCTTATATTAGCCAGCTATGCTATAACTCTGGAAACAGCTGTTATATTAAGAAAATTCTTATTGAAAGGTGTCAGTGTCAAGTGCAATTGACAGTATATTACTGGAAATATAGGATCTTTTGCTAGAAACTTTCTGTATGGAATTTGTATAAAATACACACAACTGCCTTAAGGTAATGTACCATAAATAAAATCTTTGCAAGGAACTTCCTATATGACATTAATACAAAATACATAGAACTGACGGATTGTAATGTGCTGGCCACATCAGATTTTTTTACTATTACTTGCTTCGAATAAATATTTTTTATTCTTTTTATTTTATTTGAGCGCGATATTTTTTTTACAAATTTTGAATTAATCGCTTGTGACGCAGTTATACCTGATTAGCGCGAAACGTTTGGTAGATAGGCGATGTGCACATTTTGAGCGTCAGCGCCTCTAACGGCTACATTGACATTTTTGGTTGCCGAATCAATTTTGACATTTCGAGAAAGTGATACAATTTACAATTTTATTTTGAGTTGTTGCTATTGCACATGAATATTATACATCATAGTATATTGAAAAGAACAAAGAAAATATTTAAAATACTATATATGTGATGTGACAATCAAAACAGTCAAAATACCAGCGAAGGTACTGTGGCAGAAAATATAATTTTTCTCATAATATGTGTGATTTCTGTAAACCATTTTATCATATTTAAATTTATATTATAATTTATAATATTAGTTGAATGTTACAAGATGCACAATACATGGAAAACTTGAATGATTGGAAAAAAGAAAATTTCTACGTATCACGATATCAGTGTATGATGTTAGCATCTTTCTTTTATATTCGCAATATATGTAGAAGATTCTTCATTGAAAATATACCAGGGTCTAAGTGGAATCAGTTGCACAAGCTCAGAAAAAAAATACACGAAAAATACGAACAATGTGAATTCTACCTTTAAATTAACATTACATGTACAAAATCTATAATAAATAGACGAATTATGTCAAAAATAGACTTCTATTTCATACAACTGCAAGTATTATACAATTTTAAGACAATTTTCTGTTTCTTGTATTATATCTTGTTCAAATATTAACTTAAGAAACACATTTTTGTATAATTCATTATTGCAATCAGACGACCATTGTTGAAATTTTATTCATACGATAAGTATCTTTTACAAAGAGAAAATATGTATACCTAAAAGAATTTTTCATATTAGTAGAAGATATCTGGTGAAAAGTTATTTTCTTATACATTTGTTCCTCATATAATCTTCTAGGAAATTTATGAAATTTGATACTTCAATCGGTAATTTTGTAAGAATTATTAGATCCACCACTGCATCACATAATATTTAACGTCTTATCATTCGCATTCATTGCAAATATTTTATAAAATAGAAATTGCAAAAATATTCTGACATAAAACATAACCTTGCTATGTTTCAATAAGTAACCAATTTTGTCATTTTTGTCCGCTGTCGGCGCTGACTGCTTTTGTGCACACCGCCTTTAACCAGAAGCAGATAATTGTCAAACTGTGACATTTTAAAATACATGTTATGTTTAATGTTTTAAAATATCTTTCGAAATAAAACTAAGTTAATATATAATAAAATTACACATTGCATATCCACTCGGCCCGTACACTCCCAACTTTACTAACTAAAATGAATCGGTCATTTTGAAAAGTGGTGATCTCTAATTTTTTCACAAGTTGGTGGATTCGATTTCCTCAGACGTCAGCCCATCTATTCCTTATAAATTCGGGTTAAATCTCATGCATTCAAGAACCCCTAGAGTAGACGAACAAACAACCCTAGCTACCAAGGGAAAATTTCTATAAACATCAAGAAAATCGAGGACATGGAAACTGTGTCAATACATCCAACACACTTACAAAGATGTTTACCACCACGTTTACGTACGGTGCACCTAAAGAACTATAATTTACATTCTTAGTTACATTTCTTTGCAATGTGTTATCAAAACATTTTCCAATAATTTACATTTTTTCATTTGTTATAAAGTTGACTTGATCTATCAAAACCTAAGTTTTTATGGCGGTTATATCTGCAGATTTTGTAAATGATTCAAAGAATTTGTATTCCGAAAAATTAAACGCGTTAATAATAATAGAAGGAGTCTAAGGTTAAATATTACTAAAACTATTATAATTACCCCTTAACCTAAAAATTAATTTTAATAAAAACTAAATACGTGTTTCGAGAACTAAGTTCTCGCTATCAGTAGTACAACAAGGGAAAGTTAAACAGAGTAGTCAAGATTACTCAACATGTCAACCATGTTAGAGGTCCTAACAACTCTAACCTAACAACAGAGTTGTTAGGACCTCTGGCATGGTTGACATGTTGAGTAATCTTGACTACCCTGTTTAACTTTCTATTCTTGTACTACTCGAAATACGTATTTAGTTTTTATTAAAATTAATTTTAAGGTTAAGGGGTAATTATAATAGTTTTAATTAAACGCGTGTCCGCGTCAATAGCATCTCTAAACTGCAATCTATAAAAATTCCAGAATCGCCTGAAGAAATAAATTTAGTTGTGAAAGAATTTTATAGAATAGATTGTGCTATACATTAGAATATAGTCCACTAGGTATCTAAAGTATGTGATAATCTGACTATTATACTTTCAATTTTATATATTAATAGAGGAATTGACGCAGATATCTATATAAATCGTAGATTATACGAGTATGTCGCATCGCATAGAAGGATGTTCAATTTCTTCACACATTTACTATGTTTACATGTAGTTTTGAAAATGGTTTCAGTTTTCAGTCAAAATTCCGCGAAACTGTTTACATGTAATTTTCAAAACAGGTTTACAGATTGATTTGAAAACAGTTTCGGCGCATGCGCATTTGGCTGATATAAGTGACAAACTCTCTTCACTCCAAATTCTTTGTTTTGCTATTATTCCAATTATTTTTTCTACCTTGTACCACTGCGCACTAAAATTACACAACTGTCAGTTTATTTGTAGGTTACTAACACGAAGTAACACACAGCGACAGAAACGTTATGCTATGTACGCATGCGCAATATCGAAACTGAATTTTAAGTGTTTACATGAGTAGTTTTGAAAGTAGTTTTCAATTCAAACCCATGAATTTTAGTTTTGGTTTGAGATAACTCAAAACCGTTTTGACACTGTATACAAGGCGTTTTCAAAACTAAAAACGTTTTGAAAACGGTTTGAAAACTGCATGTAATAATTATTCCATAAATTGAAATATATGCATTCACCTTATCTCTGAAATGTGTTTATTCGTAAATCAGTTGCATAGGTATATATTCCTCTTCTAATGTAAAATTTGTAGCTCTTCTTCTTTTATCAGGCATACATTTAAATATAATGTCCCAAAAAATACTGTACATACGTAAAACTAACCTCCAAATATGAAAAATGACAAAGTGCCACCACACTATTTAAAAATAATGAATTCTAAAACGCTTCGTCTTATTTTAGAACTACTAGAACTACTAAAGTTTAACAAAATTTTATTATGAAAAATAGTCACTTTAAACCTTTAAAGTATTATTAAAGCTATACTTTAAAATAAAATTTTACTTTTAGTAAAGTGCATACTTTAACGGAATATTATGAACTGGTCGTAAGTAAAACGAAACGAACGATGAAATGAATTCGTGTTGAATATAATAAATAATATGGTCTGTAATTTGTCAATATGAATTCTGTGTAGCCCTTCACTCAATATGAGTGATGTATATCGGAAAATTGGATGACATATTAATACAAATTTATTTATATAAATGAGTTATTGCGGTAAATATAAACAATAATACGCTACACTAAATAAATTAGATCCACTTCATTGTATTTATGACATATAAATGGCAGCAATATCCAAGAATTCACATTAATATAAAAACGAAAGTATGGGAAGAAACAAAAGAGATGGATGTGAGCAATTTATCTCCGAAATGTAAGTGGACAAATGTAATTAGCTGTATAATATTAAAAGGATAAACGATAAAGAAAACTGGAATTTAAATTTTAAAAGTATAATAATTTATCTATGTTTTACTACTTACTAGAATATAAATATAAAGTTTTACAAAACAAATATTGGTTTAATAGTTGTTGTTCGTATTTCCATAAAAAAACAAACGTTAAAATTTTATGTAGGTTGTAGGTTATTTTATTATTAAACAAAACATTTCTGATTTCATAAAGAACAATGATGTTATTACGACGTCATTAAACAAAGATAAAATTTAGAAGGACTAGTGTGAAAGAAAGAGATGGCATTTTTATGACGTCAGTTCACCTAAAACCAGCAATGCTGCTATTACTCGTAAGTAAAGTAATATATTTCATGTTTTTATGATGTGTATTTAGATATTTTAATATTACATACAATCTTGGGTAAAATTACTAGGTGCGTTAAGTACCAAAATCATTTTAAAATGCATTTATTATAATTATTATTATTATCTATGTTTATTATTATTATTATCTATGTTTATTATTATGATTATTATTATTATTATTATTGTTTTTAATATTATTATTTAGGGTTTTTTGTAACGTAACGCACCGGAACGGCGTTCCAGCACCTATTTTTGATATTTCCGGTTTTATCAATGTTTTTTCAAAATTATTTACTATTTTGTTTATTTTTATATTTTTCTTAAATTATCGCTATGTATATATTCCATCAAAGATATATTTACACATTACAAGTATTACCTATATACTGTTCCATTTTCTTAAAAAAAAAGTTAATAAATTGTGCGTTCCGGCACCTTTTATCTACAAAAAGTACCGATTAATATTATTATTAATATTATTATTATAGTCCATCATTTGTATTTTAAAGAGTGCAGCAACACTCTTTAACAAAAAAAACACTAATTATGATTGGAAGGTGACCAACCGTACAGTCTTACTTTTTGAGATACTGTCCTCCTTTGAAAATGTCCTTCTAAGAAGTCTTCCTTTTTATTTGTTTGTAATCCTTTGTTCTCCTTATACATAGGATGCAACCAGCGTTTTTCCTTTATAAAGTTAAACAGAAAATTACGTTGTTTTTGTTAGTTATAATATTTATGTACATAAAATTTAATATTTTTTTAATAAAAATAATAATGTAAAATTCATATGCAAAATCATTTATTTTTACCTCTCGCTAAGAGAGATATTGTATTCATGCTAAAAATCGCATATCCAGATTTTAGTGAATAAGCACGTTTTAAGGTCCCTAGAATCCGATTATAACATTTTTACGATGTCCGTATGTGTGTGTGGATGTGTGGATGTTGGATTCACGATTTCTCAAATACTATAAGACTTGATATTTTTAACTACGGATTCCTCAATCTAACCATAATGGGAAGAGTTGATTAAGTTTTGGTAACAATTCGACAACCGAAAGTAGTAGTTACAAGAAAAAAATCATCTAAATATTATTTATCGAAAATTTATGTAAATACTTATATTAAAGAACGTTAAATTCTTTATTCGATAAATATAAATTCATTTTTATATCTTCTATAGATTTAGTGATAAAGAAATGCATATAAAATAATTTGATGTAAAAATTCTCAGATCAAACTATTTCAAGGCAAGAAATTCAATTGTTTGTAAATGACACATAAATGTCACAGTCAAAAATATTTGTATGCCACTGTCAAAAATATTTGTACATTATTATGAAGATTATGAAAATAAAAAAAAGTCAACAACGCAAAAGAATATACGTAAAAATAATAAAAAAGGAGTTTGCGAAAAAATGACGAATATAAAGAAAAAGAAAAGGAAAGTAGAATAAGGATATTGAATATAAAGAAAATGTATGTATTGTACATAATTTATATTAAAATATCCCATAGATTTTGCAAATATACGTGAGAATTATTTTGTAGTGAGACATGAATATATGTATTTGTATTTAAAAATATTTTTCGTTTTATGCGTACAACCAGGTAAAATATTTGGCGAGAGGTTATGTGCTGGCCACATCAGATTTTTAATTGTTAATTGTTTTCAAACTAGTACATACAATTTTTTTATCAGCACCGCAATTTATAGAAAAATCGAGGTTTTAAAAAGCCACACTGTGAATTTTTAGCAAAACAAATTATAATCCTGAATGTAATAAGAAAATAAATAAAAAAAAAACGTTTTTCAACTTTTACTACACCTCTCTAAATAAGGTAAGAAATTAAAACACATTCCAAGAGAGAATTTATATCGTAATTACGAGTAGTTTATTAGATTAAGTTATTATTTATAAAAATGATTGCTATTATGAGAAGGGTGCAATTAGTGCTTCTTTACTGATTTTTGTTATTAATTATTTTAAGATAATATTTTTTCTTTTTATTCTAAGAAAAAGATATCAAAATGTTATAATCATTTCGCATTTAATTTAATATAATTAATAAATAAGTACTTATATATGAAGAATACAGGGAAGAAAGCTGATGTCACTTTAATCATTTAATTCTTAATATTTTAAAACTTTAAAATTAGCTTAGTCTCTTGTATTATTGTTCATGTTATAATCATTTCGCATTTAATTTAATATAATTAATAAATAAGTACTTATATATGAAGAATACAGGGAAGAAAGCTGATGTCACTTTAATCATTTAATTCTTAATATTTTAAAACTTTAAAATTAGCTTAGTCTCTTGTATTATTGTTCATCAGTACTTCAGTACAGTAAAAGAACAAATGTGTTGTTTTTTGTCATAGATCCATAGCTGCTTAGACTAAAAGCTCATAAAAACTGAAACTTTGTAATTAATTTTTACGTTTATATGAAGAGAAAAATAATCGTTTCACATGATTTAGATGCAGCCTTTAAATCTCTATAACTTTTATTTAAAGTATTTTTGCATAAAATAATTAGGTAACGTTTGCGCAAGAAAAATTGATTTCCCATGTTAAATGCCTATGTTCAACTTTTCGATTTACACCCTGTACACTTTACATACCGGGTGTCTATTCTTTTGCCGAACATAGGAAAGTCAATAATTGCGTAGGCTTCCACAGTCTGAGTCATGAGAAATATTCGTTTTCCGGGAATGGACTGTGTCATATTTTGAGTCAGAGCTCGACGTTTCGCCCGCAGTCGTATGGGGTATCTTCAGGAGCAAGGGGGATAGTACTGTCTTAAACAAGGTTACCCGACGTGTCAACCACGCTAGAGGCCTAGTTTAAGCAACAAGAGGGGGAGACTCAGTTTACACGTCGGGTAACCTTGTACGAAGGATGGTAAATCGGAATTGTTTCTTTATTGGATGTTATTCCTGATTTATAACCTTCAACGAAATAGTATTTTCGATATTTATACATTTTACCGAATATTTACATAAAATTAATTAACGTATGTGAATTTCAATTTAAATTGATAGATGACAGTTACTTATCTGTCGGGCACATTTCTAACCGTACACGCTGAGACATCTGGCGGATATCAACTTCGTAAACACGGATATTTTTGATGAGTTGACCCACCTCTTATATTTATACACCGTGCTTTCACTGCACTTTTCATTTACAAAAAGAATTATATCAACGGTGGCACTAAGAAAAATGAAAAGCGCAAAGTGCAAAGTTGCAAAGTTTTTGGTGGAACAGGTCCTTGATGTTATGTCATATTGCTTAAAGTCAGTTGCTAATGTAAAGCGATATCGGTAAATCAAAATTTTAACAGTGAATATCCTATGTTTGGTAAAAAAGTAGACACCTGGTATAGTGTGTACCGATTCAGAAAAATATTGACAACACTACGTTTTATACAAGCCCCAACAACTATATGTTCGGACACTCGGTGATTTATTATAAATAACTGTTTATATTAATAATGACTTTATTCTATATGAATTGTTGTTAGATATATCTAAAGATAGGTTTGTAAAGAAGCTATTTTAGAAAAAAAATAATAAATTAGTCAACACAATTAACACAAACTATTATTCACGAAAGATGACTATTCAAGATCATTTGTGAGCTGTCTGATATAATATTACTTACAGATAACTTCATTACATTTCGGATGCATAGGCGTGCAACATGACATATTTATGGACACATTTTAACTGAAAAAATAAGAGTAATTTATTTGAAACTTATGTTTCTTTCTAAATGTCTTACTGAAAGATTTATGTTCTTCACTTATGTTTTTGCAAAATACAAAAACATAGATTTAACTTAAACCAAAGAATAATAATTTGATTTAAACGCCAACGCCACTGGGTAAATATTCGCACAGAGGGCAGTGTAGTACATAATTAGGTATCTGTAAATCAACGACAAACGTCATTATTATTTATAGTGTGTTAGAAAGTAATGCCACTATTTTCGTATATCTGTCACGCCACATAAATTAAATAGACATAGGTCAAATAATCTTTCTCTTTCTAATACAAAATGTTGCTAAGCTACTGCTGTAAAGTGATGTGTATTCTTTCTTCGAACAAATGACCTTGAATAGTCATCTTTCGTGAATAATAGTATAATCTAATTTGTAACAAAACACGTCAATATAACCTGACCCCTTAATGTTGGAACACCAAGTATTTAATATCATTTAAGTATGATAGATTGCGAAATAAGTCTATTAGTGGGCATGTGAAGACACTGTCAATATAATTTGTCACTTATTAGCTTATTGTGATAACATTGACGCGATAATTATAAATAATTATAACTCGAGATAGAGCAACATATCTTGAAGTTTAATTAATAAGAAATACTGCTGAAAATCACGATTATGACAAAGTCTAATGTTGGAGATATTTTAGAAAAATATAAAAAAACAAGCAGCATTAATATTGGTGGGAAAAGTCCCGGGCGATCCACAGTAGTAATACGGAAAATAGTACCGCCTTCTCGTTAAAATATGTAAAAGTGCAAGTTGATCCATAGTACGAGACATTAGCGCTCGTTGGAATAAAGAAGCAGGCTTAAATATTTCCCGTGAATGTTGCAGGAAGTGGCTTCACAAGTCTGGACTTAGTTTTTATAAGGTAAAATGGTGTTATTTATACTTTGTTTTGATTTCCGATGGTGACTTTCTCTAGGCCAAAGAAAAAACATTACATACTTACGTCTAAAAAAGAAACGGCTGGATTGAGCAAAGGTAAGGGCTACCTGAACAATAGAACACTGGAATAATATTAATTCAGGGATGAGTCCAAGTTTTATTTCTGTGTGGGAGATTATCGCAGACGATTTATAAAAACTAAAACCGCGGCATTTCATAAAGATTCCAAGAAACATACAATTAAATATCGCAATGAGTAATGGTGTGAGACTGTATGTCAGCAGAGAGACTTGGAAAACTATACTACAAAAATGGAACCGTCAATACTGAGAAATATCAAAAAAAATTGGAACAAACTTGTTGCCTTCTATCCAAGAATTGGATTCAGTAATACAATTTTATTTTTCAGTAAGATTGCGCTTCTTCTCATACTACCATAACTATTAACAAATGATTTGAAAATCATGATATTAATATACTATAGATTAGTCTTCAAGCAGTCTTGATCTCAATATTATTGAAATAGTATGGGATACATTTGCACTCGATGAATGTCAAAAGCTTGTTTTTAATATGCTTTTAAGAAATCAGGCAGTCATAAAAGCAAAAGAATGTGTTATCCTTATTAAATTGCTGAAAAACTTGTGTCCGAACATTAAGGCTGGTAGCACGAGCGTGGTTCTAACACCCGTTTTATCTAAAACCATGCCAACGGCGTGGCACATACTTCAGGATTATTAACAAAATCAGTGTTGCCAATATACTAATTAATTCGAAAATGTATTTACAACCATATTCACTAAATTTGGCTTCATTATTTTAAATTGTTTATACTACAAAAAAGGCAAGACAAAAATCATATTAAACAGTTTGAAATATTGCCGTCAAATTTATTGCATATGGCTGTCAGTACACTTTCTGCTTATTCAGTACATTGGCAACACTGATTATGTTAATAACCATGAAGTATGTGCCAAAACATTAGCATGGTTTTAGTTAAAACCAGCGTTACAACCACGCTCGTGCTACCAGCCACCAATTGATTTTAAAGTTTTTTGTTAAAAATTAGATTCTAATTTAATTGTGTTGATAAATTTATTATTTCTTTTATAAATTGCTTCATTACGAATCTTTCTTTAAATAAATGTAACAGCAATTAATATAGAATAATGTCATTATTAATATAAACGGATATTTATAATAAATCACCTAGTGTCCCAACATATAGTTGTTGGGGCTCGTAGTGAATTAATAAACTACCTATTCTTGCTTACAACTGCTCTGCATGTCATAAAACTTAGTACAAAGAAACCTAATAAGAGAAAAAATGTGTAGTTTTCTGGGTTAGTTAGTTATCATCTCCCGTGTCGAAATTTGTGCGAGTGCGGCGTTGATTTTATCGTACGGGACGTGAGGCTGCAGTAAAAAGGAAAATTCTATCAGGGCGCGCTTAGTATTCCTCGCGACGACGCTGCTTTTATTTTACTTTTCAGGTGATTAATACGGCTTTCGATTTGCTATTAAGCCCTGCAAATTGGTAAACTTGATTACTCTTGCCTTCATTTACTGCCGGACCGAATTTCACCAGCTTCCTTTCACAGAAAGGATTCAAATCTGATTTATACGAATGCTAAAAAAAATTAAATCCCGAAACAGAAATTATTTATTCCAAAGAAAGAAAATAAGAAATAAAAAAGGTAAAGAAATTTGGTGTACGTAATGGAAAGTACTTTTAAAAATATTCAAATAACAGTAGGTAAAAGATTTTTGAAGTACCGTCCAAAAATATGAATAATTACTGGGGAAGTGAAAGTGAAAGATATGTTGAATAATATAGGTGATAATTAAAACTTAGACAACATAAGTAGTTTTTTAAATTATTTGATTAAATTGCTTATTATCCTCGCATATTTCCAATTATTGACCACAGGAGTTATTTTAACATATTTATATACATATTTTTGTAAATGCTGAAAAAGTTCAACTTATGTGACTTAATTTTTAGTAAAGGCCATATATATATATATATATATATATATATATATATATATATATATATATATATATATATATATATTCACAATACAGAATATGAAAAAATATATTAAAAAGAACTGGCTGGACTTGCATTGTCTTTATTAAATATACCTTAATATATAACAACGTTTCGACTGTTATAGATCATCAGTCGTCATCAGGTTTTATAATAATAATTATATAAGTATAAAGCATAAAATAAATATTAAATATATAAAACAGACTTTCATATAACTAGTCAATCATAATTTAGACAGGAAGTTTGACATCCTCTATTTGACATATTAATGTTTTCCACTGATTACTGATTTCTATGCTAGGTTTACTGATATTTGCATTTGAAAAAATATAATAATGTATAATGTAGATAACCTGATGACGACTGATGATCCGTAACAGTAAAAACGTTGTTATATTTCAAGGCATATTTAATAAAGACAATGAAAGTCCAAAGTCCAACCAGTCCTTTTTAATAATACTATAACATTGTCTACATACTTTGAACAGAAATTTTAAAAAATATTACGGTTTAACCGAGGGTTTAACGAATAACAATAAAGATTTTTATAACTACAAATCGCTTTCAGTTTAGATGAAGATGAAGATTTCGAATGATTGAAATACTTTAGATTATTGCTATTTTACTACTGAAAGAAATAAAAAGACGTGGGTAAGGGAAACACGAACATTTTAATGAAAAAAATTGTAATTGAGACAAATTTAAAATTTTAAAATTTCACTGTAACAGTGTCAACGACAGGAAATAAATTTATGTATAATTCTTACCAATTTCAAGTAAATTGTTGTATTGCCAACAGAATCAGTTATTTTTGATCACTCTGTATTTTATATATACAAATTCCATACAGGCAGTTTCTTGCGAAAGGTTCTATATTTACAGTACATTACCTTCCCTCGCAGTTCTATATATTTTGTACTAATTCTATACAGAAAGTTTTTTAGAATTGATTCTATATTTGCAGTAAAATTATAACACAAACAAACTATGACAATCGCACTTGACATTGACACCTGCCTATCAGAATTTTTTAAATTATATTAGCAGTTTCCAATGTCATTGCATACCTGGCTGCTTTATAAAATTTAATTTCTTTATAATTTTTTAACTCAATATTCATTGAAGTATAAAATGTAATCGTATAGAGAATAAAATATTCATTAATATTTATAATAACATTAAATGTGAAAAAATGATATTTAACAGCATCTTCAAATGAGGGTACTTCCAATTATAACCAAAATATAATCAGTTCTTCTGGATGTAACGAAGAGGAATACGAAAGAATTATAAATTTTAGAATTGTAGTGTTGGAGTTATCGACGGAGAAAAAATCACCACACGCACGCACGCAAACACACACACACACACACACACACACACACACACATACACACACACATACGCACGCACGCACGCACACTCGCACGCGCGCACACACACACACACACACACACACACACACACACACACATACATCATCATCATCATCATCATCATCGCAAAAATAGTAAAATCGTATTCTAGGGACTCTAAAACGTGCTTATTCATTAAAACTCAGCATCAATTTTTTTCACCAAAAACAATACCTTCTTTACCTAAAGGTATGACGGAATGTAAAAAAATATAGTAGACAATCCCATTCAAGTAACCGAACTCCATATCAGGGTTACATATTCGACGACACCGCAACTATCTAAGTTACTTTGTGATGCTCGCTCGATAAAATGTGGTTACTATGTAACTATAAATAATTATTTAGTAACTGCTCTGAATACAATACAAAAAGAATATTAAGTACCTTCTAAGAATAAATGACACATTCATTTTGGAAAAGAAAAACTGAAGATCATTTTTACTCTTTAGAGTGCAAGTTCGACCTTTGTTTAAAGTGTTACACTTTTACTAACCTCTGTTCGAATAAAGGAGTTAAATGGAAAATGGTTAATAATTGTATTAGTGTTATCAACACTCCTGATCTTGTTTTGGAGTTTTACTTTGTTATAACGAAACGAAATTAAGTTCCTAAACGATCTGAAACATAATAATCCCAGTTCTTGAGAGTTTGAAAATTGGCAAAAATGCTATATTGTTGCATTTTGCAATGAGGTCATTCCGGCAATAATAACTTTATAAAAGTTCGCTCGTAAATGATTTCAACGTTTCTTCGTGCGAGCGCGAACGAAATAAATTTAAAATTTGATAACAGTTGTGCCGCAAGTTCGGTTTGAAGCTGACAGGAAAGTTTGCCTAACGTCGTTATTATAATTTAGCAAGTGAGAACAGTTGCTGGGAGAATGTCTCAGGGAGGAAAACTAAATTAAAAATGCTTTCCTAGTTTTTTACACGAAAAAGAAGAATTTAAATTAAGTCAAGAGCTGCAACCTTAACGAACTCGACTAGGTGTCGCTCAAACTTCGCGTTCTACTTTACTACTTGCAAATTAAGAAAACTAAAACTGTTATAATGTAGTATTACATCTTTTCTACAATTTCTGATTTTTGCAGTGTAAAAAAACAAATGTAGTTAACAATTTAGTTTGTGACAGTTTTATTGGATATAAAAACCTAATTTGTTTACGAAACATTTTTTATTGAGAACATATACATGTACGAGGATCACGATAGAATTATTGAGATAGGCCGTAGAAAACAAAAATTTTCACTATCATTCCAAACAGTCAAAATAATGTTAAATTAATTAAAATCTAATTAATCAAATTATTGAAGTACCGTTGTTAGTGAAAATATTAACAAGAGAGCATTTGGCGAGAAAAAGTATATAAAAATAATATAACATCCGCCATACTCACCTGATTTGGCAGTATATATATTTTGGCTCTTTTTTGGACTTAAAAAATATGAGATTCTAGGTTTTTGTATGAAGAAGATATTGAAGATATAGTGCAATTTAAGATTATTTTTAAAGCATTCCAAAAGAAGATTGGTTGGAGTTGGGCGGTTGGAAGCTTTTAACAAATGGAAAGAAAGAATTGTGTATTATTTTTAAAGAGAACTACTTTGAATAACATGACCCTCGTATCTACAGTGAGCAAATTTTAGAACTCGTCATGGGGCTGTAATAGAAAAACAGCTGTATATTTGATTAGTATTTTAAATAAATGATCAGTAAAAATATAATTTAACCTAATCTAAGCTAATTGAACCTAACCAAATCTAACCTAAAAAATCTTACCTAAACTTAAACAAACCTAACCATAACTTAACCTACTCTGATCTAACTTGGATACAATATTCATATTTACTGATCATTTATTTTACAAAATATTCATCAATTATTGTAAAGAAATACTGTTCATATAAATATAAACTCTCCACTATTATTTTATAATAGTGGAGAGTTTATGCGTCGTATTCGTATAGCCAGAACAAAGGCGGCCAAACATGGGGGCGGCAAAACCATCCTAACTTTTTATAGAAAAAAAATTATTTAAAATTTTTTAAAAAATCAACAATTTATGAAAAAGCAGATTAATAAAGCATTATTCTTCTAAATACTTGGTTTGGCTTACTGATAACATATCTATCCTAATAGATATTATAGTTTATTTTATTAAAAGACTGAATAATGTCTTGCGCCCCTATGAGAAAATTTTCTGGGCCGCCTTGATTTAAAACGTTCCAAGAAAAAATTTGAAAGCAAAAAAATATATATTAATTTTTACATTATACGGTAACAGTAATATTACAATCAATTTTTTTACGCAATTATTAATTAAACTTTTTCATTATTGTAATCAAATTTTCTTTGTTTTACTCAAGCTTTTCTTTGTTGTAATCAAAAATCTTTAGGAAAAACTCTAAGGAATATAATCAGAGTAACATATTTTCATTAATTTACCCAACTCACTATTCCCTATTCTCTGCAATAGAATGACTTAAATACCTGAAAAAAATGGGGGGGGGCATTTTTATATAAGCACAAAGGCGGCTGATAGGTTAGGATCGGCCCTGCGTATAGCACGGCACACGGCACGGCGCACAGAACTATTGAATAATCCGTACCTAATTATTTATTCATTAAACACAACTTAAAATTGTAAATACATGTTCAGTATTGTATAAACTTTCATTGTGAATGGCTAGTGTTGGTGGTGAGTGTAATATTATGTTTTAATTATATATTTGTATATTTATTTCCAGTTCTATACGGTAAAATAGTTTTTTTTGTGCGTTGCCCCGCAAATTATTTTAGAAAGAATCCTTCAAATAAAAGTTGTAGAGCATAAAATTCTACTTATAAATTAGTAAACAAAATCCATGTCGTATGTTTATCAACTCTAGAAAAATTAAACATAATTTTTTTAGTTTAATAGCGCTAGCCGTGGAATTTAAACAAAAAGACAAACAAATGATAGATGCTTTATCTGTCAAATATTGAGACTTTTTCAGGCAGATAAAAAATCTTACATTTGTTATGCTTTTTGTTTTAATTCCGTGGCTATCACTATCTTTGATGTGATTTTCGAAATTTTACAAAGCATGCACAATCAGTGACGGATTTAAAGTTATCGAGGCCCTTGGCGGCAACAGAAAACGAGGCCTCTTTGCCCATTAAGTTAAAAAAATATTTTTGTTTTGTTTCAACAAAAGTTTTGTTTGTTTAGTAAAAACAACTATTTCAAAAAAGATTAAATTTTAAAACAAATAATACAGGGTTTGGCCCAGAAACTTATTTTTTGAAGAAGAAGAATAAAATAAAAAGTATTGCTGATAGAAAAATATTATTTTTCTACAGTCTATATACAAAGTAGACATTTGCGCTCTCTTTTGTCAACGCAAAATGTCACTTTGCCGCTCTAGAGCGACAAAGTAGAAAAAACGCTCGCTCCTCAAATTTCTAACTATACAATGTTGAGAAATGTTACTTGGCTACATTCTTAATGGAAACGTTTAGTCAGGAATTAATGACACTGTAGTTACACATTACCCACTTAGATAACCAAACAAAATGCCGCACTGCTGTGAAAATAAAATAGGGCATTCATTTACAAAAACGAAAGTATAAAATGCTTAGATTAGATTGAAGCAATAGCTCAAGAAGAATGGAAAATACCGATAAGTAAAAATAAATAAAAAATAAATTTTTGTTATGGTGGAGGACCCCATTGTGGCGACTGTAGAAAAAATCTTGTGTGTGTTTCGAGCGCAAATGGACATTGTCGATTTCGAGAGAATGCCTCGCTCCTGCGTCGCGCGGCAACAACCTCTCAATCGACAATGTCCCATTTTGCGCTCTTAATACACAAATAGCTATTTTGGATAATTAAGTAACATAATTGGAAGTTTTAAATCATGGAGTTTTAAACCAAACAACTTGAAGGTGGTGGCCACTATTCTCTATGCACTGACTTATCCGATTTCTGAAGCTTCCAATATTCGGGCTATTTCCTGCCGTATAATATTCTTCAGCTGAAGCAGGGTTGTCGGACGGTGTTTGTAAATATCTGCCTTGAGATATTCCCACGTGATGTCACCTCGAATCGAGATGAGCCGTCAGGGGAACATTGCCATCATAACTCTAACGCCATGTGATTTTTTATGGGGATATCTTAAGGCAGAGGTTTAAAAACATCGTCCTGCAACCTGCTTTAGATGAAGAATCTTATTCGGCACGAAATAGCCTGAATGTTGGAACGTGTAGATGCTGTCGAGAGGTGCTTCAGAAATCGGTTGCATCGGTACATAGAGAACGGTGGCCATCACCTTCAAGATTATTTTGTTTAAAACTGCAGAATTTAAAACTTGAAATTATATTCTTTCATTATCCAAAAATACATTTTTACTACCAGCAATAGACTAATAATTATACTACAAATCCGCGGCAAGAGATGTCGCTACTATCTCAAGGAAATTTTGCGTCCTTATAACTAGGTACGTTAGGAGTCTATACAGTGAGATTAGTCTATGATGGTATATAAACATGTACGAAATATTATTCGTTGAAATTTTGTAAATATCTGTATTTTTGTAGGTATATATGTTTTCGAGGCCCCTGGCTTTCGCCAGGTGCGACACTCCTTAAATCCGCACTGTGCACAATTAATTTTATTTATTGACAGTGCCGTAACTAGGGCGTGACAAAGGTGACACACGCCACGGGCGCAAAATTCTTAAGGGCGCAAAATTTTAATTATTTATATGCTTTTAGATCAAATATTTCTAAAATCTATTTTCTAAATTTAGCAAATAATTGTCTACAGATAAGCCAGTCGGCAAGGTGTTTATTGTGGAAATGATTGGTGACAAGCTGGCGTGAATTTTATTCTCTTTATTGAGACCTCCAAAAAGACATACTAATTTTGCACCCTCTAGCGACCCCTGATTTTGCCGCCATCTTGGGTCAAAGGTGCAAAAATGAGTTTTTTGCCATATTCTTGAAAACAGTGACCGGTATCAAAATTTTTCAAGAATACAAAATTAAAGCTCGTAATTTCCTTTACCTACATAAAAGGATTCTTACATTTTTTTTGCCTAGGATGAACTCTCAAAGAGTTATGTTAAAATATAGTTAACCAGAATGACAGAAATTTAAATTAATTAAAAAATAAACAATATTAGGTATTTAAAACTTAGTATATATCTTGTTTCATTTAAGCCATTCAGTATTTTAGAGAATTGGTAATTTTTTTGAATTCTTTGATTGGCTAAAATTGGAGACATGAAACACGTTTACCCAAAGTAATTTCGGTTACTTAAAACTGACAATGATGCGAGCACCATCTGCTAAATGGCCTAAATGGAACAGAGTATAGACGACTTTTGCCGATGAGCGGTTCGCGAGTTACTAATAACTTAAACTTGTATGCAATTTCTCTAATATTTTAAACATCTGCAAACTGCAAATCATTTCATGTGAAATTTCGACACGTATTAAATACGTAATATTGTATATCTTTAATCGTGTCAAAATTTTAAATGCAAATATGATAACTAAGCCGATTTGCAGATGTTTTAAATTTTAGCCCTATAGGCCGCGAGCAGACACGTGACTCGAGCGACATTGACATGTGTGGAATCAGCTGATTTGTGTGCGCATGTCATTTTGACAAGGACAATGTTACGTTGACAAGGTCAATGTTTTGATTTTTTTTATTTTTAACTGCTAAAATGTTATTATTTTTAATTTCATATGTTTACTGCTGAAAAATTGTAAAATAATAACATTAAAGCAGTTCAAAATCAAAACAAATCAAAACATTGGTATTGTCAACATGACATTGTTCTTGTCAAAATGACATGCGCACACAAATCAGCTGATTCCAAGCATGTCAAGGTCGCTCGAGTCACGTGTCTGCTTGCTATAGGAGTGCAAATTTTTTTTGCCACAGGTGCTCAAAGCCCTTGTTACGGCTCCTGTTTATTGCTTAAATGCAGAATTTCATGTAATGGATTTCGAGCGTCACCCGGTAAAATGCAGTAGCAAATATCTCATCTAGTTTTATTTTTAGCAATTTAATGATTTATAAAATTGTATCAGTATGAGGCAATGCAGCATCTCTGTCTTTCGTAAAAATTCTTGTCACTCCATGAAAATATTTAATTTCTCTCTTTCCGTAATCCTGTTCCTAGTCGTAGTTTGGGGTCCAGTGACCGGAAAGAGATTAGGAAGTCCTTGACGGAATTATTAACGAGAGGCCGGCAGGTGTCGGCGGTCGCTAAGGTCGTGACAGTCCAGAGTGTGGCCGTGGCTGGGTCTCTTCGGTGCTTAAACTTCGCCGCGAGGGGACGCCCGAATTGATTGAGTTGTGTACCGCCAAACTGCCCATTCTTACTACGCTCTAACCGAGGGAAAAGTTGCCAACCGACAGTCAAATCACAGCCAACTGCATAAACCAGGATATGGAATAGAAGAGATTATAGTATGTTTCACTAAAGTATACAGAGTGATTTATAACGAATGTAACAAACAATTTTTTGGGGAGGTTATTTCTAATAAAAATTGTCATTTAAATTTAGGATCTATTTCTCTTGGTTACCAAAAGACAAGCAGTGAATCTTTTGTAAATAGCGCAATTAATTTCCAAATTTTGTTAATCAAGATTCTTTTGACAAACAAAACATTTGTACCCTATGTTTCTTAAATTTGAGTAATTATAGTCTTATTTCATATAAACGAGATTGGGACTAAGGCTGGTAAAAAAATCGATATATCGACTTCTATTCGACTTTCCTCAAAAAAAGTCGATCGACTTTAAAAAAAGTCGCTGTCGATAAGTCGAATATAGACTATTCCGACTTCGACTTTTATACTATTTCGACTTTAGAGACATTTCAACTTTTTCGACTTTTCGACTATTTCGACTTTTCGACTATTTCGACTTTTAGATTATTTTGACTTTTACACTATTTCGACTTTTAGTTAATTTCGACTTTTAGACTATTTCGACATTTAGACTATTTGAACTTTAAAATTATTTCAACTTGTTAGATAATTTCAAATTTCATTTTCGATTAGATTTAATTCTTTTACATATTTCATTTCAAGTTGAACCGTCAGATGTCAGGTCAGATGTGTGTATGTGGCGATGGTGTGGGGTGTGGCTTGTGTTCTTTTGTGGTTTGTTGCTGTATGCGTGCCGTAGTCTTTCGTGCTGTTCTTATGTAAACTGCCTGTCTACTACTAAACTCCCTGAACAGAGCTAGTGCGCATTTGGATTTCGCTAACGTTAATATTATTTATTGTTGTATTTCTTGATATATTGAACTTCTTAAATTATCGTTGTGCCTTAAAAATGAATCGAAGAAAGCAAAGTTTGGTTGTTTTTTGGAGATCTACGTATACAGGATAAAAGTCAACGCAGTATATATTATGCAAAAAAAACTTAAGTACAACAACAAAAGAAATATTTGCATTTGGCTTTTAAATTTTTCATATACTTA
This sequence comes from Harpalus rubripes, assembly GCA_963082715.1. NCBI lineage: Eukaryota > Metazoa > Arthropoda > Insecta > Coleoptera > Carabidae > Harpalus > Harpalus rubripes. Next base: position 41,703,609 of record OY720454.1, read on the forward strand.
TTTGCAATTTAGCAATTTTTTATTACTATTACTTTTTGTCTACGTATTTAGATAAAATATTTTTGATTGCTTAAACACGTTTCGAAAAAATATAATCCAAATTCCAAATATTGTTTTATGTCTCTGGCTCTGAAAGCTTTTTAAAATTTAGGTTTATTCGTAGTTTAGAGTTTATATTTTTTGACAATTTAGAGATTAGTTGGACAGATTATTTTGACTCATAAATAAATAAATAAATAAATATATCATCACGGCATATTACCCATTGCTGGGTGTGCCAATCCGCTTTGTATGCAGATATCGGTAATAATGATGACATATTTGTACCGTGCGGGCGTTTACCAGGCGTCACCTCACGGGCACTCATTGCTGGCGTGGAGAGTGCACCACAGGGGTCAATTTCGTGCCATTTAAAATTGGAAATATTTGGCGTCGGTCGGGATCGTACCCGGTTCCCCAGATTCGCGACCAGACACTCAGGCACGCAGCCACGAGACCCCCCATTTCGACTTATAGACTACGATTATTTCGACTATTTCTACTTTTCAATTATTTTGACTTTCGACTATTTTGTATATACGACTAGTCGATAAAAACCGATTATTTCGACTATTTCGACTTTCGACTATTTCAACTTTTCAATTATTTTGACTTTCGATTATTTCGACTATTTTTTGTATATTCGACTAGTCGACAAAAATCGATATTTTGAAAAATTAAAGTCGAGCCCTAATTGGGACCCGCAGGATAGCATGCGACATCAGTGAAATTCTAGGGAACTAAATTAATGGAGGCCAGTAGGTTATGACAAATATAAATATAAACGTCAAGAACCATCGTTTCGTTCTCACCTTTTGATTTTATATTGTATGTTGAAAATGTTCAGCAAATAGCAAAATAAATAAAATGAACATAATGTATATCAAAAAGTGCTGCATTGAAGAGTGTATGGGTACCATAAAAATTCAAGACATATTCCATAATTTTTGGAAAGTAGAAAAAAAAGATTGATTGAGCGTATAGAAAAGAACTGCTCCTTACATTTCACAAAGAATAATTATGATACAATTTTGCAAATATGTAGTTTTAAGACAATTATTGACAGTTTTTACCTCCCGCTACCCTTGGTAAGGGAGGTATAGGGATCGTCGAGGGGATCGTGCTAAAAATCGCATATCGAGATTTTGTAAATGACCACGTTTTAAGGTCCCTAGAATCCAATTTTAACATTTTCACGATAATATGTGTGTGTGGGTGTGGGTGTGTGTGTGTGTGGGTGTGTGTGTATAGATCCTGTTTACGCTCTAACTCAAACACTATCATTCAGAAAATTTTGAAACCTTGTATTTATACCTTATTCTAATATGGAAAGAAGCCATTAGATTTTGGTGTAAATCAGATAACCGGAAATGGCACTTTACTTGAAACCTAAAATAGTTTTTCTCCGAAAAATACCTTTAAATGTAATTTTTTCGAGATTTATGTTATTATAAAAATTAAAGATTATTAATTTTTCTATTGGTTTGCATTAATACTTTTTCTATACATTTTATGGATAAATTTATAAACTTATCTATACCTTAAATCACAGAGTCTGCGCTTTAAACAAACACTACTTGATTAGACAGTTCATACCTCAAATGTATGTAACTGACAGATAAATGTCACTATCAAAGAACTAATCATTTCAAATTAATAATAGTAACGTTTTAAAAAGAACATAGTAAATACATAGAACCATAGTTATATGGAATGGATTTTAATACAGTTTCTAGTATAACAAAAAATGTAAGTATGTGTATTTAAATTAATGAAAATTAAATAGCGGGAGGTGTTGTATTGACTACACCAGATTTTTATAAATAAAGTTTATAGTTTCAATGATTTTACTAATTTTTATCCTTGCAGACTGCATTTCCAAGTCAGAATTGTCATATGTCGAGTTGCGCCACCAGTTGTAATTAATCACGAATAATTAATGAATTGATGTCCCACAAATTTAAAAATTATGTTGATTTGAATTGTTAACATAATTTGGACCAGAAAGCGCTTATTCAAAATGCAAACAAATCTGGCATGTCCTACTGGCCGCCATGACAGGATTCTGTGGATCCCAATGGAAATATAGATTATTAGGCCAGTCGTCAGGAAGAATCAGTGGCGTAACTAAGAGTCCGGGGGCCCGCCCGCAAAAAGTTTTTGGGGCCCGTTTTTAATTGTAGCATTTATCATGAAGTACATACCACAAGAACTTGTGGAAATTGTGACTAGGCTCACTTTCATCTGAGTTGATATGTTAAGAAGCAAAATAACCAGTATTGGAGGGTGAAAATCCAAGATTAGGCACTTTTACATCCCACCAAAGTCATTGTATGTTGTGGCATTTACTATGAAAATGAGATCGGCCTGTTGTTTTTTTGTTTTTTTTAAATGTGCCACCAATTTCATTTTCAAAAAAAAAAAACTGTGCCAGTCCCCTGGTGAAAGTTACAGAGAATTGATTCTTACATTTTTGGTATCCCAAATGAAAGAACTTGGATGCGATAAAATATGAATTAGCAAAATGGATCAGTATCATACAGTCTAAATAACAGCAACTTTGCGAAAATCATTCTTTATCGTTATTTAATCCCACGGTTTGGTAATACACATTGGCCGCCTGTTGTCTTCATTTGACAGCCCCAAACTTCTTTTTATGGGGTTATTTTAAAGGAAAACTCTGGATCAGTTGCAGGAATATATTTGTCAAGAAATCGAAATTCTACCGGCTGAAATGTGGTGGAAAATAAAGAGGTTGATTTTACATAGCGGATAAGGGGCCCCTTAGCCAATATCATTTTTGGAAATAGACATTTAAAAAAGTATCGTATCTAGTCGGAATGTTAAGGGCGAAAATTTGCCGGCATCCTGTATTTTGTGATGCAAGCAAGCCATTTGGTTCACATGTTGCTTAGATCATACCCTACCGATGAAGAGTTGTAGCCACCCTGAATTGCTCCGCAGGCAAGTGTTATTGCGGGTTATATTACACATTCATTGACGCGGTTTTTTTTTTTAAAGACGCAGTGATGCGCAAACCAATGAATCTACAGGGCCGAATCTTTTTAATATTAATTGTAAAATTGTAATGATAATGTATTTGATGATGCAGTGCAAAAAATGAGTTAGGTTACATATAACATGGTGCGCGAGGGGGAAAAATGAGTAGGTATGTAGTACAATAAACCGATTCCAATAGATAAATCTTTTTCCCGATTTAAAACCATATTTACATCTGCTGAACTCCCTAACGACTGGCCCATATTGCGGGAATGTAGAATATATAGATTATCGACATTTTGCCCATTGCTGGGTGTGCCAATCTGCTTTGTACACAGATTTCGGTAATTATGATGACATATAAGTACCGTGCGGGCGTTTACCAGGCGTCACCTCACGGGCAATCATTGCTGGCGTGGAGAGTACACCAGAGGGAATACTTTAATAATAAATAAATCAAAATTTATTAGGATAGTAATGAATTTTGACAGAAAAATACATATAATTTAACTTACTGCATTTCAGATAGTAATAGACTTAGGAGTAAGATGCCGGGCTTACGATTCCGGCTTTCTGATTGGTCTAAATGTAAACCAAGTTTACAGAATCAATATGTAACCTTGTATATTATTTATTCCATTTTGACTTTATAATCTATTTAACAACTTTAAGTAACTGTTTAGTTACTATAGAACTAAAAATGATCCATTTTGACGTTTCGAGCTGTCAAGTATGTCATACACGAAACAAAACTAATTCGTAAGTTTTATGTGTGTAAAACAGGCTGACTTTTTAAGGCCTTATCACACTCAATCATATCTGTAACTCTTTTTCGCTGACTTATTTTATATAACTAACTCGATCTATCACACTGCAAGTTCAAACAACCGTTTTCTCTGACTTTTAGTGGATTTTCATACTTGAAGTTGGTTATAATATGGTTTCTTTAATGACAACATATTTCAAATTTGTTTGACATATCAAATTATTTCAAGCAAAATTAATGAAAACGATGGAAAAAATAATGCAATTGTGGGCAAGCATACTAATTTTATGCGCATCAAACAAAAAAATGTCAACTTCTGCCGTTCCTGCAGTTATATTCTACTCAGTAAAGTTACATTCCTGTACTTGAGAGGCAGTTGCGCATGCGCAGTAGAGAAGTCAGCAATAAATAGTCAGAGGAAATTAAACCGATTCCATGTCATCTGACAACAGGATCCATGACTTCCTTGTAGCTATCACACTGGAGTAAGTCAGCGGTATGAACCGAAGTCGTGGTTAATGCGTGACAAGTCAGAGATATTACTTCTGGTGTGATAAGGCCTTTAGCGCCACTGAGTTTATTCTTATTTAAAAAAAGTTACTTCTCTAACAAGATATAGACCGCAATGAACTGTTCGATAAACCGTTTTGAAGAGTTACATAGGCGTAGGTAGACGTTTTCAGTGGGATCTATTTATGTATTTGTATCATCTGCAAATAAATGTTCTTTATCAAAATTGATATTTATCATATTGTATGGTGACTTCAGCTGATCTCGTAAGATAATTTAGAACTGAAACGATTGATCTCTATCGAATTCATTCTTTTCAACTAATTTTGAAATGAAGTGTAGTAGAGATAAGGTACGAGCAGTGGCGTATTATCGTACAAGCCCAAGAAGCCGGGGCTTGTGGCGCCAAATATTTAGGGGCGGGACGGAGGGCCGTATAATAAATACCTGACTAAGTTTTAAAAAACAATTGATAAAATCTTTAATCTTGATGTAACTGTAAAAAATAAAGTTTTTTTTTTGTGATTTTCTTTTACTAACTACACTATTGTATTCCCCAACCTTTTCGAGAAGCGGGCCACATACTAAATTTTAAAATATATGGAGGATCGGATATTATTTCTTATTGGAAATCCAATTGGATAATAAATGTAAATACTCTTTAATCCGAACCCACGTTAATCCGAACATCCAGTAATCCGAACATCGGGTAGAATCCAAACAAAGATTCTTTAATCCGAACTGCGAGATAAAATTTCTCCGAACGCAACAATAAGCGTGTGTAATTATTTTAAAAAAGAAAATCCTATCAAATTTTGCTTTAGTTTACAGCCATGAAGTGGCGGGATGTAATAACCACATCAGTCTGAGATTGCAAGTGGTCTATATATGTACATATATTGTTTAATAAATAATAATATTTAATATAGGTATCGACGACTGGCGATCAAAGTCGCAATGAACGCCCGAAAGCAAACAAAAATTTAAGAATTTTTAAAAATTTATTTATTATTCATTAGGACTCTTATACCCCGATTAAAAATAATATTACATAGCAGTACGAAGAAATAATGTAAATTATATTTAAGAAAAAAATTAAAAATATAAAACAATCATTATGATTTTTGTTTCTATTTCTTAATTTCAACGTTATTTGTTCTTTGAAGTCCCGTTATAATTTTTCCAAAACTTTCTAAATTGACGTTTTTTACACTTATCTATACAAATTCAGTAATCCGAACAAATCGTTAGTCCGAATACCCCCTTACATTTAGTAATTCGGATTAAAGGGTCTCTACTGTAATCTTAAATTATACTTATTTCGTTTGCAGAATATACGTTCATAAATTAATATATTTTTTGGCGAAATTTTTTATTTTCGGTTATTTCGATTCTGTCATTAATGCACAAAATTCATCAAATTTCCATTCTTAAATAGTAACTTCATCATTAGCTTGAAGATCAAAAAGTTCTAATTGTAAATTCTCAACATCGCTGATTACAACATCAAAAGGATTTTGAAAAAACAGAAATACTTGTGAATTACTTTTAAAATCATTGAATTGATTCGCAAAATCTTCCTACAATAATATAATATTTTCAATATAGTCATATTAGTACGGCATGGAAAGTGAGGAAATTCTTTTGAACAAGTTAATTTAAAAAAAAATAGTTGTGAATAAAACAAAAATTACAAAAAAATGCACATACATTAAGATTAGTTGAAAAATTACCGCGGGCCGTAGATTAGAGACCCCTGGTACAATGGAATAATTTTTAGTTTTTCTGTTTACATTTTGGTTATAGTACGTAACCCAATTATGTTTTAAAATTAGCATATTTTCTTTTGATTCCATAAAGTTTATGTCTACTTACATATATTTAAGTACCTGTATTAAATAAAAAAAAACTCTTAATCAAAAAGGGCGCAAAATTTTACCGTCTTTGTTGCTTAATACGCCACTGGGTACGAGTAATATATTAATAATGCTACTATATTCAATATTGAAGTAGGCACCGTTAAAAAATATAAGTTCACTTGTTGATTTGTAAAAATCAATCCAAATTGTATCTCTCATATAATTCTTAAATGATAGTTATAACCGAGGTTACAACGCAATGATATTGAACATTTTATCTTATTTTTACCCTTTTTTACGTTTGTTTTTTTCGTACCCTGTCGATCCTCTGTGGGATAAAATAAAGAGATATCAATAGAATCAGATCAACTAATGTTAAACAGCAGCGGAAGAATTTGCAAAACATTCAGAAATCATTTTCTAGTGATGTTTTAGAAAAACTAATTCAAAGAATACCTATAGAGCATAGAGTGTGTCAAACCCCTCTACATCATCAAAGTTACAGGAGCTCGATGTTTATAATAATTTTCTATTTTGAGTATTTTGTAAAAAATAACCAAAATAATTTCGAATATATTATTTTTTTATTGCATTATCCGTTGCCGTAATTATCAGGTAGAGTCCGTGCGTTCAGAGAAAAAACCGGTGCACAGCACAAGCCAAAATTCACCCGGGCGAGTCCAACTTGTGAAAGTAGGGATGGTACGATATTGTGACAGGTAGTAGCTGTATGTTGGGTATTGGTAATAGATATAAATATGGACAAAGATATTCAATCAAACGTCTTTTGTGCGAGTAATAATTATATGTATTCTTGTTTATGAATTTTATGTATCGTAAATGATAATAATAATAAAATTAATAACATTTAAATATTCAGTTAAATGTTTTTTCAGCGAGTATTAATAGTCAACATTTGTAGGTTGGGTAATACAACTTCTACTGCGCCGATTTGTTTTTTCTCTAAACGCACGGACTCTACCTACCTACATCCATATTTTTGTGCTGAATGCGTATTTTCATTTTAAATTTCTGTTCATAATCCTGGTAACATGTCTGTTATTTGTCACAATTAATATGTAAGTTACTTGGTCCAAGGCCTATCCGTTGTCAAATAACAACAACAGATGAGTTCATTACCAACAATTACGCTTGGCTGAGTTTGTAGCCTCACCTCGGCGAGGCCAAGTCAAATTGACCCAGCAAACATTACAACCCTGGCTTCCATCCAATCGTTTTAAAATCTCATCTTTTATCTCTGCACACTGCACCACCAATTTGCATAATTCCAACGCATAACTACCTTCTCCATCTCTCTCAAACACACGCTAAAGAATGCAGAGAAAAAAGATGGAAAAGAAGTAATTGTTTTGTTGTAGTAATGTTTTTCATTTAATGCGTAGGTAGGAATCATTACTGATACCAAGAATCGTGAATATGGGCAGTTTGCAGAATCATATTTGAGAGAATGGATTCATATTTCTTTTTTATAGTGCAGTGGAAATTATTATATTATTGCGATGTTGTATCTAATAATAATATATTTTTGTCCTAGTTTTGAACGAATCTTTTTTATTTCATTTGCAGAACAGACAGACAAAATTTTTATATAACAATCTGACAGGACAACAACCTTTTGATGCTTTCCTAAACTACAATAATAATACAGATCTAAAATATAAAAATGTACAAGCTATGGTAATAATTAAACTGGTTAAAGTTACTAATCAATCGTAACAAAATATTGTGTTTATCTCTGATTGAAATTGAAAATTTCTTGCAGACCTCGACTAGTTTCGAGAATAAAGCTTTTTCATTTCATTCACTTTCTTGTACTCAAATCTTTGCAGAAACTGTAAAACTCATTCAATTTAAATCAAAATATGAAGCGAGTTTTTTTATTCACCAATGGATCGTGAGCATTGCGTAGAGATTCATCAGTCTATTTTTTATTCAGCGATTAAAAGTATAAACCCAAATTCACATTAGTTGGCGTATTTGTTAAATATATTTATCGTGACTTAAATAGTATTATTTCTAATAATAATTGATGTCTTTATTACCTTCCGTCATATTTTTAGGTAAGGAAGGTATTGTTTTTTGTCAAAAAATTAGATGGCGAGTTTTTAATAAATAAGCACGTTTTAGAGTCCCTAGAATACGATTTTACTATTTTTGCGATGATGCCTGTATGTCTGTATGCCTGTGTGTATGTACGTATATATATATATATATATATATATATATATATATATATATATATATATATATATATATATATATATATATACATATATATATATATATATATATATATATATATATTGTAACGTTTTTATTTATTTGGGTGAAGTGTAAATATTAGGCAATTATTATTAATTAAAATTAAGTGTTTATTAAACTATAATGCAAGTTACTATTACTAATATTAAACAATTATTAAAAACTAATTAAGACTAAAACTATAATTAAATAGGTAACACTATTTATTTCACCAATTAACACTACTATTTACTTCCACGATATTACAAATTATTTATTTCACTACGCGTTCCAATCTTAGACTGTCGGTCTGTTGCAGTCTCTTATAGACTGTTTACGCGATATTTATATCACTATATACTTATATCACGTTCAACTGTCCGCCTACCGAGGTACTGTCACCGTATACCTAGCTTCCCAGTACTCTTAAACACTACCGAATATTCTCTTTAACAGCTATCCCGGTATACCAGTAACTTCCCGACTCGCCGTTACTGTCCTTGTACACTATAGCTTCCCAATACTCGTCAACACTACCGAGTATTCACGTCCACAGCTATCCCAGTATACCAGTAACTTCCCGAGTACCTATTCGACACCAACTACATACGCTCACTACGATACTGCTGTGCTTCTCACTAACACTTCATTCTCTAACACTCCATGTAACTAACTAACTTCTCGAGCATAGCAGCGTCCCTTTTTATACAGCTTGTGAGGTAACTTTTCCCTAAAGGGTAAATTGAGTCACGGATACTCCACAGGGATATTCTTTTGGGAGGCCGCCAGCTTTTAAACAGTGGAGACGGGCAGAGTTGAAAACCATAGGAATGGTTATAAAAAAGGGATAAGGGCGCCACGTAATTTTTAACCTCAAAATTACGAAAAGGACGGTACCAAACAAAATACTTAGAGATCTTACCTACCGTAACGTTGTTGCCTGTAAACGACTGAGGTTAGCGAAATAAAAGAAATAATTTAATAAAATAGAATTTAATGAAAGGCAAGTTAATGCGTGCTTAAGGCACGGTGAAAAATTGTAAATGTACAATAAAAAAAATTAATCTAAGTTGTAAAAAAGTAGTAATATCATAATTACACAAATTATTGAACCCTAAACCCATAACCCAGTTTCGGGCGCGGCGTATATACATTTACAGCTATTCGAAATGATATCAGTTCAAACGTGGGCTTCATGCAAATAATACGCGCGTTCTTGCTGAATTATAAGTTGCAACAATTGGGCAACAATTCACACATATAAAAATATCAAGAAAGTGTTATACACAAAAATAGTTCTGCAACAATAAAACAACAATGAGCTGATGGCTCCAATGACATACAATCATTTTCATAAAAAATAGAACAAAAGTGTCAAAATAAAAACTTACAGTGAATACACTGTAGTAACAGTCCTCCACGGCAACACACAACTTTAAAACGCAACTTCAGTTCTTCCACGCAAAAATATCCAAAACGGAAGAACGATCTTGAATGAAGTTAAATGTACTTAGCTCATGTGACGTATGCAGGGCGGAAAGGGCTATGGAGTCTGGCGCTGTCGACGGATGGAACTCAAGCTGGCTGATGTCCCAACAAACGAAGATGCGGTTGTAGAGCAGCCAAATCATCCCTCGGAGATTAACTGCCAGAAGGAAATGTAATGCCCATGAATCCAAAATGGCGCATCACCGAAAAACCAACACTGGACAGTCAAAACGGCACTTCGACGCTATCAAAATCCGCTCAATAGCGAAACCAAAACAATATTGGTTCAAAACGACAACGATCGAAACACTCCACTGTTGCATCGACAGAAAAACTACACAAATATCTACGCCGAACAAAGGCCTTGTGCCACAAATACGTTGGTCAAAAAACACGTCCTTCCTGCATCACATCAGGAACTAAAGTCCATGAAGTCGGAAACTTTTACACGGGCAATCAAATTGGTGGCCGGAAACACACAACGCTACAGCAAAACAAAAAAATAACATAAAGAAGAAATACAAAAAACGAACGCGCACGCCGCTGACATGCCAAACAGCATCAAACCTGCCAAAAATGTCAACAAAACTTCAGAAGGTCGCTACAGAATGAGTGTTTGGAAGAATTGTTAAATAAAATATAAATAGGGCGAAAATAATCAACATAGAATACAGGTAAGTTACTAAATAGAAGTGAAACATATTTTACATAAGAGATACACAATGTAGGAACCAATGAAACACTAAACACAAACAATAAAAAGGAGACATGAAGTTGCAAAGAAGATTGATTAGATAGAACACTAACTAAAGATGTTATAACAATTGAAAAACACAAGGAATATAAGGGATTGACAGAATAACAGTAAAGATTCGACGAGGGAAATCCAGATTTAAGTTTGCCTACGTAGCCCGGCTGCTAGCGCGATTGCGTCATCGCTATAAATAGACACTCGCTTACAGCGGTGGCGACGGCGGGCGTTCCACGTTACATATATATATATATATATATATATATATATATATATATATATATATATATGTGTGTGTGTGTGTGTGTGTGTGTGACGATTTTTTCTCCGTCGATAACTCCAACACTACAATTCTAAAAATTATATTTTTTTCGTATTCCTCTTCGTTACATCCATATGAAGAGCTGATTAGATTTTGGTTATAATTGGTCAACCGGAAGTATCCTCATTAGATATCATTTTTTCACATTTAATGTTATTATAAATATTAAAGAACATTTTATTCTCTATACGATTTGAATACATTTTATACTTCATATTCAATGGATATTGGAAACAGCTAATAAATATAATTTAAAAAATTCTGATAGGCAGATGTCATTGTCAAGTGCGATTGACATAGTATGTTTGTGTAATAATTTTACTGCAAATATAGAATAAATTCTAAGAACTGACGGAAGGTAATGTGCTGGCCACATCAGATTTTTATATTTTGTTATGAAACTTCCACTAAACTGAAAGCGATTTGTAGTTTTAAAAATCGTTAAACCCGAGGTTAAACCGTAATATTTTTTAAACTAAGTATATCCCCAAATTCAATGTTTAAATTTAATTGTCAAATAATTTCTTGTATATTGATGTAGTTAGCAGAAATCAAATTGTTGGATGACCTATTGATATTTGACCTTGTTCGCTGACCAAGAGTCTGCTGAATGCTCCCATTAATTGGCTAAAAATGAAAACATAGTTTAATATCATATTTTCTATAAATAAATTATTTTAATATAAGTATTCGTAGATACCAATAATAAACAATTGAGATTTTTTACAAAAGCCGAACATTTCCTAAAATTTATAATTTCACGAAAGAAAAAAACTCATTACAAAACCGTTTATTGTATGGCTGGAAATTTTTCTCTGTGTATAATTAGCATAGAAACAAGTGTTCAGTTTAAAATTTTATTTTATGGAACCTTAATTTAATAAGAAAACAAGAAATTCTGCACTTGTTAGGTTTTTGAAGACATTTTGAATTTATCAGTTAAAATTAAAAAAATAATTTCAAACATTTTGAAATACAAAGGAGGCCAAATTGAATCTTATAGAATTACAAACGTAAATAGGGAAAATTATATTGTACTCGTATTTTTATTCTGTAATTGGGACATTAACCCCGATTCTGTAAGGACGTTGTTAAATCTTATCAACGTTGTTAAAAATTATAACTAAAGAAACAAATGTATAGCCTGTCATTTGCTAGCGTAATGTTTCTAAAACTTTCTTACAGAATTGGTACGATTATGTCCTGTTTGATAACAAAAATAAATAATAATAATTGTCTTGGTTTTTAACAAAACCTTATAACTTACAATGTAACGCGACCGGAATGAAATGACGTAAACCGGAAACTTTAATAATCAGACTTTGTCAAATGTTACTAATTTAAAAATATTTGTCATGTAACACAATTAGATTTTCTCCAATTTAATAAGGTACGATCATCGGAAACTCAGACATTAAATTATCTCGATTATTACTCGCCCTTATTAACACACTAATTAATTAAATGTCTATAAATTTCTTTTTACTTGGAATAATTGTTATTTACTAATACATAATTATAAAAAGTAATCGATATTAATATGATAATTATTGAAGAAAAGAGAATAAAGTTTTCCCTGTTTTAAATCCAAGCAAACATACTCGTATCCTATGTAAATGCACTTCACTTCAATAAACAAAATTCAAAAATACACGTCCAGTATTCCTTCTATATATGTCCATATTTCACCAGTGTATCAGAAATCAATCTAAAAAATTCGTGCGCCCTTTAAAAAGTTGCAGAGCACAAGACCCTTTTATCCCTTCGCTGCCCGAGGCGTCGTGAATTTCAATGTTGCGGATCTCTCGTTCGTTCTCTGGCGTATATGACGGAATATATTCACGTACGGTATGGTACGAGTACATGTAGATTCAGCAAAACGCAAAGGGACGCATTTTCAAGCACGGAGGACAGCTAATAAGATCGCACTGATAACCGATTGATCAGAGTACCAATTATACAGGGGAAATGCTGAAGGGTTTTTGCAAAGCAAACATTGGAAGCAAGGTTGGAAAGACTTAATTGATTTCAGATAAAAAATTAATGAAGGGGTTTCTCATCTGTACTGTACTATACTCTTAACTAATAGATGCTTTAATAATAAATATTTAAAATTACTGCCTACTCTATTTCAATTGTAATATCTACTTCTAATTAAAATTTGTTTACATACAGGGTGTTTACAATTTATGCACTTATTCTATTACAAAACTTTTTTTGATATTCAAAAACTAAGTGCCGTTTATTTGAACCACTGGTTTGGCATTAAATTTTAATATTTGTTTATTTCTCACGAAAATACAGTTGGACCTCTTTAATCCGAACTAATAATTGCACAGGTTGATCCGGATTATCGAAATGTTAAGATTATCGAACAAATTATATCCATTTTCTTAATTCTCTAAGAACTTCCACATTCTCACAATAAAACATGCTTTATTTTCAAATATACAATTAAAAATCAATTGTACTTACTACATATGAATAACAAAATAAAGTACATATAGGCATATTACATAAATCTATACTAACGTCATTAGTAAATCTAACAAACTGTGAAAAATTCGGTGATTTTGCTCTGTTTAAAGCTCGCTTCTTCTGCCTTTTTGGCACTTTTTTTCATTTCCGATAGAAATAGAATGTGGTGTTCCGATTCATCATTTTCTTCAGCCCACTTCAAACAAGTTTCAAAACTTCTGACTGCCTCTTTGTGCTTTACATGTTCTGGTATCACTTCTACTTCTTCGTCGGAGCTTGATTCATTTTGAATATGTTCTAAAATATCCATATCATTTATGGATTCCCATTATCCTTCATGTTCGATAGCCCATTCAAGAGCTTCTTGTCGTGTGACATCTTCAGAAATTTGGTTTATTAGCGCAGTAACCTCGTTTATTTGTCTTTCTATACCCTCCAACTCCATTCTGTTCATCCGTTATAATAGTGGAAGATTATCATCTTTAGTCTAACCACCATCAAGAAGTGGTGTAAGAAGTTTAGTCTAGAACTTTTCGATAAGTTCCGGCCTCACATCTTCTCATCCTCTTGATAATCCAATAACAACATCTTTCAAATTAATTTTCTTCAGTTCTGTAGAAATACCTGCACCATCAGAAGCAACATTTTTTTTAAACGCCTCTTTCGGTAATTTTACTTGATCGCTTGAAACACATTTTGGTCCATCGGTTGCACTAAGGGAGTTACATTTGGCGGCAAAAACATTACAATATTTTTTTTATCTTCAGAATATAAGTCTTCAGGGTGTCCTGGGGCATTGTCTAAAATCAAAAGTGACTTGGCTTCTACATTCAGCTGTTGCATTTTTTTCGCACTGCTGGAACAAAATATGTGTAAAACCAGTCCTTGAAAATTTCTCTGGTAACCCAGGATATTTTCTGTCCTTGGTACCTCACCGGCAGCAATTCATTTCCAAAAGCTCGTAGCTTTTGAGATTTGCCCATTACAAACAATCTCATTTTGTATGTGCCGGAGGCATTACAGCAGGGCATAAATGTAACTCGTTGCTTGCTCATTTTTCTACCTGGACCTGATATTTCAGTTTGGTGAGCAAGTGTTTTTTGAGGAATTAATTTCCAGAAAAGTCCGCTTTCGTCGGCATTGTAAATTTGATCTGGACACAACTGCATTGCTGCTATTTTATTTCGAAACGCGTTTTTAAATGGCTCAACAGCAGCCTCATCACTTGATAATTTTTCTCCTATAATTGATAGCTGTCGAATTCCATGTCTATTTTTGAATTTATCGAGCCATCCGGAGCTACCTTTGAAATTGTCATCGTTGTGAGTCTGACCAAAAAAGAATAGTGCTTTTTCGCACAAAATTTCTCCCGATATGGACATATTAAAATAATTCAATTTTGTGTTCAAAAAATCATACATATGTACAGGTGTCTCATTTTCGATGTTTTTTAAGGTATCTCGGGTAATATTAATGATAGATCAATACTGTTTCCACATTCCAGGGTCAACTTTTCCAGAGAAGTTTAATAGTCACCACAGTCATTTTTTTATCTTCTTTTGCTTTTTCGCTCATTTTGAAAATATATCATATCTTATTTATTATGATAGTTAGAGGAAAAATATTTTTACAAAATTTTTACTGTTTTTTAGATAGAATAAAATGGCGTAATTAGATTTTTTGAAAACTTCATAATTCTCGAGATATAACACAAACTTATGATTTTTTAAATGGGAACCTATGTTGAAAATAATCTCGTCTTTTTGCTTAATTTATAAGCTTTTCAATGATATATAACAAGTCTATATTCTTTTGTTTTAAACATTAATAAAAGACGAATTATTAATTTATTGGGGTGACACTATTAGAAATTATTATGAAACAAATAAAAAAAATTGTTACAGATCATTTGTCTTTTTTGATTCTATATCTATTAATTGTGTTCTCAAAATTATTCTTAATTATTTTCGGGTTAGTTAAATTACTATTTATCTACGTTATAGTTAGCTGTGACACAATCCGTAAAAAAAACGGTTTAATATTCCTTTGAAGTAAATAAATTGAAAAAATGAGTAAAATTGAAACAAATACTATTAGAAATATGCAAATGATGATCTGTAAGAGATTTTTCATCTGTTTCTTAATAATTTCCAATATTTTCACCCCAATAAATAAATAATTCGTCTTTTATTAATGTTTATAACAAAAGAATGTAGACTTGTTATATATCATTGAAAAGCTTATAAATTAAGCAAAAAGACGGGATTATTTTCAACATAGGTTCCCATTTAAAAAATCATAAGTTTGTGTTACATCTCGAGAATTATGAAGTTTTCAAAAAATCTAATTACGCCATTTTACTCTATCTAAAAAACGGTAAAAATTTTGTAAAAATAATTTTTCTGTAACATAATACATAAGATATGATACATTTTCAAAATGAGCGAAAAACGAGTTTTTGCCTGTAGCTCAGAAACAAATGAAGATCGAAAATTCCTGTGGTTACTATCAAACTTTTCTCAAAAAGTTAACCCTGCAATGTGCAAACGGTTTTGATCTATCGTTAATATTACCCGAGTTACCTTAAAAAACATCTAAAATGAGACAACCTGTACATAGTCAATCATCTTTTTACCTCTAGATCTTTGCTGTAAAAATCGGGTACTAAAATATGAAGCGAAGTTCAAATAAATTGTTCCTGTAGCAGAACTATTAATATTTTTAAAAATTCAACACCATACAGTAAAATGAAATTATAAAATCAAAGCGTGAAAACATCTTTTTATGTTAAACGAAACAATGATTTTTCGTTTACATATTTGACATTAATTTAGTTTCCTAAAATTCCGCTCATGTCGCATGTTATTCTGCGGGTCCCAATAATGACAAAATTACGTTTATTTTCAAAAATATTTTTCACCCAAATTAACACAAAATATCGAAAATAATTTAGTTACTTTCATGATTACTATATCAAAATTCAAAGACACCAAAAATTGTCGTTCAGTAATTTTATGAATTACATTGCTCACCTTAGTAAACTCTTCAGCGTACTCCTCACTTCTGTGACTGTAGAGTAAAGTCTATGAATTCTGCCCTGGAAAATTTATGATACTGGAGTATTTCACAATTTAATTTTTGTCTCTAAATTTTTAAAATACTTCAATAAAGTATACAGAAACAAAACTAAAGAAAATATTCATTAATATTTATAAGTAATTAAAGAAGTGCACGATTAACCAAGTATTAAGAAAATCTAATTTGCCCTTCGTATAAAATATATTACAAATGTACAAGAACAAGTCGATATGACATCACCGTGAAAGTTAAAATTAGATTCTTGAGACTGAGACTATCTGTTTGCGTTGCTTTTATGAAGCTACAGTATGAAATTAAGTGCATCTCGGTTGTCTTACACTATTTTTATTCATTGCAGGATATGAAGTACGTCCCTCTTCCTGAATGGCGTAGTTTTTGTAAAAGGAAGAAAAATTTGACTTGAAAGACGTAAAGAAACCAAAGCAACACTGCGAAGGTAAGAACAGCTATTCATCCATTCTAAGAACAGTATTTTTTCTCCGTAGAGTAAAAAACCTCATCTTTTGTGTTTATTCCCTGTCAATATCTCACACAGGGGGCATTTTTCCCTAAGTAAAATTTTTATAAGAAAATACAGAATGTATAAAAACGTGTATATGTGTACGGGTGTCCGGATTTCGAAGGACACCATTAGGATCTCGGAAAGTATAAGAGATACGACTTCGGTAAAATAGGACATGTGATGCGCCTTTGGGGGGCATTTTAAATGAGCTCTTGTTTTCACAAAAAAACTCATGGGGTACTAGAAAATGACGGTAAACTAAATTTGCTCAATATTTTCATTTTGAAATTACTTCTAATCTACCAATAACCGAGAAAAATGTTTCAAACAAAAAAAAATTTATTGGTCAACCAGTGGCTTAAGAATAGTATATTATGTTATTAGGAGTAGAAAGCGGTCTTTTTGTGTTGAACCCAGCTATTGCGGCCGAGGCGCCAGCCGAGGCTAGGCAAGCTGGGTAAAACACAAAAAGGGCGTTCTACTCCGAATGACATATACTATTTTTTCTTTAAGTGTTTCAAAGATTTTTTGACATTTTTTTTCGAATTTTTTAATTAAAGTGTTTGCAATTTCAGCCGAAGTTGGCTGTGTACACTGCAAAACAAAAGCGATACAACTGTCAAATAACAAATTTCAATATAATCTGTGTTGCTGTGACGACTGCCGCCGCCAGCGGTGAACTAAGACACTAACATTTTTTTACTAGTACAACAATAAGAACATTTTTGTACTAGTAAGACAATGAATATCTTCTATAGTGTGTGTACAGTAGCATAATATGAATATTATAATACGCTTGAAGAAAAAATAATTTTTCTATCAGTAAAAACTTACATTTTTTTTAAATGGAACCCATGTTTGGATTATACAAATCTCAAGTAACAAAATATTACCAAAAATCATGTAAGAATGTAGCTCATTCTAGTATCAATCAGCATGCTATTGAATATTCTTATTCCGAAACACAGGAAAAAATATCAAATAGCACAAAATTACATTGGTTATGTTCTCTACACGACAACTTTGATAATAAACGAAATTCGCACACGTAGAACTTAGGGTAATAAGTCGTGTTATAGTTATTTATTATCTGAGTGTGGAATATATCATATTAGTCACGAAAGAAAAAGTTTAGCCACGTAGCCCGCAGAGCGAGTGGCTAATTTTCTTTAGTGACTAATATACATTCCACACGAGTGTAATACAACGTTTTATCCAACACTTTTTAAAAAAGTTCTTAAATCATTTTTATGTTTTCATTCATCGTTTCGCACTGACAAATCAATTAATCTAGTATTTTAAATTAAAAAATAGCCATTGAATGGTTGTTATGGTTTTTTATATTCTTATTGAAAAAAATTTGCTATACTGTCATTGGGAATTACTTGAAAGAAATACATTAAATTGGGTGAAATTGAGTACTTTCGTTTAAAACGTATTCACTTAGAAGCACAAGCAGCATCTTTGAATTTAATTCCGAAGCATGTAACCACTAACCCGTTTCTCGTTTTCGTTTCATCAGCTGTACGTGACAGCTGTCATTGTGTAAAGATAATTAACCTATTTTAGAATAAATGTTAATATTAATTTAAATAAATAACTTTCACAATATTAAATTATTTCAATAATAAAATAATAATGTAAAATTGCTTTTTATTTATATTTAAAAAAAATACAAAAGTCAGTAATAGTTCCTCCGTTACTTCTAAAATATTCTCTTACGGAGTGACTAATGTTGTTCATTAGTTGTTTCAAATAACCATAGTAACAAGTAACAAGTATATTATAAGTCGGTGTTGGATAAATATATTTTATCTATCAGCGTGGGATTTTATACCAATGGAACAAGAAGGCTATTATAAATATCTAAAATAAGTGCGATATGGTTTACTACATTATTAACGCAATATATCCCACTTAAGCGTAAATAACTATTACCGGTTTCAGGATATTAAGCCCGGGTTTACATACACAAAATTAGGCTGGTAACTACGTAATAATAGTATTGGTACGGTAATAATAATACCATACTGACATGTAAACAACAGTACAAAATGAAAATAAAATAAAATGCTCTTCACTAATGCAAACAGATAACGTTTGTGTATCGTTCTTAAAACAATTTACTTTATTCTACAATAATAAACATAAGGAATAAACAAAGCACATAATTTGAATATTTATCATACTGACATATGTCAAAATATTTGTTCTGTTTATCATTAAGCATATTGATGATAATAAAATTTTGAATGCTCAACAATTGGCTTTAGATGCAATAAATCTACTACTCAAGCTGTTCTTAATATTATGAACTTTATAGTCGAAGGACTTTGAGTAAACAGCACATAATAATCACTTTATGTGATCTGTCTAAGGCGTTTAACTGCGTGTCTCACGATTTATTAATTAAAAAGCTTCAGTTCTAAGGTATTGAGGGAATAGCTTTTCATATTTTTAAGTCCTATTTACAAAAACGTGTTCAAAGTGTATTCATCGAGAGTAACTTTTCAAATTATTTAAATGTTATGTATGGAATTCCCCAAGGCCCTCTTTTATTCATCATTTATATCAATAATTTTACAAATTTTATGAAACCAATTAATAGTGTACTTTTTGCGGATGACACATTGATTATTAGAGGCCATCCAGATTTTCAGTCTCTTGACATTGAAAGCTCGAATAGTCTTCTAAAGGCTGAATCCTGGTTTTCATCAAATAAATTACTGCTCAATAAAGATAAAACTCAGAATCTAACAATAGCCACTAAACCTGAACTGAATATGGACTCGTCTGTTAATATTCTTGGTATACATATTAACGGCGGTCTTAATGGTAATGCTCATGTATTATCTGTACGTAACCATCCAGCCAGTATACTTTTTATCTTCCGTCACCTTTCGGTAAGGAAGGTATTTTATTTGGTCAAAAAATTCAGTGGTGAGTTTTTGATGAATAAATACGTTTTAGGGTCCCTAGAATAAGATTGTACTATTTTTACGATGACGTGTGTGTGTGCGTGTGTGTGTGTGTGTGTGTGTGTGTGAGAGAGAGAGAGAGAGAGTGTGTGTGTGTTTGTGTGTGCGTGTGTGTGTGTGTTTGTGTGTGTGCGTGTGTGTGTGTGTGTGTGTGTGTGTGTGTGTGTATCTGTATGTGACAAAATTTTCTATTGCTGTAACTCTAACACTACAATTTCAAAAAGTATAATTGTTTTGTATTCCTGCTCGTTACATCCATATGAAGAGCTGATTAGATTTTGGTTATAATTGGTCAACCGGAAGTACCCTCATTTGAAGATTTTAACAGTTTTTCTTGAAAAAACTATGTTAAATATGATTTTTTCACATTTAATGTTATTATAAATATTAAAGAACATTGTATTCTCTATACGATTTGACTGCATTTTATACTTCATATTAAATGGATATAGAGTTATAAAATTATAAAGAAATTAAATTTCATAAATTAGCCAGCTATGCTAGAAACAGCTACTGTATTAAGAAAATTATGATTGAAAGATGTCAGTGTCAAGTGCAATTGACATATTCGTAGTATATTTGTGTTATAATTTTACGCGAAATATAGGATCTTTTTGCTCGAAACTTTCTGTATGGAATTTGTATAAAATACATACAACTGTCGAAAGGTAATGTACATACAAGAAATTTAGAATCTTTTGCAAGGAATTTTCTGTATGGATTTTATAGAAAATACAAACGTATTTACGAAAATTCTACCGGTAAATACCGTATCTACCGACTGTGTTCGAAAATACGAGTGGTAAAATATCTACCAGATCCATCTACCGGATACATGAAGAATCTAATCTCAAAAAAAGGTAGTGATGCAAAGCGAAGCGCCCGCGTTAAAAGTGGAAATGTGTTCAAAGTAGGACTCTGTTCAGTTTGTTACTACTACTACGTCAAATTTCTAACTTGTTTTAAATTTTCAAATTTTTTCATAGTTATGGATCTACCCTGTTTACCACTTGCGTTCTTAAAATATCGATCCGGTAGCTATAACCTAATAAAAAGCTGTTTACCTGTAACAGTTCACCGGTAGAATTTTCGTAAATACCTCATATAACTGACGGAAGGTAATGTGCTGGCCACATCAGATCTGTATTATTTTGTATGACGTGCTGAAGCATTTTAAAAATGTATTACAGTGAATAAATATCTAATCTAATCTAATCTAATCTAATCATAGCATCAATTTTCTGAAAAAGTATGCACCTGGTTAGGTTTTATACAATGGTCCGTTTTTGTTAAAATTTCTGAAGAATTTCCTTTGCTAATTGGATCAGCTCGTTGTTTAAAATACCCTTTCATTCTCCTGTTGTAATAATGTAAAAAGATATCCTCTCTAAAAAGATGCTTTGTGGAAAAATCCTGACATGTCTGTTTATTTTTATTTTTAGTTAGCTCAATTTTATCTTTCATAGAAGACATTTGTATGCATGTGGTCGTATCCCTGAATAGATTTTCAATCCGATTATATTGAATGCCAGACATTCAACTATGCAAATATGTCAAACTATTTTATTTTTCTTGAGTCGTAAAAAAATTATTTGCTTCACATAGAAATATTTGCTCGATGTTATTACGAATGAAACCAGTAAAACCGTAAAGCACTCTATTTAGAATACTGTGAATAAACAAGTTTGTTTTATAACCTGTTAAAAACGATCAGTGCTGCAATATGACATTATTTTATTACTTTTTGATGTGCAAATTTTTATTCATTTTATGGTTATTAATATTTTACTCGTAGGTACATGCTTTAATATTATTGTTTGATGATTTGTTAAATTTTTATTTATTACATGAAAATTTATTGTTCAGATTTAATAAAAATCACAATGGGGTCCAATACTTATTTTTAGATTTATTTTTTCTGAAAAATTTATTACACTTTCCAAATGTGTACGGTTATTGAAATATAATTTTACTAAATAGGTTATTCCTGTTCCTACTAAATCAAGATGAGAGAAATTTGTAAATAAAAGCTAATGTTTATGATTAATAATAAATATTAATATAAAAATAAAATGATTTTATTAAAATAATTCAAAAACAAGGGTGCTTTTTATGTTGTAATATCACGAATATGAATTATTTTGATTGACGACTGAAGACCGCCACTGCCAATCTCAAAGAGTTTTTATTTGATTAAAATTTAAATTCATTTGCACTTTCATATTATATTGTAATATGAATTTGTTTTACATAAACATAATTTTGAAATATCATGTACTTCAAGAACATTTAGATCCCCGAAGCAAACAGTTTAAGGTAAAACTCATATTCGTGACATTAAATGTATTTTTTTAAACTTTGAAAAACCATAACTTGTTCTTTAATAGGAATTTTTCCCGGATTTTCACTAATAGTCTTATTTCTACTTATATTAATCAAAGGAACTTATTATAAACAAAAATGGTGGATTCCACTATATTTACAAATAATGTCACACATGTTCGTCTTCTAGTAACAAAAACAAGATCTAAAGTTATTTACATCTGTCAGCAATATTAGCCAGACACATGTTTACAGTGTAAAATTTTGAATATTCTGCTTTCTGCATTCATATAGAGAGTTGATTACATTTTGGGTAAAATTGGATAACCGGAATATAATCCAATTATTTTAAATTTTAGTATTTAAGACTTTTATATCAAGGGGAACAACATTAGATTTTGGCTAAAATTAATAAACCAGAGGTGATACTAGAAGCTCTCAACAGATTTTCGTGAAAATATATTATGATATACTAAAAAAAAAAATTCAAATTTGGTATTTTAAGATTTTTATAGTAATTAGAACATGTTACATTTTTTCTAAAATTGAAAAACAGGAAGTGATACTTTAAGCATTGAACAGATTTCCGTGAAAAATAAAATATGATATATTCTAAAACTTGTCAAATTTAGTATTTAAGACTTTTATATAAACGGAAGCAACATATTAGATTTTGGCTAAAATTGATAAACCGGAAGTGATAGGTACTTTATTTGAAGTTCTGAACAGATTTTCGTGTAAAATAAATTGATACAATCCAAAACTTTTCAAATTTGGTATTTAAGACTTTTATATTAACGAGAACGACATACTAGATGTTTGTAAAATTAATAAACCGGAAGTACAACTTTACAGGAAGTTATAAACAGATATTCTTAAAAAAATATATTAAAACATGATTAAAAACTTCTGACATTTGGTATTTAAAACTCATGTATAATTTGAAACAACGTTATATTTTGACTATATGATAAACCGGAGGTGGTACTTAATTTAGAGCTTTTCGAGGAAACACATAATAAAATATAATCTAAAATTAGGTATTACAGACTTTTCTATTTATTGGAACAACAAATTAAATTTTGTTTACAAACGATCAACCGTAAGTGATACTTTACTTAAAGCTCATTGCTATTTCAAACATGTAATTGACGGGATTTCATGTGTTGGCCACATCAGATTTTTTTAATTTTTAAAGATCAATTGGTGTTGTTACACTTTTTAATTGTTTTAAATGCAATATAAATATTTTATTTCATAAACGAAGACGAAATCTGTAATAAAACCCCAAAAAATGCATTTGAATTTTTTGCTTATACGTGTAGTACCAATATAACGCGTATACGCGTGCACTTAAACCATGCCTACCTGAATAAAACAGGTCAAAACATGTCTTGCATGGCACTGTGTAAATAGCTTAAAACTGATATTTTATTTTTCGTGCATCTTAAACAGAAACTTATTATATAAATAAATTTTGGCTCATTTGATGCAGTTTTTAATTCTGAACATTTTTTTGTATTTACACTTTAGTTTTAAAATTAATAGGGCAAAATTTACACATATATGAATTCCATAAAAAAGTAGACACCCGGTATATGTATATTATTATATTATATTACCATACCATAGTAGAATTTTCTTCTTGTTACCTCTGTATGTAAGGTATCTAAAATAATTTGAAAAACAATTGATTTTTCGACAAAAAATGTATTATTTTATAAAATTTTATTTGTATCAATGATTTAAAAAAATCAGTTGATTTAAATCGTGATATAAATGAAATGATTTAAATCAGGCCAACCCTGTACCATTATAACACGGAAGAGTTTTTTTAAAATTATTTATATTAAATAAAATTTTAGTGGATTGAAACATGAACATACAGAATTGTCCAAAAATATGGGTATATAACTGTTAATTAAAGGAAAAACACCAAAACATTATATATATATATATATATATATATATATATATATATATATATATATATATATATATATATATATATATATATATATATTATTAGGGCTAATCCTAATCCCCCTGTTAAAATTTTAAATCCAGATAAATAAACAATAATGAATCGAATTATATAATAATAATAATAATTGTTTATTGTATTTTAAGTTTTCAAACTTGTTACAGTTGATAGAGTCAATCTTCGCATGTAGGTATTGTTTTTATAACTTTTCCATTGTATACCTTACCCAGGATTCGAACCTAGAACCGCTGGCATGAGGAGCTAGTTCGCTATCACCAAACCGCCTCGGTCGATCATTGACAACTATAACAAATTTATCATTTGACATTTCATTTCGTTTCACTTTTGTTTATTTAACAGACAGTTATAATTTTAACCGGATGTAAGATTAGCCGTAGTAAATTTAAATTTTCGATTATTCGTAAAAATCTCTTCCTGCTTCGAAACGGGTTGACTATCTTTGAATTATCTAATAATAATAATAACTGAATTCCTTTGTGTAAGAACAGTCAAAGTATAATTGTAAAGTATCTATAAAACAAAAAAAATACTTATTTTAGTAAAAAATATCGAAATGCTTTCAATTCCTGAATTTATGACAATTGTGTTCAACATTAATAACTAATATTACTAACAATGTAATTTTTTGATAATTTTAATTCACTCATACCTAAAAGTACAAAATGTTTACAATGGTTGTTCTTGCATGATAAGTTGTTACTCATTCCTTTATTATTTCACAATCCTTACAGTCGTACAGTACATTATTCTATGTAACAAACTCAAAACCAATATTTAAACAGTCTCTTCCCTATTCTACATTAAAAACCCCACCTTCGCAAATTCAATCCTGACTTTCTCAGCTTTCACGGTTCGCCGCGTTCGGAGAATGACGCTGGGAGCGGTTAATGACTGGCGCGAATACAAATTGATACCACGGCAATGTAGGAGTAGGAAAGAGTACGGAGGCGTCCTCCTGCTTCCCCGGTTTTGTTTCAGGAAACGTCAAATCGCAGCGCGATGAGAAGCTTGAGAGACGTGAGTAATGATCAGATTGACGCAGGAATTTGTTAGGTTCCGCGGAAGTGGAGAGTGTTTACACGACTAAATAACTCGAATTTTTACTGGGTAATGGATTGATTAATTCGGCACTCTATTATAATATATACTTTTATGATTGTGTAAGGAATGTATAATATGATTTCTTAATTTCTTCAAGATAGTTTTCACAACAATTTATCTTCTTGGTAAACCTAATACAATTAAGTTCTATTATAGATGATTGGGCCTTAGGAATCCATGAATAAATGTTCATACGTCGTAAGATGTATTATAATGACATTTATTGAACGTTTCGACCGTATACAACAGTCATCATCAGCTATAAATAATTATACAATTTAATTGCTAATGTTACAAAAATATTTATCAAAATGTAAATAAAGTTAACCAACACTCACCAATTCACAACCTAGTTGATTGATATGTAAAACAATCCTTAAACATACTTAGGATTGAGGCAAACTTGAGAACAAAAGTCAAGAATAATAAAAATCAAGACTAATAAAACCATGATGTTCTCTCTGTGGAAGTTGGAGCGATTCTGAATTTTAACGACGGTCGACGGAAAGACAAGATGGCGACACCGACAGATAACAAGTTATCTAAAAAAACAGTTTTGTGTTGGTGTGTCTGTCGGTGTCATCTATAATAGAATAAATTATTGGATCCTCTTAACCTCAAAATTGTTAATACAATTAAGCATAAAAAGTGTTCTGTTTGGAATATTATTTTATGGATTCATCATTTATTATAAAATACAAAAAAAACTGAACATCTTTGTTTTTTAAGAACTTTTACTTTTACTCAATGAAAATTATAAAAATCTGATGTGGGCAACACATAAACTCTCGCCAGATATTTTACCTGGTTGTACGCATAAAATAAAAAATATTTTTAAATACAAATACATATTTTCATGTCTCACTACAAAATAATTCTCACATATATTTGCAAAATCTATGGGATATTTTAATATAAATTATGTACAATACATACATTTTCTTTATATTCAATATCCTGAAATTTTCTTTTTCTACTTTCCTTTTCTTTTTCTTTATATTTGTCATTTTTTCGCAAATTCCTTTTATATTCTTTTGTACGTATATTCTTTTGCGTTGTTGACTTCTTTTATTTTCATAATCTTCATAATGATGTACAAATATTTTTGACAGTGGCATACAAATATTTTTGACAGTGACATTGATGTGTCAATTACAAACATTTGAATTTCTTGCCTTGAAGTAGTTTGATCTGAGAATTTTTACATCAAATTATTTTATATGCATTTCTTTATCTCTAAATCTATAGAATAATTAATTCTTTATTGTATTTAAAGTGTTTATACTTATTACAATTATTGATATATATGGGGGTGAATCAATTTTTGCCATAATTTTGTAACTTTGTCACTGTATACATTGTATTGATGAGGATGACATGATGAAAGGGACATACACAACAACCCTGCCTTATCCGGGATTCGAACCCGCGGGACCCTTGGAGCGTGAAGCGCTAGCGCTACCGCTACTCCACCTGGGTCTATAGAAGATATAATAATGAATTTATATTTATCGAATAAAGAATTTAATATGAGTATTTACATAAATTTTCGATAAATAATATTTAGATGATTTTTTTCTTGTAACTAATACTTCCGATTGTTCAATTGTTACCAAATTACCAAAACTTAATCAACTCTTTCCATTATTGTTAGATTGCGGAATCCGTAGTTAAAAATGTCTTAAGTCTTATAGTATTTGAGAAATCGTGGATCCAACATCCACACATCCACACACACATACGGACATCATCGTAAAAATGTTATAATTGGATTCTAGGGACCTTAAAACGTGCTTATTCACTAAAATCTAGATATGCGATTTTTAGCATGAATTCAATACCTCTCTTAGCGAGAGGTCAAAATGAAGAAGGAAATGGTGTCTTTTCTTGGTTTTTGACAGATCCTTGTTGCTCCGGAATTAAATAATCGGGCACCATAAACCAGAACCCAGAACCTTAAAAAATTGTTATTAATTCAATTCTTCTATTTTGTCATTTAGTTATTTAGTAGATATTTCAAAATTCGTTGAGGATTTTATTATTTTACCGGTAGGCTGGTAACTAAGTAATACGTATCTGTATAGTAATATTAGCTGTATACTTTTTGGACAAAATCTCAGCTCATCTCAGATCACTTCAGATAAACTCAGGAAATCGTTGTTCTTTCTGACACAACTGATTTGAATTGTTCTGAGTAAATTTTTTCCCCCTTTCCGATGCTACACTACCAGTTTATAAAATTCAAAATGATTTGAAACACTCAGTTTGCATTTTAAGGATATATAATTCAACAAAATTTATATTCACATATACAGACATTCTTACAAGTAATATATTTTCAACATTATCCATTTTTCGTTTATAAACAGTATAATAGATCAGAAAAATGTCAATAAATTTGATAGCTGTTACATCAAATGCTATCGGTAAAGAAGGAAATGATAAAATGGAATAAAACTTGTTCTTTTTGCAAAATCACAACTCACTTCAGCTCAACTCAGTTATGTACTGAGCTGCGATACAATTGGGTCAAAAAGAGTACAGCTATTATTATCATACTGAATTGTCAACAACAGTGTACAAAATGAAAATAATATCAAATGAAATTATAATGCTCGTAATTAATACATACAGATAACGTTAGTGTATCGTTTTTAACACAGTTAACTTTATTCTAAAATAATAAACCACATAATTTGAATATTTGTCATCATGTCATATTGACATAAATGTCAAAATAATTGTTCTGTTTATCATGGCATTCTGAAAGTAGCATTAATGAGAGAATTTCAAAAAATAATCTTTATTAATAATGTCTTCATTTTCTGTAACCGATAAACTATTGAACAAACCACGGATGTCATGAATCATAACAAGCCTTGGATGGACATCTGCGGCAGTTATGATAGTCATACAATCCTAAGTATGTTAATAGCTATTACCTTGAGTTTTCTATTCTGTCCTTGTTTTCTGTTATCATTGCCTCTTTCAATTATTTTCCCACTTCTGTTCATTCCAAATTGTCTCCGTCTTTCAAATTCTGATGCATGTACCCATTTCTTTCATAGTATTTTCTTCTCATTTCTTTCCATTTTGTTAATTGTTGTTGACTTCATCTTCCATTATTTTTTATTTTTTTGTCATATGTTACTGCTCTTCTTCCTGCTTCTATCTTAACTTTGTATCTTTTTGTTTCGCCTCTTATAAATATTATTTGGTCTTTGAAAATCTAATCCTATTATCCACCTAAGTATTTGGTTTTTAAATTTTCTGTTTTTCATGTTTTACCTTTATTTCTGCGCTCTACTCTTATATCTGCCAACTTTTTACCATCGAATCAAATATAGTCTTAACTGTGCCATTTTTACTGCTTCCGTTTTTGCTATTTCTTTAATAAGCCAATCAGCACCATTATTTGTATGTAAGTAATTATTTTATTTCAGATTAACATGAATAGGGGATAGGTAAATGAAAGCACTTGATGTAGCAAAATGTATGTTTTATTTAAGTGGCAATCGATGTCGGACAGTCCATCAGGCCGACGCTAAAATATATAATAATACAATATTGTTATTTACGTATTATTAAAAAAGTTATTAATAAAATATTTTGAAAAATATAATAGAATAAAGGTTTCTACTAACAAATTATTAATAATAGTTGTAGTCCAAGTATTTATAAACATATGAGTTAGAAATTTCTGCAATTTTTTAACAAAATATTTAAAAATCTATAAACAAATATATACAGGTTGATTCATCGGTCTGTTCTCTCTTTATAACTCTTTTATTTTAAGTCAGATAGAAAAACTCTTCAAATATAATTTATATGATATATTATTGTCTATCTACGTACCATATGCATTTGCATACAAGGTGCTCCGTTTAAGCGCAACAATATGTAACTTTATATTTCTTAATGGAATACCCTATATTTATTTATTTATTTTGATAGTAAATTAAATTCCCTTTAAAAAAGTATTGAGTAATAAGAGGTCTAAAATGATAAATTAAGAAGTTATTTACGTTCATAAAAAATAGTATTTCAGAGTGGAAAAATCCATAATATAATACAAAATTTTGATCCTTTTTTATTAATACTAATTTTAAACATTACACTAATTCCAAAGTAGCTTTTAAAATTTAGTGACAGACTAAATAGTGCAAAATTATAAAATGCTCGAAAACTTGTTCTTCAACTTCAATAGATTTTTCTATTATAAATATTATATTAACCATCTCATCTTTACTAAAATTTGTATTATTCATTTTCACATCAACATCAACAATGATAAACTAAGAGTATTTGGACAACTTGTTTGTTTAAATTCGAAACAATTGATCAAATTATCCATAGCTTACTTTGTTAATAATATCATGATAGAAACATATCATTCAACGAATAAAGGTAAATAACTTCTTAATTTATAATTTTAGACCTCTTATTACTTAATACTTTTTTATAGGGAATCTAATTTACTATGAAAATAAATAAATAAATAAATATAGGATGTTCCATTAAGAAATATAAAGTTACATATTGTTGCGCTTAAATGGAGCACCCTGTATACAAATGGATATGGTACGTAGATAGATAATACTATATCATATAAATTATATTTGAAGAATTTTTCTATCTGACTTAAAATAAAAGAGTATAAAGAGAGGACAGACCGATGAATCACCCTGTATATACAAGTTATAATATAAAATTATTTATATTCCAAAAAAATTTATTTATATTATTACAAATTTGTAAGTTACAACTGTATGTATTGTCAGATTTACAAGAAAATGATATATCAGAGTTAATGTTATGTGTTGGAGATTCTGGACTAGACTGCCCGTTCTGTGTGTCTCGGTTTTGCAGGAAGACACCTGAGATGGCTGGGTCAGCGTCCCTTGTATGATGGTTTATTCCGCGGATGTGGAATATTCCTATGCGGTGTCAGCGGAATTGTGGGAAAGCTATGTGCTAACATACATACATATATATATATATATATATATATATATATATATATATATATATATATATATATATATATATATATATATATTTGGATTATCGAAATTTAACAATGATATGAATATTAAAGAACATTTTATAGTATATTAAATAAAAAATAGTGTCAAAAATATGAAAAAGGTTAAGTACACGTGCCAATAGTCAAAAATTAGTTAAAATATACCTATATATATACAGGGTGTTTTAATTTTCCTCATTTTGAAAATAAGTTTAAGCTTTTATTTAAATTTTTGTTCCATGGCATCAATGATTTATGCAAAAATGTTATTATAGTTTTCGATTATTTTTACGGTTCCGAAAATTGAAAAATTATAAACAATAGCATATTCGGATGCAGTATTTTTTTCTGTAGCAAAAACATAAATACAATTTTGCTCTAAAATAATTAGGGGAGCAAATAAACTGTACATTAAGATTTTACCATTGAAACCTCTATGCTGCGTCGTCCAAGTCTGTATACCAGCCTGAATATATATATATATATATATATATATATATATATATATATATATATATATATATATATATATATATATATATGAAATAAACTTTGTTGAGGACATTAACTTGAAAAATAAGAGATTACATTGATAAAAGAAGAAAATGTAAAAAAAAGGTTTGGCACTGAAGGACTGTCCGAAATCGATTGTCATACATTCTGCAACATCAAGTGCTTTTATTTATCCCCTAACAACATACAGAACAGCCTGGAGAGATTTATCCACTGTATATTAACATGAATGTTAATCTTTTATTCTGTTGAATATTAATTTCTGATATGAAATATAAAGCTAATATTAATTAATTGTTTCCAAAATTCTCAAATTATATACAAGTATTATCAATTTCCATGTTTAGATATTTTATGGCAGTTACTAATCTCTCTAAAAATGTAATATATTATCCAATCGAATATTTTCTAAATTAATCACACAAATTTCAATTTGACATCTAAATGTTCCTATTTCCATATATCAATCATTTCTTTAATAATACATTTCCCCGGAACTATTTCAAAGTTTTCTTTCTTCTGGTGAATAATCGTTCTTATGTAAAGTGAAGTTTTCTTTTAGGAAAACACAGTCGTATCCCCTTTTAGTTTTCATTAAAGCTCTGGAAGTTTTCTCCCAGATTTCAATCAACAAATCTTACTCAAAGCAAAACTTCATCAAACTACAGCCATTCCCAGCTTCACTGCAGCACATCAGAAAGAAATTCAAATTGCACATGACGCAAAGACAATCAAACTGCATTCCAGATGCGATTGCGATAGCACCCACAATCGCGCTGCCACAGACGTAGCGGGGCTTAAATTCTAAATTTTTCTCTGGATCTATAAATTTTATCTATAAAATATATGATTGTATATGAGTGTTTTGTAAAATTTCCAGAAAATAGATATCTGTATACAAATTCCCAATATAAATTCTATATTCCGTTTTCAAACTAGAAGAAAATATGGGTAAGATAGTTACGGGAAAATCAATAAGAAAACTATATATATATATATATATATATATATATATACAGGATGGTGGCGGTTAAGGGTGAACATAGGGATTTAACACGG
This sequence comes from Harpalus rubripes, assembly GCA_963082715.1. Lineage (NCBI taxonomy): Eukaryota > Metazoa > Arthropoda > Insecta > Coleoptera > Carabidae > Harpalus > Harpalus rubripes. Next base: position 41,735,689 of record OY720454.1, read on the forward strand.
AATTTTAGTTCTTTGCAATTTCCTGCTCTCCTGTTCTTTTTACGGCAAAAACTATAGAGTTCAGAATGAAAAATTGCATACAAAAATGTATTTACATTTATTATTATGTTTTTGGATACTTCACAATTTTAACAAGAAATTTCAAAATTTCTGTTATTTTGTAGCAATAGCCATGGAATTTATTTTTTCTGGTTGTCAAAAATTATTTATAAACGTCAACCATGCGTTAATATAACTTAAAAATTAAATAAGAACAAACAACTTTTAATTTTAATACGCATTTTTTATTAGGTATACCATTTAATAATAAACCAATTCCAAATCAACTACGTAGAATTTTGATTTACCATTTCTTCATTCACTTCGTTATAACGTCTTCTATTATTATTATTATTATTATTATTATTATTATTATTATTATTATTATTATTATTATTATTATTATTATTATTATTATTTCCTTCATTACCTTCGTTCACAGCTACACACAGCGTTCTCAAATTTTTTAATAAGTTTAGAAATTGTTGCTATAGTAGGAATTGGTGTATTTTCGTACTTTATGGAAAACAAATCACGTAGTCTTTTAAAACTATTTCCACCATAATAATTTTTTATCATGAAAACTCGTTCCTTATTCGAATAAACATTCATTATTAAATTAACTTTTTATTAGAGAAAATTTCGAAAATTTGACAGAAATTGAATGACATTACATTTAAACATTTAAGTCATGGCTATTGCTACAAATTAACAGAAATTTTGAAATTTCTTTTTAAAATTGTGAAGTAACCAAAAACATAATAATAAATGTAAATACATTTTTATATGCAATTTTTAATTCTGAACAATTTTGTACTCTACAGTTTTTGCCGTAAAATGAACAGGAGAGCAGGAAATTGCAAAAAACAAAAATCCCATGTTAAATCCCTATGTTCACCCCTAACCGCCACCAGCCTGTATATATATATATACAGGGTGTCCCTTAGGTACATATTAGAAGGGCATATAGTTCTTAATGTCCTGATTACGGAACAAAAAGAATTTTTTCAAAATTACTATAATTAAGGGTAGTTCACTTAAGAAGAACATTTTTTGTACCCCTGGATACTATAATATTTGCAATAGTGAAATTAATTATAACTATTACATAAAATAATTTAACAATAAAATTAATTTATGCAATTACGTAAAGCTTTGTCACACCAATTATGTTTGGGAGATATGTATGTAATGAAAAAAAATCAAATTATTTACTTTATTTTTGCAAAAACTGTTCAAAATTATTTCCATTAACAGCTAAACATAATGCAGCACGTTGAATTAAAGAAATTGAACAAGCCCGATGAATTGCATTCTCTTGTCTAATTCTTTCAGCACAATTTTCAATTCGTTGCCGTAATTCTTCAAGAGTTTCAGGTGCCTCTTGATTATCATAGACTAGGGATTTAAAATTACCCCACAAATAAAAATCTAACGGATTGAAATCCGGGGATCTAGGGGGCCAAGAAGCGGGACTTCCTCGACCAATCCACCCTGTTCTCAAATACTCTGTCAAGATGATGTCTGACATTTCTAGCAAAATGTGGCGACGCACCGTCATGCATAAACCATGCATTTTGACGTACATTAAGAGGAATATCTTCTAATAATTCAGGCAAATTATTCTGCAAAAATTGTAAATAATCATTCCCAGAAATTCTGTTAGGAAGTATGTATGGTCCCAGTAACGATCCGTTTACCATCCCAGCCCAAACATTTAGTGAAAATCTGTGCTGAAAATGACTCCTGACAGCAGCATGTGGATTTTCTTCGGCCCAGTAGTGACAGTTATGAATATTATGTATACCATCACGAGTAAATATCGCTTCGTCGGAAAATATTACTTTTAACGTAAAATTGTCATCCTGAGCATGTTGGTTTAGAAGCCATTCACAAAACCTTACTCGAGAGTAATGATCGGATTCAATTAACGCATGGACCCGTTGAAAATGATAAGGATGTAAATTATTATTCCTTAAAATTCTCCAAATTGTCATTCGTGGTACACCTGGTAGTTGACGAGATATTCTCCTTATGCTGTTTGTTGGGTCATTGCGTACCAAATGTAAGACAGCATTTTCAACATTTACTGGTCTCCGATGAGCCCCGCCGTCTCTTCCCCGATTAGGTTGCAAAGAACCAGTGTCGCGAAGGCGTTGAGTAAGGCTTACAAATATGCGAGAATTCGGATGCCGTAGTCCTGGGAAACGTTCAGCGTAATAACGCTGAGCTAACCTACAGTTTTGCCCTGCTTCGCCATACATTAGCAACATATCCCCTAACTCACTGTTACTGTAACCATTCATATTTGTAACAATAATCAGAAGAGCAATATCAAAACTGTTATAAGAATCACAATTTATGTGGCCGGCTACTAGAAACCTAATGAAATGATTGTATTATGCAAACATTTCTTATTAATTAGATATAATACAACGTAATATTTAATATTAAAACTACCTATTCAACCAGCGTCCCAAAATTGTTTCCTTCATAAACCTCAAAGACTATTTTTTGAATTTTGTTCCGTAATCAGGACATTAAGAACTATATGCACTTCTAATATGTACCTGAAGTTATGGGACACCCTGTATATATATATATATATATATATATATATATATATATATATATATATATATATATATATCACCATGGCTTATTACCCATTGCTGGATGTGCCTATCTACTTTTTACACAGATGTCGGTAATGATATCGCGTCACCTCACGCGTACTCATCACTGGCGTGGAGAACGCACCACAGGGGTCGATTTGTTGCCATTTATAATTCGAAATATTTGGCATCGGTTGGGATCGACCCCGGTTCTCCAGATACGCGACCTGACACTCAGGCACGCAGCCACGGGATCTCATATATATATATATATATATATATATATATATATATATATATATATATATATATATATATATATATATATATATATATATCATAATTCGTAATAGTAATATTTATGTTTTTATCCTGAAAAGGCAGCAAGTATATTCTGCCGGAACGTTGGTTTGGATTAATATAAACAGATCTTAACACATTGGCTATTGCGCGTCTCATACATACCACTGGCTACTGGCTTTTGAATTAAACTGTACGTATAGAAATACATATAGATTTTTCATAACAGCCTACGTTAAGGAGATCATCATTAATAGAGGGTCTCCATGAATGTTCGCGTATGTGAGTTGTGAGTTAAACGGTGTGCTGGTTTTTTGAAATTATGTTGTTTAATTAAACTTGTATCTTATTCCAAAGAAACCGAGAGTAGTCTAGTTTGAAAGATTTTTTTCTTATACCTATGGCGCTAGTCAACCTGTTGAACTAAAATATTGTTTTAAGACAAAATATTATTGTTTTGTAATTTTTATTAAGAATATTATGATGAAAATACTTTTAGTAGGTAGCTATACATTGATTTTTACAATCACTTGGTTTATCGATATTTATTAGCGGTACTGTATGCAAAATCAAAAGTTTTCTTCCCTCATTTATTTTGAGATTTGAAAATACTGATTACATTGTCATTGTAAAAATTTAATATGAGTAAGATTTAATATCTAAACATGTAAGTACTTACATGAAGATTAACAATGAAATAAAATTATTTTAATTCATTCCATTCAAGACATTTTCTGCTGAATATATGCTAATCAAATTCAAAACCACTTAATGAATTTCTGTATTATTAGATGTATCAAAATTATTCAAAAACATAATTCTCTTGACTCAATATATATTTATTTTATTTTTCTTACACCTAGGTTAAAAGTGGCTATTTATACGAGAGTAGCAATGTCATTTTGTACTCGTGGTAAAAAGTGACCTTTTGAGCGCCTGCTTTGCATGTGGTTCATTTCTTAACACTACGCACGGTCTGCCAAACTGTTAAGAAATGAACCACTTTGCGCACGCAAAACAGGCACAAAAAGGTCACTTTCTGGGCAAGCGGACAAATTACTAGTAATTTAAAATAAAAACGTATCCAGAGCAACTAACGAAACATAATTGGTAATTATAAAAAAATTATTTAAGTTGTCCTTACTCTCTTGTGACATAATATTGTTAAAACGTAAAATTTGTTTGAAGAAATGAAGAATTAAGGTACTTTCACAAATGAAAATTAGGTTTAGATTTATGGTTTATACTTTTTATTTATTATGTAATGACTCCATTAACACTTCAGAATTTAGTGTCTCTAAATCCAAATCATAAAGCCAAACATTGCAAGGTCCAAACTTTAGGTTTATGATTTAATTTGACGTCACAAACTTCACCAATGAGAACGAGTCTGAAACAATATAGATATATAAACTATTATTCACGAAAGATGACTATTCAAGGTCATTTGTGAGCCGTCTGATATAATATTACTTGCAGATAACTTCATTGCATTTCGTTTGCATAGGCGTGCAACATGAAATATTTATGGACACATTCTAACTGAAAAAATAAGAATAATTCATTTGAAAATTATACTTCTTTCTAAATTATACCTTTCTGAAAGATTTATGTTCTTCACTTATGTTTTTGCAAAATACAAAAACATAGACTTAACTTATAAACCAAGGAATAATAATTTAATTTAAACGTCAACGCCACTGGGTAAATTTTAGCACAGAGGTCAGTATAGTAGATAATTAGGTATCTGTAATTCTACGACATATGTCATTATTATTTATAGTGTGTTAGAAAGTAATGGCACTATTTACGTATATCTGTCACACCACATAAATTAAATAGACATAGGTCAAATAATCTTTCTCTTTCTAATACAAAATGTTGCTAAGCTACTGCTATAAAGTGATGTGTATTCTTTCTTTGAACAAATGACCTTGAAGAGTCATCTTTCGTGAATAATAGTGTACACCCATCTGTATTAGTATTCTCTTGGTGGAATCAGCGTTTTAAACAAATGCGAGAACATGGAACTGTCAAAATTTAATTGCTGAAATATAACCAATATTGCAAGCGAATGATAGTTTCACTACCGATATCTTAATCATGATTTTGAAGCATTTATATAGATGTCAGTACAATGAAAACTTGCATTTATGAATGACTTACTTAAATCTAAACGAAAACCATAAACCTAATTTTCATTTGTGAATGCACCTTTTGAAATGAAAACAAAAGAATTTGACGAGGATGAGCTGACATCGATGATTTTATAAAACAGTATTCCATCTGTCGTTAAAATATTGTACCTTGTGACAGGTCAGGCTTTGAACGTCAGGCGAACGAGACCTTGGTTCAACTATTTTTCAATAAAACAGAGCCTACTAGAAAGAAAAATCTGGTGTGGCCATCACAATACCTCCCGCCATTTACAGCCCGAGTCGCAAAAAAATTAAGTTAATCCTTATTTTTGGATTAGCGAATCTTACTCTAATTTTGACAGTTTATTTCATAAAATATAGTCTAGTCTAATCTAAGTAACTACCTTTTTTTTAAACCCCTCAACAGGATTAAATCCCAATTACAGAGTGGATTCACATTCACACACATCCATGCCTTAGTGGGATTTCAACCCATAGCCCCGAGGGCACTCATGATATGAGGCGTTGCTCTAACCATGGAGTCACCGGAGATAATAAAATGAAGATTAAATTTTAAATACCGGGATAGAATAGAATTCACTAATTCAAAAATGAAGATTAGCTTAAACATTTTTGCGAATCGTTAATTTTTATTAATGTAAATACATACCTACATGTTTACTTATGCTGGAAACTGTATTGAATTCCTTTTCTATTGTTCTATTTACTTTTTTCTTTTTAAAACGTTAGTAATATTATTTTGAAATGATTAGTTCTTTGATAGTGACATTTATCTGTCAGTTACATACATTTGAATAACTGCGATTTATTTGTTTAGAGTAGGCTCTGGGATTTAAATTATAGATAATTTTATAAATTTATCCATAAAATATATAGAAAAAGTATTACTGTAAACACCCGCACGGTACAAAGATGTCATCATCATTACCGATATCTGCGAACAAAGCAGATTGGCACACCCAGCAATGGGTAATATGCCGTGATGATATATTTTTTTTAATTTTTTATATTACTGCAAATTTATAGAAAATTTAATAGTCTTTAATTTTTCTAATAACATTAATCTCGAAAAAAATAGCATTTAAAGGCATTTTTCGAAGAAAAACTATTTAGAGCTTCTAGTAAAGTGCCATTTCCGGTTATCCGATTTTCACCAAAATCTAATGGGCTCTTTCCATTACAGAATGAGTTCGTAATGCAAGGTTTCAAAATTTTCTGAATGATAGTATTATTTGTGTTAGAGTGGAGGATCCACACACACATACACACACAGACATCATCGTGAAAATGTTAAAATTGAATTCTAGGGACCTTAAAACGGGTCATTTACCAAAATCTCGATATGCAATTTTTAGCACGATCCCAATACCTCCCTTGCCAAGGGTAGCGGGAGGTAAAAATAATCATTTATACCAGAAATAACTATTCTATCGTAATTATTTTTTGTGATTTTATTTTGAATTTGTTTAGACTTCGAGGTAACCACCTTGCTATGTCTAGAATGAACATAATTTTAATAAGTACACAAGTCAGTAATATTATTTATAAATATGAATATTGTTGCATATATTGATTTATCAACATTTTTCATTCTGTTTCTTCCTAAAATTTTGCCCACTCTTCGTCCTCTACGCCTATGACTGTCGCAAAGGGCCCGTGGCAACAGAAACTGCAGAGCTTGTCAACGGTCTGCGATGAATTAATACTACACACTGATTTGGCTGAGTGTGAGAGTATGGTAGTAGTGTGCATGGAAAATGAGGGAATGCGAATAGGATTGCAGATCGCCACTGGCCAAACTGATTGCAGGATTGTAGTTTTCATTGCGCCCCGGGAATTTCAAGCATGGACATTGGGAAGTTCTCGTCGGTAATTACTTCGCGAACATGGAAAGGAATAATAACGAGAACGAGAATTGTTCTAAGGAAGATATAACGGATATAACACAATGTTCTAATGCATAGGATGAATTTTCCCGATCAAAAATTTACGTTAAATTTTATTCGTATTGTTTAATATTATTCTAGTTTCTGATACTTTACACGTTTAAAACAAAATGCTGATGTTTGATGTTCAAATGATTTGAAACAATATTTCCCATTTAGAGCATATTATAATTTCAAGGTCCTGTATTTCAAATGTTAGTAACTTGTACGCAATAAAAAGTTTTGTAAACCCCCTCCATATTTTATTTTTGAATAAGATAATGCATTTTTTTCATCATGCATCAAATTCAGGGACGCGCCGTACCATTTTGTCGCCTGTGTGCCAATGCTAATCTTGACGCCCCCCCCCCCAATTCAACAGTTATAAAAAATAAGCATCGCCATTCGAAATAACATAAAAAGTGGCCTAAAAAGGTGCAAACTATAATCTAGTACTATTTCGCATTTAGAAAGAAAAAACTGCAAAATTTACAATTTTGCCTGTATCTAGTGACCTATGGATTTTTTCTCAAATAACGACACCACTAAAATGGTCTTCTAATGGGGCAACAATTATGTTAGCACGTTAATTTGGACAGCCTATTGGTTTTTTCATAGTTACCATATGTTTTAAATAAACCACTATAATTGTTTTTACCCTATAATTAATAATTCTTGCATTTTCTGCTTGAAACATAGATACATCGTTGAAAAGCTAAAGTAAACTCTCTTTCAATGATATAATTTTGCCACTATGGAAATTATAAATTGGACCCCACTACTTGAAATCTAATAGTGCTAAAAAATTTGAGCATTGTCGTCTGAAGGAAAATAAAAAAGGGTCTTTAAAGACGTGCAAACCAAATTTTCAAATAATATTATATTTGGAAGTTATTTGTGAATATAAAAAGAAGTGGCTAGAGTACCAAACGCGGGACCGTGTTCAAAAAATTAAGATCTCAAATTGACATGGTTTTCGCAATTTCTCTAAATATACACCAACATTACCCAACCTAACCAAACTCAGGCTTCGAAAACGCGGGCCAAGTATTATGCGTTAGGTGAAGTTATTGTTGTTCTCTTTAGAGTAATATACAAAAGCAATCTTAGTAAGCTATTTAACAACGATCCCGCGTTCGTGTCGGGATTTGAATTTTTTAACAACGGTCCCGAACGTTAAGACATGTCTCTTCGACGTTTCTAGTACTAAACGAGGTACTCAATCACGCCATTTGGAGTTTTGTACAGTAACCATTTGTATGCATTTTTCGGGAAAAACAAAAACATCTTTAAAATAGTCTACTAATGGGGCAACTTTGCCCTAATTTAATCGACTTCGTATCTCTAATGTGAGCCTCGAAAAACGGGCATATTAACAATTTTGCTCGCTGAGTCGCCCCTGACCAAGTGACGCCCGTGTGCGACGCACTCATCGCACCCTGTGACGGAGCGCCCCTGATCAAATTCAACAATTGATCGAACAATAAAAGAAATCAAATTTCAAGACAAAATCTCATGTGACCAGCATATTAACTATTACCTCTTGTTAATTATATTTCACATATATTTTATATACCTAAATTCCATTTATAAAGTTTCTTGTAAAAAATTACATTTTTTCAGGAAAATTATTTTACGAACATGTAGGTGGTAGGTACTCCGTCATTACGCTTGACACTGACATACGAGTAGGTACAACAATTAGTAATATTTGAATATAAGTTACAAAGATTATGAAACAAAAAAATTTCAAGAATTTTAAGAAAAACTGGAAAGAGCTTCAGAGATACATGTGATAGACAATTATAATAAAAATCTAATAACTCTTCATATGAATTTAAAAACTGAATTGTAGATTTTGGAATTGTAGTTTTGGAGTTATCGAAGTTGAAAATATAGTCACATACAATAAATCCTGCATGCCTTATACTAGAAGCGAATTGTGCTATTGTAGTAACCATAAAATGTGCTTATTTATTAAAAACAGCTTGATTTTTTTTATATATGACGGGAAGTAACAAAAGTAATACAGTAAATTATAATGAAATTGTCATTTTAAACTTATTCGATATTATTTTTCATTTTTCATTTTTATTCTCTTTGTTTGATACTTGCATTTTAGTAAATTAGGTTGCAGAAAAGTGACCACTGTGGCGCACTCTCCACTCCCACAATGAGTGCCCGTGAGTGCGAGGTGACGTCTGGTAAACGCCAACACAGGACGAATATGTCATCATTTCTGATATTTGCGTACAAAGCAGATTAGCTCACCCAGAAATGTGTAACATGCCGTGACTAAATACTATCGGATAACCGCAAATGGCACTTTACTAGAAGCTGAAAAAAGTTTTTCTTCGAAAAATACCTTTAAATGTTATTTTTTCAAGATTAATGTTATTATAAAAATTAAAGATTATTAAATTTTCTACAGATTTGCTTTAATACTTTTTCTATATATTTTATGGATAAATTTATAAAATTATCTATAATTTAAATCCCACAGCCTACGCTTTAAACTAACAAAACGCAGTTATTCAAATGTATGTAACTGACAGATAAATGTCACTATCAAAGAACTAATCATTTCAAAATAATATTAGCAACGTTTTAAAAAGAAAAAATCTGATGTGGTCAGCACATAACCTCTCGCCATATATTTTACCTGGTTGTACGCGTGAAACAAAAAATATTTTTAAATACAAATACATATTCATGTCTCACTACAAAATAATTCTCACATTTATTTGCAAAATCTACGGGATATTTTAATATAAATTATGTACAATACATATATTTTCTTTATATTCAATATCCTGGAATTTTCTTTTTCTACTTTCCTTTTCTTTTTCTTTATATTCGCCATTTTTTGCAAATTCCTTTTATATTCTTTTTTACGTATATTCTTTTGCGTTGTTGACTTTTTTTTTATTTACATAATCTTCATAATGATGTACAAATATTTTTGATATAGGGTAAACCATACAGTTGTTGGCCGTCAGACAGTTATTGGCCTCTAAGTATATTTTGTTTTTTATTAAGAAAACTGTTTTTTTTAGTAATATTTCAATGTATACTATACAAACTGTTGATATTTCTGTAAATGTTACATATTTTTTTGTTTGAATGTTGGCTACGTTGTTGCTTCTAGTACGAGTTAAACTTCGACCATATTCCAGTCTCTGTTAAAGGTATTCAATATGGTAAGCAACACTATATTTCATACATAGTTTTTATGCACAAATATGCCTTGAATATTACTGTAATTGTTTATTTATGATTCTACTTTACTTTCTTGTGTAAAAAATGATTTTAAATCGATCATTATATATTGGTATATAGAAAATATTTGAGGGCCAACTACTGCTTCTTGAAAATTACATTTTCATAGTTATTGGCCGCCTGCCAATGACTGTACTTTTTTGTTTAGGATGGATTTTGCTCGTTTACTACTAATTTTAATATACTTTTATACGTTAATTCCGAATTTGCTATTATTCTTGAGTATTTCGGCGCATTGACAGTAGTTGGTCCCGGCCAATATCTGTAACTTATGTATGCCAATTACTGTAATATAATTTCTTTCATTTTTTTGCTTTCATAAAATTTATTTCAGTAGGTATTTTATTATTATTTATTTTTTTGTCCATATATCAAATTCGGTTTAAGAATGCCAAAAAACTAGAAAGAACGAAATATAACAAAAAATACACCGAAAGTGATATAGAAAACGCTCTTCAAGCAATAAAAAATGGAACTCCTAAAAGAGAAGCTGCGAAGATATTTAATATTCCGCGGGCCACCCTTCAATTCAGATTATCGGACAAATTTGTAAAAAAAACTCATGGACCTTCTCCAATTCTTACCTTGGAAGAAGAAGACACATTAGTCCATTGCGTAAAAGAAAATCATAGGAAATGTTTCCTTAAACGAAAAGAAGATACTCGTATTAAAGCGTCTGTAAAAGATTATTTAGAAAGGGAAGCGGCTAAATTTTCTTTGAATCTGTCAAACAGCGCCTTGAAAATTTTAGATTTGAATAAACCTGTAATTTTTGATTGACAATTACCAGAAAATATAGGTCCAGTAAAAACTAGCAATGACAAATTTACTATAATTTGCGCGAATTCTAATGAAATGGAACAATATATTAAGTTCAATTCTACAATAAAAAGAAATTTGTCTGAACATTTGTACTGGCAGGACACACCTGAAAAGAAGAACAAAAAAGTTGTAGAAAAAATGCCGTGGGTCATAACATCGGAGAACTGGAAAGAATTGAAAGATAAGAAAGCTAAAGAAAAGAAGAAAGAAATAGAAGCTAAAAATTTCAGAAATCAGGAGAGAGAAACAAAGAACCTAGAAAACGAGAAATAGCAGAAAATAATGGCAATAAAAAACAAGCAAATAAGAAGGCAAAAATTGTTAGTACATAACAAGCGAAGAAACCAATAATAATATCTAATGTAATTTTAAGACAAGCCAGTACACCTGACAATAACCAGAAGACTGATATTCTTAATGTAATTTTAAGCCAATTAAGTAGGCCTGGCGGAAACCATACGACTGATATTTCTAATGTAATTTTAAGGCAAGCAAGTACACCCGTGGAAAATCAAATGACTGATATTTCTAATGCAATTTTAACTAAAGCATGTAAACCTGATGAGAACACGAAGATTGATATTTCTAATTCAAGTTTAAGAGAAGCATGTACCTCTGACGAAAACCACAAGACTGATATATCTCTGAAAGAATTACGACTACCTATATGAAGGAGTTTGTTACATCTGCTGCAACAATATCAGCAAACATAGGCCTGGAATTAAATGTTGTAAATATCTGAATAATAAAAAAAAATTAATTATATTTAATCATTAAATATATGTAAATTGTTACTCATAAACGATATTATTAAATAACGAAAATACATATTAATATTTGTTTTTTATTTAATATCAAGCTATGCCAATAACTGTATAAATAAGTGCCAATAACGATACCTAAAGGGCCAATAATAGTGATTTTCACATATTTTGTTTCTAATTATTAATTTCACTAAATCAAGGTAAGTTATTAAGAAAAATATATATAAACTTTAAAACTTTCAATATTTGAGCATACACTGTTTACGTATAAATATCGAATTGATAAAAAATAGAAAAATTATAGCATAGTAAAGGTTTAGAAAACGTTAAGGGGGCCAACAACTGTATGGTTTACCCTAGGTCTTTCCATCTGAAGAGACACCTGGCCTGCGTGTAGAGGCGGTGCTTATATGATATACTACACAACCTACCAAAGCGGTGCGAGAACTGAAGTACCTATATTGCAATCCACCAGTTAAATGCACTGTATATACGTTATTTCATTCATAAATGAACAGTTTTTAGTTTATTATTTTCTAAATGTAAACGTTATTAAAATATTAATAAATTTTAATTTAAATTATGTTATTGACAGTATTATTTAAATATTCATGAAAATGCAAAAAAGTTTAAATATATTTTATTAAATCGATAAATTACATATTGCAAACAAACAAGAAACAATAACAAAAACAAATATACAGCGAAAACAAACAAAGAACAATAACAATGTGAATATACCACGAAAACATACAAACAAGTAACAAAACGAGTAGGTTAAATGTCAAAATGCAGAACTGAGCGCGACGTGAATCCAAGCGATGTTAACATCAGAATGAGGAAAATTGAAACTGATGTTACGCAGAACAGAGAGTAGCGTAGTATTCCTTGTTACTCATATTTGCCTCTCTTTTTAAGACGCAAATGCGTACTTCGCGCAGGTGTCTCTTCAGATGGAAAGACCTATAGTGACATTTATGTGTCAATTACAAACATTTGAATTTCTTGCCTTGAAGTAGTTTGATCTGAGATTTTTTACATCAAATTATTTTATATGCATTTCTTTATCTCTAAATCTATAGGATATAATAATGAATTTATATTTATCGAGTAACTACTACTTCCGATTGTCCAATTGTTACCAAAACTTAATCAACTCTTCCCATTATTGTTAGATTGATGAATCCGTAGTTAAAAATGACTTAAGTCTTATAGTATTTGATAAATCGTGGGAATGGGATAATGCGAAGAGTTGACTAAGTTTTGGTAACAATTGGACAACCGGAAGTAGTAGTTACAAGAAAAAAATCATCTAAATATTATTTATCGAAAATTTATGTAAATACTTATATTAAAGAACGTTAAATTCTTTATTCGATAAACATAAATTCATTATTATATCTTCTATAGATTTAGAGATAAAGAAATGCATATAAAATAATTTGATGTAAAAATTCTCAGATCAAACTACTTCAAGGCAAGAAATTCAAATGTTTGTAATTGACACATAAATGTCACTGTCAAAAATATTTGTATGCCACTGTCAAAAATATTTGTACATTATTATGAAGATTATGAAAATAAAAAAAAATAGACGTAAAATAGAATAAAAAAGGAATTTGCGAAAAAATGAGGAATATAAAGAAAAAGAAAATGAAAGTAGAAAAAGAAAGTTCAGGATATTGAATATAAAGAAAATGTATGTATTGTACAAAATTTATATTAAAATATCCCATACATTTTGCAAATATATGTGAGAATTATTTTTAGTGAGACATGAATATATGTATTTGTATTTAAAAATATTTTTCGTTTTATGCGTACAACCAGGTAAAATATATGGCGAGAGGTTATGTGCTGGCCACATCCGATTTTTAGTTACGTGAGCGTGGGTGATCGTGAATAAAAAGTTACTCACGCGCCCCCCTATAATAGCAACAGAGGCAGTCAAGTCGAGTCCCGTTCCGCGAGAAGACGTACGGAGTGTAACATAGAGGAGATAGTGTGTAATATTGTTTGAATTGTTAAAAGCTGTGCATTATAATCAACATTACTTGTGAAACATCTTAAAACCATAATTATTAGTTTATCTGTAATTCTCGTTATGTTATTAAATGATCAAATTGTTAATCACATGTTTGCCCATTAATCTTGCAACCCTACACAAATGTATCCTTAATTCCAGATAAAGATATAAAACGATATCTACTTTTCCAAAGTTATTTCTTTATTCTTAAACCTTCTTACATAATTCACAAGTGACGCTACTAATTCAAATAGATTTTTCTAAGGCTTTTGACATGGTAGATCATAATTTGTTATTAGCAAAGTTGAAATATTATAGGTTTGGCTGGAGCGCGTTACAGTGGTGTTCGAGTTATTTATTGAATAGAAACTTTAAAATTGCAATGAACTCAAACTCTCATTCAGTTTATTCCAGAATATTCCCATCAACCCGAGGAGTTCCACAAGGATCTATTTTAGGTCCACTGCTCTATTTATTGTATGTGAGCGATTTGCCAAACACATTAAAATCTTGCACTGCGCATTCATATGCAGATGACACCCAGATTATAGCGACAATAAATAAAAGCGAAATTCATAATAATTTAAAGCATCTAAACGCTGACCTTCAAAACTTTTCTACTTGGGTAGCAAATAACGGGCTGTCAATTAATGCTAGTAAATCTTCACTACTCGTATATGGCACAAATGAAACGCCTATAGTTGTTCTTAACGGTACAACGTTACCACGGAGTACTGTGGTCAAGACTTTGGGTATGCATTTTGATGAAAATCTTTCGTTTCGAGAACACTTATCAAAAAAATTAATTTCTGCTAAACTTAAGCTCAAAACGCTATACCAATATCGTAATTTAATTTCATCAGAGATAAAGCTTCGTCTTGTCAACTCGTTTATATTCCCTGTGTTAGAATATTGTGCTTGTGTTTACATACCTAACTTGAGTAAAAGTGATAAGCAGAAAATAAACCTTTTTCAAAATAGCTGTTTAAGATATGTTTACGGCGTTCGGAAATTTGACCATATTTCTCAGTACCGTGTTGCAGCTAATTTAAATGTGATTGAAGATCGCTTAAAAATACTATTTCTTTGTCTAATACATAAAATAAAGACTACGGGATGTCCAAAATATTTGTGCGATAAGCTCGTATCAAAAAACAATAATTACAAGCTACGTGACAATGAATTGTATTCACTGCCATCATTTAATAAAACGAAATTTAAAAGTTCTTTTTCTTATTTAGCTCCTACATTGTATAACAGTATTCCTAAAAATTTAAAGTCTCTACATTATAGTACTTTTAAAAACCATGTACAAACATTGCTTATGAGTATATCTTGTTAGCTAATGATTTCATTTCCTATTAAATGTCAATTATTATAAATTATAACTGTATCTATGTATACGATATTGTTGTTTTTTTTCTCTCTCTCTTTCCGTTTCTCGGATTGATTGTTGTATTTATTTATTCGCTTATATTTTTATTGAATTGTATTTTATTGTAAATTGGTTAGGTGGAAGATCAGCCTTGGCTGAACCTCGCCATTGGGTCTTTATCTCAATAAAGTATATTATTATTATTAATTATGTACAATGAAAAAAAAACTAGTACCTAATTTTAAATAAATTACATAAAAGAATATTTCATTTATAATTTACACCTGTTTAGATTTGGAGTTAACGTATTTTACAATTAAATTATTCTACATAGAGTCTGGTTGGGTTTATAAGTCCGGAATAAAACGCCGCGATGATCCGGAGTTCCGGAGTGAAAACTGTCTCCCTCAGGCGTGCGACTTTGCCATATCTCCCCTGTCATGTTGCCGAAGCCGACACGTTACTCACAACTCTCTAATACGTTTTAAACACCGCGCGGTAAAGTTTTAATTGGACTATTAACATTTATAGAGCTTATAAGTACGTGATTCGATGGACACATCACTGAGTTTGTATTTGTGTTGTCGGATCCGATACGGAATTCATTTACGGGCTTACTCATTTGCTTTTTGCGAATTAATTACCTACATACAACCCAAAAACTTCTCGGAAAAACTAAAAAGCACATTTTAATTAACATAAAATATCTAAATATATCATCGCGGCTGTTCATTCATAGTTGCTGTCTTGCACGTAAGCCGACTGCGTGGTGTTCAGGACTCAAGCACCCACAGAATTTCTTCAGAGGTTAACTTATTTAAATTCACAGAGCAGGTGACCACGCTGTCTGTCGCCTGTCGTTTTAACCCTTAAGGGTCTCGTCTCCGCTTTCAGAATTGGACGAAAAAGTGCTCTAGGTTACCAGCAATTACTCGAAAGCCATTAAATGTTTTTAAATTTTCTTTTAACATATGTCTTAAAAAAAACATTAATTTAAGCTTCTATCTTTTTGTTTTTTAAATATTATTATCCATATAACGACAATAAATTTCTGAAAATGACATATTTTTGGTAATTTAAACATTTATTTTTACTGATATGAGGTAAATTTTTAGAATTTTAAAAAGATAGAATCTTAAATTCATCTTTTGTCAGTAGAAATAATAGAATTCTATAATAAATAAATAATAAACAAAGCTGTAATTACCGGTAGACTGAGATCTGTTTCTTGCATTCTCAATCTTATAAATTTCTCTTGCCCTAGTCCTGACAAGGTGAGGTGCGCGACAAGGGGGTATTCTCTCAGCCAATAATGTAACATTACTTATTCCTCATCCTCATCCTCATTCTGTATTGGTCTTATTGGAGTGTTGGTCGGTCTCTCTGCAAGCGTTCTATTTGGTTGTTTTTTATTGTTATAATTATTTGCTTTTTGTTATTTCAAATTGTTCCTTGATATAAATATCTCTGGGTGTGCAATTAAACTTCTATTAGCAGTTAGTGTAAAATAATACAATCGAAATTTTATATATTATGAATTGTTTATATATATATGATAAAGAATAAAATAATACGAGGTTTAAGTTTTAAAAATAATTTATTAACTTTCTATACGTATTTCAGCTTGTTAGGCTTGCTAGGAAAACAGAATGTATTTGTCATTGGAAAAAGTGTTTATAAATAATAATAGCTTCAATTCTTCACAGAAAAAGTAATAAAAGGATTAAAAGGTGCTGATCAATGGAAATCAACAAAGGCCTACTTGTTTATTAATAAGAATTTTACCTGCATTGATAGCCTTTTGGATTTCCAGGCATTCCAGGAAATTCATTTTTAATCCTTTTTCACATATATGTACTATATGTATAAGCTCTTTCTCAGCCATATAGAAAATTAATAAATTATTTTTGAAACTTATATCTCGTATTATTTTATTCTTTATATTTGTTATAATGTTTCAACGTGAAATGACAGTGGACTCCATCAAATTTAATTGTTTATATAATTATGACCATATATAAATATATGAATATAAAAATATCGGCTAATCAAAATAATAAAAAAGGAAGGAATATTTATAATTTTAGAAATCTGTAGAAAAATGTTTTTAATTTTTCCCATATTTTAGAAATTATTATTAAATTTTTTTGCTACTGCTTTCAAGTTTGTATTTATTCTTACCGAAATCTAGAGAGGAATATAGATTCCTTCGACTATTCGTATGATAGTAAAATTTTCAGTATTGGAAGACACAGCGGCACATCTATTTTTAAGTGTTTAAATAGTTCCACTTTTTCATTTACACAACTGTGCAACTATGCCTGTTGAAGAAAGATAAGTTATACGGCAGTGAGGAGGTTAAACAGAGAAAGAGAATGTCTACCAGCCCCTTACCCCGACCTCACTTCAGGTCAAAGATATTTCGTAGAGATATTCAGGCTAGCGGAGACGAGGCCCTTAACTGGGGGCGATATTTTTTGTAACATAACTGAGCGTGGGGACCACTTTGTACGCCCTCTTTAAAAAGTGCATATTTTATTGAGTTTCGTTATATTTTGATGAAATGTTTGTAATAACTAAATGAAGTTTTGCATTACTACAAATGAAAAAAAAAATTTTTTTGAAGGAAAAAGAAGCAAAATATTGAACATTGTACATGAATGCAGATATTTGATAATGGTGCCCAAATTCTCAATAGTAACGTATAAAATAAAATATTGAAATAGGTATTAGAAGAAAGTGTGTAGTTGGTAAAAATAGTCATATTTGAGAATCAGGTAATACGAAACGTAGTTTTCATTAGTCATATGATGCATAACCGTTAATCATAATTCTGTGACAAGGCGAGGGTAAGAGCAATAATAGATAAATAACTTTTTATAAACTTTTCTAAATTATAGTTTCAATAATCATATTTTAACTCTGTTTATCTATTTAAATTATAAATGACAAAATTCATTTTAGAAATTCTTATCGTATTATGATAGTCACGACATTCATTTGTTGACCATTAAGTTTAGAAATTATTATGTATACGTGCGTGACTTTGAATGCCCTAGCCTATGCACCCTGTACCCCTAAGATAGTCCTGTCCTGAAGATAGCGCCTTGTTTTTTGTAGTCGAATTTAGTTACTCATGGAGTAGACATGTAAGGGTCTAGATTAGTTCGTCGCGTCGTGCAGGCGTGTTTTGGTTTGGACATGTAGTGTCTTTTAGTTTTGGGGCTGCAGAACGCCCGCCCGCTGGGTTACGGAATGTAGTTGAATTAGTTTAATTGTAAATAAAACATTAGTTAGTTTAATCAGTAAATATATGTTAGTAATGTCCATGTCCGAAATGTCCGTAGTGTTCATCAAGTGTCCTTCTCATGAAGTTGTGGACGCCAATCATCCAAGCGTCCACAAGTGAGAGTCAGTATGTCATCGTTGGAATAAGAAGAATTAGTATCACCCCTCATCTTCCGCACCCCCTCGTGTTCCAATTCATAAATAATAAAATAAAGAACTATAAAACGAAAAATTATAACAAATATAAAAAAATCTGATGTGGCCAACACATGACCTCCCGTCTATTCCATGTTTGAAATAGCAATGAGCTTTTAAGCAAAGTATCACTTCCGGTTGATCGTTTGTAAACAAAATCTAATTTCTTTTCCAATAAATAGAAAAGTCTGTAATACCACATATTAGATTATATTTTATTATGTTTTTCCTCGAATATGTTTAGAGCTCCAAATTAAGTACCACTTCCGGTTTATCATATAGGTATAGTCAAAATATGTATAATGTTGTTTCAAATTATACATGAGTTTTAAATACCAAATTTGAAGTTTTGAATCATGTTTTAATATATTTTTTCAAGAAAATCCGTTTGTAGCTTCCTTTAAAGTAGTACTTTCGGTCAATGTTATAAAACATCTAGTATGTCGTTCTCATTAATATAAAAGTCTTAAATACCAAATTTGAAAAGTTTTGGATTGTATCAATTTATTTTTCACGAAAATCTGTTCAGAGCTTCAAATAAAGTATCACTTCCGGTTTATCAATTTTAACCAAAATCTAATATATCTTGCTTCCCTTTATATAAAAGTCATAAATACTAAATTTGACAAGTTTTGGAGTATACCATAATATATTTTTCACGAAAATCTCTTCAGAGCTTTAAGTAAAGTATCACTTCTGGCTTATTAATTTTAGCCAAAATTTAATATGTTGTTCCTTTTAATATAAAAGTCTTAAATACTAAAATTTAAAAATCGTAAAAATTCAGGAACAAAACGCTTGTCTATTTTTATAGGAAATTTCACGTTAGGGCTCAATATCTCTGAAACTAAGCACGATAGGAACATTTCAAATTCAGCATGCAATTTCTGTATTAATAAGTAAAGTGTTACGCCACAAATTATGGTAGTTAATTAATTTGTATGTGATATACGTAATTCGTAATACACTATTTATGTAGTTTGAAAATAGTAATTTGGAAGTTAGTTGTATTTATGTGACTAGAGGAAGAGTATTCATAATAAAAGAGTGTTTATTTGATATTTGACTTCTTTATTTTCGTATCAAAAGCTGTATTATTAGTACAGATAAACAGAAATTGCAGACACAATAAATAAGTTATTATATTTATAATTTTATTAACAAATATTATTTTTCTTACAGATGATCACGCTTTCGATGTTTCAGTGGTAAGAAATGTAGACATCGCGACTTCGAGAACTCGTTCGTGAATCTACTTGTATCTTAGGGCTTCTCTCCGAAACTGGTTGACTTCATCTCGTTATCTGAATTAGCAAACTTTCTCCTGCGGTATTATGAGTCGTGAACCGATTCGTCTTACCGCCAGACTTCAAATTCTACATTGTAAGTTAACTTTTGCACCTATAAACACACTACCTGTATAATATTGTAATTTTTACTGAACTTTGTCATGGGTTCTTATTTCATTTTATTTAAAACTCCGCTTTGTACACAGATATCGGTAATGATAAATATTTGCACCGTGCGGGCGCTTACCAGGCGTCACCTCACGGGCACTAGACCTTTATAATTACACATAATTTCAGATTTCAGCAACGCGATTTTTGATGGCTACAAATTAGATTTTTAATTTTAGTACATACTTGTAATGGCAAAGATAAGCGAATTTTCTTCACATATCATCCGCTAGTAACTCCATCTCTGAAATGTATCATAATTAGGGTTGATTAGAATACACTTTCTAGTAAACATTACGTGACGGTCACATCAATTAAATTAACACTATAAAACAAAGTTAAAAATATATACTTTTATCTCGTTTCATTGATATCGCGAATTATAAATCGAATAAGAGAATGATTGTAATAAATAGTACTAAGTTTTTCGGTTCCTATCAATGCTACACTATCGAAATCAGCTCGGCTTGGGAACCTGAAAGAGAAATAAAATTTGTAATAAAAAAAATTTGGTGTGGCCAACACAATACCTCCCGCCATTTACATCCCGAGTAACAAAAAAGATTAAGTTAATCCTTATTTTTAGATTAGCGAATTTTACTCTCATTTTGACAGTTTATTTCTTAAAATATAGTCTAATCTAATCCAAGTAACTATCTTTTTTAAACCCCTCAACAGGATTAAATCACAATTACACAGGTTCACATTCACACGCATCCATGACAGTGACATTGAGGTACCGGAGATATAATAAAATGAAGATCAAATCAAACTGTATTGAATTCCTTTTTTATTGTTCTATTACCTTTTTTCTTTTTAAAACGTTACTAATATTATTTTGAAATGATTATTTCTTTGATAGTGACATTTATCTGTCAACTGTCAATTACATACATTTGAATAACTGCGTTTTCTTTGTTTTAAACGTAGGCTCTGGGATTTAAATTATAGATAATTTTATAAATTCATCCATAAAATGTATAGAAAAAATCTGATGTGGCCAGCACATTACCTTCCGTCAGTTCTATGTATTTTGTACAAATTTCATACGGAAAGTTCCTTGCTAAATTGAATATTCTATTTCTTGTACATTATCTTCCGGCAGTTGCATGTATTTTATGCAAATTTTATACAGAATATTATTATTTTGTGACGTTTTCTATATAGTGTAATGTATCTGCGGAAATAAAAGATTTATTGTTATTATTATTATTTCTTGTACATTACCTTAAAGCAGTTGTGTGTATTTTATATAAATTCCATACAGAAAGCAAAAGATCCTATATTTCCAATAAAATTATAAGACAAGCACACTATGACAATTTCACTTGACACTGACATCTTTCAATGAGAATTTTCTTAATATAGTAGCTGTTTCCATAGCTGTGGCTACTTTATGAAATTTAATTTCTTTATATTTTTTTAACTCTATATCCATTTAATATTAAGTACCTATAAAATCAAAGTCAAATCGTATAGAGAATATTCTTTAATATTTATAATAACATCAAATGAGAAAAAATTATATTTAACACAGTTTTCTCAAGAAAAACGGTTAAAATCTTCAAATGATGGTACTTCCGGTTGACCAATTGTGACCAAAATCTAATCAGCTCTTCATACGGATGTAACGAAGAAGTATACGAAAAAAATATAATTTTTGTAACTGTAGTATTAGAGTTATCGCAGACGAAAATTTTGTTACACACACACACACACACACACACCCAAACACACACACACACATACACGTACACACGTACACACGTACACACGTACACACGTACACACGTACACACGTACACACGTACACACGTACACACGTACACACGTACACACGTACACACGAACACACGTACACACGAACACACGTACACACGAACACACGTACACACTTACACACGTACACACGTACACACGTACACACGTACACACGTACACACGTACACACGTACACACGTACACACGTACACACATACACACAAACACACATACACACATACACACATACACACATACACACATACACACATACACACATACACACTTACACACTTACACACATACACACTTACACACTTACACACTTACACACTTACACACTTACACACTTACACACTTACACACATACACACTTACACACTTACACACTTACACACTTACACACTTACACACTTACACACTTACACACTTACACACTTACACACACACTTACACACTTACACACTTACACACTTACACACTTACACACTTACACACTTACACACATACACACATACACACATACACACTTACACACTTACACACTTACACACTTACACACTTACACACTTACACACTTACACACTTACACACTTACACACTTACACACATACACACTTACACACATACACACATACACACATACACACATACACACATACACACATACACACATACACACATACTCACATACACACATACACACATACACACATACACACATACACACATACACACATACACACATACACACATACACACATACACACATGCACACATACACACATACACACATACACACATACACACATACTCACATACACACATACACACATACACACATACACACATACACACATACACACATACACACATACACACATACACACATACACACATACACACATACACACATACACACATACACACATACACACATACACACACACACACACATACACACATACACACATACACACATACACACATACACACATACACACATACACACATACACACATACACACATACACACATACACACATACACACATACACACATACACACATACACACATACACACATACACACATACACACATACACACATACATACAGACATCATCGTAAAAATAGTAAATTCGTATTCTAGGGACTCTAAAACGTGCTTATTGATTAAAAACTCATCATCGAATTTTTTGACCAAAGACAATACCTTCCTTACCTAAAGGTGACGGAAGGTAAAAATATGAATGCAAATATATAGAACATTTAATAATCTTTAATTTTTATAATAACATTAACCTCGAAAAAATAACATAAATATAAAGGTATTTTTCGAAGAAAAACTATTTTGAGCTTCTAGTAAAGTGCCATTTCCGGTTAACCGATTTTCACCAAAATCTAATGAGCTCTTTACATTACAGAAAAAGTTACAAATACAAGGTTTCAACATTTTCTGAATAATAGTATTTGAGTTAGAGTGGAGGATCTACACACACATATACACACAGACATCATTGTGAAAATGTTAAAATTGGATTCTAACTACCTTAAAACATGGTCATTTACCAAAATCTCGATATGCGATTTTTAGCACGATCCCCTATACCTCCCTTACCAAGGGTAGCGGCAGGTAAAAAACAGTGAGCTGTCATGGGACGCCTGGCAGATATGAAACATCGAAATTACTTTTTATTGAAGTATTTATTTTAATTGAAGTCATCCTGAATTTTTACCTCCCACTACCCTTGGTAAGGGAGGTATAGGGATCGTGCTAAAAATCGCATATCGAGATTTTGGTAAATGGTCACGTTTTAAGGTCCCTAGAATTCAATTTTAACATTTTTCCGATGATGTCTGTGTGTATGTGTGTGTGTGGATCCTCCACTCTAATCAAATACTAACATTCAGACAATTTTGTAACCTTGTATTTCGAACTTTTTCTGTAATGGAAAGAGCCCATTAGATTTTGATGTAAATCGGGTAACCGGAAATGGCACTTTACTAGTAGCTCAAAATAGTTTTTCTACGAAAAACACCTTTAAATATTATTTTTTCGACAATAATGTTATTATAAAAATTAAAGATTATTGATTTGCATTAATACTTTTTCTACAAATTATATGGATAAATTTATAAAATTATGTATAATTTAAATCCCGGAGCCTACGATTTAAACAAACAATACTCCTTGGCAGTTATTCAAATGTATGTAACTGACAGATAAATGTAACGTTAAAGTAACGCTAAAAAAATAAAAATGTAAATAGAACAATAGGAAAAGAAATCAATACAGTTTCCAGCATATGTAAATATGTGGGTACATATTTAGATTAATAAAAATTAACGATTCACCAAAAAGTTTAAGCTAATTCTCATTTTATCTAGGTATTTAAAATTTAATTTTCATTTTATTATCAAAAATGTAGTTACTTGGATTAGATTAAACTATATTTTAAGAAATAAACTGCCAAAATTAGAGTAAAATTCGCTAATCCAAACATAAATAAATAAATATGTCATCACGGCTTATTAGATTACCCATTGCTGGGTGTGCCAATCTGTTTTGTACACAGATATCGGTAATGATGAAATATTTGCAGCGTGTGGGCGCTTACCAGGCGTCACCTCACGGGCACTCTTTGCTGGCGTGAATTGTGCACCACAGGGGTCAATTTTGTGCCATTTAAAATTGCAAATATTTGGCGTTGGTCAGGATTAAACCCGGTTTCTCAGATTTGCGACCTGACACTCAGGCACACGGCTTCAAGACCCCATGGGGGCTCAAAAATAAAGATTAGATTAATCTTTTTTGTGACTCGAGCGGTACATGGCGGGAGGTATTGTGTTGGCCACACAAGATTTTTTTATAGGGTGTAATGCATTTAGTTTTGATATTTTTAGATTTTCACTGTCAGTCTTATTTAAAATTAATAAACACTTGCAACGATGTGGAACACGAAACGACACTGCTTTTTCAAATCTGCTCCGATATACTGGTATACACAAGTAAAGTGCTCTATACTAATTTGCAATTGACGTAATGTACTGTTGCTCTATCCTAATATTCAATTGGCGGGAGGTATTGTTTCTCTATTTCCATTTGTTATAAGCGGAAGGTATTGTTGGTAAAAAAATCGGTTACCTTTACACTTTGATGCAGTTGGCGGGAGGTACTGTTGCTTTGGCTGCCTTTTCAATTGACGGGACGTACTGTTACTTTATCTCCATTTGTTATTCGCGGATGGTATTGGTGGTAAAAAAAATCTAGTGTCAACTTTACACTTTTAGCCTCATTTTCAATTGACGGGAGGTCACCGATACACACAAGTTAAAGTGGAGATTGAGGAGGCGAGGCGGAGAGAGCCGACGAGTCACGAGGCTGGCCGAAAGACGTCTTGCAATTGCAGTTCATAAAGACATTACGGAGTGGACGGGGCTAAACAAATGCGAGCGTGAAATAACGCAAATGTACATGCATCCTGTCTTGATGTAACGTTGTAAAAATGTGAAATAACATTTGAAAATTGATTTATTTTATATCTTGGAGCACAAAATAAACAATGTTTATGTATGTTTACAGGTTCCGCGAAGGGCTATATTACACACAGCGATAGGATGCGGTAATTACAGCACTGGACGAAGATCATAGATTATACCTTTCCTTTGTAATAACAAAAGAGACAGGGACGCAATTGCGTATCGTAATGATCTTCATTTCGATACGCAATTTTTTGTTTTAGACTGTTTGTACTAGATGACGTTTCTTTAACCCATTTTTACCTAATTTATTTTTAGTTAATTGACAATTCATTTTAATAATATAATGTCGAAATTATTATTATTTTTTTTTTTATTTAGGGAAGATTATTTACATGAAAATGTACAAATGGTTACAAATATAATCACAAATTGAGTAAGTAAATGTTATTGTAGAAGGCGCAAAATATAAAAAAATAGTATAAAGACTTCATTTTATAAGACTTTCTTTCGCACTTGTCAATTAGAAAACTCGCTGACGCTCGTTTTCTAAATTTTTACGAAAAAAACATGTCTTGTAAAACACGTTCTTTAAGATACTATTTTCCAAAAAAAAATGCATAGCTCACTAATAACGAAAAAGTGATTTTGGTTATTTTTACCTTCCGTCACATTCAGGTAAGGAAGGTATTGTCTTTGGTCAAAAAATTCGGTGTTGAGTTTTTAATGAATAAGCACGTTTTAAGGTCCCTAGAATACGATTTTACTATTTTTGCGATGATGTCTGTATGTGTGTGCATGTATGTATGTATGTATGTGTGTCAGTGTGTGTGTGTGTGTGTGTGTGTGTGTGTGTGTGTGTGTGTGTATGTGAGTGTGTGTGTATGTGTGTGTGTGTGTGTGTGTGTGTGTGTGTGTGTGTGTGTGTGTGTGTGTGTGTGTAACAAAATTTTCGTCTACGATAACTCTAATACTACAATTCCAAAAATTATAATTCTTTCGTATTCCACTTCGTTGTATCCAAATGAAGAGCTGATTAGATTTTGGTTATAATAGGTCAACCGGAAGTATCCTCATTTGAAGATTTTAATAGTTTTTCTTGAAAAAACGATGTGACTGCATTTTATACTTTATATTAAATTTATACAGAGTTATAAAATTATAAATAAATTCAATTTTATAAATTAGCCAGCTATGCTAGAAACAGCTACTATATTAAGAAAATACTGATTGAAAGATGTCAATGTCAAGTGCAATTGATATATTCGTAATATATTTGTTATAATTTTTCTCGAAATATAGGATCTTTTTGATCGAAACTTTCTGTATGGAATTTGTATAAAATACATACAACTGTCGAAAGGTAATGTACATACAAGAAATTTAGAATCTTTTGCAAGGAACTTTCTGTATGGATTTTATAGAAAATTCATACGCATTTACGAAAATTCTACCGGTAGATACCGCATCTACCGACTGTGTTCGAAAACACGAGTGGTAAAAAGTTACCGTGTTCGAAAATTGTTCAATATCTACCAGATCCATCTACCGGATTCATGAAGAATCTAATCTTAAAAAAAGGTAATGATGCAAAGCGAAGCGCGCGCGTTAAAAGTGGAAATGTGTTCAAAATAGGACTCTGCTCAGTTTATTAACTACGTCAAATTTCTAACCTGTTTTAAATTTTCAAATTTTTTCATTGGTTATGGATCTACCCCGGTATCTATAAACTGATAAAAAGCTGTTTACCGGTAACAGTTCACCGGTAGAATTTTCGTAAATACCTCATATAAATGACGGATGGTAATGTGCTGGCCACATCAGATTTTTTTCTTCTAAATCTAAACTATTAGTTCGATCGAGAAAAATGTTTCAAATAAAAATATTGCAATATTATAGTGTCTAACCAGTGGCGCACAAAAATAATTTTACTGTTGGTAAAATTTCAAGATATAGCACAAGTTCATTTTTTTTTTGAGATACCATTATCTATTGGCATCGCAACAAAAACAGCCTGTATGGGTTATGGTTCGGAGAATTAATTTTCTGCATGGGTTTTTTGGTCCAATACATTATGCGGCTGGGCTCATATTTCCGAAACGGCTGGGTTTTCAGCAAATTCCTTGAAATTTTGCGTTCTTTTATTATTCTTTGAAAAATAGGGGGTCGTAGAATAACAAATATAAGTTTCAAGGGCATAGTGTCAAGAATTTAAAAATTCGCTAATTAAAAAAAATGTTTCTTAATAACGTCGCATGTTTTTGTTCTACAGAATTGAACTTGTAGATGTTATTTTTAATAAAATT
Source organism: Harpalus rubripes (assembly GCA_963082715.1). Classification (NCBI taxonomy): domain Eukaryota; kingdom Metazoa; phylum Arthropoda; class Insecta; order Coleoptera; family Carabidae; genus Harpalus; species Harpalus rubripes. The sequence goes on from OY720454.1 coordinate 41,763,482, forward strand.
AGCCATGTTTTACGAGTAGTTTTCAAAAGTTTGAGTTTTTCTGTAGTATTTTCTTAGCTTTAAAATGACATTTTACAACATTTATTAATATGCATAATACGCTTTTGTCTTATTTCCCTTGTAAATGTTATTAAATATGTACATACTTTCCTGTCTCTTGGGGTTGGGAGCCGTTTAATTGGACCAAAATATCCTAGTGTCCCAATTCCCTAATCGGTATCAACTGTACATACTTCTCTATCTCTTTGCCATGGTATTTTCCCCTGAAATAAATAAGAGGTTGTAAATAAAAAAATGTATTAGTTTAAGTAAATTTTATTGTTTTTTTGTGATACATTCTGGGCTTTATTATTTTCATAGCTCAAATTGTATATACAGAATGTAACAGCCCGGCGGTACCAGTTGAGTATTTATAGAGTTATTAAGAAATATCTGTTTCATTTTAATTTAAATTCAATTGTTTTTCATACGTAGCCTACTGAAAAATAACTATAAAAATGAAATTTATTTAAATTTCAATTGAATTTTTCTCAATATTTTTGTTTAATTAGGATATAATATAACTACATGGTTGAATTCAGAAAAAAATACTCCATCAAATGGGTGTAAAAAATATATACCATCTCATTTAAAAAATATAACTTTGTGTTGTAATTTAAGAAACACTGGTTTAAAAAAATATTTTATTCTGTATTCGGATGTCCCCTTGGTCTTCTATACGATTGCCTTATAGTATTTTATTGTATCTTTAATAATACAGAAATTATTTGAGGTAGCTCGTTTAGCTGTTACACCCTGTATATATTTTTATTTAAATTTTATAAAGAAATACAGGGTATTTCTCGGATATGGGATATCACGATTATTTTCTGTATTATTGGAAATAGAAGAAAATCATTCATATACACTTATTCACAACAAAAAATTAACCAATATATATTTTTAGGCTTATTCGATGGAGTATTTTTTCTGAAAATAACCATAAACTTAATCATTTTATATCCTTAACAAAAATATTGAAAAAAATTCAATTTGAATAAATTTTGTTTTATTGCTCTATCGAATGGGAGTAAAAATATCCCATTTAAAAAAATATAACTTTAGGTTATAGTTTGAGAAACACTAGTTAAAAAGGTTTTTCTTTAATAAGTGAATATCCCCTTGATCTACTATAACTTTTTTTGTCTTATTTTCTTCTATTTTTAACAATAAAGAAAATAATCGAGGTGTCCCGTATTCGAGAAACACCCTGTATACCTAACCTTGTTCTGAAAAAAAGATATAAACTTTCAAATTCTTATAGTACAGGAATAATATATGAAATATGTTCTTACCGGTTACCCCAGAATTTTGGTAATATTTTTATTAATGCATTGTTATTTAACTAACTTAGATATTACATAGTTTCATAGTTTTGCCTCTTATAGTACAGAAAATAATTTAATATATTTGAATTTTTTATGAGAACACCATTTACCGGTAACCCCAGAACTTTGGTAATATTTTTATGAATGCATTATTAGTTTGCACTTAGATATAAACTTTCAAACTTTCTTCTTGAATTAAACCGTATAATTTATTACCCATTACCCTAGAATTTTGATAATATTTTTATGAATGCGTTGTTAGTTAACTAAATTAAATAGTTTGAATTTTTATCTCTAAAAATTCATCTCTAGTTTAAGATTTTTATTGTTATAGCTTGAATTGTATAGTCTGTTCCATTTAAGTTGCAGAGAGTAGGGCATAGTTTTGTTCTCTCTCATTGGCTGAAATTGGACACAAGTTTATCCAAAGTTTAAAACTGGCGCTGATGCGAGCGCCATCTGCTGAATGCCTTAAATGAAACAGTGTATAGGAAATTATTTTTACTCTTATTTGTATTTTATAAATAAATATACTTGTCCAGAAAATTAGAATTAGGGATGTTAAACTAATAATTTATATAAATTTTATTTGTATTTATTGTTTATTTGTATTTTCAATTGTTGTATTTCATGTAACTAACCCTAATGTTCAATATTTTATACAATAAAATATAAATTAAAATACAATTTGTCTATTTCTTACTCCTTACACTTTTGTAGTTTTCAAAACGGCCACAGCACCTGTCAATAATGTAAAAAAATGATAAGTACCCTTTTTATAAATCGTACATAGATGATATCTTTTAAACTCAGTGATTCACGCATAGATAGAATCTTATCAAACATAGTGAATCGGGCATGGATGCTACCTTTTAAAACTCAGTGAATCGTGCATGTTTGTATATTTTAAAACCTAATGAATTGTGCATGGATACTATCTTTTTAAACACAGTGAATCGTGCATGGATGCTTCCTTTTTATAAACAGCGAATCGTGCGTGGATGCTACCTTTTCAAGCTCAGTGGATCGTGCATGGATGCTGTCTTTTTAAACACAATAAATCATGCATGGATGCTACCTTTTAAAATCAGTAAATCGTGCATGGATGCTACCTCTTTAAACAGTGAACCGTGCATGGATGCTTCTTTTTTAAACGCAGCAAATCGTGCATGGATGCTACCTTTTTAAGCTCAGTGAATTGTGAATGGATGCTATCTTTTTAAACACAGTGAATCGTGCATGGATGCTTTTTTTGAGAGCAGCAAATCGTGCATGGATGCTACCTTTAAGTTCAGTAAATTAATAACAAAAATATATATATATATATATATATATATATATATATATATATATATATTATAAAATACAAAACTTCTTTATGAAAATTAAAGTTTATTGGTATTAAAGAAGAATCTGACTCCATCATACATTATTATTAGATTTATTAACAAAATTAGTAAAACTTATAAACAGAACTATAACACAAATGAAACGTAGAAGATTTTGTGATGAAAAAGTCTGTTCTTAATTATATCTTACTAAGTTTGTTATCAAAGTTGAATACATTTTTAACGTGTCAAACTAGGCTTTAGTTATAAAACTAAAATGTTAGTTACCAAATAAAATTATTATTAATTTGGTTGAAAATTTTATTAAAAATTTATCTTTTTTAGCAAAAGTTATTTTATTACAAAATGTAGATGCAAAATGATTAATAAAAAATACAAGCCAAATAATGGTGATTCTATTCGATAAATATTTTCATTTTACAATTAAAACCTATTTCACACGTTAAAAAATTGTTAACAAATTTGATAATAAACTTGGTAAGAAATTATAATTATGAATAGAATTTTTAAACACAAATGCCTTTTACGTTTTATTTATAATGCAAAATAATTAATAAGAAATAATACAACCATAATAATTTCACTTCATAATAAACATTTCAGTTTTATTAACTGATCTAAAAATATATATTTATTTCATAATAAATTAAGTAGAGTTACGTTTACAATACTTCTAGACTATTATTGAACAAATTAAATATTGGGGGTCCCTAAATTATATTTCTTGTTCCCTTATTAAAAGTATAAGATTTCTCAGTCAGTTTATGACCGTTTGCAAACCTTTACACTGCGCACTTACCAAAATATATATTTATTAATACAAAGCTTCATTTACAATAAATACTTAAAATCTAACTTTGCCGTGACAGCATCTAAATACTTAAAAATTCTTATTAATACCTAACTTTATACTAAATTAAAAACTAATCTACATATATTATAAATAAGTCTTTATGAAGAGGGAGCCATGATCTGTGAAGACTCCAATCTCCACGAAAACAACGGTGGCTAATTCTTTTAAATTAACTAAAAACTAAACTCTTTATTCAATAAATTTTATATATATATATATATATATATATATATATATATATATATATATATATATATATATATATACGGGTAACAACTGTCCACAAATACTAAACCCACGCTCCCCATATATACTATTTATTAAATATATACAATTTTGTGTTCAATATTTTATAATCTAACTTAAACTATTGTAGAACCTCCCAAATTAAATTGATGAAGTGCGCAAAATAGCCTATCATACGTTAATATCTCGTTCAAAGAATAGCAAATCTGAAAATGTAAAATTACGTTAACTTTTCTCTCTCTCAAAAAGCAAAAAGAACCCGTGTCTGTCTTATATCTAAGCTATCTTATGTTTACGCAAGCTATCCTATATCTAGACTATGCTATGCTAGAGAGAGGTTAAGCCGACCCTACGCGATGCACTTGCATTTACGGCCTCTACAGGAACTCTCTAAGGAAAAGGGAGACAGTTACATGTAATCTCCTCAGCTTGACTGGAACCTAAAGAGCTACTCCCGGAGACATCGCCCGGTTTCAAACGCGATACCTACCCCGAACGCGATCAACCCGTGTGCTCAACAAAATTAAAACAAACAAAAAGTTTACTTTAATTATTCGTTACCATTAAATGATTACATACGTTGCCTCCGGATGAGGAGAGCACATAAATGCCACAAGAAAGCTTCCTGTTTTAGCATTCAGGTTCGTTTAGTCTTTTCTCAGTTGAGTCTAGCGGATGAACGTATCCAATCTAGAGCGAAAGCCAATACGATCGATAGTCAACAATTTTGCAAAAGAATTAAACTGTCCATAGAAACATTCGCACAAGTGCGAAGGGATCCCCCAGAATAAACAACTGGTTTCACATGGAAAAATCACGCACGAACCCTGCTCATCCATCCCACTGACCGTGATGTTAAATAAAAAAACCCGAACCCACATCAAAGTTTCGGATCTCTCCTAACTACACATTCACTCTCCCTATGTGCCGTGTGGGCAACCCACAATGAACGTGTACCACGTTGGCAAACACCAACGCACGATTTTATGATGAATCGCCAAGGAATGCACTTCACTTTTAAATTTAATCAAAACGCGTGTTTGGCGCGATGAGCCAAAGTTTAATTAAGACCTGAAAATATATTTAAAAGAACTTAAAATCTATTATATTAATATAGACTTGTTGATGTCCGATTCCTGAAGGATATATGCTAATCGTATGTTCCCAGATATTGATTTTATTGATAAACAGTCGATATTACAGTATTAAATTGTTTGAATATTATACAGACGTCCGTAGAAGTTCATCCATCGGTGGACATCTACGCAGTGGAGGATTTATCTGGAGCTCAGCAATCCTTTAGAAAAGCTGCCTTAGAAGATCTGCAGTGTTGAAATCCAAAGCTTCGAAATTGCATCCAAATTCTCCAAGTTTCTTGACATCTCAGACCAACCAAATGTCCGCCTATTAAATAATAATTTTTAGTTTGTGGTATTCTTTAAATCATTTCAAGAACTGTTGGATAAAATTTTTCGTGGCAATACACATATACCATGCGATATTTTACCCAACAGTTGGTTTCAAATGTATTTGGAAATTTGCTTTAATTTGATATTTCTAAACTTATTGGCTAATAACTTGATTTGAACCAAATAATAGGTTTTTTAAATTAGTCTAAAGTTTAATAGTTTTCCTACAACTATTTAAAATATTATGGCCTCAAGATATATGCTAATCATATGTTCCCAGATATTGATTTTATTGATAAATAGTCGAAATTTTAATTTTAAATTGTTTGAATATTATACAGATATCCATGAAAGTTATATTTCATTCAATTTAGTACTCAGCACTCAGATATATATTATAGTCACATTCCTTTCACTATAAATTCTCATGATTGAACACAAGCACAAAATACCTATTTTATAAATTAAGTTTGTTACCAGTTCATCCGTCGGTGGTCGTCTACGCCGTAGATGATTTATCTAGAGTCTGGAGCTCAGCTTTAGCTGCTTTCGAAAATCTGCAATGTTGAAACCCAAAGCTCGAATGCTGCATGCAAATAATTCAAATTTCTTGACGTCTCAGACCAGACATAGGTCCGCCTATTAAATAATAATTATTATTAGTTTGTGGTATTCTTCAAAAACTCTTGCATAAAATTTCGTATGGTAAACGTGTCTTCATTACACAAGACACTTGATTTATATAATAAATATGAATACAAGTGTACCATGCGATATTTTATCCAACAGTTTTTGAATGGTTTTACATAGTTTGCTTTAATCTGATATTTCGAAAAAACTTTTTTTATAAAATAAGTCCACCCATATTAAGGTCAGAGTAAACTCTGCATGATCTAGTTTGCACTATATTTTATAAAATGTCCTTTTGAAATGTCAAATTAAAACAAATACATTATTAAACCATTTTAAAATTTTGTATAAACGCTTGTATTGTTTTGCAACTGTCACGCGACAAAAGGGTTAAGCATTTATCGCTTGAAACAAAATATTATCCAATATCTCTTTAAATATACATATACTCGTAAATAATAATTTCAATAAATCTATAGCATATAAACACGAATTGTGGACTACTCTGTACGTCGTATTTCAAAAATAGACCAGAAAAGTAAGGTTACAATTTGCTTTTGGCGCGAGTTCATAGTTTGATTTCTCCAATATAGGTTTCTTATGGAAGTGTGATTTTATTGCCAAAAAAGATATTTTTTAAAAGAAATTAAGCAGGTCTTGTTAAGTATTTGATAGTTTGTTTATTCAGTAATAGATTGCAACTGTTTAAAATCCTTAAAAAGGTAAAGTAAGAAAATTATTAGAAATTAAAATGTTATGTATAAGTTAAAATTCCGTATGTCGTGGATAGTTCCTCACCCGCCCGTAAATATGTCAAGTGCAACACAAGCTATGCTGCGATTGGCTGCGTACCGGAGTTGCAGCACCAATCGAGATATACGTTCACTGAATTTTGCAGTGCTGTATTTTTATTTAAATAATTATAAACTGTGCACAGTTCATGTGTATATTATTGTATGAATCAGCAGATAAAGGATCGGTCTAGGTGGTACATATAACGTTTTGCATGAGAGATTTACTTTTATGAGATTTCTCGGCCTTAAGTTGAGCAAAAATTTTCTTGGTAAGAAATACACGGGAAGTAAAATTATGTTCTCAGCGTTATGAACTGAGTTTGAATTTGGCGCCTAAGTTTGACCGTTACATTTTTCTGGCCTATTATTTTTCAGAATGATATATGTTTATATGAGACATTTTTTTTTAAGAGTTTTACTATTAACTTCATCTTGGTAAATATTTTATCGTATGCTTTTAATAAGTAAAAAAAATACAAAACGCGTACAACACACAGTAAATAATGAAAACAATACCAACTAATGAGTTTCCAAATTTGTCCGCTAGCTAGAGCGCGCTTGGCTGGCATCGCGCATTTCAAAAATAATATTTATTAATAATGTCTTCATTTTCTAAAACCGATAAACTATTGAAAAAACCACGGATGTTATGAATTATGAATCATAACAAGTCTTACTCTACGCGCTCGAATTTATTATGAACAAAAAAGTAGTTAAAATTATTCGTTTTAAGCGTACACAAAAATATGAAGTAAAACCAAATAAAAAACATCTACAAGGTGTCCCCTAAGGAAACAGACAAAATATTATATTCTAGTCAATTCTACTTCGTTTTCGAGATATCAACAAAAATGAAATAAATGCAAATAAACAAAAGATAAAACAAATATTATAACATAACCGACAAACTTTAACCATGTATTCTAGGGGTCATGCTATGTAAAAAAGTTCATTCATCTACGTTTTAGAAATAGATATCGACAAAAATAAAATAAACAAACAAATAATCAAAAAATAAAACGAATTAAAATTGACCCGTAGTTTATATAAACTCTTTTATTTATAATGATCCCTAGAATACATGGTTAAAGTTTGTCGATCTCCTCACGGGATCATAGGCGCCGACTTTTGGATTTTCGTGTGGGGGCTAAAAAGAGGCAACAGAAAATTTACCTAACAAAAACTTTATTTCTTAAAATTGGTACATAAATAAGTAAAATTTTACAAACGATGCGAATTTATCGAATGACCTAAAATATCAACCTAATTTTTAAAAAATCTACCGTAATTCACTAAAATCTGATAATTTTATTATTAATTTCCGTCACTGGAAACACTAGTGGCAAGTGGCAATAAATACTATTTGCTAGTTCGCACGCGTTACTTACACAGTGCTTGACAATATGACAAATTGGAAATCTAATAAAATAAATAATAGAATACATTGTTACTTTGTATAAGTAATTGATGCATTAAAAATATTTCAAAATGAATGTTATTTTTATTGGTATTAAAAATAATTTGTGTGTGGGGGCAGACCCCTTCAGACTTTTCCGTGTGGGGGCAGAGCCCCCTTAGATTTTTCCGTGTAGTCGGCGCTTATGCACGGGATACTCTGTATACTCGTATATATCATCTCGGCTTATTACCCATTTTTGGATAATCAATCTGCTTCTATTGGCGGACTTCAATAATAATTACGATTTATCTCATATCTGTACCATTGGGGTGTTTACCAGGTATCAGCTCACTTGCTCTCAAATCAAACCTGCCGTGGAAAGAGAACGTCAGGGGTCATTTTTCGATCCATTTAAAAATGGTTGCAACAAATTGAAACATACAATGAATAGGTATCAATATCAATTTTAAAGTATACGTAGACGTTTTTACCTCCCGCTACCCTTGGTAAGGGAGGTATATGGATCGTGCTAAAAATCGCATATCGAGATTTTGGCAAATGACCACGTTTTAAGGTCCCTAGAATCCAATTTTAACATTTTCACGATGATGTCTGTGTGTATGTGTGTGCGTGGATCCTCCACTCTAACTCAAATACTATTATTCAGATTATTTTGAAACCTTGTATTTCGAACTATTTCTGTAATGAAAGAGCCCATTAGATTTTGGTGAAAATCGGATAACCGGAAATAGCACTTTACTAGAAGCTCAAAATAGTTTTTCTTCGAAAAATACCTTTAAATGTTATTTTTTCGAGATTAATGTTACTATAAAAATTAAAGATTATTAAATGTTCTATAGATTTGCATTTATACTTTTTCTATATATTTTTATGGATAAATTTATAAAATTATCTATAATTTAAACCCCAGAGCCTAAGCTTAAAACAAACAAAACGCAGATATTCACACAGATTTTTACCTTCCGTCACCTTTAGGTAAGGAAGGTATTGTCTTTGGTCAAAAAATTCGGTGGTGAGTTTTTGATGAATGAGCACGTTTTAGGGTCCCTAGAATACGATTTTACTATTTTTACGATGATGTCTGTATGTGTGTGTGTATGTATGTATGTATGTATGTATGTATGTATGTGTGTGTGTGTGTGTGTGTGTGTGTGTGTGTGTGTGTGTGTGTGTGTGTGTGTGTGTGTGTGTGTGTGTGTGTCTGTGTGTGACAAATTTTTCTAATGCGATAACTCTAATACTACAATTTAAAAAATTATAATTCTTTCGTATTCTCCTTCTGTACGTCCATATGAAGAGCTGATTAGATTCTGGTAAGAATTGGTCAACCGGAAGTACCCTCATTTGAAGATTTTAACAGTTTTTCTTGAAAAAACGATGTTAAATATCATTTTTACCTTCCGTCACCTTTAGGTAAGGAAGGTATTGTCTTTGGTCAAAAAATTCGGTGGTGAGTTTTTGAGGAATAAGCACGTCTTAGGGTCCCTAGAATACGATTTTACTATTTTTACGATGATGCCTGTATGTGTGTGTGTATGTGTGTATGTATGTATGTGTGTGTGTGTGTGTGTGTGTGTGTGTGTGTGTGTGTGTGTGTGTGTGTGTGTGTGTGTGTGTGTGTGTGTGTGTGTGTCTGTGTGTGACAAAATTTTCTAATGCGATAACTCTAATACTACAATTCCAAAAATTATAATTCTTTTGTATTCCTCTTCGTTACATCCATGTGAAGAGCTGATTAGATTTTGGTTATAATTGGTCAACCGGAAGTACCCTCATTTGAAGATTTTAATAGTTTTTCTTGAAAAAACGATGTTAAATATCATTTTTTCACATTTAATGTTATTATAAATATTAAAGAATTATTTATTCTCTATACGATTTGAATGCATTTTATACTTCATTTTAGATGGATATAGAGTCAAAAAATTATAAAGAAATTAAATATCATATATATTAGTCAGCTTTGCTATAACTCTGGAAACAGCTGCGATAGATTAAGAAAATTCTGATTGAAAGGTGTCAGTGTCAAGTGCAGTTGACAGTATGTTTATGTTATAATTTTACTGGAAATATAGGATCTTTTGTTAGAAACTTTCTGTATGGAATTAGTACAAAATACATACAACTGCCTTAAGGTAATGTACATCGTGCTTTTGTTATTGAGCGGTTTATCGAATGCGGCGGTTCGATAATTGCTACACAACGTGCTTTTCGAATTCATTACGGACTCGGGCGTCATGATCCTGTTCCACATCACGCTACGATTAAAGTGTGGGTGTCAAATTTTAGACAGACGAGTTCAGCATTGAAAAAGAAGTCGCCTGGACGTCCCAGGACAGCAACAGGACCTGAAAACGTGGCCAATGTGAGAGCCGCGATTGAACGTTCCCCGCGTCGTTCGGCGCGAAAACATTCGCTCGCTTTGGCGATTTCCAACCGCAGTATTCGGCGCATTTTGCACCGGGACCTCAAAATGCATCCCTACAAAATGGTTGTTGCACAGGAATTAAGTGAAAGGGATTTTGAAACCCGTACGAACCTGTGTCGCGATCTCCGAGAACTCCCAAACGACGATGTTGTGCTCTTCACGGACGAAGCCCATTTTCACCTTTGTGGTGCCGTTAACAGGCAGAATTTTCGATATTGGAGTGACGAAAATCCTCGAGAAATCCATCAGGAACCCCTCCATAGCCCAAAAGTGACTGTGTGGTGTGCTCTTTCCCGCCTAGGCGTCTGGGGGCCTTACTTTTTTGAAGAAAATGGGCAAACCGTAACGGTCAACAGCGAGCGCTATTGTTTCATGCTGGAAAATTTTCTTAAACCCAAAATGGAAGAAAATGGCGTGGAAAATGTGTGGTTTCAACAGGATGGTGCAACCGCCCACACATCGCGACGATCAATGGACATTCTCAGGGAACTGTTTCCCGGTCGCCTCATTTCCCTGAGAGGTGATCTTGGCTGGCCGCCGCGCTCACCGGATCTCACTCCATGTGACTTCTTCCTTTGGGGTTACCTCAAATCGAAGGTTTACCAGCATCGACCAAGGACCCTTCTTGCTTTACGAAGGGAAATTGCTCGGGCAATTGAAGAAATTCCTGTGGAAATGACGGTGAAAGTCATGGAAAGCTACCGCGAGCGCCTAAATCAGTGTATCCGCTCCCAAGGACGACATTTGAGTGATGTGCTTTTCAAAACTTAAATTTAAAAATGGCATAAAATTTGCGATATGTTAATAAAAAATTTTTTTGACAAGTTGTGTGGTTTTAATTTTATAACGTTTTGAAATCGGATAGGTTTTTCTGCCCCACCCTGTATAAGAAATATAATCTTTTGCAAGGAACTTTCTGTATGACATTTATACAAAATACATAGAACTGACGGAAGGTAATGTGCTGGCCACATCAGATTTTTTTCACATTTAATGTTATTATATATCTTAAAGAATATTTTATTCTCTATACGATTTGGATGCATTTTATACTTCATATTAAATGGATATAGAGTTAAAAAATTATAAAGAAATTAAATATCATGCATACATATTAGTCAGCTATGTTATAACTCTGGAAACAGCTGCTATATTAAGAAAATTCTGATTGAAAAGTGTCAATGTGTCAATGTCAAGTGCAGTTGACAGTATGTTTGTGTTATAATTTTACTACTGGAAATATAGGATCTTTTGTTCTGTATGGAATTTGTATAAAATACATACAACTGCCTTAAGGTAATGTACAAGATATATAATCTTTTACAAGGAACTTTATGTATGTCGTTTATACAAAAGCCGCTTTCTTTTTATTAAGAAGATCAACTCCGAGTAGCACACATCTACCCTAAATCGTTCTTTTTAAAAGGGGATAAATGATCTTGTACTATCCAGTTTCTTCGTCCCCGTCCCCGTGAAGCGCCACCTTTGAAACAGGATCATATAGCTCCTGAACTGATCCCGAATGTCAATCTCACGTCAATATGACTGACTGCTTTGTATTTTGTCTTTTTTGTAAGTATTTGATATTAAAATGACATGAATAGAAGAAATTAATTAGTTTGAAATGTTATATCATGTTTCATTACCATAAGAAATACTTCCTTACTTAAATACATAAAGGCAAAAGAATTTAATATCAAAATCAAATTAACAGACTATAACTTCTTATTTTAAAAAAATATACTGTTCTTTTTAGGAGTAGTTCAGTTCAGTTCAGTACGAGGTAAGATCAATTCATTTTCCCCCTAAAAAGAAAGCGCCTAAAATACATAGAACTGACGGAAGGTAATGTGCTGGCCACATCAGATTTTTTATTTTGCAAACATTCAATTTGTAGGAGTACATTTTCTTGATTTGTTTGTGCAAATGTGATTCAATTGCAAATCGAATTGATGAAAATGGAGTTGTGTTTATTGATACAATAGGACTATTAAATCAATTCTATTACAATATCACTCAAATGTTTAGACAGATTTATCAAATACAACTACTAGATACATAATACCCTACATTCATTTCGAAATTAATTTCTCAAATGCCAATAATCAATTATTATCACGATATGCACATCAGTAATAGCAATAATAGATATTGGTACACTAATTAAATATAACTTCGATAAATTTTGTTGTAATATCCTACAAAGATTTATTAAACTGTCTGTCTTAATCTGCAATAACAAAATATTTGGGCAAAGAGTTTAAAAAATTCAAAAGTAATATTTTTACCTCCCGACCCTTGGTAAGGGAGGTATAGGGATCGTGCTACAAATCACATATCGAGATTTTAGTAAATGACCACGTTTTAAGGTCCCTAGAATCTAATTTTAACATTTTCACAATGATGTCTGTGTGTATGTATGTATGTGTGGATCCTCCACTCTAATTCAAATACTATCATTCAGAAGATTTTGAAACCTTGTATTTCAAACTTTTTCTATACTGGAAAGAGCCCATTAGATTTTGGTGCAAATCGGATAACCGGAAATGGCACTTTACTAGAAGCTCAAAATAGTTTTCTTTCGAAAAATATCTTTAAATGTTATTTTTTCCAGATTAATGTTATTATAAAAATTAAAGAATATTAAATTTTCTACAGATTTGCATAAATACTTTTTCTATATATTTTATGGATAAATTTATAAAATTATCTATAATTTAAATTCCGGAGCCAACGCTTTAAACAAAAAAACTCCTTGGTTGCGCAGTTATTTAAATGTATGTAACTGACAGATAAATGTCACTGTCAAAGAACTAATTTCAAATTAATAATAGTAAACGTTTTAAAAAGAAAATAGTAAATAGTACAACAGGAAAGGAAAACAATACAGTTTCCAGCATATGTAAATATGTAGTTATGTATTTAGATTAATAAAAATTAACGATTCGCAAAAAAGTTTAAGCTAATTCTCATTTTTAGATTAATGATTTCTATTTTATCCCGGTATTTAAAATTTAACCTTCATTTTATTTTCAAAAAAGGTAATTACTTGGATTAGATCAGACTATATTTTAAGAAATAAACTGCCGAAATTAGAGTAATATTCGCTAATCCAAAAATAAGGATTAGCTTGATCTTTTTTGTGACTCGGGCGTTAAATGGAGGGAGGTATTGTGTTGGCCACACCATATTTTATTAATTCATATTCCAATTTTTTTAACCGCAATTCAATATAACTTTTCATTCTCGAGATATTCTTATTCAAAGTTTTTCTGAAAAATGCCAAATTTTAAGAAACAACCCAAAAATGGGGTGATTAAAAAGTTCTCAATATCATCGTTCGATTCTACGAACTAAATTACATAAGTTTTCCAATTATCATAAATTTTGCACAACAGATACGATTTAATAAAATAAGATTAAAAATACCGAAAAATGCTCAGAATCTGAAAAAATTAAAGGGGTATACCATAGAATTTTGGTTTTAACAAATATTCAAAAATTATGAATATTGACATACGAGGTTTGTTTAAAAAAAAGGTGACTTTTCAAATTTTGCGGGCTGCTTATATAAGAATCTCGATTTTTTTTTTGTTTGTTACGTTGGCACACATGTTCCCAACATATGTTGACATGATCAGTCATTTTGCATTTGTAGTTTGTTTTTGACAGATATAAAGGTTAGGCGTGCTTGGCGATTTTTTGGATCAAAGAATCTGTATTAAATTTTGTGTGAAAAATAAAATTAAGTGCTCCAATCGCACTTGAAATGTTGACTCTGGCATTTGGCGAGTCTACTTTGAGCAAAAAACTGTTTATAAGTGTTACAAGCTCTTCGCAGAAGGCCAAGAAGATGATAATGACGATGCCCGCCCTGGACGCCCCAGCAAGTTCGGTCAAATGTGAAGGTTTTGCTCACTGTTTTCTTCGATTACAATGGCGTGGTGCATCATGAGTTCTTGCCAGAAGGTCGTACGGTCAATAATGAATATTAGCTTCGCGCCGTTTACGTGAAGCAATACGAAGAAAACGCACGGATTCCGGATTTGTGGCAAAACAATTCATGACTTTTGCATCATGATAATGCACCTGCTCCCACATCGTTGCTTGTTCATGACTTTTTGGCCAAAAACAACACCGTAATCACGCCTCAGCCGCCGTATTTACCGGATTTGGCCACCTGCGACTTTTTCCTGTTTCCAGACAGACCCATGAAAGGACGACGTTTTGCCACGATTGAGGAGATAAACACCGCATCGCTGGGAGAGCTTAAGGTCATAACAAAAAGCGCATATCAGAAGTGCTTCGAAGATTGGAAAAAGCGCTGGCACAAGTGTATTATATCTGATTGGGGGTTACTTTGAAGGGGATATTGATGAATAAATAAATATTTTTCGAAAAAATAAAAAGTCACCTTTTTTAACAAACCTCTACGTATGTATTTTTCAAAAATCACAAACGTGACCCTTGTGGTGCTCTCACGTCTCTCCTTGGCAGCTTTAAAAGACCGTGAGGTGACTCTTTTAGCGTTTTCTATTAATATTTAGCTTTGCACTTAGTGCAGCTAATGACGTCATGTTGTTACAAAACATGTGTACTGCATTTTAAATTACGAGTAAACAAATATATATATATATATATATATATATATATATATATATATATATATATATATATATATATATATATATATATATATATATATATATATCATCACGGCATACTACCCATTGCTGGGTGTGCCAATCTGCTTTGTACGCAGATATCGGTAATGATGACATATTTGTACCGTGCGGGCGTTTACCAGGCGTCATCTCACGGGCACTCATTGCTGGCGTGGAGAGTGCACCACAGGGGTCAATTTTGTGCCATTTAAAATTCGAAATATTTGGCGTCGGTCGGGAGTAAACCTATTACAAAAGTTCAGTTTAAGTTTGTTAACTGTTATTGTCAAATAGAGATGTTACGTAGCAATGGATATCACTACACAAGATTCGGGCTGCGAAGACATAATTTTTTTACATCCATTATCCATTGTACTTACAAGGTGAAATATATGAATTTAACGACCGCACTGGCAAAAACTGATGATCCTAGTAAGTGCAAGAAAGTAAGGTTCAGGTCACTGGAAAATTATAAATAAAACACGTGCTGTATTTGTATTCACGATTTTTAATATTTGACGATTTTTACTTTGTGATCTGTGGTCTTTAACGTGTATTTATTTCAACTTAACCATTCTAGCATTGAAGAAGACTATAGTATAGTGGAAACGTCGGCGTAAATAAATTTTATTAATGACTGCAAGTCCGAGAAATTTATTGTAACATTTTTATTTATTTGGGTGAAGTGTAAATATTAGACAATTGTTATTAATAAAAATAAGTGTTTATTAAACTATAATTAAATATTAAAAAGTTATTAAATAATGACGATTACTAATATTGAACAATTATTAAAAACTAAATTAAGGCTAAAACTATAATTAACTAGATTATACTAACACTATTTATTTATTAACCCATTAACACTCCCATTTATTTGCACAGTATTACTAATTATTTATTTCACTACGCGTTCCAATCTTTGACTGCCGATCTGTTGCAGACTCTTGTAGACTGTTTACGCGATATTTATATCAATATATTTATATCACTATATACTTATATCACGTTTAACTGTCCACCTACCGACCTCCACAGCGTCTATAAACTCAACTGACTCGACAGCGTCTGTATATTCAACTGCTCGGACAGAAGTCACACCTTTCACCTCACTGTCTGTCTATTTATGTAACTAACTTTCTCCTTCCACAGCCTCAGTATCACCAACTATCCGTACGCCACAATTATTCTTCAACACCAATGCCGAGTATCCATTCCAACTCGCTGTTACTGTCCTTGTATACCTAGCTTCACAATACTCGTCAACTCTACCGAGTATTCACATCCACAGCTATCCTAGTATACCAGTAACTTCCAAAGTACCTACTCCACTCGACACTTTGCTGCATACGCTCAGTACGATACTGCTGTGCTTCTCAAACTCACTAACACTATGTGAATGTCATCGCTGTACTTAGACGCTTGTTCAGCATATCAGCGCGGCTCACACGTTACATTATTATTTACAGTCGAACATCATTTTTTGAAAGACCTAAAACGCAGTTAGTGCACACTTATTATTTCAATTTATAACGAGTTATGCACTCAGTTCAAAAAAGTTAGCACTAAATATACAAATGGACAACGTTATAGTAAACACTCTCACAGCTACATTGTCATTACCGAAATATACGAATACCTACAGAATAAATGGCGTTATGATAAAATATTATTAAAAACTTCCGTCTTGTTAGCGAACGTCTTAAAAACTATAACGAAAGCTATTTCTCTCTAACAATTGTGCAGCCGTCTTACAGATTCCTTTCGTTCGTGTAAACAGACTGCACGGCTCAGCGTACCCGCCATCAATTTTTATATCGTTTATCATTGTTTTTTAAATCTCTGCGCCTTCTTTTTGGGAATAAATTGAAACTGAACGGTTGCCGCAGTGCAACGTAGTAACGAGACATAATATTTATGCCCTCGTATGCAGCTGTCACGAGTCGCCTATGGATTTTATTCTCGCTATCAGCAAATTAAGATCGGAATAAATTCACTACTTCCGATCGAGGAAAACTGTTTAATGAACTTGGTGAAATATTGACTATTTGACCTGATTTTTATAACAAGATTTTATGATATTAGTTTTTAGACAGACTTATCTTTTCAATAGCGTATCCAAACTTAGAAAGCGCAAGATACGTATTACGAGCGCACTTTAAAAGCGCTTTTATGGAGCACACTCGTTATAAGAATATAACGTAAAAGCGTGCTCCATAAAAGCGCTTCTATTATAAAAGTATGCTCGTAAAACAGGTAAGCATGTTTCCACAATTATTAATTATAAGTACCTACTTGCTGCTATTATTATGGAGTCGCTTTGCTGAGTGTGTTGTTTGACAATAATGTTGTTCTTTTGTTGGGGTCTCGTGGCTGGTCGCGGATCTAGGGAACCGGGTGAAAAGAAATATTTCGAATTTTAAAAGGCACAAAAGTGATCCTGTGGTTCACTCGCACGATACGAATATGTTATCAGTCATCATCATTACCGAAATCTGTACAAAACAGATTGGCACACCCAGCAGTCGGACTGGGTTCGAATTCGATCAAATTTCAAGCGCATAGAGCCCAAGAAAATATGGGAATGGAAATCCGTAGAAAGGAGAAGACCTGGGAGGTCAGCGATGGAATGGTATAAACAAGTAAAAGAAGATCCAAGAAAAAGACAAATGGAAGAGGAGGATTTCGGAAATAGAGAGGTCTCGCGTTCGGGATGCGAGGCGGCCAATACAGGGACGAACAGGGCCACCGGGAAATTCACGAGTGGCCGCGACTTGTAGGAGGCCGGTGAGTTTAGCAACTATCTTTTTGGCAAGTATTAAATGTTTCTGAAAAATGTAAATATTTTAAGGCTCAGAGTTCGAGGAAAACAACTAAAAGTGGAGGATGCCGTGTACTCTTGGGTTTAGCGATATACTCGTAAACAACATACTATTAAAAAATGTCAATATTTTTACGCCCAGTTATACAAAGAGAAAAACAACCAATTCGTGGCTAGCAGATGCTGGTTCCAAAGGTTTCAGCAATGATTTGGAATACGTTCTTTAAAAATAACGGATGAAAAACTTTCTAGTGATAAAACATTCCGAATTGAGTTTCAAAATATAATAAAAGATCTTGGTTTAGGTAACAATAAAATTTATAATTCAGACGAATTCGAATTATTTTGGCGTTTTCTCTCTGAAAAGACTTTGGTTCATGCTGACGAGAAAGCAGCAGCCGAATAAAATTAGCAAGAAAAAAATTACCTGTAGCAATATAAACGGCAATTAAAAGCTTAAAATTCTCGTTATTGGTAAATCCCGCAATCCTAAAGTATTTAAAAACACACATCTGTCTGTACGCTCGGTCAAAAAATCTGGTGTGGCCAACACAATACCTCCCGCCATTTACAGCCCGCGTCATAAAAAAGATTAAGCTAATCCTTAAAAGATAGTCTAATCTAATCCAAGTAACTACCTTTTTTGATAATAAAATGAAGATTAAATTTTAAATACTGGAATACAATAGAATTCACTAATCCAAAAATGACGATTAGCTTAAACTTTTTTGTGTATCGTTAATTTTTATTAATCTAAATACATATCTACATATTTACTTATGATGGAAACTGTAATGATTTCCTTTCCTATTCTTCTATTTACTTTTTTCTTTTTAAAACGTTGCTATTATTAATTTCAAATGATTAGTTCTTTGATCGTGGCATTTGGCATTTATCTGTCAGTTACATACATTTGAATAACTGCGAAACCAATAGGAGTTTTGTTTGTTTAAAGCTTTGACTGCGTAATTTAAATTATAAATAATTTTATAAATTTATCCATAAAATATGTAGAGAAAATATTAATGCAAATCTGTAGAAAATTTAATAATCTTTAATTTTTATAACATTAATCTCGAAAAAATAACATTGAAAGGTATTTTTCGAAGAAAAATTATTTTGAGCTTCAATTAAAGTGCCATTTCCGGTTATTCGATTTACACCAAAATCTAATGGGCTATTTCCATAATAGAAAAACGTCGAAATACAAGGTTTCAAATTTTTTTGAATAGTATTTGAGTCAGAGTGGAGGATCCACACATACATACACACACACATATACACACAGACATCATTGTGAAAATGTTAAAATTGGATTCCAGGGAACTTAAAACATGCTCATTTCCAAAATCTTGATATGTGATTTTTAGCACGATCCCTATACCTCCCTTACCTAGGATAGCGGGAGATAAAAAACGCGTGGATCACTAAAGAAATTTTTAAGGATTGGTTCTATAAAGATAACACTATAACTGGCTTATTCTTACCACCAAATTTTATAGATCGAGCCAACATATGTGTCAAAACGTAAAACGAAACGTGAAAATCTGTAAATAAATGTTTTAAAAGGTCCTAACTTAAGAAAATAATGAGATTACTCAATATGTAAAAAATATTCTGTTAAAAGATACTGTTTTTGCTGAATGCATGGCTCAAGTATCAGGCAATCTGATTAAAAAGTCGTGGTCTAAGTTAATCAGAAGATCAAAGTGACTGGAAAGAAGAAGATGGTGTTCTTTTACACTTTACAGTATTTGTAAACAAAAAAACAAAAACTTGCAAACACAATTAATAGAATCAGTCTCGCAAGTGAACCTATCATTGAAAGAGAAGTACAAACATGTGTTTCAATTTAAGTATTTTGGAAGCAAAATTTAATCATAGATTAATTTGTTTTATTAAACACATAACACATAAATAAAATTTTGAATATAAACAAAGTTATTTATTAAAAAATAAATTTAATGTCTCCATAATTCGAACTACAGATAACTATATATTACTTTTTTTTCACTAAGGGGAGGCCGGTCATTTTCTTATTTTCCCGGGCCGGTCCAAAGATCCAGTCCGTTCTTGCGGCCATACAGCGCTGCAGTAAACTCGTTCAATCATATACAAAAATTATCCTTAATGTACCTTCTCTTTCCAAAAATACTTTCACAGCTTTTGAGGTGACGCCTGGTAAACGCTCTCTGCGATACAGATATATCGTCACTGCCAAAATATATAAAATAAAAAATGTACACTGGATTCATACCGGCTTATTATTATTACCCATTTCTGGGCTTAGCAACTATCTTTTTGACAAGTATTAAATGCTTCTGAAAAATGTAAATATTTTAAGGCTCATAGTTCGACGAAAACAACTAAAAGTGGAGGATCTCGTGGTCGTGTTCGCTTGGTTTTTGCGATATTCTCGTAAACAACATACTTTTAAAAATTTCAATATTTCTTCTATTCACAGATTTCAGCTCCTAATGATAATATTTACCTGGCGTCACCTCTCTAAGTTTCCGTGGAAAAAGGAGCAAAGAGGTCACCCTTTTGCTCTTTGAAAACTGAAAATAATTTTCTAGTTTAAAGTCAGTCAAAAGCGAACTCAGCCCGATCAAATCATAACTAATCTCCCAACGCATACAGCCATGGAAAGTTTGTGTCGAGCATGTTTGACTTATGAATTTATTATTTAACAGTTTAGTATTATAGTGAATAGTGAAACCAGGACTTCGATGCAAGACAGAAAAGCTTGGAGAGAAATATGGAAAACGAAACCCGAAGAACGCAAAGAAAACAAATGACCAGCACCCAGCCTTACACCGAAAGATAGAAAGGTTTTCGGATTAAGTAAGTAAGTATTATAGTGAAGAATGAATGATATTACTTATCACAAAACAAACATGTAAAGAATAAAAGAATGTATTATTGAACGAGAGCAAATAAAACTATAAGGTGCTTCCCTTTTATCACTTAGAGTGGAGATTTTTCTTGTATAACAGATTCATGCCATATTTGATTACTCTATTAATATATTTGTGGCTAATGCGAGAACAACCAGTCATCAGCATTTCTTAACCTTTTGCACATGACCCAACGTATGTTTGTTATTGTACCGCGATCCTAATGAAGAATGAGGTCATGCACGATTTTTCATTTTTAACTTTAATCGATAGTGTAATGAAAAATAATAGACCCGTATTTTTTATTTTCTCTCAAATCGATCTTTAATAATGAAAAAATTGTAATTAAAAATGACAGTGTTCAAAAAGCAGCTGATTTTCCCCGCTTTGTCCCTCACCCAGTAACGTAAGCGGTTCATGACTCGTCCGCCATATTGGTTCCAAAATGAACGTAGTAAATTATGAAATAAAAGTGCATTTCTTATAAGTTTATGTAGTAACTATTATTCATAATTACATTTAACTTCCATATTTGCCATATTATATTTATTTAAAATAATAAAACAATAAAAAATACGGTTCGTTAAGATGTTTGAGGTTAGAAAAAAATATATGTATTGCTTAAGTACCTGTAAAAACTATAACCATTTATCAAATGATTTGTTCAATTTGTCATTATGTATAATTTCTAAGATTAATAATACTGTAACGCTGATATTGAATGATTTAAGTGGATCCAAAATGGTGGACGAGTCAGCTGTAATTTATCTAGTAGCTATAGGTTCATCAACGGCCATTTTGATTTTCACGCTAGGTTCAGTAAAGTAAACATGTCGGTGAACGTTATTCACTTACCAAATAAAGAATAAAAAAATAATCTGCAATATATTCAATGTCTCGCGTGCGTTCATATAGATAGACAAAGAAAATTGCAGTTTAGAACTTCTGACGTTATAGCATGGCTGGGTTTTGTAACTCTTTAAAAATATACATTAAAACAATTTTATACAACAAAAAATATAAATAATAAATAATTTAATGACGCAGAACAATAAATTAGACTATGCTCGTTCGATTTAAAGAAAAAAGGTAATATTTATTTTATTGCACGACCTCATTCGTGACATAGGCGTTAAACAGTTTCATCTGACTTTAAACTTTTAGATCAGAAGAAAATTTATATGGACTAAATGATATAAGTATTTGGCAGATACTTAATTCGGTAATTTGTTAGCGATAAAAATGGATGAAAGAACAGACAATGATTTTCTAATCAACGTCACATGATATTCATCATTGAAATCATTGTTGATTACGCCGTTACACCTAAAATCATGTCACCGTACCCTTGATTCAGCGCAAGGCAACAGCTATAATTTCGTGACGCATTAAAAATGTAATCACAGAATTGGTAACATATGTAATCAACATTAATAGTGTAAAATGTCTAGTATTACCGAAATGTACTATGTACATATTATTAACACTGAAAATTTCTTATTGATTTTAAGTCACTTTTTCTTAAAAGTACGAAATATTTATATTGGTTGTTCTTGCATTAAGCTACAGTTATATGGAAGCAGGTGAAGAAAATATAATAAAAAGTAGTATGTAAAATAAACTGCCAAATATAGGTAAAACTACAACGTTCAGAGCTTTAAAACTGTACTTGTGGGAAGTGACGGCTTAAGGCGTGAGCCACTTAGATATTGGCTTAGGGCGCTTGGCTTATTGGGACGCCCAAAAAATCTAAAAACTAAAGATATAATTATATAAATAAATAAACAAAAATAAAATTAATGTAGGAAATATGTATTATTAAATTTTGGGGCCCTTCAAAGTTACGACCGTGTGTAAATAAATTATATTTACGCGTTTAATTTACTTTACCTATCAACTGAAAAATTAAATAATATTCCATCAGAATATTGGCAACGTTATCTATTGAACATGCCATTGCGAAATTATTAAGCCAGGAAGAAATGATACCAAAATTTGTTTCAGTTATTTTATTGTGTTGTCCAATTCTCAACTGTTCCCGAGATATAGATCATTTAATTTATTGATTTTTTGTCTTTTCCATTTATATCCAAAAAACTATGTTACGACTTTCATCAAATGAGGGTTTCTGTTTATCTTTAACAAGTCTTCCCGTATATGCTTTTAATTTTACAAATATTTCTCAAAATATGACAATCAGCTGATTTTTGGGTGATTTCTTTTTTTGAGAATTGGACTTTTTGGATTATGACATTTTGACTTACTTTTAACTGTATTATCATCCCTTAAAGCTTGACGCATAAATATAGAAACATCCTGTATATCAATTCTCAAGTTTGTCTTTTTCTTTCATGTCTAAAAAATCAGAAATAATTTTTGTAAACTGGTGGGGGGCGCTTTAATTTGGTTCAGGGCGCCATATGCCTTGAGCCGGCCCTGCTTGTAGGAGATATATACCGACCACGCAAAGTTATGTATTTTATTTGTTGAGATACTAAATTACTTTATGTATATTTATATAACGTATTTATCAATCATTTAAGTATTTAAAAAAATGAATCTATGATTAAGGTTTAGTTGATAACTAAATAAATTTTACCATACATATATTAATTTTAGTTAACAACTAAATTTTAATCGTAGATTTAAATGTTATATGAATCCGGCTCTTAATGTCTCAAGTTTTGAGTTTATATATTTCAAACTTAATTCCTTCGTCTACTGTCACTTGCACGTGGCCGAAGGCATTTAGTAAAGTTCATATGAAGAGTTGATTATGAAACAAAGTATCCCTGCTATGTGTGGTGCAAGTGGCTATAAGTTCCTGCAGTGGCAGCATGTCGATGCAGTCTTCCTGCAGCCTGCTGTCATTAGTAACAAACTAGTCGATTCCTTATCGATTTTTCAGGATAAAGGCTGGGACAAACATACTGAATCCTTTAGAATTTCAGGAAAAGATAGAATATTGTAAGAAGACCGATATAATTAATGTTTCAAAACCGACGTTTCGATATGCACTTACATCAGCTTTATCAACGGAAGTAATATTTACACCATTTGTTTGATTTTACAGTTTCATAATTATAAATTCATGTACACACAAACATTTTCATTTATATATTGCTTAACAAACTTGTACAAAAATACGCAAAAAAACACATATACATCTGTTATCTCTCAAATTCGACATAATTTGTTGTAAGTTCACTGACTTCAACGGAATTTCATAGCTCAGTTGGTACACTTCGTTTCAAAATGAGATGGAGTAATAAATCAGTCCATCAAAGATATTTCAGTGGCGCGTCAATAATTGCTAAGGGATAGTCGAAAAGACTGAATTCAATAGAGATTAACCGTTTCAGTTCTCAACTAGCTTTTTCGAGATCGGTTGAAGTCACCCTACATTGAAATAAATATAAATTTTGATAAAGAACTTTTATTTGCAGTTAATATAATTGCTAGGAATTTCAGGTAATAGAGTTGTGAAACTTGTGAACAGGATAAGCAAAGGAGCAAAGTCGGGTGTCGCTGCTTTAAAAAAAAAAAATTAAATAGATAGTATACGTATGTCAGAAAAAATGCTATTTTTTGAAAATTAGCATTTTTTTTAAATAGAACGCAGCGTCCTAGATATCTGGCATATGTTTTTATAGTATCTACGAATAGTAAAATTTTTAAAAGATGTCCGATCACGGTCATTTGCATCATGAACACATATATATCGCAAAAAGCGTGAGCGTTAAGAATGGATATAACACGTTTGTCTTTCAAAAATTCATATTGTTTCGACAAAGTTAGGACATTCCACTTTAATACGATGCTCGTTGTTAACAATACTTTCGCTGTAACGTAAGTTTATTTATAAAATCAGATATATTACCTTGATTAATAAGCGTACGAATAAGGTTATTTTCTATCAGCATCACCAACACTGACACTGGGTAAGTACCTTATTTTTCACATATTTAGTTTTACATTTGCTAATAAATATGCCAGTTGACTTTGTGTTAAGTTTTGAATGCTTTTACTGCCACATATATTTTTATAATAATAAAATAACAGTATCTTATGTACCCTCATAAAAATTCAGTAAACGACACTACTAAATTTGGCAGCGCAAAATCTTAATTCATACAATGGGGTCTAGCACTCTGATTTTTATTATTATTTTAAATGAAAGTTCTTTTAATTTTGAAGCAATTCATAATATTAGAAAGTCTTAATTGTTTTTAGTTTAACTGCATTTGATTTTTAATGTCAACATGACGTCACGGCGACACTTGTAGCTATATCTTTCTCTCGCACAAGCTCTATAGTAGGAAGCGAGAGAAACGTAACACTATAATGTGACGTCACAGTGACACTGACAACAAATCTTAAATATCTCGCAAAGTAATTATTAAAAAATTGTGTTTTTCATCTTAATCGCTATTTATTGAGTGACACTTTAAGTATAAAGTGTACAGTTTATTATTTTTTGTTATGTCGCAGGACTCCATTCGTAGATGACCTTGATCAGACATTTATCAACAATTTTACTATATATAGTCAATTTAACATTATAACTAAATGACAGACACGAACAAATAATTTAGGATAGGTTATATTATTTGCAATTTTGAAATTTTTGCTTATCCTGTTCACAATTTTCAAAACTCTATTATAGTTTGTTTCAAGATATTTTCAAACGTACCTGCTTCAGTGGGTGGCTTCTTAAATAGGCTTGATGGTTACAAGACAGGGTTGTAACAAAATATTTTAAATCCAGCGAAATATTTGTCTGGAATTTTATGTTTCACTTGAATTTTAAGAAATACAGAACAAAGAATATGACATTACACCAAATTTTAGCACATTATAAATAAAAGCAGGTATATTAATTGGCAGGAAGTACCGCTACATCGTTTCCCAAATTTTTCTGATCCTCCTGACGCATAAGAACATAAATACCATGCTGTTTTGCGGTGTACCACGTCATTACGAAGGCAGGTAGATTTGCAAATATCTTGAAACACACCATACATGAAATTACAAGCGACGATCAAATCATATATCGAAATTGCCACCGCTGCCATCAGCTCTGTAGCTATAAATGCATAAACAGATCCCTCTGAAAAGCTCTATTTGCGCTCATATAACTCTTCAAAAGGGATTATCAAAATCTTTATTGTGATAAGTTTTGTTACAGGTATAAAGCGAGTGGCATTCCATGAGCTCCCTAGTATAGTCTGTACAGAATTCTACCGTTATTGCTTTGACTTACTAAGCCTGTGGTAGACCAGGCACAGCGGGATGTAGCACTACCTGGCGTAAGGGTCGGACTCCGAAAAATTTAAATTTGCTAATCTTTGTTATGCATTACGAAATTTCAAAATTGTTAGCTAATGAATTCACAGAATCAAATTACGTATTTGACCATTGTTACAAATTAGGAACAAATAAGATTTGTTGAAACATGCTGTGACCATAGATTAAAATTAGGGAAAATAAGATTAGCAATGACGTACCAAACGTATATAAATGAGTTTTCAAAATTTTAAAATCAGTATTACTTTACTTTTCGTACTGAGAGCAATTATATAGACACTTACTATGTGGCGACCATTTGAAGATGATAATGATAGTTTACCCGTTGAAGAAGATCGCTGTGCAAAACTTAAACGTACGTGTTTGCCGCTAGAAGCGAAAGAAATAATTAAAAATGTGTATAACTATTTAAAAGATAATGAAGATGAAAATTCGGCCTTAACCAAAACATGTGAAATGACGAAAGTGCCGTATAATACTGTTCGTGATATAATAAGTGGTGAATTGAGACCAAGAAAGAAAAGACGTGACGCGGGTAAGTCGAGAGTAGTGAATTCTTTTGAAGAAGATATAATTCGACGTAAAATATACACGATGTATACTGAAAAAACGTTGCCGTCTGTACGTACATTGTACCAGAGACTAAAAGATGATAAATGCGATATAAATTGCTCTGTGGCTACTTTGCATTCGACCCTTCGTAATATGGGTTTTCGATTTAAAAAAATTAATAAACGGCAAACTATAATGGAGAGTAGAAGAATACGTGAATGGCGCTTTAAATTTTTACGTGATATAAAGAAATATCGTGCTGAAAAACGTCCGATAATATATTTAGACGAAACTTGGTATGATAGTCACGACACAGTATCAAAAAGTTGGACAGACGGTTCAAAGGATTGTAGTGTCAATGTTCCACCAGCACGAGGAAAACGATTTATTATACTTCATGCCGGAAGTGATCAAGGGTGGATAAATGGTGCGCGATTTTTAGCTGGCCATAACACAAAAAATATTTTGTTAGACTACCATGACAATATGTCTGCAAATATTTTTGAAAAGTGGTTTAGTGAGAATTTATTGCCAAATTTGCCAAAAAATAGTGTTATTGTTATGGATAATGCTAGTTACCATTCGCGGCAAAGTGTAAAAATACCGACAAATTCTTCTACGAAGGCCGAGATTCAAGAATATTTAATTAAAAACGATCTCTACTTCGAGGAATCGTACAGCAAAAAACAATTATTGGATGTTGTAAAAATTAAGCCTCCTGTAAAACAATACGTGTGTGACAACTTGGCAACACAATTTGGACATGATGTACTTCGATTGCCCCCTTATTATTGTATTTTTAATCCTATAGAATTGATTTGGGGGCAATTAAAAAGTAATGTAAGAAGGAACAATGCGTCACCGACAGTAAGTGATAGTGTTATTGAGTTAATAAAAAGTGAAATGGACAATATAACACCGGAAAATTGGGCTGATAGTGTGCGTCATGTGATTAATATAGAAGATGAATATATTAATGTTAATAATGTTACAAAAGATTTTATTATAAATATTCAGGACTCAAGTGACAACAGCGATATGGACAGCTACAGTGAAGAAGATATTATTATCGATTAATTATGTATGTGTATATTATTTATTGTTACGTGCAATATTTTATTAAATGACAAACTGCTCCGCAGTGTATAATTTTAACTAACAATTTTCGTTTTTTTTTTTTTTACTATATTATGTATTTAATTTTGTTTTTTATGTATTGTTTGTTCCATTATTATTTAAAAAAAATAAAAAGATTTGTTTCATTATTAAATGACAAACTGCTCCGCAGTGTATAATTTTAAGTAAGAATTTTCGTTTTTTTTACTATATTATGTATTCAATTTTGTTTTTTATGTATTCTTTGTTCCATTATTATTTAAAAAAAATAAAAAGATTTGTTTCATTATTAAATGACAAACTGCTCCGCAGTGTATAATTTTAAGTAAGAATTTTCGTTTTTTTTTTACTATATTATGTATTCAATTTTGTTTTTTATGTATTGTTTGTTCCATTATTATTTAAAAAAATTAAAAAGATTTGTTTCATTATTAAATGACAAACTGCTCCGCAGTGTATAATTTTAAGTAAGAATTTTCGTTTTTTTTTTGTTACTATATTATGTATTTAATTTTGTTTTTTATGTATTGTTTGTTCCATTATTATTTAAAAAAATAAAAAGATTTGTTTCATTATTACAAAATAAAGTAAAATAAAACAGGAAAACATTTAATACGTACCTGTCCTTTCCCCGCTATAAATCAAGCTTAAATCCCTAACAATAGACCTGCTGAGAGGGTAATAACGGTAGATTTCTAGACAGACTATATATAAAGACTTAGGTATAGTTTGTGTCAAGATAAATGCACATTGACTTTTACGCGCATCACAGCATGTATTTGCTTAAAAGATTTGCAAGGGTAAGCACACAGAGAGGTATCCACAATTTTTCCAAATTACCAAATTTAAAACAGTAAACACAAATCAGATACTAAATTTAATAATAAAATTACTACACTTTATTATTCAATAATTTATTTATATATTTTTTTACATTATACAAATCTTAAAAATAAGTTCTCCTTCAATATTAGATTATTTTCTTCATCCGAAAAATCACTCCATACGTGCCACATTTTACTTCAGTTGTTTACAAATGAAACAAGAATAATGTGATACAACGTTTAGCGAAATCTATATAGTAAAAATACATTAAAATATTTTAACTGTATATTTCCCGGTTTGTACTGTAAATTTGGTAATCCGCCCCTGGCAGCACAGGTAAGAAAATACCCTGGAGTGAAGGGTTACCGAACTTAAGAAGTCGAAGATAATGTGCATTTATCTTGACACAAACTATAATTATATCTTTACTTAGATATATAATTTCCAATTTGAAACGAAGTATAGATATTGGAGTCCTGGTTTCAAATCTCGATGAAAGTTATGAATTTATCGCAAAAATATTTCTTCGGAATCTAATAAATGAATCGTTCACGGTTTTGAATGTTAAAATGACTATAAAACATTTTATTTCAATGATAAAGAAGGTATACTAGTAAGTGTATACCGAAACGACGGTTCTGTAAGAATAAATGCTGTATGGCAGACTTCGAGTAATTATTAGTAATTTAAAAAGTTAAAGAGCAAATATCTTTATTTATTAAGAACAAATTCGACTGAATAGAAGCCGGAAGCCGTAGTGAAATTAGCATAAATTCTAAATAATATTAATCGATCTCCTACGTTATAATTAAGTCAATTAACAAAACTAGGTAAAGTAAAATATAAACTCTGATTACAGTAACACGTGACGTGATGCCAACAACTGTCTCCTTTGTGAGCCCATAGTATCCCTAGACCGCAGTATGCCCGGAATTTAAGCAATAATCATAATTGTGTTATAGCCTGAGCTTCAGGCGGTGGCAGGTATAAAGCATTTCCTTGTTTTACCGAAGCCGCATGACTACGCGCTGTCCATACTAATAGGGGACGGACAACGAAATCGAACCCGGGTCGCCAGATCGTTAAGTATGTAATGGGTATGCGAAGCCTATATTCTGTCACGATAAATTTAGATGTTACTAGGTATGACCTTGTACCCTATAAGCTGCGCGACTGCGTTTGGCCGTGCACAAAAAATTGGACAGGGAATTTAATTTCGCGCACCAATATTCAGGAACCGGATTTTAAAAGGCAATACCAGATGCAGTGCCTACGATAATTTCAAAAGTGTAATAACAGAAAAAAACAGCCAATTGTGGAAGAAGGCATACAAACAAGCGGACCCTGCACCCTCACGGGATTAACGCAAGGAATGAAGCAGAAGAAGTAGTAACTTTCTTTAAAAAAGCCAACCAATTGTGTCTGACGGCATTGCACAACGAATAAAGCGCATTTCTACAACGAGCATCTATACGAGGTTGGATTGTAAAGTTGGCGGCCTATTATAAAGAGGGCAGCACTACATGCAAAATTATTTTTTGTAAGGTTATGTGAAGTGACATTAGTGTATGAATAATATTTTACGTTAATTCAATAA
The DNA here is from genome assembly GCA_963082715.1 of Harpalus rubripes. Classification (NCBI taxonomy): domain Eukaryota; kingdom Metazoa; phylum Arthropoda; class Insecta; order Coleoptera; family Carabidae; genus Harpalus; species Harpalus rubripes. Next base: position 41,793,757 of record OY720454.1, read on the forward strand.
TTTGTGACTTATGGAGTATTTTGAATAAACGTATGCTTTAACTTAATAAAAGAAGATCACCGGAGCAAATTTTTTGATGACATAGCAAATACTTTGGCAACATCATGTACTTACTCGTAATGGTGAAAGAGGGCAGCTAAATTTAAATGTTACCACCAGTAAAGAAAACATAAATTTAATTCACAGTTCGAAAAATGGCAGAGGCTTTAGGCATATCCAATGAAAGGGTTTAAAAGATTATTACCAATGAGTTAGGGATGACTAAAATTTCTGCGAGATGGGTCTCCGGCTTCTGACGGTTGATTTGAAACTTACTTGTTTCCAAGAATCATCAGACTTACTGCTCCATTATGAAGCTAATCCAGATATGTTTATGGAAAGATTTATTACTACCGATTAGATATGGGTTCAACACTCAGCTTAAATCCAAGCAACAGTCGAAATAGAGAAATCAAAATTATTAATTGCAATGAGTCACAAACTAGCGGATTAACGTAAAACTTCGCAGACACTAATGGCAGTACACATTTCAATTTTTCCGCTTGAAAACCGATAGTAAACTTTTCTGATAGAGTACAAAATATTACATTACGTACCATGAACTGTGACAAATTTTAGGTCGAGAATGTAGAGTTTTTCGTTTTTCCTAAACATTCGCGACCTAAAAATCACTTACAGTTCGAAATTAGTAAGCTATTTTTTACAATACCAGCAAAAACAGAAGAAAATGAAAAATCAGTTTCAAAATTAACAGCTGTCAGAGTGATGTCAAGAATAAAATTTATATGATATATAATATTTACCTAATGTAACCATGGAAACCAATTGTGCAATAAAAGTTCCGCTTACTGTGTTTAAATTTTGTTATTAATGGATAATTTACAGTACCTACAGCAGGGACGGACAGGACCACCGGGAAATCGGTAAATTCCCGAGAGGCCGCGACTTGAAATACGTCGGTACGCCTAGCACCTATTTTTTGACAAGTGTTAAATTCTTCTGAAAAATGTAACATTTATGCTACATTTACTAATCAAGGACTATTTTGCTCCGGAACAACAGCGAGGGCTAGCAAATAAGTTCGAGAGTGGTCAAATGTCCAGATGTCAAGGCTCTCACGGAATACAGTTGAATATTAATACATTAAAAAAAAGAATCTAAGTATTCCATGGAAAATTTAAGAAGAAAAACGCTGACATCACAAATTTTAAATATCTAACTGTTGATATTCCAGAAAGAGGGAGGTAAGTTCAGCTGTAGGGAAGTAAGGACAATTCTCAAATATTTTTATGTCCAGTTATACATATTATATTTATATATATTTAGAGAAAAATAATCAATTTGTGATTGGTTCCAAAGGTTTCAGCAATGATTTGGAACACGTTCTTTAAAAATAATTGGTGAAAAACTTTCCAGTGACGAAACAGCTTTGGAACGATTCCGAATTGAGTTGCAATATATAAGAAAAGATCTTGGTTTAGGTAACAATAAAATTTATAATTCAAACGAATTGGAATTATTTTGACATTTTCTCCCTGACTAGACTTTGGTTCATGCCGAGAAATGCAATCATGAGCTTAAAATAATCGTTATTGGTAAATCCCGAAATCCTAAAGCATTTAATAACACACACAGTGGCGGCGCTAAGGGGGGGCCAGGGTGGGCACGTGCCCACCCTAGAAAGTCTTGTGCCCACCCAAGTGCCCGCCTACTACATTATTTGTATTTACACTTTTTTATAAAATTAATAGGGCAGAAATTACAGCCATATGAAAATTTCACCATTGTACATATTACCTGTAATTTATAAAAAAAGTAAACACCTGGTATATGTAATTATTTAAATTTAGATACCCGTGTCTTTATATCGTTCTATGTGTGTATATGAAAAAAACTATATAGGTAAGGTATCTTTATTATTTAAAATAAATGGGTGCCCAATAGGCGCGTATACACGGGTGGGGAGATTAAGAGGGTAATTACCCCTCTCAAGACTTGATAAAAAAAATCAAACAAACGAAAATATTATAATTTAAGATTAAGAATAAAATTTAATAATGTATTCTGCACAGCTAATACTTGATTGCTTGTTTTCAAATATAAATTTTGGTTACGTAGTATGGATGTCAGTTAAAATATAATTGCAATAGTAGAAGTGCAGGTGATATTCAATTTTGACAGTTTATTCAGGTAAGTTAACAATCCGTTAAATATATTCACTTTTCTAATCTGATCTGGCAATTAATTTTTGTACATGACAGGGAGAAAACATGCAGCTTCACATTCATTGAAAAAATGTTCAATAATAAGGCATTTAACATTGGATGAAAAAAAAAATGCCAGCGGCGCCTTTAACATAACCTATTACGACCCCCCCCCCTGATGCCCAACCATCTTTTGATTGTGCCCAACCTACATGTACATCCTGGCGTAATCCATAAGAGATTGCGGTCACTTGAGAATATCTTTACGGGCACTGTTGCACAACTGGAGAACCTTAAGGGGCGGTTAGAAGAACAGGATATATTTAGGGACATTGTAAGAGAATATGAGGAGAACAAAATGAAACTTATGGGGGAATCTCTCGATAGGGGTGAATGGCCGGAGCTGGGGGGTCGGAAGAGTAAGGGAGCGCAGAATAGTAGGGAGGGACAGGGGGTAATGCCAGCCAAGGCGTAAGGGGAGCGCTCAGACCGCGCAACGTGAGCTACGCTATTGTAGTAAGGTCGGATAGTGACGAGCAAATAGCAGCAGACGTTATCAAGGAGAAGGTAATGGAGCACGTCAGCAAGCAAGTCGCGAATGTACGGATCAGCGCTGTGCGGCGTATTAAAAATGGGATTGCGATTGAGGCAGCCAGCGAAAGGGACCTACAGCTCATTAAGGATGGGGGTAAATTTAGGGAGCTCGGGCTAAAAGTAGAGGCCCCACGTAAGGTCAAGCTAAAAGTAGTTATTTACGACATACCGACGATGGCTAAAGACAAGGTAATGGAAGAGATATATTTGAAAAACTTGAAGAATAAAATAGATATGCCCCATTATTTAGCAAGGACGCGAGTTATCTCTGAGCAGAAAGGGCGATGGGTTCTAGAGGTATCGGGGATCACTAGGGACATACTCTGTTCAGAAGGGAGGGTTTACATCAGGTGGAGTAGTTGTCGGGTACATGAGATTGATGCCGTACAGCGTTGTTACCGGTGTTATGCTTATGGGCACATGGCGAGAGAATGTCCGGCGAAGGAAAATCTGTGTCGCAGATGTGGGGAAAAGGGACATCTAGCGAAGGAATGCAAGAGGGATGAAATTTGTCGGAATTGTGTAGCTGCAAACAGGGATAGTAAACATAGTATTTTGTCAAGGGATTGTCCGGAGTATCTGCGAGCGGTAGCGAGAATGAGGGCGCGTATTACTGCTGATTAATGGCTTGCATGCGCATTATTCAGTTGAATTGTGGACGGGGTAGAGAGATCATGTCCGACGCGGGTCACGGGTTGTTAGCCGACCGGGTTGGGGTAGCCCTGTTGCAGGAGCCCTACGCGGTCGGGGCACGTGTTTGTGGCTTACCGTCCGCAATGCGGGTTTACTCGTATGCGGGCGGAGGGATGCCCAAGGCGGCAGTGGTCGTGGTCGACGATACACTGAACGTCATGGTGATCCCTGAGCTCGTCACAGCCACGGGAGTTGGTGTAGCCATAGTTGGGCCATTAGGAAGATTCATTATTTGCTCCTTATATTGCCGATTTGGGGGGGAAATCGGGTATGATCTCGACTATTTTCGTAGAGTGATCGAGTGTGCGAATGGTACTGCGTTGTTAGTAGGGTTAGATGGGAACGCCGTTTCGCCGCTCTTATTCAGCAAGAGAGAAAACCGGTACGGGTACGGGGAGAAGGTGGAGCGCGGCCGATTGATCGAAGACCTGATCAATGAGAAGGGGTTAGTTGTGCTGAACCAGCCAAGCTCGATTTTTACATACTGTGGGCCGGGTGGGATGAGCAATATCAACATCTCGTTGACTAACCGGGCGGGAGACCGGTTTCTGTGGGCGTAGGAGGTTTTCGACAGTTGAGGATTGTCGGACCACAACGCGAAGTTGTTAGTAGTTTAAGGTAGGGACGGCGACACGCGCGACGCGGTACATCGTCTGGGATGGGTGATAAAGGGTGTACACTGGGATCTGTACGAGACGGAATTGAAGAACGTTGTTGATGTCGCTGAGGCCGACTTCGTCGTCTTGCCGGTGGAGAGACAATCGGTAGTCATTTTGGACTGGGTAACCAGGATAAATGACCGTGTCCTGCGGAGGAGGCCGAGGGGCAGGGGACGAAGGCAGGTCCAGTGGTGGACAGATGGCCTGGCGGCATTGCGGCGGGACTCAAGGCGCTTGCGTAGGCTCTTCCAGCGAGCCAGACGGGACCAGTTGCATACTTTGCCACAGAGGGAGGCAGAGTACCGAGCTTCTCGTGCGGGCATATCGTCAAATGCTCAGGGAGGAGAAGGATGGGCATTGGCGGGAGTTCGTACAGGAGCAAGGTAAAGACGACCCGTGGGGGGCGCTGTACCGTATATGTAAGGGATTACCTGGGGACGCGGACATTCCAAGGATCAGGCATGGTAATAGGGTAGCCGAGTCACGGGACGAAAACGCAAACATTTTATTGGGTTGTTTCTTTCCCGAGGCCGATGAGCCAGCGAGGGTAGTCGCGGTCAGGGAGGAGGCTAGGGAGTTTAGCTGGGATGAAGTGGAGTCGGCAGTCTTTGCAATGGCAGTCGGCAAGTCACCTGGCTTAGATAGGGTTGATGCCGCAACTCTCCGCCACGTTTGGGCGGCACTGGGGTTCTACGTAAAATCGATGTTTGACGCCTGCTTGTCGAGCAATCGCTTTCCGCCGTTGTGGAAACAAGGCCGTGTGGTGGTGCTTCTCAAGTCGGAAGACAGGGTGAGGGACGATCCCAGCTCGTACCGCCCAATTACTTTGCTGAGTGTCTTCGGCAAGGTACTTGAGCGGATGCTTGGCGGGAGACTCGCTCCCCTGTTGGATGGCTTGCACGAGCATCAGTTTGGCATCCGGGCAGGAAGGTCGGTCGAGGATGCATGGGCCCTAGTGAAGGAGACGGTGTCGTCCTCCGCAGGGATATACGTGTTAGGGGTTTTTATAGATTTTAAAGGAGCGCTTGACCACCTTTCGTGGAACACGATTTTGATGCGGTTTCAGGAGTTGGGGTGCGCGGAAATCGGGTTATGGGTGGATTTCTTTCGCGAGAGGCGTATTTGTTTAAAGGGTAGAAGAGGGGTTGCATGGAGGGATGGTGAACGAGGTTGTCCTCAGGGGAGTATGAGTGGGCCTGTGTGTTGGAATGCGTGTATGGATGGGCTTATGTGGGAACTGGAGAGAGTGGAAGCAGGCTGGCGCTGGAGCGGGAGGCCTCCCGTCTCCTCGCGCTTGTTTTAGCGTGGGTGTGCCTGTCTCTGGTTCCAAGTCTGTAACCATGCTCTTGAAGGGTAGGATGTCGACAAACCGACCTCCAGTGGTACGAGAGGGGGGAGTGAGTCTGCGCTATATGCCCAGCGTGCGATATCTGGGAGTAAATGTGAGTGCAGGTACGAATTTTCGAGTGCATCTGGAGTTAATGCATGCAAAAGTGGTACGAGTGGTCGGCATGATGAGAAGGGTATTGAGAAAGCATTGGGGATTGGGAAGAAACGCATGCAGGGTGTTATTTAAGGGGTTGTTCGTTAACTGTGCACTTTATGCATGCAGTGTGTGGTGCGACGTTTTGGAGTTTGGTTATGGTAGAGAGTTGATTAATAGATGTGAAAGGGTAGCTTTGTATGCATGTATTCGGGTATTTATTTATTTTATTTTATTTTATTTTATTTATTTATTTCATAATTATTCAACAGGAAATAATTCCCAATTACAGAATAATATAAAAGGTAATTTGATGGGTACAGAGAATACAAAGAAAAAAAAACCATAATAATCCAATTTCAGACTAAACAAGTGTAAATTCCAAACAATTAAGAATAAGAAATAGGACAAAAAAAGTTAAATATATGTACTTGCTATTATGAAATGTTATTAACTGTTTCCGTGACTTTTCTCTTAAACATAGCAAAATTAAATGAAAAATCAAGACTATTTCCATAAGAATTGAAAGCAGTACAAATACTGCGAATTGGTGAATTTAAGTGATAATTTGTACGTGAAATGTTGAAAACAAAAGTCACCGAATGCCTCGTATTACGGGGCTGAACATAGAAATTTATTTGAGATAATAAATTCGGATCGTTGATAAAATTGTTAATAAGTTTGTACAAAAAATAAAGTTGTTGTTTGATGCGACGTGTTTCAAGCGATTCTAAATTAAAGAGAGACAACAAATTATTGTAATCAAGGACTGGCCAGACACCAAAGAGACGATAATACCAGTGCTTACAAAACTTTTTCTGCACATTCTCAAGATTGAAAACTAAATAATCGTAAAATGGGTTCCAGACAATGCTACAGTAGTCTAATTTACTACGTACTAACATGATGAATAAAGTATATAGACATTGTTTATTAGAAAAATCAACAGTGGAGCGTAGAATGAAACCTAAAATTTTGTAAGATGCTGATATAAGTTGTGGTATATGAACTGAAAAGGTAAGTTTAATATCAAATACGACACCAAGATCTTTTTTAGTGGAGACTCTTGATAATAAGTTATCTCCGATTTTGTAGTCAAAGACAATGGTGTAAAGCTTTCTAGAAAAAGTTAAAATTTCGCATTTATTTAAATTGAAGTACAATTTATTTTTTAAAGTCCAATTGTAAATCTTGTCCAAGTCGGACTGCAATTTGTAACAGTCATTTATACTGGAGACTGTATGATATAGTTTAAAATCATCTGCAAACAACAGACATAGGGAGTGATCAACAACATCAACTATATCGTTAATAAATAGTAAAAAGAAAATGGGACCCAAAATGGAACCCTGAGGCACTCCGGAGGTAACGTCATAATAATTTGAAATGAAACCATCAACAAAAACATACTGTTGCCGTTTGTATAAGTACGACTTAATTAAATTTAGAAAATTTGTTGCAAAACCTAGATGATACAGTTTAGAAATTAATATTTGATGAGATACGGTATCAAATGCTTTGGAGAAGTCTGTATAGATACAATCTACTTGATTTTTTTCGGCAAAAGCATCTGACACATACTGCGTAAAAGTTGTTAAATTTGTAACAGTAGATCGTCCGGGAATAAAACCATGTTGCTGAAGGTTGATGATATGCGCTGTCTGACGCTGAATATTTTTAAATAATAAATTTTCAAATATTTTAGGAAAGATACTAAGGCAAGAAATAGGGCGATAATTGCAGAATTGAGTTTTATCTCCAGATTTAAAAATGGGGCAAATTTTGGCGATTTTCCACTGTGAAGGAAATGATTGATGCTTAATACATAAATTAAATAAATAACAAAGTATATCAGCTAAAGCTTCAGCACAACCTTTAACAATAAAAACTGGAACATCATCTGGACCAACTGACTTAGAATTGTTTTGCGCTTTGATAGCATTTATGACATCATCTCTTGAAAAGTAATCTAAAGAAACAAAAATATTATTTACTGAAGATGTATCAACATAAACACTGGAGTCATTGTCCGATGTGAATGTACTTTTAAAGAAACTAGCAAATCCCTCTGCAATGTTAGAGCCGCCCGAACAAGTTTCATCATTTAAATACATAGTTGAAGGTATACCGTTATGACATTTTTTATTTTGAATAAAGTTCCAGAAATGTGTGGGATTGTTATTCAACATAATATTGTTTTCAATTGAGTGAATGTAGTTTTTATAAAGTGATTTAGATAGTGATTTGCACTTACTACGAAGATCATTAAATTTATTATAGTGAATTAATAAATTAGTTCTAGCATATAGTTTTCTGTAAAATTCTTTGTTTTTGATAAGTGTAATAAGTTCCTTATTGAACCAGGTTGGATATTTTCTCTTCTTGCTAGTTACTTTTGGTATAGTGAGATCAAATACATTAAAAAGTACATCATAAAAAGAATTAACTGCTGTATCGACATCATTACAGTTAAGAATCGAGCTCCAGTCAGTTACATTTAAAGTGTTGTATAGTAGTTCGTAATTGCCATTTTTAAATTGGTAGTGCTTGCCTGAATTAAAGCAGGATTTAATTCTTGTATTAAAAAATGTAGAACATTCAATTTCTAGAGCTGGGTGATGCAAATCCTCAGGTAAAATCGGATCAATACATTTAGTAGTATTACATTCAAAGTTTGATATAACAACATCAAGTAGGCGACCGTTACAGTTTTGTACTAAATTATACTGCTTCATATTTAAAATTTTTAGAGCGTTATTAAAATTAAATACATTAGTGTCGAATAAGGTGTTATCATTATATACATCATTCAGTTTGTTTAAATTGAAATCACCAATAATTATTACCTTCGAATTATTTATAAATGGGAGTGCAATGATAGCGTCATATAAAAGTTCGTATGTTACAGAGTTGACATCTGGAGGAATATATACAGTAATTAAATAAACTGGTGAATTGTTGATTAAGAGTTTGACACCTAATAACTCTATGTTTGGTGTATTACTGGGAATAGGGAAACTGGCTGGAGACAGAGTTGCTTTGGCTGCTATTAGTACGCCTCCTCCTCTTGTCTTCCCGGTTCTCGTACAGTCTCTGTCACAACGGAATATCGTGTAGCGGCAATCAATTAATTCCGAATCAAACACATTGTCTTTTAACCACGTTTCACTGAATATCAATATGTCGTAGCTTACGGTCGACACATTTGAATAAAGTTGAGACAGTTTGGAGTTGATACCGCGCACATTTTGATAGTATACACTAATTGCACTAATCCTGTTATGATTTAGTTTTTTGATTTAATTATCGTAGGTACACCACTGACATACTTTATAACATAATTTTTTTCCCCGGCACTGTTAAGATTTTTTAGTTCATCTTTCAGTAGTGCTAAATGCTCTCGTTGACGAGGAGTTTTATCATTAGTAATTGATATCTTCGAGAATTTTGCGTTATTTTTTAATTTTTTTATATTTTTGAAAATTTCCTTAACGTTTCTGGAGTTGTTAAATGACACCTTCACAATACGAGGTTTATTAAGGTTGTTTATTTTCCCTAAACGCTTAAAGGAAAATTCGTTCTTGTTAATATCAGGTGTAATAGCTGAAATTATTTCAGGAACTAATTCAGCTTCCGGTGTACTAGTTTCTGGTAAACCATGAATGATAATATTATTTTCTCGATATTTTCTATCATTTATTTCTTTGATTATATCTTATATAAACTGTTAGCACGGAGGCTATGCAGGTACTAATGGGTGAGTTGCCGTGGTGGTTGGAGGCAAGGAGAAGGGCTTGCATGTACAGGGTTAAGCATGGGATTGCATTAACACCCATGGACCTGGCGACAGACAGGGAGGTGAGGGGTCTGAGCCTACCCCAGGTTAAGACCCTGTTGGTTGGAAAGGCCATTGATGCGTGGCAGCGGGAATGAGATGTTTCGGACAAGGGTAGGGTAACCTACTCCTTTGTCCATGATATCTCGTTCGCCGGCCGGTGTCGGTGGTTCGATCCCAGCCTGAAGCTGAACTTTCTGCTGACAGGCTATGGTAGCATGAGGGCGTTTTTGCATGCGAGAGGATTGGAGGATGAAAGTGGGTGTGACTGTGGTCGGGCGGATGAGAGCTGGCTGCACGTTCTCTGCGACTGTATCCTGTTAGACGACATTAGGGACCTGGTGGCGATGGGGGTTCGGAATCGCGGAGGGGTATTAGATGTTTCCCGCGTGTTAGCGACGGAAGAAAGTTATAGGGCAGTGGAGGAATTCGCTCGGGAGGCATTCGACAGGCGGCTGAGGAGGCGGAGAGAGGAGGACGCCGGAGGGGGATAGTTGTCTGGGTCGTGAATGGTGGAATGGCAGTTGAATGATTGGGAGGGTGGTTGAGGCTGGATTGAGCGACGGGGTGAAAGATGGATGAGTCTGGAACGCAGCTTGAATGGGGGGGTGTGTAGGATGCCACTACGCTGCAGTGGTGGGTACCTGCACACTCCATCGGGCCAAGGGTGTGGAAGCCTGGTGGTACTGGACGGATTAGCTTCGTCTCTTCCTAAGGGCCGCCGGGTGAAAGCAAGGAAGTGGCGACTCCCCCACCTTGGAGCTGGCGATACTTATGCCTGGCTTGCAGGAGCCTATTTAAGTAGCTGTTGGGGTTGGAGTAGCGGTGCTGCTGTGCGTCGCTAGAGATGGTGGCGTCGGTGTCATTGCTGCTTCGGCCTTGTATCAGCGCAACCTCCACCGGAAGGTTAATCTGGTACTCCGTGGGGCTGACCGTACCCGGGGTATTAATACCCGGTCGGCGTAATGGGAGGCGCGCTGTGGTCTGCAGCATGCGCGAAGGCGGAGGGCAGTGGTTTCATCAGGCGTATGCTGCTTAGGGGTGTTACGTCACCTCCGCGGGTGAGCTGCGTGACAATACAGCTCGGGTACTAGCCTGCATAGCTAGTAGGGTATGGATAGTTACCCGCCCCCATCCGTGGGCCTTAACCGGGCTTGCACCCGGGGACAGGGATCGCTCGGCAGCGAACTGGTAGTCAAGGCCTCGGCTCTGACGCGTCTGATTGAGCGTTATTCAATCCCTGTTTTTATGGTTTGCCGAATGTAGTGCCGAAAGGCGGAACATTACGACATTGTTGTACATCCTGGCGCCGCCACTGAACACACATGTGTTTTTACGCTGTTACGGTAAAAAAATCATGTGAAATGCTAAAGAAAATTTCAAGGGTCGGTTCTATAAAGAGTTTGTGCTGAGATGAGAACTAAGGCAGAATAAATTAGAACAAAAAGTGATTCTTACTGAGATAAAGCTTCTAATCATAAAATAGATGAGCAACTTTCGAGTGACGATATCTATATTACTGACTTATTCTATTCTTACCACAAAATATCACAGATTTAGCCAACATATGGATCAAAACGTAAAACAAAACGTGAAAATCTGTAAATAAATGCTTAAAAAGTCCTAACTCACGAAAACAATAACATTACTCAATATCTAAAAAATATTCCGTTAAAAGATACTGTTTTGGCAATGGCTGAATACAGGGCTCGAGAATCAGTGAAGCTTATTTAAAAGTCGTAGTCGAGGCCGGTCAGTTTCTTATATTCCCAGGCCGGTCCAAAGAGCAAGTCCGTCCCTGCATAGTACAGGTATTGCAAAAATTAATATACCAATAGGAAACGTTCTATTGGCTAATTGTTAACTGAAATCATTGAAAGTTCTAACACGGCTGACAGAAAAATGAAATCATCCAGAGTAATATAGTAGGGAAGTGATTTTATCATCTTTTTACTTTGAACGGAAGTAGAGGATCGAACCCGGTTCCTCAGATTCGCGACCAGACACTCAGGCACGCAGCCACGAGACCCCATAAAATAGAAAAAAATACTCGTAAACGACAAAGTATTACCTATTTTCGGCTCTACGTGGGCGGATCGGAAAGTTTGTAGAACGAGATAAAAAATATAAATTTTAGGGGCAAAATTATATTTATTTTTCTATATAGTCTTCTTTGAACTCGATATATGTTGTTCAACGCTTTTTAAGACCTTTTATTCCTTCAGTAAAATAAGAATAATCTAAACTCTCGAAACATCCATTTACGGCTTCAAGGACTTCAGTATTCGATGAGAATTTCTTCTCAAATAACCATTTTTTGAGATTTGGAAACCGAAAGGGGAGCCAAGTCTAGCGAGTATGGTGCATGTGCGATTAATTCGAATCATAATTCATGCAGTTTCGCCACCACAATTGCTGATTTGTGAGCAGGTGCATTGTCTTGGCGAAACAAAACATTTTTTTGCCAAATGAAGCCTTTTGGCTTTGAGTGCATTGTTCAATCTGTCTCATAACGACTCATAATTTTGGCCTATTATTGTTCTTCCATGTTGTAGGTAGTCTATAATAATTATTTCTCGGGAATCCCAAAAGACGGTAGCCATCACCTTTCCAGCTGATGGAATTATCTTGGCCTTCTTCGGAGTTGGTTTATCGCGTGCTATTCAGGCTTTTGATTGTACTTTGGTCTCTGGAGTGTAGTGGTATATCCGGGTTTCATCTACAGTTACAAATCGTCGCAAAAAATCTTTTATATTGCGCTTGAACATGTCTAGGAATTGCTGAGAAATGGACATTCGAGCTTGCTTTTTGGTCGTTTGTGAGCAAACGCGGCACCCATCTTGCATCAAGTGTTCATGCAAGATATGATTTACTGGGTCATATGAAATGCATACTGCCTCTGCTATTTCACACAACTTTACTGTGCTATCGTTTATCACGATTTTGTGGACTTTTCTCACATTTTCTTCATCGGTACTTTTTTTGACCTACCAAAACGTGGTGTATCCTCAACGCTTGATCGACCGCGTTTAAATGCAGCAATCTAGTTTGCAACTATCGCAAAGGAAGGAGCAGACCCACCATAAACTAGTCCCGTTTTAATTTCTTTCGCATTTAAGCCATTTAAATAGTAATGCTTTACTACTGCAAAAAACTCGTTTATGTTCATAATTTAAAAAAATTCACAAATTTTTTACTTTTGTAAATCACGGTTTTACTATACGTGCGATATGTCTGAAATTTTAACAGTAATTATTTGAAAGACAACGCTTTCAAAATATATGAACGACATTCCCGCGCAACGCCAATTTTTAGCTCGTTCTACAAACTTTTCGATCCGCCCTCGTATATACATAAATAACTATTTTCTCAAGTTTTTACAGGTACTTTAGGTACCTACCCTCATAATATATGTAACATTAATGATTATTACCCGTAGATGTCTGCTGAAATAAACTCGTACATTATTTCAATGCTTTTCTTTTACGTTTACGGATTATTATTTGAGTAGGGAATGTAGGCTTTACGTATGTGTACAATGGTGCTAGTGCGGTTATTTATGAATGTTGTACATTATTAACCGTGCGCTTCTGTGTGAAAGCAATGTAACCGAATGGGAAATGCGGTGCAGGCAGTGATTGTAAACTTCAGCTACGGGATCTTGGGAATTGTGACGTGATTCAAGAAAGAATCTTATAGGAACGGACTTTTTAAACTTAACTACAATGCTGACATTGCAAAACGTACATACGTTGTTTACAAAAAAATAAAATAAAAATACAGCAGCGAAAAATTAAATATTTACTCTTAAACTGACAATAACTAACAAGTCGTTAGTCATGTTCGTGTCCGTCAGGTCATTTTTGTGTTTTGATTGTCCAGGTATATTCAACTTAAACAATTAAAGACTTCCAAATCTGAAATATAAAAGGGTAACAAAATATGTTACAATATAGAATTTTAAATCATAATGAAAGATTTTATACAAATTGTGAACTGTTAGTTCAACATCCCTAGTGTTTTTCAATACGAAAAATTTATTCAGCACAGTTCAAAATGTTGAACTGTATATATATATATATATATATATATATATATATATATATATATATATATATATATATATATATATATATATATATATATATATATATATACCGGGTGTCTTAGGCCGACCGACACATGGGCGATTAACATGTAAAATTAGTTAATTGTGAATAGTATCTCCCCAGTGCAAGATATTAAAATGAAATTTTGCATGCTTATCCGGGGATACTATTTCTATGGATTTCAATTCAAATCAGTCAATTTACAAGTGTAATATTAGAATAAATTAAGAAAAATTGTAGAAGTACCATGAATGTTATTCATATCTTGAAAATAATAGTATCTAAGCAACAGCTCTGATAGAGTAGGGGTAACGTGCGCGCTTCACAATTTAGAGAGTCGGGTTCGAAACCAACCGACAGCAATATTTATTTTTTAATTTTTTCTTTTCAAAATAATTTTTATTATTAATATGTTTTTAATCTTTTATTAATATTTAATTTAATAAGGTGGATACATTGTACGTAACAAGATTTATTTATTTAAAAAATATTTTATTATTTGCTTTATTGGTTTATTATAAATTAAATTTCTTCAAATTATAGTTAGCCCTGACGAAAACAAAAAAACGAGAATATTTGATTCGAATAATCAAACGTCAAATGCAGATTTGTATTGTACTATCTTTATTTGTTGCTAGTGTTATTTAAATAATATGGATTGAACTACAAAAGATAAAATTCGTATTGTGAAATTATTTCACATTGGTAATATCCTACAGCAAACTGCTGATGTATTTTCTGCCGAAAATCCAGAAAAGTAGTTAATAAATCCCGTGTAAGGCGTATTATTAACAGATTTGAAGAAACTGGGTGTGTTGCTAATCACACAAAGCAGGAAATACAACCAATTGAAAATGAATTTGAAGAAATAATAATTGCGCGGGTTGAAGTGGAGCCTACTAGTTTAAGAAGTTTACAAATGGAATGTGGAATAAGTAGAACAAAAATTGCTAGAATACTTAAGAAAAATGGATTTAGAAGTTACAAAGTAGGTAACCATCAAGAATTGCGAGACGGCGACGAAGAAAGAATAGCAACTTATTGTGAAACAATTATGGATAAAGCCAATGAAAACAGAAACTTTTTGTATTCCCTCTGTTATACCGATGAATGCACATTTACTCTTCATAACGAACCGAATGTGCAAAACTTTCGCCACTGGTCAAAAGATAAACCAACTCTTCAAAATTTATCAAGAACACAATATCCCCAGAAGGTTAATGTTTGGGCGGGAATTTTGGGATCACACATTATTGGACCATATTTTATTGAAGGGACATTGAACGGTCCAAAATATTTAGATTTATTGGAAACAGTAGTTGGGCCTAGACTTACAGAATTAAATATGGAGAGGATATGGTTTCAACAGGATGGGTGTCCAGCGCATAACGTGCAAATTGTCAAAGAATATTTGGACAATTCATTTCCAGATTCTTGGATTGGTTTAAATGGACCAATTAATTGGCCGGCAAGGTCTCCTGATCTAAGCCCCTTAGATTTTTTTCTTTGGGGTCATTTAAAATCAAAAATTTACGGCCATTATGAATTGACCACTTTAGAAGACCTGAAAGCGGCAATAAGGAATGAATGTAGGCTTATTTCTAATCGACAGCTAAGCAACGTGAGACAGCAATGTTACGATCGTCTCGGATTTTGCTTAGCGCAAAACGGCGGCCATTTTGAATATTTATTATAATTTTTAAATTTTAATGTTGTAATTAGTAGGTACGATTTAATATTTTTTAAATAAATAAATCTTGTTACGTACAATGTATCCACTTTATTAAATTAAATATTAATAAAAGATTAAAAACATATTAATAATAAAAATTATTTTGAAAAGAAAAAATTAAAAAATAAATATTGCTGTCGGTTGGTTTCGAACCCGACTCTCTAAATTGTGAAGCGCGCACGTTACCCCTACTCTATCAGAGCTGTTGCTTAGATACTATTATTTTCAAGATATGAATAGCATTCATGGTACTTCTACAATTTTTCTTAATTTATTCTAATATTACACTTGTAAATTGACTGATTTGAATTGAAATCCATAGAAATAGTATCCCCGGATAAGCATGCAAAATTTCATCTTAATATCTTGCACTGGGGAGATACTATTCACAATTAACTAATTTTACATGTTTCGGTCGGCGTAAGACACCCGGTATATATATATATATATATATATATATATATATATATATATATATATATATATATATATATATATATATATATATAACAATTTTCTATCGTTCCAAAGAGGCTTTAGTTATAGAACTAAAATGTTTGTTACCAAATAAAACTTCCATTATTTGACTTGTATTTTTTATTAATCATTTTGCATCTTTATTTTGTAATACAATAAACTTTTTTACAAAATAATGCAAATTTTTTAATAAAATTTACAACCAAAATAATGGTAATTTTATTTGGTAACAAACATTTTAGTTTTATAACTAAAGCCTGTTTGGAACGATAAAAAATTGTTATCAAATTTGATAACAAACTTGGTAAGAAATAATTATGAACAGAATTTTAAACACAAATGTCTATTACGTTTTATTTGTGTTATAATTCTGTTCAAAAATGTTACTAAATTTGTTAATAAATCTAATAACAATTTGAGACAGCGTCAAACATGGTGCAGTTATGTTTATTCTTTGTATTTTATATATAAATATACTTACGCTTGTCCTGAAAAATTAGAAATAGGGATGTTTAAATAAATGTCTATAAATTTTGATTATATTTATTGTTTTTTTGAATTTTACATTGTATGTTCAATATTTTATACAATAAAATAAATTAAAAAATGTAAGTTGTCTTTCTTTTTACACGTATATAGTTCCTAAAACGGCCACAAGGGTGCAGCACGTGTCAATATAAAAACTGATGGGCACCCCCTTAAAAATCGGTGCATAGATGCTACTTCGAGGTAGCATCTATGCACCAAATTTTCTTAAAAATCGTGCATAGATGCTACTTCTAGGTAGCATTTTCCTAAAAATTGGTGCATGGATGCTTCTATTTTCGTTTAAAATGAAGCATCCATGCACCAAAATTTCTAAAAATGGTGCATAGATGCTACTTCATAAATTTATGGTTGCCTATATTTTAGGCGCAATGCTTTTCCGACCAGTGCTGCTCTCTGGCGGCTGATATAAGAACTATGCACGTAATACGTTCACGACTCTGAGGATGTATTAAAAAATAAGTAATTTTCAAATCAATTTTAAAGTTTATTAGCATATATAATTACAAATATTTTTAAAACATATACAGTAACATTTTATTACAATTTTACAATATAACATTTGGGTCCTGCTAGTTCACATCTTGACAATCTGCACAGAAAAATTAATAATTAGATTATTAAAAATAAATACAAGATAAGAATGTAAACCAAAAGGGGTTAATATTGTTGTGGAAAAAATTAAAAATATTTAAATATTTCCTGTACTATACGAGATATCTAAAAGATAAAACAGGAGTTATTCGACGAGGTGAACTTAATACCTTCTTCTTACTTTAACAGCTTCAAGTCATATATGCTCATGTGCTCGACGACTCCTCACGGCTGCAGAGCTTAGTTATCTTCGGACAATCGTTGTTCTATATGTTTCCCATGTTCAACAGCTCCAGGATCGCGGCAAGCGATTTCTGTTTGTCCGCCCGTCTGCACAGCAGCACCTGGAACATTATCGGAGTTATTCAACTTTAATTGATTAGTACGTTAGAACTAAGGACTGAAAAATTTCTAGATTCCCGGGGAAGACCCTAGGGACGTACACACTTATGTTCTCCCATTTATCCATATTTATGTATGTGTTTAAAGTTTTATCAGGGCCCACATCATCATTTATTTATGTTTTATTTGTAATTTATGTGTTTTTTAGCTAAAATGTTAATAATAAATTATTTAATTGCGGTAAAACATAACTTTAAACTGCGTCGAACAGGTCAAAAATTTCAATTATCTTCAGAAAATATACATTTTATTTCACGATATCTGAATTATAAAAATAAAGACCGTGTCACAAAACCTTGCTCTTTCCTTATTTTCAATTGACGAAAGGTACTGTTCCTCTATCCTCATTTGTAATTAGCGGGAGATATTGTTGGTTAAAAATATGTCATCTTTATACATCATGTTAGTTGACCGGCGGTAAAAAATATTAAGTTACCTTAGCCAGACTTTGGTTGTTCTATTTTATTTTAAAGTATTCCCTTCCAACATGTATAATTTATGGGAGCCATTGTTTCGTCATAAAATATCACTTAAATTAGTTTGCGAGAGGTACTGGTGCTCTGTTCCCATTTTCAATTGACGTGAGGTACTATTGATCCCTCGCCATTTGTAATTAGCGGGAGGTATTGTTGGTTAAATATATGTCATCTTTACACATTAATTTAGTTGACCGGAGGTAAAAAATATGAAGTTACCTTAGCCAGACTTTGGTTGTTTTATTTCATTTAAAAGTATTCCCTTCCAACATGTATAATTTACGGGAGCCATTGTTTCGTCATAAAACATCACTTAAATTAGTTTGCGGGAGGTACTGGTGCTCTATTCCCATTTTCAATTGACGTGAGGTGCTATTGATCTATCGCCATTTGTAATTAGCTGGAGGTATTTTTGGTTAAAATATGTCATCTTTACATATTAATTTAGTTCACCGGAGTTAAAAAATATGAAGTTACCTTAGCCAGACTTTCGTTGTTTTATTTAATTTAAAAGTATTCACTTCCAACATGTATAATTTACGGGAGCCATTGTTTCGTCATAAAACATCACTTAAATTAGTTTGCGGGAGGTACTGGTGCTCTATTCCCATTTTCAATTGACGTGAGGTGCTATTGATCTATCGCCATTTGTAATTAGCTGGAGGTATTTTTGGTTAAAATATGTCATCTTTACACATTAATTTAGTTGACCGGAGTTAAAAAATATGAAGTTACCTTAGCCAGAATTTGGTTGTTTTATTTCATTTAAAAGTATTCCCTTCCAACATGTATAATTTACGGGAGCCATTTGTAATTAGCGGGACAAACAACTGAAGTAAAATGTGGCATCCGTGGAGTGATTTTCCGGACGAAGAAAATAATCTAATATTGAAGGAGAACATATTTTTAATATTTATATAATGAAAAAAAAATATAAATAAATTATTAAATAATAAACTGTAGTAATTTTATTATGAATTTTAATACCTGATTTGTGGTTACTGTTTTAAATTTAGTAATTTGAAAAAATTGTGGATACCTCTCTGTGCGTTTACCCTTTATCTTGACATAAACTATACATAAATAGACAGTCAGACAGTTAAATGTGGTATAAATAAATAGTAACATAAATAGTTCAAATAAATAATCAGTAATATCGTGTAAATATATACTCGTGTTAATTGTTTAAATAAATAATTAGTGTTAGTGTTTAACTAGTTAAATATATTCGTAGTCTAAAATTAGTTTTCAATATTTGTTTAATATTAGTAATCGTCATTGTTATTATCTTTTAAATATTTATTTATCGTTTTAATAAACATCTATTTTAATTAATAATAATTCTTTGATTTTTACACTTCACCCATATAAATAAAAACATTATACTATTTTTATGTTTCTTTATTTAATATATTTTATTGTTTATTCATGCGCTACCTTTTGAAATGCCATACTTGTTATTTTAAAAGTGATAGCAATTTAGCCTGAAATAATACTGGTACAAAATTTGGTGCCAAGCGGTATTTTTTACACTAATATTATGACAAATTTATTTTTGTGGTACCATCTTTCTTATTGTTTATTTTTTTGTAATTTTATGTAGATTCACTACTTGCAATGATTAAATAAATATACTTATTACATAAGACGATCTGAGAAAAAAAGCTCGAATAATAGTCGTTATAAACATGAAGTCTAATATTATTTTAACGCAGTTCCCACACATGCAGCCGGCGGCAGCTAAAAAAATTATGCTATACTAAAAATGAACAAGCAGAAGACTCACGTCATCAATAAATATTACTAGATAATGACGTCACTTATTACTACGTTTACATGGGGTACTATTTATTAAAATGCAATTCGTGTTACATAAGTTATGGTATACAATACATGCATGTAAGTAATTAAAATAATTAATAACAAAACTAAACTATTTTTGAAAATAATCATTTTCTTTTATATATTTATTTTTATTTATTTATTTATTACATATATTTGGATTTAATTGTAGTTTCTGTAAAACTATCAATTTAGGCTTTTTCGGTGATGTTAGAGGTTCGCCTCTTTTAACTTTTCCCAAAATCTTGTTCACAGCAGATCTGCTTATTTGTATGGCATCTGCTGCTCTCTAAAAATACGTAATTCAATTAAAGTTTGATAAGAAAAGAAATGTTTGAAAAAATTACCTCTCGAACGGCTTTTGACAGAATCAAAGGTCCATCGTTTGTCAGTTCCTGTTCGAAGTAGTTCACGGCATTCGTTATTTGCTTCTGCGATTGCTTTGTTAAAGCTTTTGGCATGATTGCAGATGAATTATTGTGTAATATTTATTAAGACAAACCAATAATATTCAGGCCCTGGTTTAGGTTGTCTTAGCTCTAACCAAATGAAAGCACCCCAAAAATTATAATAAGACGAGAAAATTGTGCGCCCCCAAAATCTGTGTGCCCTAGGCTGCAGCCTAGTCAGCTTATCCTGTAATTGGGCACTGCAGTAATTTTGTAGCGTAAGACACTACTCATAAAATTCTAAACTCAGAAGAAACTAGAACTAGAACGATTTATTTTATTTATATATTTTATTGACAGCAAATTGGCATTTCAATATATTTTTTACAAAACAATAATACATAACTACTTTGATATTTGCAATCATTTATATTAATTCAAGTCACTTGTGCCTGGATGAGATGAGTTGACAATCACCTGACAATCAAGTGACAGGGACAGATTCGATATTTGATAGATTTTATTCAATGTAAACATGGACATTGTCAGTAGTGCTACCGTTATGATACGAAAATTAACTACAATTATTTCAAATAATTTTATATTCCCTAAAAGGAATAAGGATTGACTGATATGAAGGTAAATTTCATTAATATATACGTTTCTTAATACGAGTATTTTTTATTTCTTCTTTTTTAAAAAATAAATAACACCCAATAATTTCTATAAGTTATATTTTATTTTATAAGGTTTTTTTCAGGTCGATGACGTGGGTCTTCTGCTTGTTCATTTTTAGTATAATATACATAATTGCTTAATTTATGCGCTTAATGCCCCACAATTATTTTTTAGACAGCTATTACATAAATAATTGTTTTACGTATCCTTTGGCAACCGTAAAGTATCACTTTTATTTTGACGTCTGTTAAAGACTACATTACGGCTGCATTTTCTTCACGATCGCTTTTACTTTACGGCCGTTTTTACTTCACGAACTCAATTGTTAAACGTTTATTTAAATTGCAAATAAATTTAGTGTTGTATTACAAGCAGCTTCATAAATTTGAAGCGAAGTATTGGAAAAATCTTTACCACTATCGCTATAGCCCATTTTCTTGCTCGATAAATTAATTATTCTAGTTATATTATTTTCACTTTTACGTTGTAATATACTTTGACGGTAAGTAGATCGGTTTGTGAGTTGTCAAGATTACAGCATAGCCTCTACAAGTCACCTGAATCAATCAGTTATTGTAACACGAGGGGGTGCGGAAAAAGATGATGATACTACTACTGCTTACTTGATTTCCCCAACGATGACACACTTTATTCTGACTGTTGGAAAGGAAGAACACACACATTCACTTACACTTTACACTTGACGAACACGTAGAATTTATGGGCATGGATATTACTTGATATTTACTGTCTAACTAAAATTTTATTTACACGATTATTATAATTACACTTCAACTTGCACTAACTTAATTAACTCATTCTTTACTAATTAAAACAAATATAACTAAATCCTAAAGATGCCGTTGCATCCTTAGGCCAAAATCCCCGCGTTTCGCAGAACGCGAGCCAAAACTTAAACTCTTACATGTTTACTATTTGAGAACAGACGTCTTCTCGACGTGACATACTAATACCGACTATTTGCTGTTCTATTTCGTGCAGGTTGTAGTCATATACTGTGCCCATGATCATAAATGTAAGTGTTCAGCAAGTGGAAAGTGTAAGTGTATGTGTGTTCTTCCTTTTCACCAACCAGTCAGAATAAAGTGTGTCATCGTTGGGGAAAACAGTAAGCAGTATCAGCATCAGCTTCTAGGAGACCCCCCTCGTGTTACATTGTGAAATATTTTTTAAATAAAACTTAATAACTATGTGAAAATTGCCTAAAAATATTGTGTGCAACTCGGCTTAAAAGTTCCTTTTTGGCCTTATCATCTGATTTGCTGGTCTCGCCGTCCGCATCGGCTGCAACCTTTAAATTCGGCCAAAAATTATTACTTTTACAACCTTGATAAACAAATGACTATTATTTGCACTAAATTGTAAAATTATTAGTTTGTATTTGGCTATTTTTCTAATAACATAACCTTATATAATCTAACAACCTAACCTAATACACAAAATACGTTTAATATTTTCAATGCAACCGGTGCCAGTAACCAAGGCAGTTCCTTATTTTAAATTCCACAGGAAGCAAAGGATGAATATTGGT
This sequence comes from Harpalus rubripes, assembly GCA_963082715.1. Lineage (NCBI taxonomy): Eukaryota > Metazoa > Arthropoda > Insecta > Coleoptera > Carabidae > Harpalus > Harpalus rubripes. Next base: position 41,816,022 of record OY720454.1, read on the forward strand.
AAAAATAAAATAAGATATTTAGTGCTATTTTGTAACTTCTATTACGATGAAGGAAATTAATCATTTGAGTTGGTACATTATTTTTTATAAATCCGTAGTTGTAGGTACTGATATTTTTAAATGGTACAGTGCAGTAGATAGTCACATTCGAAATCTGCGAATAAAAGCAGATTGGTAAACCCAATTATGGGTAATAAACCGTGATATATATCTTCATTTTATATGAGTATTATCTCAAACATTTCGCTAACATTTTGCCGTTCACTGCTCCATCATGATCCCTATTCTGGTTTACAGCGGTCATAAGACGATACTGTGATTTGAGGCATAATTTCCAGAGTGCTGTGTTGTGAAGGCGCTAGTGCTAGTGCCTTATTAGTGTTCCCACAGTGTGCGTACAATATGGCGGTCAACGCCAAATGGCTCCGCAGACAAATCTATCACATCAAATATTTACACTTTCCCACACAAAACAAGAAACAGAGAGAGATAGAGATGAAAGCAAATCTCAGAATGGGGAAGGAGTTATAATCTTATAATGCAAACGTTTGAAATACGAAGACCCTCGAATACCTTTCAGATTTAATGTTATATGATCCTCAGTTTAAATCTTTGAGACATGAACTGATTTTACGATTATTCAACAATACGAAGATTTAGTATTTCCGTTTTATTATTTTAACTCTATAATAAGATTAATTTAAAAATAATTAGTCACATACCTTATTTTCAACAACGTTTTGCTTTAATATTCTTGAGTGACATTTTTATAACTTTTAACAATGCTTAAATTATTATATTTTTCGTAAAAAAAAATAATTACTTCATTTTTCTGAAGACTTTTATGGTTTTTGTAATAATTATACTAAAGAATAAAGACTAAAGTATAAACTTTACTGGAGTTTGATTTAGAACACTACTGCCTTGCATATTATATTTATTGTATTTGTAATAAAATCAAAATACTTTGGAAAGCATTTTTCAAATCGCCAGCATGAAATATCACTTTAAACTTTACAAAAGACGATTTTCGAAATTTTGTATGTCAGCATTTTGTACGATGAAAATTTATAAGCCAAGCATTTATTCGACCAAACATTTGTAGGCGTGGCAATTTATACGCATATTATTTGTACGATTATATACTTTATACGACAATACAATTGTAAAGCATAGTGATTCTCCTAAAATAAAATAAAATAAAATAAAACAAAAGTAAAAATGTTCGTAATGTTTAAATCTAGAATAACAGCAAAATACAAAAGGTGCAAGCAAAAAATGTCAACCTATATAACAAGTATATTGGTCCGAGTTATTTGCGTTAGGTTGCGTTATGTTATGTTATGTTTACAAAAATTGCAAGCAGAAAACGTCAACTTATAATACGAATATAACGTCCTGACTTTTGTGCATTAGGTTACATTATTGGTAAATCGAACGTGAATAAATTGATTTTTTTTAAATGAAAATTTTACCTTATGTACGAGTACATATATTCATCAAAAATATTTAATATTATTATACTTTTCATTCATGATTTTTCTTTATAAATATTCTGAGTCTGATGTGACGTCATAATTTTGTAGACACAGCACGGGACAGACTACACGAGGTCGCAAAATTGTGGCATCATTTGAAATTATTTCTAAACTAGAAACTTATGACATGAAATATACAAGCTGTCTTGGAAATAGGAGAACATGGAACCACAGATTCCTGAGCCCAAAATAAAACGATTTAGCTAAACTTGCCTTCTAAAGAAAGTGGTGCACTTTCCTTATAAGGCAAGTTTAGCTAAATCGTCTTATTTTGTGCTCAGGAATCTGTGGTTAAGCCATGTCCCCCTATTTCTAAATTTCATTCAAATCGAACAAAGCGTTTCGTTATTATAAGCAAAGTTCTTCTAAAAAATAATAATTTTGCTTATAATAACGAAACGCTTTGGTCGATTTGAATGAAATTTGGTACGATAATCCATATGGATATATTCATGTTTTAAGATGGTATTTGTTATTGTTAGTAAGCCACTAGTGTATGAAACTTGGATGTCACGACCATGATTAGACCATAACTTTTTAATGGCAACGACAATAACGTAAAACTATTGTTTTTCAGAAAGATACATTCAATAGTAAACTTTTCTGTCTGTGCGTAAATTGTGATATTTCTAACGATTTAGACAGAAGAAAATGAAATATTAGTGACGAGTAGTGATCGAGTAATTTTTAAAATAAATTTTATCTAGCAATCTATCTAAATGTCAAACAACGAATTTTTATTGACAGAGACAGTTGTTATTTTGGGCTCAGGAAATAGCTTCAAGTGCATTTTCATAAAAAAAAAAAAATGGAAAATGTGGTATGACTCCTTTTGCAAAATTATTTTCAAAACTGATTATGTAAATAATTATTACATAGTTCATAAATTTATAAACTGTTAAACCAAACAGTGCGTTTTTAAAATTATCTTTTAAATCTAAATTCATATTCATTTCTTGTCTTAATTTCTTAAAATAATATTTATGTTTTTGTAGTAACTTTAATAGTTTAAAAGTATTTACATTAAAAAGTTAAGTTTCCTGTAACACTAACATCAAAGAAGTTACTTTATTATTCTAAAAAGAAATAATAAAAAGATAATTATTTACGGACTATGGAAGCCGTCTTGAACGGTTCAGTTTTACACTGCTTGAAATTAGATCTAATTTGAGTCGTCAGAAACACAAGCACACTGACACGTACTCAGCCACGAGATCCTATATTATGAGAAGTAATTTGTACATTATTGATTTCGAACTAACATCAATAGTACAAACTTAATATACGCAAACATAAACGCTAATAACATTAAATAATAAAGAGAAAAAAACTCATTGATACAATTTCTAAAGACATTTCGTAGAATCATTTAATTCATTCATGTTCCTGGAGTTAATCTCTCCTGACCGTAATCTTGTTTACATTCCGGCAAAAAGACAGCAATGAATCCTATGTAGACTGCATTGCCAGAGTTGTGGAGTTTTATTCCGGGGCGGACGAGCATAACTCCGGTCCCGGAGGAGTTCGGAGCCGGAGCTACGGTGACTGTGACTGAGACACAGCCGCCTAACCCAAATCAAACTCTTTTTTGTCTCCTGTGCATAGGCTGCTAGATCCGCGTCGTGCGTGGAATAATAGACGATGCAAACAGAGACCAACAACAGTAGGGTTTATAAACAGTGACTGTTCAACAGTTAACAAGACGATGTTTATTTACATTAAATTTTTACGTACTGGATTATACCGGTTTTAGTTTTAATAAGGTATATTTATTAACCGATTACTTGTAGTTGAGGTTTAGGTTAACTGGATAACCAGAACCAGTTGACTGTATTAGCCAGTTGTTGCGGTTAAACCAGTAAATCGCAGTTAGCCCGGTTAATAACGCTTAAAAACAATGAAACGGTCGTCTTTTCATTAACTGATGGAACAAACGAACACTATACAGAAAGTGCGACACGTAAACGTAAAGTGGCAAAACGAGTAAACCTGTTTCGTATGCACTAATTGTTACAAGTATTATTTTAAAAGTATTACAACGACTTATAATACTACCTATTGTGGTTTTGGATCAAATAAAACACTTACAACTTACAAAGCGATATTAACTTTGGTAGTGAATCATGGGTCATAAAGAAGCCTAAAAAGTAAAATATAAGCTTTTAAATGAAATACATAAGAAAAGTTAAAGGTGTCACGATGTTAGAAAAAGAAAATAAAGAAATAAGGGGAGAACTAAAGAATCGAAGCCAGTATTGGGACCCGCAGAATAGCATTCGAATTTTAGGGAACTAAGTTAATGGCGGCCAGTGGGACATGTCAAATATGTAAACGTCAAAAACTATCGTTTCGTTTAACAGAAAAAGAAATTCTCATGCTCTGATTTTATAATTTCTTTTGAAAATATATGAAAAATAGGCGAATTAAAGAAAATGAGCATAATTGTACACCAAAAGTGCTATATTAAAGGTTACACGAGTTCAACAAAAATTCAAGATATATTCCATAATTTTTGGCAAAGAAGAAAAGTTAACTGATCGTATGGAAAAGATATATATATATATATATATATATATATATATATATATATATATATATATATATATATATATATACAGGGTGGTAGCGGTTAGGGGTGAACATAGGGATTTAACATGGGATTTTAGTTTTTTGTAATTTCCTGCTCTCCTGTTCATTTGACGGCAAAAACTGTAGAGTACAAAATTGTTCAGAATTAAAAATTGTATACAAAAGTGTATTTACATTTATTATTATGTTTTTGGTTTCTTCGCAATTTTAAAAAGAAATTTCAAAATTTCTGTTAATTTGTAGCAATAGCCATGACATAACTCAAATGTTTAAACATAATAATGTCATTCAATTTCTGTCAAATTTTCTAAATTTTCTCTAATAAAAAGTTAATTTAATAATGAATGTTTATTCGAATAAGGAACGAGTTTTCATTATAAAAAATTATTATGGTGGAAATAGTTTTAGAAGAATACGTGATTTGTTTTCCATAAAGTACGAAAATACACCACTTCCTATTATAGCAACAATTTCTAAACTTGTAAAAAACGTTGAGAACACAGCTAGTGTAGCTGTGAACGAAGGTAATGAAGGAAATAATAATAATAATAATAATAATAATAATAATAATAGAAGACGTTATAACGAAGTGAATGAAGAAATAGTATTGGCTATGATAAATCAAAACTCTACGTAGTTGATACATTTGGAATTTGTTTATTATTAAATGGCATACCTAATAAAAAATGCGTATTAAAATTAAAAGTTGTTTGTTTTTATCTAATTTTTAAGTTAGACGCATGGTTGACGTTTATAAATAATTTTTGACAACCAGAAAAAAATTAATTCCATGGCTATTGCTATTGCTACAAAATAACAGAAATTTTGAAATTTCTTTTTAAAATTGTGAAGAAACCAAAAACATAATAATAAATGTAAATACATTTTTGTATACAATTTTTAATTCTGAACAATTTTGTACTCCACATTTTTCTGTCGTAAAAAGAACAGGAGAGCAGGAAATTGCAAAAAACTAAAATTCCATGTTAAATCCCTATGTTCACCCCGAACCGCCACCACCCTGTATATATATATATATATATATATATATATATATATATATATACAGGGTGTAAATGAAATAAGTGCATTAATTTTAACCAGTAATGTAACTCGATGAGAGCAACAATATTTCTTAATAACTTTTTTTTCTAAGTCTTTTAGATTTTGAGTTAAAATTCTTTAAAGATTTGCTGCATATTTCGTTACCCGCTCATGGAGAACAAATGAGCAGCTGCCATTCAAGTGGGATACAAGCAGCTCAAAAATTGTCGGTTATCGGTTACACTTACAGTCACAGTAATTAATAAACGAATCAAGGGAAATAACATTATTATTAATTAATATGTAATAATACAATTTTTAAAATAAATAAATTTAAATTTTGGATAACAAAATTATAAAGTTGTGTATTGAAACAGGCTTTTTATCACCGTTGAATAGTGTGAATAGAGGAAGACAAGGAGGGACGGGGTAACTAGAGGAAGAGAAAAAGCATAGTTCTTAGGTTATGAGATAACTATTTATCGTCGACAAATCATAATAGTTTAAATTCGTTATTCAAAAAATGTAAGTACAAACTTTTGTCCATTTAAAAGAAGTACATGAGTACCAATAATTAGTCGTCCATTTATTGTTCCCCAAACATTTTTTAATGAAAATTTTTACAGCATTTTCGTCTGTCAAGATGTGTATTGTGCATAATAAATACACCTTCCCAAGTAAATTCAGTCTCATAAATGAACATTATGAGCCATTCCCAAAATTGAAGTCTGTTATGTGCTGAAAACATTGAACTTTTTGCACAAGGTATGGATACAACTGTTGCTTTTTTAAAAATTGTCATATATGACACTCCGTATTGTGATAAAGATGTACAAGATTAACAAATGTGCGAATATTAAGAACAGAATGATTTAGTGATGATTTGGAAACGCTCCGTGTAAATGCGTTGGCAACTCCATGACACAGTCTTTATGTGAACCGTGATGTTAAGTAAAATGTAGTACAGATACGAGTAAAAAATAATAAATAAACCATAGGTAAGTAATTACAATGTCTGTGTACTCGCATTTTGACAGAATTTTACCTTATAAACAAGTTTATTACTAATGTCAAAATTTAATTGCAACAATTGACAGGACTGTCAATTGCTAAAACAAAATTTTTCATAGCTATTGCTGCTGTCTTCAATTATCACAAAAATATTTGGAACGACTCGTCAATTTACGGGGTGGTAAAAATGCTAAAAAAAATATGCGATTTCGAGAAAAAGTTATTAAGAAATATTGTTGCTCTCGATGAGTTATACTACTGGTCAAATTTAATGCACTTATTTCATTTACACCCTGTATATATATATATATATATATATATATATATATATATATATATATATATATATATATGAGCCCAGTCATACATGTATTGGACCAAGATTTTTTATGCCGAAGGTTATTTTTTCAGAATTGATTATATACAGGTTATCTGCGGAGAGGCAGATAAGTGTATTAAATATGATCGTATCGGAGGAGTTAGGAACAACTACAGGATATTCTGGTCAAAAATCGTATACTGGTCACATACAACACTTTACAGCTGCTCTGTCTTAATAACAATGTTCCCCCTTTACCGTTAGTCCCGCCTTTTATAGTATTTAATACAATATAATATGAACATTATATAAAGAAGAAAAACAATAATAGCATGATGTCATCCATTATCGGTTTTAACACAATATAATCATTATACAAACAAAGATAGCATTAGGTCATCCATACTGTAATTTTTGAATATTTTAAATATTTCCGCGTACACGGCCATTCTGCATCTCGGGGCGTCCTCGCACCACTCTTACTGTAAATGAATGCAAATTAAAATATGTAAAGGTTTAATATTTTGATCAGTGAGATTGTCACTGTTGTCGTTTTAATTCTGCTTAAGTGGGATTGCCACTCACTCCTGCACTATGGGATTGCCATAGCCAATTTTGATATTATTTTATTTGCTTGTTGCTTTATTATTTAAGCGGGATCGCCGCTAAGTTTCATACTCTCATTTTCTGTTGCATTGGGCCATGCCCGTAGCTGTTCATGTGCTGCTACTGTCTCCCGCTTACCCTTCTTGATCAGCAGGTATCGTTCATTTAACAATACCTTTTTGACTATGTATGGGCCTTCATATGGTGGTTTTAGCTTATTACCACCAGCCAGTTGGGAGTTTTCAATAACGACTTGATCACCTATTGAGAATAATTTGGCAGCAAAACGAGTGACATCGAATCTACGTGCTTGCTTCTCGTTGTTGGTGGCTAGACGGCCTCGAGTAGCTGCTACGATGTCGTCTGTACTGTTACTCTGGGCTGCTGGCACTTGATTAAGAAAATGCTGGGTTGCAGACAGTCGCTGATTCTTTCCGAAATGCAGCATCATTGGGGTAAAACCTGTTACTGAGTGAATAGTATTATTAAGATTGTCTTGTATACTAGGTAAAACCGAAACCCATGTTTTTGATTTGTCATCGAGCAATGTAACCCATAGAAAATTGAATAGAGTTCGCATAAGGCGTTCTACTTGGCCGTTGCCACGCGGCATACCAGTTGCTATATGGTGTACTTGTACGTCGTATTCATAGAGGAAATTTCGAAGCATGAGTGAAGTAAAAGAAGCAGCTCGATCTGTGATGATTCGTTTTGGTTTACCTACTTGGTTGAATGCCTTAACAAGAGATGTGATGGCATGCTCGGTGGTCTTTTGTTTTACAGGTATTAGGATGCAATATTTGGAGAAAGCATCTATAATGACTAAGATCTGTGTGAAGCCTTGTACTTTTTCGAGGGGCCCAGCATGATCAATATGCCAAGTGTCTAGAATGTTGTTTGGTTGATTTTGTTTCTGCCATAATCCAGAACGTTTTCCAGTGTGCGTTTTACCTAGCACACATGCTCTACAATTTCGAATGTATTTCTTCAGACATTGTCCCATTTTAGGCCAGGTTAAGTCTTCACGCATTTTTGCAATGTATTTGTCCCAACGGTTGTGTGAGGATTTGTCGTGATACAATTGCATTACTTGTAAGCGTGCGGCAATTGGAACAAAACATTTTGGTGCCGTTGTATTGGTTAATATCAAGTTATCATGAATGAAGAAATTACTGCGTTTTCTGGGTTCAGCACGAATTTGTTGACAAAAGGTGTCTCGCTGTTGTGCCTCCCGTAGTGTATCAACGGAGGTTATAGTAATTGGGGTGACTATTTGAATTAGTCGGACTGGAGCCGAATTTCGACTAAGATAATCCACATAAGCCATCTTCGTTTCTGGTCGGTATTTAATGGTGAAATCATAGTCTTTCAGCTTAATCCACCATCGTGCAACACGTGGATGAAGATATTTCTTCAGGGCTGTTGCTTGTACTGAATTACAATCAGTGTAGATTGTGAAATGTGTTCCATATAGATACACACGGAAATGCTCAACAGCTTCAACTATTGATAATGTTTCCAAATCATAAGAATGATAATTGGCTTCGTATTCTGTTGTTCGGCGACTGTAATATGCGATAGGGTAAGTTCTACCATTCTCAACTTGTAGGAGTGCAGCACCAATACCTACTGCACAAGCGTCGGTATGTAATTCTGTATCGAGTTTGGGATTAAAGATTCGCAGTATTGGTTTTTCGGTTAATTTGGAGATAATTGTTTGTCGTTTACTCACATTTCACTAATAATTGCTTGACTTGGTTTGTTTTACGCTCGTCCAATCTGGCATTTGAAGAGTTTCGATATCATAAGAAGTTATTGCGTTCATTATATAAATATTAGGTTGATCTTGATCGTGCAATTCTAGCCCATTTTCACCTTTCGTGACGCGGAGATGAGGTCTTTAAATGACATCCCACCCAATCAGGGCGTCGGCATTGGGTATTGCGGATGTTGGTACAATTGTAAACGTTATTTCCAAAGTAACATTAGACAACACGGCGATAACTCTACATCGACCACTGCTACGTACAGGTTGGTTACCAAGACCGGTTAGGACTTGTTGATCTGCGTTAATAGATACATTTAATCGTTTAGCAGCGTCTTCTGTTATAATGGAGATGTCGGCGCCACTATCGATGAGGTATGTGAAAGTTAAAGCTTCTTTGTTACATAGGACCGTGGCCACAGGAGACAGAGACTGACTTTGACCTCGTCGAATTAGCATAATCTTACTTGATTTCCCATGTTTACGCCAACAATTCTTTTCTTCATGGCCTAATTTGTTGCAATGCGTGCAGGTTGGTATTGATGATTTGTCTTTTGTTTTAAATTTATTATGTTCGAGTTGACTGGGTTCTGGTCGACAGGATTGATAATATTGTCTAGTACGCTTTTCTTGTGTCCATTTGTTTCGTAGTTCCATATTATTGCGTTGTTTATGAAAATTATGACGCATAGGATACGGTTGGTGATGTATGTTGTCTCGCTTATTATCATACATACGTCTTCGCGCATCATATTCGCTTAAAAGTTTAAGTAGTTCTCGATCGGCTGCTGGTTTTTGGATTCGCAGAGCAGTTCGTGCTTCAGCGTGATCATGTCCGTGTTCAATCATGCTTATAACTATTGGCCATGGTAGCTCCTGGTAGAATCGGTGTATAGCCCTTAATTTTTGTATACCGTATTCACTTAAGCTTTCGCAATTACGGCTCCTTAGATTCGTTGCTGTATAGAATCGGGCACCTGGTGTTTCCTGGTCTGGGAAGGCGGTGGTCAAATCTTTGCAAAATTCATTCCATGTACGGTATGCAGGGCGCCAGTCGCAATAATAATGATGAGCTCGACCTTTTAATGCTTCACCAGCTTTAGCAATCATGAGTGTATCGCTGCTTTGTAACTCATCTTTAAGTTTTGTTGCTATATCAAGCCATTCCTCGATGGCACATGTGGCTTTATCAGGATTATACTCAGCAAGTCTGAAGGATGTCGTAGGTAATTTCGTTGTACTCGTTTGTTGTGACAGTAGACGCAACTGGTCTTGCTGTGCTGCGACAAGAGATACAAGTGTTTCTTGCCATAAGGGTCGTATTCGTTTGCTTAGGGATGGGCCAGATTCTTCTGGCGTATTTGCTTCCACATCATTCTCAATGGTACTATTGTCTGATACATTACCGGATCCTGACATTATGACTACACGCGTCACTATTGAGGACGTAACATTGAGGTATCTGGCACTTATCACTTATTCACATCACTGATTATTTATCACGCACTGTTGTGATTCGTGTGTAATCCCACTTCTGATGTAATCGTATCGGAGGAGTTAGAAATAACTACAGAATATTCTAGTCAAAAATCGTATATTGGTCACATACAACACTTTACAGCTGCTCTGTCTTAATAACAATGTTCCCCCTTTACCGCTACTACCGCCTTTTATAGTATTTAATACAATATAATATGAACATTATATAAAGAAGAAAAACAATAATAGCATGATGTCATCCATTATCGGATTTAACACAATATATTCATTATACAAACAAAGATAGCATTAGGTCATCCATACAGAAATGTTTGAATATTTTAAATATTTCCGCGTACATATATATATATATATATATATATATATATATATATATATATATATATATATATATATATATATATCACAATACTTTAATCTGATAAATAAATATGATTGTTCTATGCATTTCACAAATATTAATTATATTACAGTTTTGCAGGTATGTGTTACTGACAGTACTGTTAAATAAAATTAATAATTTCATTGATTTTACTAATATTGTGCCTGCAGACTGCAATTACAAGTCACAAATGTCGTAAATCGAGTTATGTCATAAGTAGTGATTAATCCTGATTTTATAAATTGTTGTCCCTCAACTACGTTTTTTGAGGAAGGACTCGACCAAACAAATTTAAAAATCATGTTGAGTTGAACTGTTAGCAATACTTTAGGTCAGAAAACACTAATTCAAAATATAAATAAATATAACACGTCCTACTGGCCGCCATGACAGATGCGCTTACAGCGCCGCTAGCAGATTCTGCGGGCCCCAATTAGACTTTATTAAGCAGTCAGGTGGATTGGTAGGCCATCTTGTTAGGATAGACGACAAGAGACATGCAATGGAGGTTTGGACAGTCAAAAGAAGAGCAAAGAGAGGACGAGTAAGGCCAAGAGAAGACTAGGATGGGATCATGGAGAAGACACAGACAAAGAAAGGAGTAAAATTTGGTGCAAGAAATAAGTACTAGTGAAAAAGTTTGTGCTCTAATAAACATTCCAACCCTACAATTAATTGTACAAGGGTATTCTTGACTATATATAATTAAATTTTAGTAATGTGCGGCAACAATAGAATTTTATTCAATAAAAATAAATGCGGACAATATTTTTTGTTATTCAAACCCTATTAAAAATGGTAGAGTTGTAGACCAATATCCGGAACGGAAATTTATTTCTATTTTATTTGTTTTGTAAATAAAATAAATTTAAATTTCATTGGGCGATAAACAACACGTTTAATTTACTTTTTGAACACGACATTTGCAATAAAAAGCTGCTTTTGAAAGGATAAAAACAGCTAGTCAATAACAGATTTTAATTTATGATATGTTTGTGCTATTGGTGGGTAGATCATATCTCTTACAGTCGGAATAAAAATGGCTTACAATCCATATTAAGCGCTAAACTTTTTTTAACCTTTCGTCGATATTTCTGCCTATAGTGGCAATTTGTATTCATTGGACGAGTTTTGCCTCAAGTGCCTACTGAAATATACTAAAATTTATTTCAGCAAAATTTTCATCAGAACAACAGCTTTTAGTTTTAACTACTATTTAGTTTATGGAGAATATTTCCTCCCTGTTAAAAATTTTTGATACGAATTCCTAAAGGATACAATGAATTTTAGTAGTTAGTAGTTATTTATAACTAACAAACAAAATTTATTGAATATCATAATTATTTGCAAAAAATAATCTTTAAACGTATTTTTAAAAAATACCTGCTTATTAACACGATCATTGCACTTTGGAGTATTTTCCTCCGTTTTTCACTTTCAAACTGCAGCAAAATTGAATGCCCATTTACGATTTGCAAAAATTGTATTTACAGTAATTTATATGAATATTAATAGTAAAAAGTAACATTTTGAAGGCTGTTAAAAGAAGAACACTTTTAAAGTTCTAGGGTTTCTATACCAATTTTTTTATCTATTTATTTTTTTCTGTAAGCAAGAACAGTATGAACTCAAAATTTTAGTGTAAACGCGACAAAATTTTACCTAATAAGCGAAATTTGAACTTTGGAGTTCAGAATTTGGCATGTGACGTATCATGTCTCCGCCAATGGCCGAGCGCGCGTCAGGCCACCAATCAGATTGCTTAGGACTCAAACTTACGACATGAAATGTCACACAAACTTTTAATCGTTTCTAGTTTACGAAAGAATTAATATTTACACATTTTTTTTACACATTAATAGCGATAATAACAAAAAAGGGTTAAATTCAGAATAGCCTCTTTTTAACACAAGAATAGTTTATCACGAGCTTAACCCAAAAATGTATAATAATAAACATGGAATAAGATTTTAACTCTAGAATCAACTCTCAATAAATGTCATTTTAACAAAGGGTTAAATGTTATTCTCGAAATACCTAATCTGGAAATAGGAAATTATTTATTATTACTGCAAATTTATGTATATTTTTACTTTCTTATCTAAATTTTAACTGGTATTGTATAGTATTCGATTCAAATCGTAACTAAACTTGTTTCATATACATTTTGTTGCAAATTCAAATCCTCCTTTGTACGAGATAAGTAAACAAAAAAGATTTTGCTTTTAACAGAAGAAGTGTTAATTATACAAACAATAATATACGGGGGTAATGACCACAAAGTCTTTCGGATACACAATTAAGTAAGATCTGAATTCGGAATGTGTATAATACAACAATTAAGTTGAAATAAAACACTGAGTGTAAGTTTCAAAAGGAAATATAGATCCCAACCTTCAAAGCATTCCTCCAGTCAATGTACATAGGTAAATATCGTCAGAAAGAAATATTTAAAATAAAAATTTTAGGTCAAAATAACGCTCACCGCAGAATAATTAGACTTTTAGGGTTCAATGGTATGTAATCATATTACAGGAAAACCCGTTAAAAATAAAAAATTATATAAAAAATAGCAAAGTACACAAATTAGATGTACTCGTAACTAAGATCAACATCTTTGCTTGTATGCTTATTTGTAGATTGCAAGAAAAGCAACCTACAATCTCATGAAAATGCGATTACAAAGTTTCCCAGGTTCAACATAGTGTCAAAAGTGTAAATATACATAGGAGGGCCTGGAGTTATATTTTATGCATATCTAGAATTAATGTATACAAATTACATTATATCTGCGATGTAAATGAATATTATCAGCACATATTACTCCTCGTTTAGAATTGAAAATGATGTAAACTTAACACAGAGAGAATAAATACATTTCAACTTTTATTTGCATACATTTTTCTGTGAGATAGAGGTACGGCAAATGTTGACAAAAAGAAATAGAAATCGAACAAGAAAGAGTAAGTAAATAAATATTTCATTACACAATGTAAATATTGAATGAAATCCGAACATACCATTCACTACGGTAAGGTCCTTCAGGTATCTAGGTATGGAATATCTAGGCATCTGCATGTCGGCTCCTGTAACACGAGGGGAGTGGAACTGGCTGATGATACTACTTTGATGACTGGTGGACGCCTCGGATGGCTGGCGTCCACAACTTCGTGTGATGGAAGAACACACATACACTTACACTTTTTACACTTTACACTTTACACTGATGAACACTATGGACATGAACAAATACTTGTGATTTAAACTTTTATTTTATTTACATTTAAACTAAATGATTACATTTTTAACTAATACAGCGGGCGGGCGCCCCAAAAAACTAAAAACTACATATTCACTCTTACGAGTATCTAATCCGACTCTCCCATGTTTATCCCATGGCTAACTGAAACCGACTCTCCCATGTTTATCCCATGGCTAACTAATGCCGACTGTCTTATGTCGACCCTTCCATGTTACTCTCATGGCCAACTAATGCCGACTAACTTAAAACAAAAACGCTATCTCCAGGACAGGATTATCTTAGGGGTATGGGGTGCACAGGCAAGGGCATCCATAGTCACGTATGCATACACAATAATTTCTAGACTTAATTATCAACAAATAAATGTCGTGACTATCATAATACGATAAGAATTTCTAAACTGAATTTTGACATTTATAACTTAAACAGATAAACAGAGTTAAAATATGAATATTGAAACTATAATTTAGAAGAGTTTATAAAAAGTTATTTATCTGTTATTGCGCTTACCCTCGCCTTGTCACATTATCCTCCCCTTAAGACATAAATATATCGCAAAATCGATATATTTATTCTTAAATCCTGAACTGAAGATAGTTTCCAAATTCTGCAACCACAGAACATAAAACACATACATAAAACAAATAAACATAAAACATCACCCATATTACAAATATGAGACAAAGCATAAAACATAGAATACAAAAAAAATTGCAAAACTGGTACAAATGTACAAACACAATTAACATAATACGATAAAACACACAAAAGGTATAAAACCTGCGACATAAAGCATAAAGCTTACCAACATAAAGCATCATACATATTACAAATATGACACAAATGCTAAAAAGGAAAAGGGTATTTTATTTTCCTATCTAATAAAAATTTCTAATCTAACATGCAACTTAACTAGCCAAAAAACTAAACACTAACAAAAATCGTCATATAATAGTCATAAAAAAGTAAACAACACAAAGGTCACTGCCCTGCACGAGGGAGGAGGCTTTTCACACCTAAGTGGTCTAAGGGATGGCACTACAAAAAATTTGGGAACACTGCTGTACGCGATAACGTCGTTCCTGGAATGTAACACGATATCACCAGTGGCGTGCCCTCCATGGGTGCGGCGTAAAACTTGCACAGGTGGGCATGCCAAGTTGTCCTCTCCGATGTTCATGCCCAAGTCGCCATTCTCGATGTCCTCTTCGTTGACCATTTGCAGATCCATTTCGTGCAGGTTGTCGTCATATACTGTGTTCATGTCCAGTTCATCAGCTACTTCGCTGTGTTCTTCCTCAGTCTCACATTTCGCTGTTTCCTCCGGCAGGCAATTCTCTTCAATCATTTTTCCTTCTTGTACGCCCTTGTCACTCGCTGTGACGACTATTGTCGGACTTTCCGGTCGTGGTATGTCTACCACCGCAAAACGATCCTCTATTGCCAGCAAGGACTCAATTTCTTCTAAACTGATCCTCCCTACTGGCAACTCGTGCACTCCATGCCCTGGAGACAACGAATCTAACGGTGCCTGCGGTGCGTAGACCTGGTGCGTCCATGCTGGACCATAAAAACTTGGCGTACAAGCCGGAAAAAATGACGGTGGTAATATGGTGCGTCCTGCATATGTTATTTCTAACCAACGCACCATATCTGTGCCAGTGGTAGGCCGCTTGTACAATGGAATTTCAAAATACAATTCCCTTGCCTTACCACTGAGCCTAAACACTATTGCACTGCCGAGAAAAACTTCATCCCAGCCGTATCGTCTGCTGGCTGCTCCCATGTTGTGGATATATTCTCCCACCCTGCCATCACCAGAGAATGTATCTATTGCAAGCAATACGTCAAGCATATCTGGTGACGGCTGATACGGCCTGGGTTGCTGTATCATCGCTGGCGTCGTGGTCGCAAATGTGTACATACTGTACACCAAGTACACTCTCCTCGGTCACAAACTAATAATTCTAAAACTAATAACGTAAGATCTTTTCGGATGAATAAGAGTAAATCATTACTCTCATTATCCTACCCGTTGACTGCGCCACTGTAACACGAGGGGGTCTTTGAGATTGCTGATAATACTACCGACTGTGCTACTGTAACACGAGGGGGGTCTTTGAGTTTGCTGATAATACTACCGACTGTGCTACTGTAACACGAGGGGGGTCTTTGAAGCTGACTTATAATGATGCTGATTACTAATGATGATGATTCCCAACGATGATACACTTACTGACTGGTGGACGCTCTGATGGCTGGCGTCCACTGCTTGTGAGAAGGATTCTTGAGAAGGAGGAACACACAGACACTTACACTTTTTACACTTTACACTTTACACTGATGAACACTATGGACATGAACAAATACTTGTGATTTAAACTTTTATTTTATTTACATTTAAACTAAATGATTACATTTTTAACTAATACAGCGGGCGGGCGCCCCAAAAAACTAAAAACTACATATTCACTCTTACGAGTATCTAATCCGACTCTCCCATGTTTATCCCATGGCTAACTGAAACCGACTCTCCCATGTTTATCCCATGGCTAACTAATGCCGACTGTCTTATGTCGACCCTTCCATGTTACTCTCATGGCCAACTAATGCCGACTAACTTAAAACAAAAACGCTATCTCCAGGACAGGATTATCTTAGGGGTATGGGGTGCACAGGCAAGGGCATCCATAGTCACGTATGCATACACAATAATTTCTAGACTTAATTATCAACAAATAAATGTCGTGACTATCATAATACGATAAGAATTTCTAAACTGAATTTTGACATTTATAACTTAAACAGATAAACAGAGTTAAAATATGAATATTGAAACTATAATTTAGAAGAGTTTATAAAAAGTTATTTATCTGTTATTGCGCTTACCCTCGCCTTGTCACACTCCGTATGACTGCAATTTCTCTAACACAGAAAGAAATACATTACAAAATTAATAGATATTTATACAACAAGTGAGTTAAGATAATGTTCGTGAAAAGAAAGTTTAAGTCACGGGTTTATTGAGTGAATAAATATTCTTAACTCACGTAGTTTATATAATATTTTATTCAGTTTTGACGAAATTATAATGAGAACCATTATAATATAATCAATCGTCGTTGATAGATGTTTATTTATAAATTATAAACAAGCTTTATTTTCTATTATTTGTGTCGTGAAAAATAATGAAAATGGCTAATCTGGTTGATAAAGACTGTGACTAGTGAGTTAAAATTATGTGAGAGTGACTTAATTTTTTTTTTAATTCAGTAGCAAATAAACAGTAGCTTATAGTTGTTGCTATGGATTTAATAATGATAATATTAGAATGTTTTTTAGAGTAAATAGAACAGTTAAATTGAAAATAAGTGTTAGATAGTTCAATTATACACCAGGCAATGCTTAAACTTGAATAAGAGTATATTAACACATTTAAACTATACAAAAAGGAATTAGACAAAATTATATTGACATATAACACTATTGTTTATTTTTACATCTTCATCATAACTAACTATGATCCAAAATATCACAATAAGTACCAAAAAATAATTGGTAGCATGAACAACTGATTAAATTTGATTAGCGAGCAAATGACTAGCATTGTTAACAAGAAGAAAAACACTTAGAGGAAAATTAATTGTAGCCATCTTTTATTTGAAGTATTTTTCGCCAAACTAATTTATAAACGATTGACAGAAAAAATAACAATGCTGAACGGAATTATTTTTACGAATAAAATAGGTACTTACAACTATTAATAAAAATTAAATTACATCCATCGTTTTTGTTTCTTGTAAAATATTTTTTCCGAAATCGACATTAAAATGCACGAAATCACTCCCCCAAGTTAGCCAAAATAGTAGTTAAAGTAAAACTTTACAGACTCTTTTGTCAAAATTTAACTTTACATACTCATCTGTCAAATATGAATTAACCTAAATTTTCAACTTCTATAATATATATATATATATATATATATATATATATATATATATATATATATATATATATATATATATATATATATATATATATATATATATATATACAGCGTGGAAACGAACTTAATGTCATAAATTTAAGGGCGAGTAGTATGACATGTGTAGATTACGAAACTGAAAGCATTTTTTTAAAATTCGAAAAACGAAAATTCGACTTTTCTCAAGGAACCTTTTTTTACTGCTGTTTTAATTCATATTTCATTAAAAATATGTTTATCAAAAATACATTCAAAATTAGTTGTATTATTAATAATTAAATTAAATTATTCTTAGTAATTAAATTAAATACCATTTGCACCGAAAATAATTGTGTAATAGGTACATAAAATATTTCATTATTCTCGGAAGTGTTAGTGACAAGTGATTTTTGCTGTGCTCTTGTTAGAAAAATGTATTCTAATTCTGAATTAGTGGATATGTTGTTGATTTATGGTGAAGTGGGACAAAACGCGGTTTTAGCAGCAGGTCTGTATGCCGAATGGTATCCTGGAAGACGCCAGCCTGATTGCAGGATGTTCATCACAGTGACACAACGTCTTCGCGACACAGGCAATTTAAGAAGAAATAATGGACGAGATGGTGGCGGTCGCAGACTACACCACAACATTGAAGATGAAGTCTTAGACTTGGTGCATGCTAACCCGGAAATTAGTAGCAGACGAGTGTCTCGTGTTGTAGGAGAAATATCTCACAAGGGTGTTTTGAAAATTTTACACAAGAATGATTATCATCAATACCATTTTCAACGTGTTCAAGGATTAATGCCTACTGATCACCAAGCAAGAACGATATTTTGTCAGTGGATTCTGCAACAACGTGCTGCAAATTTTAATTTTACTTTACTTATAATATTTAGTGACGAAGCAATTTTCACACGTGACGGTGTCCATAATTTCCACAACATGTTTGCAAAACAGATTTTCATTAAATGTTTGGGCTGGTGTCTTAAATGGAAATTTGCTTGGACCATACATACTGCCCAACAGATTAAATGGTGACCAGTATTTGGAAGTTTTACAAAATGTACTACCAGTAATATTAGAAGATGTTCCCTTACTCCATCGTCAACATGCATGGTTTCAGTATGATGGTGCTCCACCTCATTTTTCAAGAAATGTGCGGCAGCATTTAAATAATACCTATGGAAACAGGTGGATTGGCCGTGGAGGTCCTGTATCATGACAACCAAGATCACCTGACCTCAATCCCTTAGATTTTTATCTGTGGGGTCATTTGGAGTCCTTGGTGTATGATAATCAAAACCCCTCCTGAAACTGTTGAAAAATTGAGGACGCGGATTCAAAATTTTGAACAATATTTATGAGTTTTGTGTTTATTCTTGAATTGATTTTTAGGTTTTTCATATTAATATTGTTACATGAAAAGTTTCAAGTATTGTTGCTATTTATCAGTTAATTCATTCTGTTTTTTTTTTCTTTATAAAAATAATTCTGCGAAGTATTAATATCAATCTTTGATATGGTTCATTGAACTTTCAAAATAAATTACGTTAGAAATAATTAAGATTATACAGAAACATTACGTAAATTAATTAAATTAATTTCATGTATTAAAGTTGTCAGTGGTCCAGTGGTACCAAAAATGTTAGTTTAATGAGACCTACCCTTAAATATGCGAATTTTTTAAAAATTCTTTCTGTTACGTACTCTACACATGTCATACTACTCACTCTTAAATTTATGACATTAAGTTCGTTTCCACCCTGTATATATATATATATATATATATATATATATATATATATATATATATATATATATATATATATATATATATATACGGGTGGAAACGAACTTATATATATATATATATATATATATATATATATATATATATATATATATATTTGTTTGATTTACTTACATGAATAATTGATATAGGAGTAGTATTAAATGATAATTTATGAAAAACTTCCAGTATATATTATATATATAAATAAAAATCTGGTAAGTAAAATTTATAATTTTTGCTCGTTTTCATAATCAGGTTAATCATTCGCTTTAATTAATGTGACTTTAAGATTTACTTTAATATAATATTGAAGGTTATTATACTCACCAAGTGCCATTATTATAATTAGAATTTAAACTATTTTCTATTTATAATTAAATACAGCAATGACAGTATTGATTACAATAATCAAAACATAATTCCTAATAAAAAGTAATCCAACATTTACATTCCTCTTTACTAAATTATTACAACAATGACACGTATTGGGATTACAATAATTAAAACATAAATTATAATACCTATAAATTTATTTAATAAGTAAATTTTCATTTGATCTTAATAATAAATTACTCGGATATATTAAATATGTGTATATTAGAGTATGTATAAAGCTAATCCCGAATTTATGAGCAAAATATGCATGGTCCACTGTATAGTGACAATTTCACAGGGTAACTGGACGACTGTAATGACGCTGACGTCACAACATGGCGATCATTTTACGCTAAAAACTTTAATTACATTATTATTGGTTTAAAAATACAAAATATATAGCAATATTTATTTCGTTTTCATTTATTTATATTCAAAATTCATATGCGACATGTAATTTCTAAAAAGTGAAAGACTTGGACGAATTGTATGAATATGAATAAACACAAACTTTTTTAATAATATTTTTAAATGAAAATTCCACATACTTTTACAATAAACATTTGTTAAAACAAGGGAAATTTTGTACGCGTTTAACGTAGGTATATTATTTGAAATAGAGCAACCGGTATATGAAATTTTAATTGTGTATTTAAAATTAAATTCCAGTTTGAAATGCACAAAATACGAGTAGTACGAATAGTTTTGTACATACATATATTAAATACCTACACGTTCCAGCAGATCTATTTATATTGCTGGGCAAACAAAAACTAACAATATCTATTTAGGAACAGCTATGTAATTTACTAAATTAATTAAAGATTTAATTGACGTAACAGCCAACGAAAAATAATAATTAATATTTATTTTATTTATATTATTATTCTATTAATTTGCTTTTGTATTTCATTATAATTAATTAAGACCAAAGGCAAGATACAGTTCTAGCATTCTGGATTCAATTTAGAAAAAAGACGTGGCATATTGTGTTTTTTGTCCGTTTGTGATCCTGATGACCCGGATTCGAGTTCAATCGAAGGCAAGCCTCTACGGTTGGTTTGAGAGCCTGTGAGGTGATGCCTTGTAAACATCCTTTATGCTACGGTACAGATATATCATTATTACCGAAATAAATGAAACGGTCATTTTGCAAAGGGATCACCTCATATTTTTTGTGGATTCACATTGTTCGTGCATCAACCCATCGAGTTCCAACATTCGGGCTATTCCTGCCAAATAAAAATCTTCAGCTGAAGGACGGTGTTTGTAAACCTCTGCCTTCAGATGTCCCCATAAAAAAATTACACGGCGTTATATGAAGGTAATGTACCTCTGACGGCTCATCTAAAGCCCGATCTAAAGCCATGTGATTTTTGTATGGGGACATCTCAAGGCAGAGGTTTACAAACATCGCCCTACAACCCTGTTTCAGCTGAAGAATCTTATTCACCAGGAAATAGTCTGAATGTTGGAACGTGTAGAGAGAAGCTTCAGAAATCGGCTCCATCAGTGCATAAAGAACGGTGCCACCACTTTCAAGTTGTTTTTTTTTTTAAACTTAATGATTTAAAACATCCAATTATGTTCTTTCATTATCCAAAAATAAATTTTGTCTATCAGCAATACATTTTATTTTATTCGCCTTCAAAAAAGGAAGTTTCTATGCTCCAGTCTGTACAACAAATAATCGAAAGTTGCTATAAATATCAAGATAATCGAGCAAATAAGGTATCTGTACCAATTCAACACACTACAGCTGCCTATAATTAAAAACAATAATTTTTACTGCGATAACTCTATTACCTACATACTATAATTTCAAAAATTATAATTCTTTCGTATTCTTATTCGTTACATCCATAAGAAGAGCTGATTAGATTCAAGTACAATTGGTTAACCGGAAGTACCCTTATTTGAAGATTTTAACAGTTTTTCTTGAAAAAAACTATGTTAAATATCATTTTTTCACAGTTAATGTTATTATAAATATTAAAGAATATTTTATTCTCTATAAGATTTGACTGCATTTTATTCTTAATATTAAATGGATATAGAGTTAAAAAATTATAAAGATATTAAATTTCATAAAGTAGACAGCTCTGGAAACAGCTACTATATTAAGAAAATTATGATTGAAAGATGTCAGTGTCACGTGCAATTGACATAAGTGTGTTGGTCTTATAATTTTACTGTAAATATAGGATCGTTTGCTAGATATTTTCTGTGTGGAATTTGTATAAAAAACATACAACGGCCGGAAGGTAATGTATAAGAAATAGAATCTTTTCAAAGGAACTTTCTGTATGAAATTTGTACAAAATACATAGAACTGACGAAAGGTAATATGCTGGCCACATCAGATTTTTTTAAAAATATTTTGCGTTCATAGTGCAGTCATTACGAAACCCAATTGTGTATCAAAAGAGCCTTCATTTCGATACGCAATTTTATGTTTTAGAAGGACGGTACTATATGATATTTACTTATGTTCATAAATCAAAATTGACATGTACTTTCAAGTAATTGAATAAAGGTCAATGCAATGTTACAAACTACAACATTACACATACAAATTTCCCTAAAAAACTCTAATAATATAGCAGTTTCTTTTGAATATTTTAGTCATTAAAAGACGCAAAATATTAAAAAAAAATAGTTGATTGATAATAAAATTAAAACTATTTCTTGGAATACACTTAATTTTTTTGTTTCTCCTGCAAAATTTTATAAACTAGAGTTAACCCCTTTTCAAAACGACCGATTCGAATGTCTGTAAAATTAGCACTAGACTATTTTAATGAATGTAAAATTATTTTTTTCAAGCAGTGGTTTACAAACTGTGTGGACCCACTTTGTTATTTTAAATGGTATTATATATTATTTATTTACTTATTAGATGCAGAATTTTATTCTGAATTCAGTGATATAATATTTTCCTACCCTCACACAACGATTTTTTAAAGAAATATGCCCAGAAATATGCATAAAAAGTTTTATATGATTAAAATATAACTATAATGACAGTGCCACGGATGAAAAAAATGAATACATGTTAATTTTTACATAGAATTAGAGTGCCCCCTGGCAGAAAAGAGTGAATATTTTCTTCTGTCAATTGATCATAAATGTGAACATGTGAACCAAGATGTGAACGCTCATAAAATATTCACGTATTTCTTTCATGGCACTCTAATTCTATGTAAAAAATAACAGGTATTCATTTTTTCCTTTCGTGGCACTCTTATTATAGTTATATTTCAATCATATTTTATAAAACTTTATATACATATTTCTCAAAAAAATCGTTATGTGAGAGTATGAAAATATTATATCACTGAATTCAGAATAAAATTCTCTAACAAATAAATAAAAAATAAATGATCCCATTTAAAATAACAAAGTTGGTCCTCACAGTTTGAAAACCACCGATTGAAAAAAAATACGCTAATTAAAATAGTCTAGTAAAATAGAAATTGTTTGCTAATTTAACCGACCTCGTAGGTCTTATAGTTCTCAAGATAGCAATAGTGTACCACTTAAAATGAACAGATGATACAATCAGCAATAACATATTTAATTAGACTTTTTTCTCTTTAAATATTTTAATAACGGCGCCCTCGCAACATAATCTAATTGTTTATTTCTCACTCTGTATATTACCCGCGGTCTGGCACTCTGTCCAACACTGAATATAATTATTATATGTGGCAGGGACCTGTCACACATAAGTCATGGGCTCGCAGCGGTTTTCCCACGGGGCATAAGGGTGAGATGTAACTCTACCCCAGCCCAAAAACACGCCACTGAGAAAAAACAATACAGTGGGTTATTATGTTAAAAATTAGTGAGGTTGGAATAATACACGCCGCATTTAGACTAATTTGACAACGTTGGTAAAATTAGATAAAGAGAAAAATAAATATGTATATAACAATATCATCACAGCTTTTTAGTGTTTATAAATTCATGACAAAAAAGACTTCCGTACAATAATCAAAACATTAAAATTATAATTATGAAAGTAAAATAAGAGAATCAGTGACGGTTTTTTTTATTTTTACTACAACCTGGTTGTTGTTAGTTGAAACATAAAAATAAAAACCTTGACTGCTTCTCCAATATTTTACTTCCCTGATTATACAATCATAGTCAATAAAACGTTTTATTAATTAAAATTATATATATATATATATATATATATATATATATATATATATATATATATATATATATATATATATATATATATATTAAATAAATACACTTTGTTGTGTTTTCTTAGGCTTTTCAACAGCAGCTAAGCAAAGCAAAGAGCCAATTACCCCAATTCTGTAGGGAACTTGTTAAGTCTTAGCAACGTTGCTAAAAATTGTAACCAATAAAAACAAATGTAAATCATTTTCATGTTTTATTCAATGTTTACAATTATTATTGGTTACTTGCTATAGCAATGTTGCTAAAAGTTAGCAACTTTGTACTTTGTTACGCTATTTTAACCCAATACCGGTCATTGTCCCATTTTTGGGACGTTTCTTTTAATATAAGATATTTTTAAACCAATGCATTGGATTTAGTTTTTCTCCACTTTGTCAGGTTGTTATGACTTGAAATGAAACATTTACTAGTTGTGAAATTATATTTATAGAGATAGATTTATTATTTTTTAAATACTGGTTTTTTCCATGTTTGTGATACAATGATTTTTATCAAGCATATTCTTTATTTTGAATTTAAATATTGAATTAAATGTAAGATAATTGTGTTACACATTCTTGTGCAATATATTAATTAAATTTTCATATGACAAAAATAAAATTTTCTCAAAAAAATTGTTTCTTTTTATTTATGTCCCAAAAAAAGGACATTGGCACAAAGCATTGGCAAAAGGATTATTAGACTAACAAGTTTATTTGAGGGTAGGTTTAGTGTGCCGTTTGTTTTATAGTGGGATTATTGAACATTTTTGCTCAAAATGAGTGAAAAACAATTTCTTAGTGTCTAAGACGTTTGAAAGTGAGGAGTTTTTGAAAGATTTGGAACAATGTGAAACAAATGAAATTGATATAATCATAATTTCACCTGGACCAGACAAACAAACTCATTCAGAATATTTTGATGAAAATAAAGATGATAAGGAAGACATACGGGATGTAGCTCAGATCTTATAAAGCAATACAATTTTTACAGAACAACATTAAGATCGAAGAAATGGCAGTGGCCTCTATTTACACTTTACACTACTATTAGATACAGCAGTAGTTATTGAAATTGTAAAACCAAACAAAAATGTTTCTTTATTATATATATATATATATATATATATATATATATATATATATATATATATATATATATATATATATATATATATATATTGACCTTATATTGCCCTGCATAATCCTTGCTCGCAATTTATTTTTTTTTTTTAGTTCTATTAGTTTTTTTGCATTAAAATATCAAATTAAATATATACTATATTTTTATTGTTATTAATAAAAGTGCTACCTTATCCCACCAACGTACCAGAAATGAGACGGCTAATTACTCTTTAATTTACAGTGAATGTTTTCAAATTTTGATGGAAAAACGTTTCTTGGAACATATTTAATGCAATTTACTGGGAAAAAATTCAATTGCATAACTATATGAATTATATCAAGTATTTTTGGTCGCGCTATATTCTGCCTATCTTTTTGTAATTTATTTTTTAATTCTTTAGTTTTAATGGAATATATTCTTGTACTTTTTAAGAATTTACTTCACTTGTTCAATTGGGTTTAATTTTGGTTATACAATGTACAATAGCGAACTCTTAAATACAAGACGCCAATTATTTGTTGGATCGTTCTCATGCACGAAATTAAAATTGCCTGCTAAACCCCATTTTTCGCAACTATGCTTCGAATTTGCTTTGAAAATCTTGAGGTAACCTTAAACTATTCATGATTGTTGCAATAATAGCTTATTTCCATATTCTCGTTGATTAAATATACTCCCCAAAACATAATACTGTTATCGCCGTATTTAACTGTTACTTTGAAATGTCTTTTAAATTTTCTACTTTTAATTTTTTATTGGGTTTTGTAGCAACATAATTAAGTTAAAAATATACGGATCAGACAAAATCTAATATATAATTTTTTTAACCCCCCTGGCTTTCGATACGATGCCGATTAGCCAATGACAATTTGTTAGTGTCTAAGTAGTATGAATATCTGACAAAGGACACAAGATAGGACAAAGGTTGCCTGTGAGATCCGTCACGGCTTTTAGGTTTTAAACAAACTGGAGTAAGATCTTGGAGTGGGTTACATTAATATATAATTAAAAGGAGAAAATTTAAAAGAAATTGATTGAAACAGTAGTTATAAGGAGACTTTTTTTGTATCAATGCATACAAGCCCAAACCCATAATATTTGACCGGATTTTCTTTCAATATAGATTTTAAAATTACAAAAACTGAATATGTTATTTAAGTAGTCCAACATTTAATATTAGGTTACACCTACTTTATTAGTAATACCAGTGTACCCGCTATGGGCACACACAAAAGGGGCAGGCAGACCACTCCGCTGCCACGCCAAGGTAAAAATACTAGGATCAGTTAAATTGTATAATAATAATAACAATAATAATAATAATAATAATAATAATAATAATAATAACAATAATAATAATAATAATAATAATAATAATAATAATAATATTAATAATAATAATAATAATAATAATAATAATATTAATAATAATAATAATATTAATAATGTTAGAATGTTGACATTCTTTTGTTGTAGAACCGAGTCGCTGATCAAGTTCTCCACGTATACTTGTCAAGTCCCATCAGTCAAAGTACCTTTTATATTTTTTACTATTTTCATTTCATATTTATTGTACCTGTTCATTGTGTATTGTATTATCTGCGTTGCGTTCAATATATTTCTCGTTCATTTCGTTGTTGTGTATTGTTTTTACCTATTCTGCAATAGCCTCGATCTAACAGGTTATGGGCGCCAGAAACGTGTGTATAGAGCTAGATAGGTAAACGATATCATTTAAAACGAGAACTCCAAGACAGCACCATGAATTCCGCGAGTGTGTCAAGGATTGAGCTCTTGGGTAAAGACAATTTTGACACATGGAAGCTACAGATGCAAGCTGTGTTGATTAAGGCTGATCTGTGGGAATATGTGAGCGGCGTCATCACGAAACCCGAGTTATCGAAAGATGGTGCGAATGCCGGCAATGTTAAAGAATGGGTCAGGAACGATATGAAAGCGCGGTCGGACATAATCCTGTCTATATGTTCGAGTGAGTTGAAGCAAATTAAAAACTGCGAAACATCACGTGAAGTATGGCTGAAATTAGAGGAAATTTATCAGTCGAAAGGTCCGGCAAGGAAAGCAACTCTCTTGAAAAGACTGACATTACAAAAAATGATTGACAGCGGTGACGTGCGAGCACACTTGGATAATTTTTTTGATACAGTTGACAAGCTGCTTGACATGGACGTCATCATTAATCCGGACTTACTGACAATCTTATTGCTGTATAGTTTACCTGCTGATTTCGAGAATTTTCGCTGCGCCATCGAATCACGCGACGACTTACCGACTCCGGATGCGCTTCGTATAAAAATTATTGAGGAAAGTGATGCACGCAAGAGCGACGTTCGAAACGTATCATCGAACGCCATGATAGCGAAAAGGAACGGCAAATGGCGCGATCGAAAAGACAAGATAGAAACACTCAAGAACGACAGTGGAAAACGAAAAAATGCACAAGTGTTTCGATGCTTCAAGTGTCGACAGCCTGGACATAAGGCGAATGAATGTTCAAAGTTCAAAAAGGAAACCGCAAAATGTGCAAATAATGTTTGTCTAAATGTTTCAAACCAAAAATCGGTAGACCTAAACCGAAAGTGGTGTCTCGACAGTGGTGCTACGACGCATATGTGCAACGAGACAGAACACTTTCAAAACCTTCAGTACTCAAGACGAGGCACTCTTAATCTTGCGAACAGTGCAACAGCCGAAACGATAGGCGAGGGAAATGTGTTGTTTGCTACAAGTGTGTTCGGTAATGAAAAGAACGTAACACTGAACAACGTACTATACGTTCCCGATTTGAGAACAAATCTTCTGTCGGTGGCTAAGATTACAGATCGAGGATTCGACGTATGCTTTCGAAAAGATGGTGCCACAGTACAGGAACCGAATGGAAATGTGGTTTTAAGCGCTGACAGAGTCGATGATTTGTATTTCGTGCGTGAATCCAGACCAAATGCGCGAGCGATTAGTTCAGTTTCGAATGAGAAGGTATCGCTCGAATTATTGCATAGACGTTTGGGCCATGTTAACACGAAAGATTTAAAAGACGTAGTTCGCAAAGGTCACGTGAGAGGAGTTCAATTGACACAATCGTCGAGAAAATTGAACTGTGATGTCTGTCTGCAAGGAAAGATGACTAGGTCCCCATTCCCCAAGAAATCAAATCGTCAAACGAAGATACTGGAAATTGTTCATACCGATGTGTGCGGACCCATGAGGACGGCATCTTTAGGAGGAGCGAGATATTTCATTGAGTTTATCGATGATTGCTCCAGATGGTGCGAGATTAGATTTCTGAAATCAAAAACAGAAGTATTCAAGGCTACTAAAGACTACATAGCTTTAGTCGAGAAACAAAAGGGCGAGGCTGTTAAGTGTCTGCAGTCTGATAATGGCCGCGAATACATTAATAATGAATTCAGCGAATATTTGAAACACAGAGGGATCGCTAGGAGGTTAACAATTCCGTACAATCCAGAACAGAATGGCATCGCGGAGAGAAAAAACCGCACTCTCCTTGATGTAGCTAGGTGCCTTCTGAAGGAAGCGAATTTACCCAACACTTTCTGGGCTGAGGCAGTTAATACTGCGAATTATCTCCGAAATCGTTTGCCAACGAAGAGCCTGGATGGTCATACGCCGTATGAGAAATGGACCGGCAGGACACCAGACGTGTCGTACCTTAGAACATTCGGAAGTAAAGTTTTTTATCTGGATAGACAACCTGCCAAAGGAAAGTTCGACTCTCGAGGGCAGGAGGGGATCTTTCTTGGATATGCAGATGAATCCAAAGCATATCGCATATGGTCGCCAAAAGAGCGTAGAGTATTAATAAGTCGTGATGTGAAATTCATTGAAAACAACTTGCTCCGTTCGTCGATTGACAACCCAGGTAAAGACACACGGATTGAAGACTCGACACAAATTCGACAATTCTCGGACATTGAAATACTTTCAAGAAACGCAGCTGAAGATAATCAATTGTCTACATGCAACAGAGAAAATTTACTGCAGTCCGATACCTCAGATGAAGATGAAGAGATTCTTGATGTCGAAGACGAAGATGCTCTCGTTGAAGACGCAGCCCCTGAGTCGCACCAAACAATCAGAGGCCGAGGCCGGCCAAAAATTATACGGTCAGGCTTAAGGGGAAGACCGAAGAAACAGTATCAAGTTGTTTCTGAACAATCTGGTAACGTCGAATGGAGGGAGCAGAGTTTTCTTTCGGAGATACCCATGAAGGAGGCAATGAATGGATCCGATGCTGATGAATGGCGTCAAGCCATTGCTTCCGAGATGAAATCTATCATAAAAAACGAGACATGGATACTCGTTGATCGTCCCAAAGGACAGAAAGTCGTCGGCAGCCGAATGGTTTTAAGGAATAAGTACAAATCAGATGGCAGTCTCGAGAGGAGAAAGGCGCGCTTAGTTGCACAGGGATTTAGCCAACAACCCGGTGTACATTTTACAGAGACTTTTGCGCCTGTGGCTCGTATAGGATCCATGCGTCTCATGGCTTCACTCGCCGCTCGATATGAGATGAAGATTAAACAGTTCGACGTAGAAACTGCTTATCTGAATGGAGTCTTAGAAGAAAATATATATATGGAGCCACCGAAGAATTTGCGGGATATTCTTCGAAAGATTAAGGTAAAATCAAAACTCATGCTGAAGGAGTTAAGTAAAGGAGATAAGGTTTGTCTTTTGAAAAAATCACTATATGGACTCCGGCAGGCGGGAAGATGTTGGTATTTCAAGCTGAGTGAAACACTGAGAAGTTTGGGTGCCACTCCATCAGAATCAGATCCGTGTTTATTTTATATTGGATCTGGGGAAAATGCTACATTCATAGCAATTTATGTTGACGATATCCTGATCGCTTCCCGTGACGGCAAGAAGATAGCTGACCTTGGTAGAGGGTTGGCCAAGAACTTTATAATCAAGGACCTTGGGGATGTAAAGTATTGTCTAGGTGTGGAATTCAATCAACGCAATGGTCAGACAACAATACATCAGCGTGGTTACATCTGCGACGTGCTCTCGCGATTCGGCATGGCGGAATGTAAACCTGTAGTAACACCTGTTGATGTGAGCGTGAAGCTGACGAAAAGGAAAGAACAGTCCGAAGAGGACCTCAAGCTACCATACCGTGAGCTGATTGGTGCTCTTACATATTTGGCGGCAAGTACACGACCCGACATATCTTTTGCCGTAAGTCATTTAGAGCAATTTAACCATTGCTACGGTGAAGATCACTGGAAGGCCGCCAAACAAGTGCTACGATACTTGAAGGGTTCCATGGACATTGGATTAACTTTTGGCTCGAACGTAGGGCCAATCAAAGGTTTCGTAGACGCTGATTGGGGAAGCTGTCCCGAAGACAGGAGGTCCTATACTGGGTACATATTTATGCTCAATGGAGGACCGATATCCTGGGATTGCAAGAAA
>OY720454.1:41856953-42176953 GCA_963082715.1 Harpalus rubripes
AACAAAGCAAAGAATGTTATAGAGGTAATGGGTCTGACGCATTTGTGTTGGAAAATCATCTGAAATGATTGCAGATTTAGTAGTAAAAAAACATTATTTAGGTTTGTGCTTTTCGCTATGTTGCATTTTAAAGCAAAACGCGACAATCATTACCATTACAGGAAAAAATGATCAAATATTCGTTTTACAATAAATTCATCTAGGCATTTTAAAAACATTTAGGAGTTTGACACAAAAATAGATTTCACAATCTACGTACGACATGCATACATTATAATAATATTTTTCATAAACTTTGCAATGTTTTCAGTATATTACACATCAAAAATTAATAATTATTAAATATAGGGTGTTAGTGAATACGTGTTACAAATTTATAGGACATATATTACTGACCAAAATGAGTAAACAAAGCTAAATCAACATAGATCTGATCTTCATCTGTTTCCGAGTAAGAGGCCATTTTGTATTAGAAGCGAAAAAACCTGGCAAAGATAGGGATCGAACAAAATTTTGTCTGTCAATAAAGAAAGCATAAAAAACAATAAAATTTTATATGAAACTTTTTTTTATTATTTCTAATAGTTACGAAATTATTTGAAAATTAAATATGAGCCAAGGTCGCCATAATATTTGTCGTAGTACAATCCTCAGCCTCAGCAGTTATACGACGTTGAAGTGAAAGATTGTTTCAGTCATCGAGAAGAAAGCAGCCTATAGCTAAGTTGGTAAGAGCACTATCCCGGCAAGATAGGCGTCTCGGGTTCGATTCCTGACGGCTGACAATTTTTCACAATTTATTTCAAGTAGTACATTTATTTGATTTTTTTCTGAAAAACAAAAGCACATCTAAGATGACCTCTCAAAGGTAAACAAATATTATCATTTAATTGAAGTCGTAATTGTTACAGTTTTCCTGATAGCAGAGGTAAACCCCGTAAAAACTTATTTTTTACTGCCTTATATCTCGGAAACAGTTGAAAATCATATCTATGTTAATTGAGCTTTTTTACTCATTTTGTTCAGTAGGTACTATATGCCCTATAAATTTTTTATACGTAGGTATTCATTAACATCCTGTATAAGTAAATACGTCATCGCGCCACAATATCCATTTCTGGGTGAATCAATTCGCTTCTATTTGCAGATTTCTATAATAACAATATATCTGTGCCATTGAGGGCTTTTGCCAGGCGTTACCTCAAGGGCTCTCGCAGCATAGAGAAAACACCACAGGAGTCGCTTTTGTACTATTTGAAAACTGGAAATAATTTTTAAGTTTGACATATGTCGTAATCGAACACGGACCTTCCGAACCATAACCTATCACCTGACCTAAAGCACATAGCCACGCGAGCTATTATTATATCAAAATAATATTAACTGGATGTAGCACTCTCGGTGGTCGAGCTTTATGAGGCAGAGTGCAGCGCTCGAAGCGACTTTCACCGCTCGGACCCTGGGGTCATGGGTTCGAATCCCACCAGGGGCTTAGGTGTTTGTAAGTGTTTTCAAATACACGAAAAAGTTGTAAATATAACAAATAAAGTATTTGAGGGCTATAACTCAAAAGTCAAAAAGCCGACAAAATATTATATTATTATATAATTAACTGGGTGTACAGAACTCGAGATTCGCCGAACTTCGAGTCTTCACAATACCGTGCTATGTGAATATGAACCGTGTTATGAGAAGTTTGGGTATAATTCTCTAATCGTGTTACAGTGAAGCTGTACTGTAAAAGTACTATGTTATACAAGAAATAATACTATATATTCCGTAACTTAACCGCGGTGACCAAGGTTCTGGTTAAGTGTTCCGGAATGTAACCAAAACATAATTTCAGGATCGAGGTTCCATTTCGGAATGTGGTTCCTGAAAGTTTTGGTTACTTTTTCGTGACCACAGCAACCACAATTTTTTTGTGGTTATGTGGTCATTTTCTTATTTCTTATAATATAATAAATAAAATTGTATAAACATATAATTATTATTAATATATACTGATATGTTCAATATTTACGTTACTATAAAATAGACAAATAGAGTTACGTTGTCACTTATTTCTAATGATGCGGCGGTTCTCTGCTTTAACGAGATGTTCCGAATCACAACTATTTTCAATTATCATAACCTGACCACGTGAACTATAAGAAAACCATAAGCACGGTCGTGGTTAAGTTACGGAATATACTATAACAGTACATACTTCATACTTCTAAATAAGTGCTGAAAATGTTAAAGTTAAATTATCATTATCCTTATATTACTCGTATTTAAAATTCAATTCTGAATTCAAAACATTGTAGCTACATGCTACATCCACCCTCCTAATAAAAATCCTGCTGATCAACAGAGCAGTAAAATCGTGAAGGTATCACCTTCTATCTCTTTCTGATGTATGGGGAGTAACAAGGACAGGTAAAGGAAACGGATATCGATGTGGCTGTCGCTCCACCAAGCGGGATTTTCAAATCGAGTTACTTATTTCATTGCCGAGGTTTGATTAATTGCATCCGTATCCTGACAGTGGGTTTTACATTTTATGGGCTTTATTCTTTATACATGTGTGGAGTAGAATAATGGAACTGTTATATGGTGTCACATCGAAGGGATAATACAGTAAGACAAATGGAGAATTATTATTTCAAATACCTATGAGCAACACTATGAATTATAGAAATTATATTTGAAATATTAATAAATTGTCTGAACTCAAAGCAACTGTTGAAGTTGTTTGTCCAGTCTATAGCTAATGAAAAGAATGCACCATTCATACAATCAGGTCATGCAGGATTTTTAATTTTTAACTTTAATCGATAGAGTAATGAAAAATAATAGACCTGGATACCGATTCTTGAAATATGAGAATTTTCTCACAAGGTGACATAAAATTTCATCTCACTCTCATCTCATTTCTTATTTTCTCACTTTTTTAATTCCCGAAACAAAGTGAGATATATTTCACCTATCTAAATGGCCATGATTTAGCAAGTGAAAAATTTGACATAAAAGTGTGATTTTTGACACTGACAGTACTACATTGCACTCTTCTTTGATTACCTTTACATATTTACCGTGATATTCTTATTTTCATTTTAGCTGGTATTGATAATGTTGCCATACGCAACTACTTTTTCCAGATTTATTGAATTTTCTCCGCCCCTATACTTACGAGTGACTAACGTATAGCTAATTTTTCTATATTAACTACTACTGTATAAACCTATTTGTATTGTATAAGTATATGTAAAATATTTAAATCGGGCTATAGTTATAATAGCTAAATGTATATCATTTCCCACACCAAACTGAATACCCATAAATCAAAAAACGTAAAGTAGTTTTAGTTGGAATCCCTAATGTTGATCTATGACTTGGTTGGGTAGTTTAAATTGGCACCCAAGCGATCCACTAAATTTTTATTCAGCTGAAATAATATTTCAAAAATTTGGTTCAAAAAGTAATTTCTGTATTTTTCAAATGCTTTAAAGCAGCAGCTACTTCTCTTTCGTCAACCATGATATTTGAATTAATTTTACTTATAATATTAGTTAATATAATTTAGTATTAAGCAATTTTTTATTTAACATTAGCGAGTAACATTGATTCTCATAACCAAAAAGGTGGTGAGATAAGTTTCACGTAGTGAGATGAAATGTGAAGTAGTGAGACGACAAAATTATTTCAAGAATTAAAGAAAAAATCTCACTACGTAACATGTAAGTCACGTGACGTTTTTTCTCACTTCTGTCAAATCTCACTGACATCTCATTTTTCAAGAATTGCCCCCCTGTATTTTTTATTTTCTCTCAAATATCTTTAATAATGAAAAAATTGCAATTGAAAATTACATTTTTCAAAAAGCAGCTGATTTTCCCCAGTTCGTCCCTTGCCCGGTGACGTATGCGGTTCATCAACGGCCATTTTGATTTTCGCGATAGGTTGTAAACATTTAAAGATAACCTGAAATTTAACAAAGTTACATATCGGTGAAACGTTATAACTTACCAAAATTAAGAATAAATAGTTATTTGTGTCGCACAAGCATGAAGTTTGAAGCTCAAAGCGCAGCTGAGAGCTTCAATGATGCGAGAGCGGCAATGTCATTTTGCACTCGTGGTACACACAATATTTTGTGTCCAGCTTGCCTAAAAGTAACATTTTGAGTACCTGTTTTGCGAGTGGTTCATTTCGTAACACTGCGAACCGGCCGTGCGCCAAAGTCATAGAGCCGTGTGTAAAATCGCACTTTGCGCACTAGTGCGTAAAATGCCATCCGGCAAAGCAAAAAGCCATGCGCAAAATCGCATTTTGCGCACTAGTGCGCAAAATTAGATTTTGAGGACGATTCTTTTACTTTGTCACACGATCTGTCGAACTGTTAAGAAATGAACCACTTTGCACACGCAAAACAGGCATGAAAAAAATGTCATTATCTGGGCAAGCGGACACAAAGAATATTCTGCAATGTATTCAATATCTCGCGTGCATTTATTTAGTTAAACAAATTTGTATCGTATAATATCAAATCTTTACAGCTTATGTGTCGCGTGGATAACTTCGGGTCAAATGAAAATTACATTTATAAAAATGAATAGAATGATGTTATAGTAATATGTAGTGTTTGTTTCAAATATTTAAATATGCAATTCTCAATTTATAGTCTATATATTTTTACTTCCTTGTACAAAGTAAAGGAAGTATTGTAATCGCGAAAAATTTCGGTTTTTATTTATTTATAAAAATGAATAGAATGATGTTATAGTAATATGTAGTGTTTGTTTCAAATATTTAAATATGCAATTCTCAATTTATAGTCTATATATTTTTACTTCCTTGTACAAAGTAAAGGAAGTATTGTAATCGCGAAAAATTTCGGTTTTCTGATTTCAATGGAAATATCAATTTTGACCCTCCCTGAATTCATTTTGACTAATTTCGTTGTGATGTCTGTACGTACGTATCTCGCATAACTCGAAAACGGTAAGCCGTAGAAAGTTGAAATTTTGTATTTAGGACTGCTATAACATCTAGTTGTTCACCTCCCTTTTTGGTCATTACATAATTTCCAAAAGTGGAACTTTACTTGAAGCCTATACTAGATTTTAATGAAAAACTATTATAAAATATAATCCAAAACTTTTCAAATTTGGTATATAAGACTTTTATGTCGATGGGAAAACATAGTAGATTTTGGTTAAAATAGACTAACCGGAAGTGATATATTATCTGAAGTTATTAACATTTTTTCTTGAATAAAATTGTTTATTTTGATTTTAGAAAGAAATGCTTCAAATAATACTTTTAGAGAATTAAATTCTGCGTCTACCACATTCAATATTACTAAATTAGCCCTTTGTAAAAGCGAGATATGTAAATTTAAAAATTATATACTTTTTGGTTTTTGTGATAAAGCTTGCTATGGATTAGGACAAAAAAGTATAAAAAATTAATGTTATGTTAAATTACTGCAATTTTATAATTGGGTCTATACGAGTATTTCATGTTGGTCTTGCGTACAGGGAAGTCGTGTGGTGTGCATATCAGATATTTATCTTTTAAAAATGCAGTGTTCATGTGATAAGTCTCTATGAAATGAGTCTGAAATTGCAGTTCTGAACTTCTAACGTCACAACATTGCGGGTTTTTGCAACTTTTTTAAAAATATCATATTTTAAAACAATTTTATACAACAAAAAATGTAAATAAAAAATAGTTTAATGATATAGAACGATAAATTAGACTATGCTTGTTCGATTTAAACAAAAAGGGAGCATTTGTTATTTTTTGCATGACCTCATTCCGTCAAAAAACATGAGTATATCTGATCATTTCGATAAAACAAATAAAAAAAATTATAAATCTGAAATGATTATGTTTATTTTAACAAAAATAGAACATTGCTGTAAACATTTAACAAAATTACTTAAAATTATAATTTTATCATTGCGTTTTATAATCCGATTTTGGCCCTGTATTTTTATCTGCTTAAACCGTCTGTTAATTTATCTGTCAGTTAAAACGAAAAATATGGCATCGATAATATTCCATAAATTTTAAAAATGTATCAATTTTACGATGCGACATTTTTCGTTTCAACAGGCGATGAAAATACCTACATATAATTAATAATATTGATTTTTATCTGGAAATATGATAGGTTGCACCAAAATTTAATTGGGGATAAACAAAACTTAAATAATTAAAATCAACGATTTTACACGTATAATATATGCAACAAGTGTTTAAAGTAGTACTTTTTTGGTCGAGTCCGATTTTCTACGCTTGAGGCGTAGACGAATGCGGATATTGTAGCACGAAACAGAAAACACTATTTTACACACATGTTGCAAACAACATTTTTCCTACAATCGAAATGTTAGTGATGTTTCCCATAATACTGAGTGTACAGACATCCAGGTTCTTCAAATACTGTTAGTGCTCTTTCTTCATAATACATATAATATTCATATTAAAAATTAGGTTAGATTAGAATACATGTCAAAAAAATCTGATGTGGCCAGCACATTACCTTCCGTCAGTTCTATGTATTTTGTACAAATTTCATACAGAAAGTTCCTTGCTAAAGATTATATTTCTTGTACTTTACCTTCCGGCAGTTGCATGTATTTTATGCAAATTCCATACAGAAAATTTATAGCAAAAGATCTTATATTTCCAGTAAAATTATAAGCCAAATACACTATGTCAATTTCACTTGACACTGTCATATTTCAATCAAAATTTTCTTAATATAGTAGCTGTTTCCATAGCTATGGCTACTATATGAAATTTAATTTCTTTATAATTTTTTAACTTTATATCCATTTAATAATAAGTATAAAATGCAGTCAAATCGTAAAGAGAATAAAATATTCTTTAATTTTTATAATAACATTAAATTTGAAAAAATTATATTTAACATTGTTTTTTCAAGAAAAATTGTTAAAATCGTCAAATGAGGGTACTTCCGGTTGTCCAATTCTAACCAAGATCTAATCAGCTCTTCACATGGATAGAGAAATACAAAAGAATTATAATTTTTAGAATTGTAGTATGGAAGTTATCGTAGACGAAAATTTTGTTACACACACACGCACGCACGCACGCACATACGCTCTTTTATCTAATTGTGTATGGTCTTACCGCAGATATTTTTTTGAAAGAGAACAACATGCCACAGACAACTAGGTAATGTAGCCTTTGTACAAAACTAGATTTGCTATGTACTTCCGTAAAAATTTGCTTTGTGCAACGTGCAACAGTGAAACGTTTATTGGAACACTGTCTGCTGCAATCATTGGAAAATAAAGAATAGAAGTTGGTTTAGAATGAACAAATAACAATAGATCAGCTTCCTGAACACAGACTGTCTTTTAAAATAAAAGACAGATGATCACCGTAACTATAAATAAAATCAAAAAACTCTTCCCAATAACTTTTAAACATTTTGTAAAACGAATTCTATCTACAATTGTATACGAATGTAAGTAGGTCAATGTTCGGATGGCACATGAGGTCCTGCATCCTAGATCCTATTTCCAGGTTGCAGGATCTGGATCCTGAATGAGAATAAATGCGAGAGAGAATGAGTAAACCGGCGATGTCACCATGCAGGTTGGAGTGATGAGTTGAAATCCTCTTTGTCACTCGGGCTTACAAACTGTTGAGCGCTACAATGCTCGCTTACTTCCGCCAGGGACGTACCCAGGGGGAGGAAAGTTAAATTTGCAAAAATAACTACATTTTGTTTGTAGTTGAATACAATACAACAATAAAAATCCAAAATCAAATATTTCTCACAATCTCACATGTCCGTGCGTAAAATAATGCCTGCCAAATTTTAAATTAAAAATATACTGTACACTAAGAATTACATGTTAAATAAATACTGGTTTATAAAAGTCCACACGAGCAAGGCCTAATTTAAACTTTTACGTTAGGTGGTAATATACGTATATACCGTATGTCTGTCTTATAGGTGTACATAGGATATTAACATGGGAAATCATTTATTTGCAATTTCCTGCTCGTCTAATTATTTTCAGCAAAAACACGTTAAATAAAAGTTTTAGGGCATAAAATTCTGCATCTAAATCAATAAACAGAATAACCTGTACATGCTTTGTAACGACAAAAATTAAATATGAAAATGTCTAAAATTACGTTGAAAATATCGGCAGCCATGTAATTGAACAAAAGTTAATTATTTGACGTTTCTAACAATTTGAATATGTCTCTAGTTTTATTGTCTGAAATTATCAGAAAATGAATCACGAAATGAATATTTATATTAAAGAATAGCGTGATTTCACAATAGCTAAATTCGTGAAAAAATTTGAAGACTGCTAAATACGTCTTCAAAAAATAGTAGGAAAACGTGCATTACTGGAAGAGTGTTAGGAATAAGTGAAGACCCCTTCTATAGTACTAGATGTATTGGAAATGAGTTGGGAGTACATTATAGCATTATACATAATTTTTTACGCAATGTAGAATTTTTAATAAATTCATATTATTTAAACAAAACTGTATTTTTAACGTAATTTTCGACATTTTCATATTTAATTTCTGTCGTTACAAAGCATGTAAATGTAATTCTGCGTATTGATTTAGATGCATAATTTTATGCCCTAAAACTTTTATTTGATGCGTTTTTGCTTAAAATTATTAGGCGAGCAGGAAATTGTAAAAAACTGATTTCCCATGTTAATCTCCTATGTACATCTTTACGACAGACACACGGTATAAATATATATACAGGGTGTTAATTAAAAAGCGGGCCATAAGCGTTTAACATGAGAAATCAGTTTTTCCTTGCGCAAAACTTCCCATTTAAGTTTACACAAAAATGTTTCAAATAAATGTTGTAGAGAATTAAATTCTACACCAGCATCACTACACAGATTTTATTTTGCACTTTTAGTAACCTGTAAAATCCAATTTAAAATTTTATAAATATTACTCATTTGTAGTGATAGCCATGAAATTTAAACAAAATTACAAAGATATGCATATCGTTTGAATTGTCAGAATTTCGATATTGCAGGTTACAAAATAAAAATAAATTAAATCTAAGCAATAATTTAGATGTAGATTATAAAAATAAAATAATTTTAAGGACTTACAATAGAATATAATTATCAGCAATTTTTATTTGAAAATCGAATTTCTGACAGTTCAAACGATATGCATTTCTTTGTAATTTTGTTCAAATTCCATGGCTATCACTACAAATGAGCAATATTTATAGAATTTGGATTTTACAAGTTACTAAACATGCAAAATAAAATCTGTTTAGTGATACTGCTGTATAATTTAATTATCTACAACTTTTATTTGAAACATTGTTGTCTAAAATTAATTGGGAACTTTTGCGCAAGGAAAAACTGATTTCCCATGTTAAATGCTTATGGCCCACTTTTTAATTAACACCCTGTATAGTGTATATATATATATATATATATATATATATATATATATATATATATATATATATATATATATATAGGGTGATTCATCGATCTGTCCTCTCATTATAACTCTTTTATTTTAAGTCAGATAGAAAAACTCTTCAAATATAATTTATATGATACATTATTATCTATCTACGTACCATATCCATTTATATACAGAATGCTCCATTTAAGCGCAACAATATGTAACTCTATATTTCTTAATGGAATATCCTATATATATTTATTAATTTTGATAGTAAATTAGATTTATATATATATATATATATATATATATATATATATATATATTTCGGGTCCTCGTCGAAAAACTAATACCTACAATTGTATTCGCAATTAGTCATTATGATTATTGTAATCAATACATTCCTTTATTAAAAACTAAATTCGCTTACAAATAAAATTGAGATACGTACGGGTTTTACTAAATATAGACAGTAACAATTAATATAATCAATTTTTATGTGATTAGTCATTTCCTTTATTGTAATCAAATTTTCTTTATTGTTATTAAGTATTGTTCTAATCATTTCGTTTTAATTGAAGAGATATATGTAATTCATATTCACTAGATTATCTTCAGTCTTGAATATTATAATAATAGAGTAACTAATCATGTTCATTATCTTAATAAAATTTTGTTTATTGTAATTAAAGATTTTTATTTGTATTATTATTTCGTAGATATAAATTTAAAAAATTACGTATTTCATGGTCTATATAGGCCCTAGGCAAATGCCTTAGTTGCCCTGGCCTAAATTATGCCCTGTACACGACGTAGGTACCTATTGTATATTTTATCACTTTCAAATTTGGTATAAAAGTACGTGTTACATTGGTTCAAAAATAGTACGTATTTTTTTTAACAGAGCGCAAAGTGTTCAACTATGTATGTTGTATGTATTATAAATAAGGAAGAATGAATATGAAACCTAAAGCCGAATACATTTTACGTATACTAAATTATGACACTTACCATTTAATGGAAAATCTTCATACCTAAGGCCAGGCACCGGACAGCTAAATGAATGTGCCAAAACACTATCATAGTTCCAGGAAGCAAACTGTAGAGGCGCGACAATGCTTAAATTTTAAGAAAATGGATTAAGTCACCTTTGACTTCAAAACATTTTGTATTATTTTGAATTGTAAAGTCACATAAGTCATCATACATGTCATTTAACATACTCTTTAACATCTTTAATTATTTGGTCATTCAATTTCTAATAGCCTGTTATAGTACCAGTTGTGATTTATTTCGTGATTTCTCCAGTTTTAAAGTGTATTAACTGTGTTTATTTTTTGACGTAATATGGAATTGAAATTCAATAAGTTGATGAACATTCGTTGTGCTGTTTGAAATAAAGTGCAGTGCAAAGAAGCAAATAGACGTTTACTTTTATATTTAATGATGAAATGTACCATTTCCAATATCCTTTTATCTTACATATAAACAAATATTAAAATAGAAGTGTATGTCTATCTGACAAGTAATTTTAAATTTATTTAGAAATGAATTTATAGTTATTGTTTTGTGATTATTTAAAATATATGTATGTCCTTATATTCAATTTTCTTATCTTTTATTTTTAAAATTCAAAATTTCAATTTATCTATACATGACATGACTCCTATGTCACAAACTACCAAGCCGACCAAGCCATCACAGTGTGCGTTAGTTCATGGAAGCAAACTGTAGATGTCACTATTTTGTATTTCGAAAAATACATTAACTGTCCTATCTGTAGTTGAGGTGATCCGTGCCTAAGGCTTTCGTAAGAAAACATATTTACACAAATTTTCATATTTCATTTTAAATGTTATACCTTGTTCCTTCTGCTTAAATTGGAAGCGCGCTAACATCCTGCCAAATAACATTATTTGTGAGCCTGTAAGCCTAGTTAACAAATTTATAAAGAAAATTAATAAATAATTATTATAAGGATTCTGAAACTCAGCGTTAATTAACTTTGAGCGTTAAACGTTAAATAACACCAAATTTTAAATTTTGGCATTCTGAAAGCAAGTGTTAGTTAACGTTCACGCCGCTAGCAGGCGTTAAGTTTACGCAAAGAGAGTTCGCGCGTGAAGACGTAGTCGACAACTTTCGTATTGTCACATTTAAAAATAAATTCAGTAAAAGGAATTAATTATCGTTCAAAATTAAAAAAAGTAAGTATAAAATGTATATTATTACATGGCATTGTTTAAATAATGCACTATATACGTGTAACTTTTTAACATTTAATAACTTCTTGAAATCTAACCTAACAATTTACAAATATTACAATTTAGTGTCTGGTAGAAAAGCACCGCGGACAACACAGCAGCAGTACGACAAAATGCTCGATTTTATGGAAAAAAATAGAAATTTTTCATTAGGAAAATTATGTGGCGAAAGTAAAGAAGATGTTAAAAGAAAATGGGACGAATTATCCCAGATATTAAATTGTGAAA
The DNA here is from genome assembly GCA_963082715.1 of Harpalus rubripes. Lineage (NCBI taxonomy): Eukaryota > Metazoa > Arthropoda > Insecta > Coleoptera > Carabidae > Harpalus > Harpalus rubripes. Next base: position 41,868,890 of record OY720454.1, read on the forward strand.
TTGGGCCTAAAAGAGATCCAATGAAGTGGCAAAAGGTACGATATTTTAATTTTCTAAAGAAATGTTTATCTTCCTTTTAGAGTCGATGTCTGTTTTACTTGTATATAAAAACTCATAAGCAAGCATGCCTACACCTCTGTCTAATATTTGTTTTTTTTATTAGTGAGACTAAAAATATCGTCTATAAATTTGAATTATAAAATATCCCAAAACCCACAAAAAAATTTATTCTTAAAGTTGTATTTGTACAAATATTTCTTCAGCCAGCTGAACGCCAAATTCAAATTCTAAATATCGATTCGGGTGTACGGTGTGCCAATCTGCGGTGTACACAGATTTCAATAATGATGGTCATATTTGTATCGTGAGGGCGTTTACCAGGTGTCAACCCCACGGTCTCTCATTACTGGTGTAGAGAATGCACCGCAGGGGTCACTTTTGTGTTATTTAAAATTCGAAATATTTCTTTTCTTATTATAATTATTTTGAATTAGGCTTGGAAAGACTGGAAGCATAACACGAAAACTAAAGCGTCAAAAATTAAGCAGTCCATGGTAAAAACCGGCGGTGGAACTGATGATTTCGTTGGAAAGCTTTCAGATTTAGAAGAAAAATTGTTAAATTTGTTGGGGCATAGTATGATAGATGGTGATGGTGAAACACCCGAAGCGTTTCCTGTAATTGTTTAACTATTTTTACTTGTTAACTTTTCTTTAAATGTGTGTTCAAAGATTTCAGATGATAATCCTATAGAACCTATGAATTATCCCGTTGATATTGAAAATGTGGAAGTAATATTTGATAATAATTTAGAATGTAATTTAGAAATTCCCTCCGAATTTTCAAGATCTTCACCTCCTCCTGTTCCTCTCAGAATGAATGATGAGCCAGTTAAAAAGAAAAAAAGAAAAAACATTGAAAATATAGTACAAGCTCAAACCAATATATTACTAAATATGAATACAACGTTAAATAACATAAATGAAAATATGACTGTACAAAATAGTAATTTAGCAAGAATAGCTGCTGCGTTAGAAAACTTAATAAATAAATGAATTAATATTAAACTTATTCATGTTTTAAATTATTGTTTATGCAAAATGTCTTATTAATTGGTTTCGCATTACATTTCCTTCATTTACATTTTCTGGTATGTCTATATCTTCTATTTCTTCATTATCGTTTCCTTCTACTTCTTCTTCCTCATACATAATATATTTTCAATGCCAATATTATGTAATATGCTGCATGCATTTACTAGTAGGCCTGCCATGCGAGGAGAATATCTCAAAACCCTTTCTTTTAATAAACATCTAAATTTAATTTTCAGACGGCCTATTGTCCTTTCAACACAGTTTCTAGCGGTAGCATGTCTTCTGTTATACCGTTCTTGGGGAGAATTCGGCACTACACCCAAAACAGGAGTCATAAGCCATGGCTCAAGGGGATATCCAGAATCACCTTTGAAATTCATTTAAAATTAATATATATATATATATATATATATATATATATATATATATATATATATATATATATATATATATATATATCAAACAACAGAAACATCTATCGCTATTCGGGTGTAACAATCTCATAAACCCCGTAAATTCACGAGTACTTGCTGAAAACTAATACTGGATATTACGCTGTAGGGGTAAGTTTCAAAATTTAAGAATGTAGCACTGTTCAGATTCTAACTGTTATTAGTACTTAGTTTAAATCATAATTCAGAACTTATAATTCTACAATAAGGAGTTATTTATAAATTATTACCGAGGAGCCACGAACTTCTGTCTCCCTCAGTGAAGCAAGCTTCTAAATATTCTCTTACACCACTGTGTCTCCAAATGTAAGAATCGTGTGAACTCCCTGCATGTCTTGCGTTCACATTTAAAATTCTTAAATCAGCGTCGCAAATCTAATTAAAAACATTAGGTATTCATTAGGTAGGCAAAAACATTTTGGTTTTATGCATACAATTTGAACGTTTTTTGAGTAGAAACCTTTTCTGTTCATGTAGTTATGAGCTTCTCTAGCAGGTTTTAAAATGGCGACATGTGTGCCGTCAATACAACCAATGCAGCCAGGAAAATTAAATTTATTCATATACCTTAAAAATATTACTTTTGAGATAAATACCATTTAACTCAAATATGTGAGTAAATACTTTTGTTTTAGATTTGTTTTCTGTGCTGCCGTATTTGGAAATTTTATCCAAACTCGGAGTAATTCTCTCTCCATTACTACTGCCACTTCTTTTATGCATCTACTTACAGTAGATTGACTTACACCAAGATTAAAATCTTGCCCGACACATCTCTGGTAACTGCCAACTGCAAAGAATCTTAGCGCTACCAAAATTTTTAATTCTGGTGTTATACCGGCCACAGTCGCTGGGCGTGTCAAGTGTTCCCTTAAATTATTTATGAAATTGAAAATTATGTTTTGTGGAAATCTGAATAATTCCACAAATGTTCTTTTAGGTATATTTAATATATTTAAGTGTTGCCTCAAATTTCTTCTTAATTGTATAAATTGTCGTCGTTTTTCTCGCTCTTCTGCCAGGAGAATTAATGCATTCATTATGGTCACGATAAATTGAATATATGTATCATACACTGTTATTAACTGTCAATTTCAAGTGACAGAAATTTTGTTTTTATATATATGTGATATGAGTAGTCATTGGTTGAAATTAATAAAATGTGGAAAGATCTACAGAATGTTTTATTCACGCTGACGTTATTTAACACTAGCGTTAATTAACACTGTATCTTAACGTTCTTAATTTCAGAATGCCATTTTAATGATTCAGCGTTAAATCACTTGGGTTAAACAACGTCAGTCGTTGTTTAACGCTGAGTTTCAGAATCCTTAAATAAAAAAGTTATTAAGGATGGATCGTTTTAAACGCGCCACCAGGTATTGTTTTGTTATACAGGAAAATATTTCAGCGTCACTGTATCACGTAAAATGAACCTATCAACAATGTAAAATAAATTCTTTCGGATAAACTAATGAACCAGTAACCTATAAAGATGGATTACTGAAAAATGTTGCCATTTTGCACTTCATATTTTTCTTATTTGTTATTAAAACATCCATAAATTGCGAAAATACTCCACATCTTTCATATACTTACTTAAAAATCCTCTATTCACGAGTTCCATTACAGAACATTTGCCATTTGCCGCATAATGAAATTTTACATCTCAAGATCTAGAGAGTGTAGCGCTCTGCTCAGTGAGATAATACATCATATAAGTAATTGAATGAGGCACAAACGTATACAAATAGGAATAAATAATTCATAAACAGCAAGCATCAGGTAGATAAATAGATGTCGGGTAAACAACAACACCGGGCTTTACGCCTGACAATCATCTAATCAACAAGAGAGGATAAAGGATACAATCGAATTCGAAAACAGGAGTATACAACAGGATGAGTACTTGAAGGATTGAGAGACAGAACAGTGGCGCACAGCAATTAGAAAATAGAAAATAACATCTACTACAATAGGCTACTTGCGTGGTACTGAAAATCTGATATCTATCACTTAAAGTTGAAAACGAATGTAAAAATATAAATTTTATTTAAAAAAAATTATTTGTTTTTTAAAAAATTAAGAAAGAAGATTTTCTTTGACGTCATTATTTTTAACTGGAGAAAGGGATGCATATTTAAGAATGTAACCTGTAGATGGCGAGCGATTTTGACATTAGTTCATTTTCTGTCACTGTCTCTCTTCTTTATTATTTACAATTTGCGTGGTTTCTGTTACTTTTATCACGTATATGGATTTGTTAAGCAGGATTTTGAAGGATTTTAACTTAGCTTATACTCGTACAAGATTAAAATGAAAAAAAAATCAAAAATATTAACCTCCAAACTATTATTCAAACGTCAAACAGATGATCTGTAATGTTTATATTACCCGCCCATGCCGTTTCTATTGGACGTACCGATGTTATTGCTTTACGGCCATTCATTGGTTCGGCGTAATTCTACGTCATACATGGCGGTAATTTAAATATTAAAATTTCATTATTTTTTTCTGGTTAATTAATGAAAATTTTGCCAAAAGAAAAAATATGGATAGCAAGTTTTTATCGTCTCTTCAAAAATATTAAATAAAAAATCTGGTGTGGCCAACACAATACCTCCCGCCATTTACAGCCTGAGTCGCAAAAAAGATAAAAAAAATTGGATTAGCGAATTTTACTCTAATTTTGACAGTTTATTTCTTAAAATATGGTCTAATCTAATCCAAGTAACTACCTTTTTTTTAAACCCCTCAACAGGATTAAATCCCAATTACAGAGTGGGTTCACATTCACACACATCCATGTCTTAGTGGAATTCGAACCCAGAGCCCCGAGGACACTCATGACATGAGGCGTTTCTCTAACCATTAAGCCACCGGAGCTATAATAAAATGAAGATTAAATTTTAAATACCGGGATATAATAGAATTCACTAATCCAAAAATGAGGATTAGCTTATATTTTTTTGTGAATCGTTAATTCCTATTAATCTAAATACATACCTACATATTTACTTATGCTGGAAACTGTATTGAATTCCTTTTCTATTGTTCTATTTACTTTTTCCTTATTAACACGTTACTAATATTATTCTGAAATGATTAGTTCGTTGATAGTGACATTTATCTATCAGTTACATACATTTGAATAACTGCGTTTTGTTTGTTTAAAGCGGAAGCTGTGGGATTTAAATTATAATAATTTTATAAATTTATCCATAAAATATATAGAAAAAGTTGTATTAATGCAAATCTATAGAAAACTTAATAATATTTAATTTTTATAATAACATTAATCTCGAAAAAACAACATTTAAATTTTTCGAAGAAAAACTATTTTGAGCTTCTAGTAAAGTGCCATTTCCGGTTATCCGATTTTCACCAAAATCTAATGAGCTCTTTCCAATACAGAAACAGTTCGAAATACAAGATTTCAAAATTTTCTGAATGATAGTATTTGAGTTAGAGTGGAGGATCTACACACACATACATCATCATGAAAATGTTAAAGTTGGATTCTAGGGACCTTAAAACGTGGTCATTTACCAAAATCTCTATATGCGATTTTTAGCACGATGCCTATACCTCCCTTACCAAGGGTAGCGGGAGGTAAAAAATGGCACGCACGTAGCCCATTGTATCTTTGATCTTATAGCTGACAATTTATGTACCTATGAATTGTTACTGTTATTACAAATTTCAATTTACAGGATATTTTTCAGAAAATTTATTCAAGAACATTCTATATTTTTTCATTACTCCTAGTGACATCATCTTCTTATAAAACAAATTTGTTAAATTATACACATTTATTAATATTAAAATATTTAAAACATTTTCAGAATTTAAATACCAAGATTTTGCTCGCTCTACGACTACGAGTATACCTATGTCTGATTTAGAGAGCGTGCGTGAATATTTCGAGTACACGTTGTTATGGTAACCTAAACAATGAAATAATAACATAGTTCACATATGGGTATCATTGCATAAACACCAATTTTTTGGTCTGTCAAGCCGCATTCACAGCCCGAAATTCGGCGAAATTTGTAGCACTGAAATTTGAAGAACGAAATTTATGCCGTATTGCCACCTAGCCAAAAAATATTTAAACGTTTCTGAAAATTAATCATTTGTTTGTCAATGAATTTATTAACTCGTTAAAAAGTATTACAACCATGTTAATAAAATAACAACCCTTCCCTGGCGATTTCTACCCGTCATTAGATTGTCCTGTAAAATAGTTAAAAGTTTCAAAAGTTATTTTATTTTGGATAGAATTATATCATAGACAGTTCTATTTTGAATATGCATAATATTTAGTCCTTTGCACTACTTCTTTTAGATAAAAAAATCTGATGTAGACACCACACGACTTCCTTGTACACAAGACCAATATGAAGTATAGAGCCAAGTATAAAATTGCACATATTTGACGTAATTTGACATTAGCATCTATTTTTTATTTTTTTGTTATTTTTTGTCCTAATCCATAGCAAGCTTCATTACAAAAACCAATAATTATATGTTTTAAATATACATATATCGCTTATACGAAGGGCTAATTTAATAATACTTGATGTGCTAGACACGGAATTTAATTCTCTAAACATTTTATTTGAAGCATTTATTTCTAAAATCAAAATGAAACCATTTTATTGAAGAAAATATGTTAACAACTTCAGGTAATATTTCTCTTCCGGTTAGCTTGTTTTAACCAAAATCCACTATGTTATTCCAATTGACATAAAAGTCTTATACACCAAATTTGTAAAGTGTTAGATTATATTTTAAGATAGTTTTTCATTAAAATCTATTATAGGCTTCAAATAAAGTACCATTTCTAGAAATTATGTAATGACCAAAAAGGGAGGTGCACAACTAGATGTTATAGCAGTCCTAAATACAAAATTTCAACTTTCTACGGCTTACCGTTTTTGAGTTATGCGAGATACATACGCACGTACGTTCGTACGTACGTACAGACGTCACGACGAAATTAGTCAGAATGGATTCAGGGATGGTCAAAATGGAAATTTCCGTTGAAATCTCAAAACCGAAATTTTTCGCGATTACAATACTTCCTTTACTTCGTACAAGGAAGTAAAAAAACAATAAACATCAAAACAAAAACAAATGCGTAACTATTGAAATAACAACAACCACAACACCTTTCATTATGTTGTACCGGAGCCTCCGAGATACTACGAGCCTACAACTGGCGCGCGTGACGTCACACTAGTGGCCCAACTTTTGTACAGTGTTTAATGGGAGATACACAGTTTTTTCAAAGTATTGCGAAAACTGTGGCAGATATGAAAAAATGTATATAAACAATATTATAGATCATAAAATTATTTATCAAAATGCGTTAACAGAACATATTTATGTTCTGTAGTTTAGCTGTAGGAAGCGTATAAAAAAACAAGGTCAGATGACACATCTTAACTTTTTTTAAATTTTGCGAAATCTGTGACAGATATAAAATAATGTATATAAACAATATTATAGAACATAAAATTCTCTAACAAAGTGTGTTAATATAAAATATTTATGTTAAGTCATTTAGCCGTAGGAAGCGCATAAAATAATATATGTAAAGATACATATTGACTCTTTGTTTTCCCACTTAGAAATTTGTAAAAATTCTGCATGTTGTAGGCTCGTAGTATCTCGGAGGCTCCGGTTGTACGCTGTAACGGCTACTTTTTGTTCACCCCTGTTTTTGATAATTTTACACAAACTCTTTATTCTTCACCTAACTTCAGATCTATTCTACAAGCATAAATACGCTTGTATCAGCGTCCCTCGATCTTCTTGGTCAGATCTTATTGGCAGCTCTTCTTGATCAGCTCTTCTTGGTCAGCTCTTCTCGGTCCGCGCTTCTCAACAGTGCTCGGTCAGCAACTGCAAATGTGTGCGCATGTTTTTTAGTCGGATATTTGTTTCTGAAGTATTTTACGAAGTCTGGTTTTCTACCGCTTTAGTTTGTTTCGTAGGATATTATTTACTGTAAGTATTTTCTGAGTTGTTTACTTACTCTTGGTAAATTTTTTTGGTACATTTATTTAGAGTTGTTAAGTTGCAGTCGGATTAAATTTTCTGATTTTCTAATTTCATTTAGAGACCAAGATTGTCTTATTGCTTTCTAGTACGTTCAGTACTCATTGCTACATTTTTTTTCTTACTGAATAAAATTCTTATTATTAATGTTTTTTTTACTTTAGTAATTTTTTAATATTCCTACTAAATAAGATTCCTATTAATTCTTGAATGTTTAGTTTTTATTATTACCTCCTTGTACGAAGTAAAGGAAGTATTGTAATCGCGAAAAATTTCGGTTTTAAGATTTCAACGGAAATATCCATTTTGACCATCCCTGAATCCATTCTGACTAATTTCGTCGTGACGTCTGTACGTACGTACGTGCGTACGTGCGTCTGTATCTCGCATAACTCAAAAACGGTAAGCCATAGAAAGTTGAAATTTTGTATTTAGGACTTCTATAACATCTAGTTGTGCACCTCCCTTTTTGGTCATTACATAATGTCCAGAAATGGTACTTTATTTGAAGCCTATAAAAGATTTTAATGAAGAACTATATTAAAATATAATCCAAAACTTTTCAAATTTGGTAAATAAGACTTTTATATCAATTGGAATAACATAGCAGATTTTGGTTAAAACAGGCTAACCGGAAGTGATATATTACCTGAAGTTGTTAACAGTTTCTCTTGAATAAAATGGTTTCATTTTGATTTTGGAAATAAATACTTCTAATAAGAGTTTGAGAGAATTAAATTTTGCGTCTAGCACATCAAGTATTATTAAATTAGCCCTTTGTATAAGCGAGATATGTAAATTTAAAACATATACTTTTTGGTTTTTATAATGAAGCTTGCTATGGATTAGGACAAAAAATAACAAAAAAATAAAAAATAGATGCTAATGTCAAATTACGTCAAATACGTGGAATTTTATACTTGGGTCTATACTTTATCTTCATATTGATCTTGCGTACAAGGAAGTCATGTGGTGTCCACATCAGATTTTTTTTTATTACTGAATGCAATTCTATTTACTGGTTGCAAAATTAGTCTGTTTATATTTATTTTTACTATTAAAGTAATTCTGTATAGAGCCCCTTTTTTATAGCGATCCTAACCGTGTTCGCTATTGACCCCACGTGTCTAGTCTTGCAGACACTTCATTTTTGTAGTACTCCATTTTATAGTAATTTCTGCTAATTTTTGTAAAGAAACCAACCTTGTTTCCTACGAGTTTTTTGTGTCAGTGGAGACACTTCAAATTTAGTTTTGCTTTTTTATACGTTTAGTAATTCAGTGTCCAATCAGTATTTTTTTTTACTTAGTAAGCTTTTGCCCCGTCTTTCTCTACAGCAATTCTTCTGACTTTCATCATGCACGTCACCCTTAGCTATTATTGTATTGAGCAGGCAGTCTATAGACTGCGATTTGCTGTAAACCATCTCATCATTCATTCAGGAACATTCTTAGTTGTAAGTATACTCTTTGAGAGTTTATTTGTATAAATATTCTGTATGCTATTTTGTTTGCCGTATATCTGCAGTTTTTTTTCAACATTCAGTTCAGTTACTTTTGCTTCCACAAAAACTCAGTATTTCTTTCTTTCTTACTGGTTCTTTTGTGACTTTAGATTTTTATTTCTTTTAGGAGGAGAATTTTTGTGCAAGCATAAGTGACCTTGTCACATGAACACTTATCTGCCTTTGCTTTAAATTTTGTAGTTATTTTTCGCCCTGGTGTGGGGTAGCTGGGTCTGCCTAGTTTCGAGTTGTACATCTTTGCGGGCTACAAGCAGACTGGGGCCAAGGCCACCTACAACCCCAGAGGCAGAGGTATTCCAGCACATGCTCAACAACAAGCAGCTGATAGAAGTACCCCGTACTCTTCGGTTCCAACCCACTAAGTGGCTCTCCACCAGCGACACAACACATATTTTACAACAACCACAAGTGAGCCTAAATAGTCATTGAGGCCAACATTCGGCGTGGCTTGAAACCACCAACAGCCACACCAACGCTAGAGCCGCCCAGCGTCTGCTACCGTCGTTCCACGTCAGCCAACTCGTACCAGGTGGGTTCCGTCTGCTCCAAGCCCGACAGAAGCCTCCCCATTAAGTTAGATAAGTATTTTTTGTTCTCTTTTTCCCTCCCGCTACCCTTGGTAAGGGAGCTATAGGGATCGTGCTAAAAATCGCATATCGAGATTTTGGTAAATGACCACGTTTTAAGGTCCCTAGAATCCAATTTTAACATTTTCACAATGATGTCTGTGTGTGTGTGTGTGTGTGTGTGTGTGTGTATGTGTGTAAGTGTGTAAATATGTATGTGTGTATGTGTGTATCTGTACCTTTAAATGTTATTTTTTCGAGGCTAATGTTATTATAAAAATTAAAGATTATTAAATTTTCTATAGATTTGCATGAATACTTTTTCTATATATTTTAAGGATAAATTTATAAAAATATCTAAAATTTAAATCCCAGAACCTACGCTTTAAACAAACAAAACAAAATATGTAGGTAGGTATGTATTTAGATCAATAAAAATTATCTATTCACAAAAATGTTTAAGCTAATCCTCAGTTTTGGATTAGTGAATTCTATTTTATCCCGGTATTTAAAATTTAATCTTCATTTTATTATAGCTCCGGTGTTGCAATGGTTAGAGCAACGCTCTCATATCACGAGTGCCCTCGGGGCTAAGGGTTCAAACCTCATTAAGGCATGGATATTTGTGAATGTGAACCCACTCTGTAATTGGGATTTAATCGTGTTGAGCGGTTTAAAAAAAGGTAGTTACTTGGATTAGATTAGACTATATTTTAAGAAATAAACTGTCAAAATTAGAATAAAATTCGCTAATCCAAAAATAAGGGCTGCAAATTGCGGGAGGTATTGTGTTGGCCACACCAGATTTTTTACTTTAGGCAGCTCAAGCCTTCATTATATTTTTGTATACTATTTTCTTTGCGTCAGCAAATAAAAGTTTGTTAAAATTTACTTTGTTTGTCAAAAATCTCTCAAATATCATCGATGGTCTGGTGCACACCATTCCACACCTTCAATCATTAGCGCCGGTGGCGCCCTTTTGCCTTGCATTCATTTTGCTCACATTCCCTTGTCACGTACCACGACCCCGCTTACGTCTTTACAGCTACAGGCACACCTCTGTGTGTAGTGATCGAGTACCTCCACCAGGTAGGTACCGATTGCGTCACAACGCTCTGTAAAAAAAAATAGATGATGACATATTGTCCATCAATATTATAATTTCCAAAAAATTAATACTGTCGTCCTGTATCAAGAATTTGTATTATTTTACCAGTGCAAAAGAAACAAAAGTTATCTTTAAAAAAATGTTCAGAAATTATAATAATTTATCTTTTAATTTTTATTATCAAGTAGGTACCATATTTTGTTTGTACTTTTTTGAAAAATGCAGATTTGAAGAAATAATAAAATAAATCAAAGTCAAACAATGAAAACCATTCAAATCACCCAAACGTCAACAAAATGAATTCATTCAAATAAAATTTATTTTACACAATTAGCAGGTCACACCCTATATTACCCGGAAAAGTTTGGAGCTTGCAAACTTTTCTACGAATTATAATTCGTGTACACCAAATGCAAGTACACGTTGCCATGAGACAAACTCCACGAATTTCAACGAATTTCATCGAATTTCGGGCTCTGAATGTGGCTTCATACTTTTAAAAAGTTGTTTTCGTTCATTTTAGTGTAATAAGAAGTTACTTGCAAATAAAATTTAAAATAGAGACACAGGTATACTTTCTCCATCTTTTTAGAAATGGTACAAAAACTGACTTTATTTGTTTCAGTAGTTGACATTAATAGTTACTGGTTTTCGCGTAAATAATAATATCAGATTCGGTTCCGGGTAATAATCTCGTTTTTTTACTTAATATAAATACCGATTAACCGATTTAGAAAACAGGTTTCTTGTCCTAAATAAAATACATATGAATACTACTTAATTTTTTATTTTATTTGCAATTTACAGACTCCGCAAGGAACCTATAACTCATATTTTTTTATGTAATTTATATTGCCACAATTTCTATAACAATGCTTAATCTATAAACGTATGCTTTGATTTATTCTCTTTATCTTTATACGTATGTATATGATTTATTACATTTATATTTATATTTCTATCTTTATCGTTAATATTAAAATTTAAATAAACAACGAAATAAACATTATTTTGATTACCTAATACCAAATGATTACATATTACATACCATTTAGAAATTAATAGACAAAAATAAAATTATTGATAACCTTATTCTTCGTAAAGCACGTTAAATATTTAATTGATGCGTATTTAGTGAAATAGAGAGTGAGAGAGAACTACCGTGCGTTTTATTTAACGTGAAACATGGAATTTGCCATATCCATAGTAACCATATGACAGCAATATATAAGAGCGTCCCATTTAAAATAGAACAAAGTAAATGAAATATGTATTTTTATTTAATCATTTTTGAAAAAAAGATTGCAAGAAATATAAACTTTTAATAGATGGTTATACAAAATACAATTTATAATAAATTTTCAAAAATCCCCCCATTCACAGCTAAACAATGTCCCAATCGGTTATAGAACTCTTTAATAACATTACTTATTTTGGGCGACCGTAATTGTTTCAGATATGTGTTGAATTTGAATTTTCAATTCATCTAAGTTTAAAATATTTCCAGTGTATACATTAAATTTTACAAATCCCAAATAAAAAATATCCAGTGGTGTGAGGTCGGGGGACCTAGCGGGCTACGCAATTTCTCCGCCACGTCCAATCCAACGATGTGGAAACATTTGATTCAAATAAGTTCTTACAATTTGAGCACTGTGTCTAATTCTCTAACTGTATAGGTATTACTCGATGTTGTGGTAAGTCCAGATATTTTTCAGTAGTGAGGTTTCCACCTATGAAGAATGGTCCTATAATCGTAGCTATCAATCCAGCCCATACATTAACCTTCTGTGGTCGCTGTGTTCTGGTACTCTTAAATAAATTCAAATTTTCCCTACTCCAGTATCTACAAATTTGCGAATTTCAATTGTTATTTATTTTTTCAAACATAATTTCACAAAATGTGATTCTATGTTCACTGTCACCAACAACCAATTTTTGATGATTATGAAAGTGGTACGACTTAAAATGTTCTTTCCTTAGTAAACGATGTACACTGGTTTTGCTTACACCCGCAGCTTGCCCTATCGTTTTCGTAGATAATCTATTATTATTTCGTACCAGCGTAATAATTTCGGTCATTTTCACCTCCGTTAAAACATTATTTCTTCTTGTTTTCTTTACATGTTCACGTTTAACGCAACCATTTTGTTTAAAATTGTTAACAATTCGTTATATACTTGAAGCACTTGGTGTTGGTCGATCAGGAAATGATATACGAAATCAATCAGATACCTGTCTGAGGCTAACATCTGCATTATACCATTGAATTATATGCACTTTTTCTTGAACGGTATACATTATTTTTAACTTAGAAGTAACAATACAACCCTAATTGACAGATAATATTCACTTGACATTGACAGTCTATGTCCTATTTTAAATGGAACGCTCTTATAGGGCGCGAGCAGACACGTGACTCGAACAAACAGTCTATGTTCTATTTTAAATGGAACGCTCTTATAGGGCGCGAGCAGACACGTGACTCGAGCAACCTTGAAGTGCTTGGAATCAGTTGATTTGTGTGCGCCTGTCATTTTGACAAGAACAATGTTACTTTGACAAGACAAATGTTTAGACTTATTTTAATTTTGAACTGTTAAGAAGTTATTTTTAATTTCTTGTGTTTTACTGCCTGAAAATTGTACAATAAAAACATTTTTGCAGTTCAAAATCAAAATACGTCAAAACATTGGTCTTGTCAAAGTGACATTAATCTTGTCAAAGTGACACGCGCACATAAATTGTCATTTAGTTACTATGGAAAGTTCATGTTAAAAAATACTCACGGTATAAACGAAACCTGTACAAGATTTTATTGAAGAAGGTAAACTGTGTTGGTGTGGACATTTTGTAATTGCAAGGATGAACAAATGATCTACGAAGGATATTTGGGCAGTTAATGAAAATATATCTGACTAAATGAAAGAACAACCAATATCAACAATTCTTAATTTTGGGAAGGAAGGAGTAATGATTTAAAATCAGCACCAAAAATTACTGTGTTAATAACACTGCAAAGCTTGACATTCTGCACTAAATGTTGATTACAAATGTCACTAATTGTGTGATTTGATCTGTCTATAGCACTAAAACCCAATAACATTTTTCTGACATATCTTAGTCCTGTCTACATTGGTTTTTTTCTTGTTATTATTAAGTTTAAATTTGAAGTAAGATACCTAAAAACAAGTGAAAAATAAAATTTCACAACTGCTTTGTTTTAGATATTCGCATAAAAAGGCGTAAATGGCGCAGTGTAGGTATCTTTTATAGTTATTAACACTTATGCCCGGATGCAGAAACGTTCATCAATTCTTTAATTAATTAACGGATCATCAAAATGAACAAATTCGAATTAGTTTCCTTGTTCTCATGACATTTAAATCGTTGCTGTCAAAAAATCGCGTTGCATTGCACTGGTTCAACCATTAGGTTATTTGGTCAATGACCTCCCAAATTTATCAAAGCACAAAAGAAAAAGCGAAAGAATAAAAATAATAAAATATTTTGAATTTAATAATTTTTAATAATGTCAGTCCAAGACAGCGAATGGGGCGAGTGCACGCGCTGCTTGGGTCACATCAAAGTTGTGACCACGTTGTGATGCTGCATACACAAGCCACAATCCAATGCGTCAAATAAAGACAAATGAATTGTAACTTTGCTTGCGTTAGACGAAGTCAGCCACCACCCTATTCGCTAACACACGGTCAATGACCGTGGCATCAGTCTAGTAACGTATAGTGACAGCGTAAGTTAGATTGTGTATTTTATAATGGTTCAAGGAAGAAAATAACTAATAAATAATAATGCATGAAATTATGAAAAATGATAGAAGTTCGTCCAAAGCCAGATCTGGAATTAAAACAGACTACGAAGAACGGACGTGAGAAAGTGTAAATTTTTCTAAATTTGACACACCAAATCTTAAGGTTCAAGGACATAATATTGAAAAAATACACAAGAAAATAGGCAATAAAAGTTTAAAATTGTTTCATATTGTAATGTTAGAAATAACTAAATAATTATTAGCGATTAGCACCATGCCAGTTACATCTTACTACGTTTTCATGCAAATATCTCTGAAATAAAGCATTTGTGAGATTTTGTTTAAATGACCATGTCCATTTTTTAGGTCCTTTCTTTAAAAATTAAGTTTTCTTTTAAATCTTGGAACATCCTATACCTACTTAAATTTATTAACTAGTGAAAAGGTAACACAAGGTTATCCAAGATTCAAATGATAGATTTATTTTGCTAAAATTTAATTTTTATTGTTATGAAATTTGTTGGTTGCTTTGTAGCTGTACAAAAATCGCAGCGACTACTTAAGCAATATTTTAGTATATTAATTGCTATTTTATAAATTAGGGCCACCGAAAATATAAAGTAGGCGTTTGTTTTACCCAAATTCTTGGCACCACACCACTAGTTTATTTATAAATGAATTGTTATTAAATATAGTTCCGGCGCCGGCGATAGATGCGTAGCATGCACGCTCACGCAACACACAAAGCGAAAATATGTGTTGCGAAGGAGAAATTCCAGTAGAGAATTACAAAGGAAAGAACTAAGTGTTGAAGCAAATTCAAAATCGTTATATGATACAAATATGAAATTTATTCTACGAGGCAATAGCCAAACAGAATAAACCATATGAGTAAGAAAAAAATACTATAGTGCTAAGGTATACATTATATTTTTGCCGAAATCGTTAAATTATTAATTAAAAACATGACATCTGGTGGCAAAATAATGAACTACAACTTGGCTACAGCTCTACTTGTTATTAAAATGTGTAATATTAAAAATTTGTTAAATACTGTACGCATTTGTATATTTAAATTGACATACAATTTTTAATATGAGTAACAATTATTGCTACTTACTTGGGTACACTGCACATTGTCATATGAGAAAGACAATAAATAATGTTGTCACTAATTCCCGCGAAAACGAAAAGTGAGTGTTTACATTAAAAATATGCTTGACAATATGAAAAAAGATAATAATTCCAGTGCGTGGATCAAAAAATTGTAAATGAATATACCTATCTTGAATACTTTAAAGATTTATTCATTACATTTCAATGAAAATTTTGTTTAGTTTTTCAGGGCTTCGTAGCTTGAAATAGTTATTTACATACTAAGTGCGGGAACCAAGTTCACGCACGTGGTTTGTACAATATTTTCCGTACGAATAGTATAAAACTAATAATTAGTAATTTGTAAACAAATAATTTTATTTATTAAAACTTTATTACATAACACTGCTTTGTAACTAATTTCAAAGTGGTGTGTCAAATTTAAATTCCAATTATTTTAATGTTTTTACCTCCCGCTACCCTTGGTAAGGGAGTTATAGGGATCGTGCTAAAAATCACATAACAAGATTTTGGTAAATGACCGCGTTTTAAGGTCCCTAGATTCCAATTTTAACATTTTCACGATGATGTGTGTGTGTGTGTGCGTGTGAGCGCGCGCGTGCGTGCTTGCGTGTGTAGGTGTGTACGTATATATATATATATATATATATATATATATATATATATATATATATATATATATATATACGTGTGTGTGTGTGTGTGGTCTGTGTGTGTATGTGTGTGTGTGCGCGCGCG
Organism: Harpalus rubripes; assembly: GCA_963082715.1. Classification (NCBI taxonomy): domain Eukaryota; kingdom Metazoa; phylum Arthropoda; class Insecta; order Coleoptera; family Carabidae; genus Harpalus; species Harpalus rubripes. Next base: position 41,885,327 of record OY720454.1, read on the forward strand.
TGCGTGCGTGTGTGCTTGCGTGTGTTGGTGTGTACCTGTATATGTATGTATGTATGTGTATGTGTGGTCTGTGTGTGTGTGTGTGTGTGTGTGTGTATGTGTATGTGTGCATGGTGTATGCGTGTGCATGTGTGTATGTATGTGTGTGTATGTGTATGTGTGTGTATGTGTGTGTATGTGTGTGTGTATGTGTGTGTGTGTGTGTGTGTGTGTGTGTGTGTGTGTGTGTGAGTGTGTGTGTGGATGTGTGTATCATACACTCTAACTGGCACTTTACTTGAAACTCGTAATAATAATCAAATGTTATTTTTTCAAGATTTGTGTTAATATAAAAATTAAATTTTCTACAGATTTGTATACATATTTATAAAATTATCTATAATTTTAATACCGGGGCCTACGGTTTAAACAAGCAAAACTCATTGGTTACACACTTCATATATCAAATGTATGCAACTGACAGATAAATGTCACTGTCCAAAAACTAATCATTTTAAATTACTAATAGTAACGTTTTAAAAAGAAAATAGTAAATAGAACCATAGTTATATGGAATGGATCTTAATACAGTTGCCGCAATAACTAAATATTTACTTATTATTTTGTATTGCCTAAATTAATAAAAATTAAATAGTGGGAGGGTTGGTGTTGGCTATATCAGATTTTTTTTATTTATTACTTACCAAGTATTTCACTTGTAGTATATAGCAAATTTAAACTTAATTAACTTGTTAAATTTCTTATTGTTTTCTACATTTTACGTTACGTTTGTTGAGTATGTTTTACCGACTTCCCGTCCCGAGTGCTCTGTCTTGCCGATTTCCGCCAAGCAGAAATTGTTGCCAGTGAACTAACTTCATTATTTAAAAATTGAATTTCATTCAATATTCCACCATTTTCATTTATTATTATTAAGCGAAGGAATGTTTGACAAACTATACTTTTTTATTATAAATATATTTCTTTAAGAAATGCTTTAGAAATAGGAGAGTGTTTTTCTAAAATTTCCCGGTCGCCTATCTGATGTAGACCTGGGAAATTGGTGTTTCGGGCGTTGTTTAGGCGACGCGAAACAACATATTTCAATGCATGAGTACGAAAACATATTTACGTTTATCTTTGAAGCAGGATGCTTAAAACATGTTACCATTATTGATGTGCATAGCGATTACGACGATTAGATTTGACCTAATAGAGCTTCTGTACGAAAGTACGTTTTCGATGAAATAAATTTGATCTTCCTATTAACTCTTATTTTCACTTGTTCAGTTCCTCGAGTAAAAATATAATTATGTTACGAATATTCCGCTTATTATCATCATTATTATTATTAAATTTTTTGCCATTATTATTATTATTATTATTATTATTATTAAAAGTTTTTATTATAAATGATATTATCTTGAGCTTTTGAGCAACACACGACAAAATCAAAAGTCGTCGGTCCTGTATAGTTCATGGCACAACTTTAATATGTGGTATTGACTCCACCAAAATTTGCTAAAGTTTACCCTCCATTAAACTTTTCAATACAACAATAAAGTTTCCCCCTTTTGCCTTGGGTGTAAATCATCTTACTACGCTACTGTTCACACCCAGCAAACATATGTTAATTGAGCAACAGTCAGCAACGTTCCCCATCTCAATCATGCGCGTAGGACCAATAAGCTTGCGCCCTTTGTCCTACACCCAGCTTTATCGGCGAGCCGAACACTTTTGAATTACAACTAATGGAAAAGTGCAAACGGATGGTTCAGCAAAAACAAACGGCGAATGAAAAACTATTCGATTGTTCTCGCTTTTCCATTTTTTCGACAAGTGAGCATTAGGTTTTTTTTTAAATATATGATTCGTTAATTAAAATAAAATCAGAGTTTAACTTTGATTAAGTTGTGATATTTGTTTACTGGAATTAGGTTCAAAATTCAAAGAACATAAAAAGTTATTAATAGAGCAAAGTTCAGACATGCATATTTTTGTATAATTTTTGATAGGTATAATCACAATTTTTATATAAATAATAATTATATGTTAAATGTCAGCGCCGAGCTTAGCAATATTCAAATTAGAGTTCATATTCCAACTTTAACAGTGATGATAAGCTTGTAACGTGTGTGCTTTTTTATTTAAAAATTTATGAACATAATGAAATATTCTAAATCAATAATTTAATTTAAAAAATCTGATGTGGCCAACACAATACCTCCCACCATTTAATTTTTATTAATTTAATTACATACCTACATATTTACTTAAGATGGAAACTGTATTGAATTCCTTTCCATATTAACTATTGTTCTATTTACTTTTTTCTTTTTAAAACGTATTAATTTGAAGTGATTAGTTCTAAGACAGTGACATTTATCTGCCAGTTACATACATTTGAGATAACTGTGTAACAAAAGAGTTGTGGCTCCGGGATTTAAATTATAGATAATTTTATAAATATATAGAAAAAGTATTAATGCAAACCTGTAGAAAATTTATTGATCTTTAATTTGTATAATAACATAAATTTCGAAAAAATAACATTTAAAGGTATTGTAACGTGGAATGCCCGCCGTTGCCATCGCTGTCGCCGCCGCTGTCGCAGCCGCGCCGCGGCACAAAACGAGTGTCTATTTATAGCGATGTTGCAATTGCGCTAGCAGCCGGGCTACGTAGGCAAACAGGTCGCGACGTGTTTAATTACTGGCGGTCGCCTGAATCTTTTGTGTTCATTGTTATTATGCGTTCGAACATTCCAGAGCTTTTCTAGAAAATAATGACAGCTGTATATAGAGACAATGACATGGAGTGTCAGAGAGTAAAGTGTTAAGAGAGAAGCACAGCAGTACTCGGGAAGTTACTGGTATATTGGGATAGCCGTGGATGTAAATAATCGATAGTGTTGACGAGTATTGGGAAGCTATATAGTGTACGAGGACAGTAACGACGAGTCGGAAAATTACTGGTATACCGGGATAGCTGTTAAAGAGAATACTCGGTAGTGTTGAAGAGAATTGGGAAGCTAGGTATACGGGGACAGTAACGCCAAGTGGATGTGAATACTCGGCAGCGGTGTTGAAGAATTGTGACATACGGACAGTCGGTGATACTGAGGCTGTGGAAGTTAAACAGAGAGTTACATAAATAGACAGATATTGTGAATGAGGTAACTTCTGTCCGAGTAATTGAATATAAAGACGCTGTTGGGTCAGTTGAGTATATAGACGCTGTGTAGGTCGGTAGACGGACAGTTGAACATGATATAGGTATATAGTGATAAAATATCGCGTAAACAGTCTACAAGAGTCTGCAACAGACCGGCAGTCTAAGATTGGAACGCGTAGTGAAATAAATAATTTATAATATCGTGGACATAAATAGTAGTGTTAATTGGTTAAATAAATAGTGTTAGTGAAGGTGTTATCTAGTTAATTATAGTTTTAGTCTTAATTAGTTTTTAATAATTGTTTAATGTTGATAATAGTAACGTTCATTATAGTTTAATAAACACTTAATTTTAATTAATAATAATTGTCTAATATTTACACTTCACCCAAATAAATAAAAACGTTACAGTATTTTTCGAAGAAAAACTATTTTGGGCTTCAAATAAAGTGCTATTTCCGTTTATCTGATTTATACCAAAATTTAATGGTTTCTTTCCATATTAGAATAAGGTAGAAATACAAGGTTTCAAAATTTTCTGAATGATAGTATTGGAGTTAGAGCGGAGAATCCACACATACATACACACAGACATCATCGTGAAAATGTTAAAATGATTCTAGAGAAGGGACTTTAAAACGTGCTCATTTACCAAAATCTTGATACGCGATATTTAGCATGATCCCTATACCTCCCTTACCAAGGGTAGCGGGAGGTAAAAATACAGAACTTGTTGTTGTCAACGTTTCAAAATAATAAATACACAAATGTCAAATGTAAAGTTCCAAGTTTAATCCACAATATTATAAAATATTAGGACACATTTAAAAAATTAAATTATATAAAAATCTGAAAAATTATTGTTTCTGTAAAACTAAAAAAAAAATCTGATGTGGCCAACACATAACCTCTCGGCAGATATTTTACCTGATTGTACGCATAAAATAAAAAATATTTTTAAATACAAATACATACATATATTCATGTCTCACTACAAAATAATTCTCACATATATTTGCAAAATCTATGGGATATTTTAAAATAAATTATGTACAATACTTACATTTTCTTTATATTCAATATCCTGAAATTTTCTTTTTCTACTTTCCTTTTCTTTTTCTTTATATTCGTCATTTTTTCGCAAATTCCTTTTATATTCTTTTTTACGTATATTCTTTTGCGTTGTTGACTTTTTTATTTTCATAATCTTCATAATAATATACAAATATTTTTGACAGAGGCATACAAATATTTTTGACAGTAACATTTATGTGTCAATTACAAACATTTGAATTTCTTGCCTTGTAGTAGTTTGATCTGAGATTTTTTACATCAAATTATTTTATATGCCTTTCTTTATCTCTAAATCTATAGAAGATATAATAATGAATTTATATTTATCGAATAAAGAATTTAACGTTCTTTAATATAAGTATTTACATAAATTTTCGATAAATAATATTTAGACGATTTTTTTCTTGTAACTACTACTTCCGGTTGTCCAATTGTTACCGAAACTGACTGGACTCTTCCCATTGTTGTTAGATTGAGGAATCCGTAGTTAAAAATGTCTTAAGTCTCATAGTATTTGAGATATAGTGAATCCAACATCCACACACACATCCACACACGCACGCACGCACGCACGCATAAAACCTGCAAAATGTCGGGTAGTTATAATTTTTGGATATGTTGTAAGGAGCAAGTCTAATGATAGGATACCAATTTTGCAGAAACGAAAGCCCTGTGCTACCAGAGTTATAGGGGAAAAAGTTCGAAATTTTCGGCCTTTTTCGCTTTTTCCTCAATTTCTCTGTTTCTATACTTCAGAGAGTAAAAGTTGTTATTATCAACGACTACTTTTACACCTTGCGTACTATTCTGGTACGCGGACCAAGTGTATACTAAAATTTATCTTAGTACAGTATGTTTACACCGGTATCTAAATAAACATACTAAATATTTTGGTACATTGCGTAGATTCAACTGTCAGTCACCCTAACCTAAAACTGCTTAATAAGGAAAAATAGTTGCAAATCTACGTAATTTGCATCGCCAAACTATTAAAATTGTAAATATTACTAAACACAATTTCCCTAAATGTTACTTATATTGAATTAAACGTAGTCATAGATCGCAGAAAAATTGCTTTGGTACACTTGCTGTTTACACTGTGCATGAGTAAGGTCTGGTACATCTCCCTTTGAACGTATCAAAATGTATACCAACTGCGTACCAAAGGATTAGTAAAGATTGTTTACACCATTCGTCGCCATCTTGTTAAGTCACTTGGTATGCGAGCTAAATGTTCAGTACGCGCGGTGTAAACGTACTCAATATTGTAGAAGATGAAATTTGCTACAACTTTTGTATTTATGATATTTTTCTATGGGCTATACTTATTGAACTGAAATATGAAACATATATAAATAATACACTATAAAATGGTAGGTATGTTGGTTCAAAGATACATATTCCATAATATATTTATGTAGTTGAATGGCTCGGGCCACACTATGCGTTTTGGCGGGACCGGTTTAACGGGGTCGGTTGACCGGAAAGATAACAACTTATTGTTTTAAATGAATGCGTCCACATTGATGCGGTTACGGTCCGGTTGCCGGATACCACCGCAGCATGTTGCGGTTTGACGGGACGGTCAATTTGCCGCATGACAACTACAATACATTGGAGATAATGCGAGCGCATAGATCTTATAGTGTTATACATACTAGATGTAAGCACTGGGGAACGCTTAGGATTGAGAGAGATAGAGATAATAAGACCAGAACTACTGCGCATCGCCGCTGCGCAGGTCTAGCTGGAATTACCGACGTTTGAATGATTTCCAATTTGAATCACCTTTGAATTAATAGATATCGTCAGTTATATACCAAAGGAACAAATATGCAAATTTTAAGTTTTATACACGAATATGTTGCTTGGTTTGTATTTTTTTATCTACCAAATGCACGAATGTGTAAGTTGAACCTTGAAATTTATAAAATCTTAATCACAAATGTATGTAGTTCTAAAATGTACTACCAAAAACACGAATGTATCTACCACATTCGCGTTATTTTAGAATAAAACTATAGCAAATAAATTCGCTGTGATGCACGAATGTGGCCAAATTAATTTTATGTAACAGTGCCTGAACAGATTTATTATAACCGTCTAAATATTAAAACGCATTTTACTCAAAACTAGCAAAATACATATTCGTTCATTTGTAATATAAACAAATAAATATATCATCACTGGGTGTGCCAATCTGCTTTGTACGCAGATATCAGTAATGAATGATGACATATTTGTAACGTGCGAGCGTTTACCAGGCAATCATTGCTGGCGTGAAGAGTGCATATACCTAATGATATTGGGAATTAAATATGCACAATGTGTTATAAAATATTTTATTCATTCCTAAATTGAACAGTTTTTTTTGCATTTCTGCCGAATTTCAGTTTTGCAAATAACATTTTTACTTATATGGTGCATCCTAACGTCTACATATACATTAACAATAACAAACAAACTCACGAACTACTTGTTTCAAAGACGTAAAGCAAAATGGCTGTTGCCGGGACGCGGACGAGACCTTAGACCAGGAATAGAGGGGGAGACAGGGCATGCTATGTATTTCGCCTTAAGACGACTTTCCAAATCATCCTAGTGATTTTCGACCTTATTGAACTGTCAGAATCAGCCGCAAAAGGCTAGTCGGCCAGATGTGTTACATACGTGTGCAGTCGAACGAATAAGTTTTCAATGTCTACAAGCGTCACCTACCATTTTAACTTGTCCGTTATTTACATTACGTTTTTTTATTAATATTCTTGCGTATTTATTTTAGTTTTATAAAACAAAATCAAGATAATTTGTAGTTATGGATAATCATGTATTTATTTAGATTTGGCCAACTGTAACATAACAGTATTTAACTGGTCGACTAGCCTTTTGCGGCTGATTTTGACATTTCAATAAGGTTCAAAATCGCTTAGATTATTTGGAAATATACGCGTGACTATGCCTTGTCTCCCCCTCTATTCCTGGTCTAAGGACGAGACGAGCTCCTCAAGTCTCCCCGCTCCGGCCATGCGCAAGCTATATGCGCAGTAGTTCCGGTCTTATTAGCTTTATCTTCGTTCCTCTTACGATGTCGTATATTTCTTTCTTGCTTAATCCTAAGCGTTCCCTTCGCTTGCACGTAAAAGCATATGCTTGCTTACATCTAGTATGTATAACACTATAAGATCTATGTGCGAGCGTTCAAAAGGGTCTGGTTATGTTTTTTAATAGAAAACGTATATTATTTGGGCTCTGCACTGATCAGATGTTGGTCCGACTGTGTCCAAATGTGTTGTCATTGCTGCCGTCCTGTTTAGCGGGATATATGTGGACGCTGTACGATCCATCCCGTTTAACCGGATGCGGTTTTACCGGTCCCGCCAAAACGCATAGTGTGGCCCGGGCCTAAGCAATAGATTCCATCACGATATTTTCATTATTATTAATTTTTATAAATACATCAAATTTACACAAATGTAATACAGCTCACCCAACGGGTCGTGGCAGTTGAGCTAAGATGCGCAGTGGTAAGGGTCCGAGAGTGGGGGGTGAAATATAAATTCCCTGTTTCATATTAAAGAGTACATTGCGTAAAGTACATTCTGTGCGAAAATGGAGTTTAAAAGTAAATTGAACGGGCGCGCTGTCAATAGCCAAAGGAAAAATTGATCCCTAATTTGCCAGAAAAATCTGTTCTCGCTATAGATAATGCGCCTTACCACAATGTTCAGGTAGATAAAGCTCCTGGATTTAATGACAATAAGCAAAGCATGATCGATTGTAAAGTATTTTTCTTTCAAATGATTCTCAATGACAGACAATAATTATTACAGCAATTTTTTTTTTCAATAACAATATAACCAAACAAAACCATATCAACCATTCAATGGCTACTTTGTAATTTAAAATACTACATCAATTGACTTGTCAGTGTCAAATGATGAATGAAAACATAAAAATGATTTAAGAAGTTTTTAAAAAAGTGTTGGATAAAACTGAAGAAAATTAGCCACTCGCCCTGCGGGCCACGTGGCTAAACTTTTTCTTTCGTGACTAATATGACACATTCCACATTCCTATAATAAATAACTAATACAATTTTAATTTTATATGACAATCTAATAACGGGTAGAAATCTCAAGGGAAGGATTGCTATTTTGTTGACATGGTTTTTAATAATTTTTAACGAGTTAATGAATGCCATTGACAAACAAATGATTAATTTTCAGAAACGTTTATTTTTGTTTTGCTAGATGGCATTACGGCATAAATATCGAGCTGTGAACGGTCAAATTAATTTCTTCAAATTTCAGTGCTACAAATTTCGCCGAATTTCGACTGTACGAATGTGTGTAACGAGTTTTTACAGTTTTCATTTTCAGCGTAGTTGACTGTTGAAAGCACTTCACCCAAAGATGTAGCTTCAATGCAAAATTCTACCCGCCATGTTTTCTTATAAACAAGTAGATACAGCACTATCTAAATTCAGAGGGACGGGTCGGGTGGAAAGGGGTCCACTCTAATTGAGGTAAAAGGCGGAGCTAAACAATGAACAACTCAGGTAGTGGGAGACGACAGACTACAGGGGGACAATATACGGACTGAATTTTATTTCACTGCAGCTCCAGCATATACCGAAGAGGAATGGAATAAGGTGACAACAAAACATGGTTTAGTTATCAGTTGTCACCTTAAAATCAGATCTAAATGTTGAAATATTTTTTTAATTATTTTTTTATTTTGTAGGTGTGAGTTGGTTACATGGCATATGAGTATTAAAATTTTAAATTTTTGCCTTATTTTTTATTAATTACGTTATAAACTTCGTCAATTTTGAATTACATTTTATAATATAAAAATTGTACAATTCAAAATACAACACAGTTAATCCGAAAATAAAATAAAATCAGGTGAACAAACCTTAAATGTAAATATGTAAATTAAAATATTTTTAAATTAGGTATTCTACCATTGCAAAGAAATAATACACTTCAATAATTATAAGGTAGCATATGTACGTTAAATTAAAAGTTTTAGTAAAAAGAAAATGATGAAATATTACTTTGTTGTAATAAAACTGCTTAATTATTGTAAACATAACGTCATATTCACTGGGGAGGCCCTGAGCCTTCTAATTGGTTATTTTCGTAAAATTTTGGATGAATTCGGGTGAACTAGACCTATTATTCATTGTTTTTTTTTTCAATTCAATTTAAGAACTAGCAACACTAGTCATCCTAATGACATTGTCAAAATATTTCATGATATAGATTGAAATAATATGTATTTATTTTATTTATTTGAACATTTTTCTTTATTTATGTATTCATTACTAATTAATTTGAGAAGGGAAAATACATTTAATAAAAATAATGAAATATATGCCTAATGCAGACAATGCAGATACCCCTAAAATTAACTGTTTGAGAAACACAAAGCAACTCAGGACTATGACGTCACAAAAAGCTGTGATTTTTAGACATTCGAATAACATAACCGTATAAACTGAAAAAATACGTGTAATTTTATAATTTAGTCTAAAGCTTAAAACTTTAAAAGTGTTTGCGTAACTACGTCCGTTTGATATTGAAATGGCTCAGAAACACGTTATAAAGTTTTCTTCTATTGTAAATATATACTAACCTGACTAAATTTTTAAAAAATACAAGTTCCACGTTCTCTATAATGATTGCAGTTTGCTGCGAAACACATCACCATGGTGAAACAAATTTCAAATAAATCCTTAAAATATGCGCTGTGCAAGTTACAAGACATAACAAGTACTAATAAAAATTACTTTCTTTCATCTGTGCCTTTTAAAAAGCCTAAATTTTGAAAGAAAGGGAAATCTCTACCACTTTAGTTTCGCGGTCAATTTTAAATAACATAGCAACGGTTACCAAGGCGGCAGCCATTTTCTTGTTTGGAAACCTGGCCCCTACGTCATCACTAAACGGGTCTATTATTGTACCAGGATACGGATTTCATTCTAATATTTTTTTTATAACCGATATTATCGCCGTCTGCTATAATTTTTGTGTATTTTTCTCCATGTCTGCTTATACTCTTTGCAAATCCTTCAACTAATATTGATGCTTCTATACTTGCGGAGGAGCCTTTAAAAATTTTAATACAAATATGATTAGGAGTGTCCTTATTATTTCTTTCAGAATTAGAGAATTAATAGAAAAATGTTATAAATAAAAAATATTCTTGCAAAATGTAGTACCAATTAAATACATTATTGTAGCGTAACCTACATATTTCGTTATAATCGAGAATTATTGCAATCCTTCGCTGAAAATTTTGTTATATGCGAGCATTCGCTATAAACGGGTTCATTATAAAAAATCGCAAATAAGATTTATATTCAGGGAAAATATTTTTGTTCATTATAGGCGATCTTTTTTATATATGGGGTACGTTATATCCGAGTTAATCTTTTAATATTCCTTACACACTTCACTACTAATATGATAAACGTTACAATATTATGTGATAAATAAACTGATCTTGGTAATTAAAAACTACGATAACAATACCTAGACACAAATGTATTTCATATTAGTTACTATTACTGATACTGAACATAAATATACAGAATATTGTATCGAATACAACCCTGAATTAGGGGGCGGAGCTTAAATGAAATTCGAATATTTAACATTAGAGGCGCCACTGCTTGAACCTATTTTTACGTCGACAATGCTTTTTCTTTTCCCCTTAAAATCGGATCTATTTATGAAAATATTTTTATAATTCTTTTTTTATTTTATAGAGGAGATTGATTGTATGACATTTCAGTGTTGAAATTTTAATATTTTATGTACAACATTCTTAAATGTATTACAAAGTTGGCAAAGTTAGCAAAGTTCAGAACGCTATTAACATAAAATAGAGCAAATATTTAAAATTTCAATACTGAAATGTCATACAATCAATCTCTCTCTATAAAATAAAAAAAGAATTATAAAAATATTTTAATAAATGGATCCGATTTTAAGGTGAAAACAAATCTCGATTTCGCCCTCCCCTTCCCCCAGTAGCCATTCCTCTTAAAGAGTACATTGCGTAAAGTACATTCTGTGCGAAAATGGAGTTTAAAAGTAAATTGAATGGGCGCGCTCTCAATAGCCAAAGTCGGAAGATTATCGCTAACATTTATTCTTTTATGAAGGAAGAGAGTGAAAATGGTGCTCCAATTATTTCTTTAAATAATATTGCAAAACGAGTGGCAGCTGCAAGTGGTGTATCCGAGAGAACAATTTTTCGAATTTGTGAAGAAAAGAAGAGCATTGAAGAAGGTACATAAAAAGTTATTAATGTATTAAAATGTCAATGTAGAATATAAATAGAACCCTATATTTCAAAAGAGTCTAAAGTAATAATTAAAAAAATAACTATTTTTGACAAAAAAAAAATTGGCCAGGCTATCTATATTATATTATATAAATCTTCCTTAAACAAGACCTCATATCATGATTAAAAATAATCACCTGATTTGAACAATAATTAATAAAAATTACTTTACAGGTTTAAGCAGCAAATTCTCATCGCCCCGGAAGAAAATTGAACGGCGAAAGAGTGTTACAGATATCGGAGATTTCGACAAGGGTGTTCTAAACAATATTACTTTAAATTTCTGCGGAACCGAGAAAACGCGAAAGTTTGCGATCTATTTTGCACGAAATTGGTTTTCGATGGAGGAAAACTAAAACAAATAGAAAAATATTAATGGAAAGATTCGATATTCAAAAAATGCGCGTCGATTATTTGAGAGCAATAATTAATTTTCGTCGCGAAGGGCGCAAAATAGTTTATATCGATGAAACATATATGCATTCGAAACATACGGTTTCAAAGTCATGGAATGATGATTCCAACGCGGGATTATTACAGCCGGTTTCCAAAGGACAACGACTAATTATTGTACATGCGGGTGGTGACATAGGTTTATGAGTAAAAAATATATAATTATTGAATCAAAATACGTTATGTTTTGATTTTTGTAGGTAATAAATTTTTGTCATTGTTGTAATCAATGGTTGACATTGTTAATAATTTTTTTATCTCCTGTGTTTTAATTTTTGTAACCTATTCTCCTCGCTAGTGTGATCTATTATTAATTATACAGTCATCATTTAATGACTGTTTCAATTATTGTATGAAACCGTGAACAGTTCTCCACCATTAATTTGTACTCGTACTCGTACAAGTAGGTAGGGTTTTCTTCAAATTATCTTGACTGGCGGAAACTGCCCTTGTATTTAGCTTTGAATCAATAATTATGACATATTCTTAATTATAGCTATTTAAAATTATTCAACTTTATATTATAGAAAAAAAAGTCACTTTAATTAAACTTTTACAATCAGTTAGTTTAAAAACATTTCTTAATTAGTAATGTAATTCATTATCTGGTACACTGATCTGAATGGATTTTGATATACGTTTGGAAAAATCTTCTCTATTTTCATGCTAAAATATTTTTTAAACATAAATTTCTATAAGAATTGGTAGAATGTATAATTACCTTCCATGTTTTTCATTAAATAATAGATATTATACAAATTTTTAACTATTGCTTTTAATTTCCATATTTGTTTAAATTTTTTATATAAAATATATATTTGACGTTTAAAATATATTTTTGACGTTTCAATACGCTCTGTAAATACTTTACAGTCAAGATTTTGGCGCTGTAAGATTTACAGAAATTTCTATAACTCTGTAGCGTTTACAGTACTATAACTTGGTTACAGAATAGCAATTTGCTTACACCCTGTAACGTTGGTTACTTACAGAGTCTACTCGTATAGAGCTTACGGAACGGTACAGAATAGCACCATTAACTTACGTATTTCTGTATATACAGGTTGTGGTTTGACCGCGACACCGGAACATTGGACTGACATATAAAATCATATTTTCGTAATTTCCTGATTCCCTAATGATTTTAGGTAAAAATGCTTCTGTATCTGAATCAATAAACAAAATAAATTTTACATGCTTTGTAAGGGCAGAAATTTGATATGAAAATGTCTAAAATTACCCCAAAAATAGCGATAGCCATGGAATTGAAACAGATGAATTAACAAATGTTTGACAGTTTACCTGTCAAGTTACGTTTATATTTTTATTAGGTACCTATTATTTGTAATATCTGTTCAAGTGAACAATTATCTATTAATTCAACTAATAATTTTTCATTTGATGTGTAGACTCTTACTTCCCTTTGGAGAATGATTTAGGAGATAAACTTCTTTTGGCCTTTTCGGGAAGATTTGATATTACTTCTTTACACTTTTGGTCGTTTCGAATGCCCAATGGCCTTCATCTTCAGCAATCTGTTATAATACATTCTAATTTTGTTTTTGTTTTTCACAGGACATGGATTATGCCTTTTTATTAGACATGTTTGTCTACGAAGCTATGTCATTACGCCTAACAATAATAAAATCAACTCAGTGGACACCTCTCCATTCTATAACTGTTTGTTAATTGAACGAAATATTGTTTTTTGTTTTGTTATTTTACGCAGAATTACATGATTGATAAAGTTTTCTAAATTTTGAGGTTGTGTGGCCGAGAGAATGTAAAGAAGTAATATCAAAAATAAAAATCTTCCCAAAAAGGCTAAAAGTAGTTTATCTCCGAAATAATAATTTTTCACTTTAACAGAAATTACAAATAATAATTAAAATAAGTTAACCTAGCTTTTCAGATAAAACGCTAACATCTGTTAATTTTTAGTTTCAATTCCATGCTTTTCGCTATTTTTGGGGCAATTTTGGATATTTTATACCATATTTCTGCCGTTACAAAGCATATTAAATTAATTTTGCTTATTGGTTCAGTTGCAGAATTTTAAGCTCTACAACTATTTGCAGCATTTTTACCAAAAATAATTAAGGAAGCACAATATTACTAAAATATGATTTTACACGGTAAAGTCCTATGTTCCGATGTCGCAGTCAACAACCTGTACAACACGAATTACCTAATCTAATGTACAAAACTTGTGTGCGTTAGGTTAGGTTATTTAGAGAAATTGCACGGGAAAAGGACCAAATATTCATACTACCATGTGGCCGTAAGTTGTTCGTCGTTTTACAAAACGTCTAATCAAATTGTAAAACATCGCTAAGCCAATGCAGGTTTGGCAGTCTGGAAGCGTTTTAGAAAACGACTCATTTTACAATCTGGTCACGACATATCAATACTATTAAGAAAGAAATAAAAAAAACAGTAATACAAATTTTGGGATGAAAAGCTTTGGAAGTACTCAAGTACTGAAGTTCTGTATTCAGTAAAAATTTTGTCGACTGAAACTTCACAAAAGTACAATACAACAATTAAAAGTTACACTTTATTGATTGATTTCATATAAATAATGTAATCATTATTCAAATCAAATACGAAGGTCGAATAAATCATGCACTCAAATATAAATCTTTTTTCATGTACAAAGTTGTTCACACTTTATCCTAGTGATAATTTTATTTGTCAACCTTGATTATGTTTACAAGTAATCAGCTGTAAATAACATATCAGCTCCTTGAACTTCCATTATAAATTTTTACATGAAATTATAAATCCATATGCTTGTTTCAAATATATAAGAAGATCGATTCTAATAACCTATTATGCAATCGTTTATCGAAGCTAACCAAGCAAAATATTAACTTTAGTGTATTTATGATAAGATTAAAAAACTTCCTGAAAAGAGATGGTTTAATTTAGCAAGTCTGTTTTTTGACCTTTCTCTTCAAAATTATAAATATAGTCAACCATAATACAAATATTATTACATAATACGCCAGAAATGTCATAATCGATAAACATACTTCAAGATAAAAATTAAATTATCGAGAAATAAAGACTGGATGTGAAAGAAAGTGCACACCTATTTTAGCGAATAAAGTTATAAAAAAAATGTTATGTTTTAATCAACGTAGGCTCGTTAAGTTTTGTTATCTTTATAAATGTCAAAACAATCGTTAGTTACGAAACCACAAAGTTAATTGTACAAAAATGGAAGTGAAAAAATTTCACTTCGAAAATTGACAAAATCATGTAAAGTTTCTGTGAATGGTGCAAAAAAAAGTTATTTTAAAGTTTGGAGACCAATACTTTAAATGATTTATCGAAATCATGTCGTAAAAAGGGTACAAATGATAAAAGAATTGGAAAAAGGTTTTGACATTATTAAAAAAGAATACATCATTGTCAATTCGTGATGTGGCTAAAAAAAGTAGGAGTGTGTCATGGGACAGTGCAAAATGTCAAAAAAAAGAACAATATGAAGACATATAAGAAACAAAAAAAGGCCAAAGAGGAGTATACTTCAATTAAAACGTGTAAAGGTACGTGCTAGAAAATTGTATGAGAATTTGTTAAAGACCTGAAATCGGTGTATTTTGATAGATGACGAAAGTTATATAAAAATGGATACTTGTACTCTGCCTGGGCCCCAATTTTACACTATTGTGAAAGGAGATATTATACATGATGAGGAGAGAAGTATACAACTCGATAAATTTGGCGATAAGGTATTAGTGTGGCAAGCAATCTGCTCTTGTGGATTAAAGAGTTCAACAATTTTTCACTAAAGAAACAATAAATGGTTACATTTATCGAAAAGAATGCATTCAAAAGCGACTGTTGCCACTTTATAGGATGCATGAAGAGCCTCCCATCTTTTGGCCCGATCTAGTATGTGCTCACTATGCCAAAGCTACGCTAGATTTGTTAAGAATTGACCACAACTTCGCCCGATAGAACGTTATTGGGCAATTGTCAAACGTGATTTGCGTAAGAAAGGGCAAGTAACACAAAATATGGATTTCAAGAAAATGTGGATAGCTGTTAGCAGAATCGCATCCCAAATGATTGTGCAAAGTCTTATGTAAGATATACGTTCCAAAATTCGCAAGTTTTTTCGAAATAAATAATTTATAATTATTGTTATCATTTTTTATGTTTTAAAATTTAAAGGTTTCTTAGATTATTACTATTAATGTAATTTTATAAATATAAGTTCTCTTTGTTCATGTTGAATTGTGTACACTTTCTTTCTTATCCAGTCTTTATATAAGATGTTGGATGCATGCATCAGATATTTTAATAGTTCAGAACACATAGTACCTGTATTATTTTCAAACCTTCAAGATAACCTGGACCATAAGAAATATGGGTTCACCTGATAATTATGGAGAAAACAATACGAGGGTAAAGTGAAAAGTTCTCGGCCTAACAGAGAGTAGGCTTTGATATCAACGGAATATTTTGTTATGATATTGTTTCAAGTGTCACAATAATAAGTGTCAATTTTCAACTTGATTCGCTGTTTGAATTTGACGTGTTGTGTGTGTTTCGTTGTAATGGATAAATTGGAATATCGAGCAGTCATAGAATTCTTCGTTTTGGACGGTTTAACCCCAACGGAAATTCATTCAAAGTTGGTAAAGGTTTATAAGCAGTCTGCTCCTTCATTTTCAACGGTGAAAAAATGGGCGGCTGAATTTAAACATGGTCGAATATCTCTTGGAGATGATTCACGAGAAGGACGACCAAAAACTGCAACTACAAATGAATCATCGAGAAGGTGCACAATACGGTGTTGGACGATCGGCGATTAAAAGTGTATGAGATTGCTGAGGCCGTAGGTATTTCAGCAGAAAGGGTACGGTACATTTTACATCAAGAGTTAAACATGAAAAAGCTGTATGCAATATGGGTGCCGCACTTGTTAAATGCTGACCAAAAGTA
This sequence comes from Harpalus rubripes, assembly GCA_963082715.1. Classification (NCBI taxonomy): domain Eukaryota; kingdom Metazoa; phylum Arthropoda; class Insecta; order Coleoptera; family Carabidae; genus Harpalus; species Harpalus rubripes. The sequence continues at coordinate 41,902,322 of OY720454.1, forward strand.
AATGCGAAAACGAAATTCCGAGCAATGTTTATATCGGTTTAAGAAGAAACCAACCGATTTTGTGCGCCGATTTATAACTATGGATGAGACGTGGGCCCACCACTATACACAAGAAAAAAAACAACAAGCAGTGGGTGGAAGCCGGTGGCTCTGCACCAAAAAAGGCGAAGTCAGTTTCATTTGCCGGAAAGATTATGGCCAGTGTTTTCTGGGATGCAAAAGGGATTCTTTTTATTGTCTGCCTTGAAAAGGGTAAAACCATAACTGGAGAGTACTACGCAAATCTTTTGGACCAACTAGATAAAAAAATTCATAAGAAAAGGCCTGGATTGCAAAAGAAAAAAAATATCTTTCACCAGGACAATGCACCTGCTCACAAAGGTGCTTTAGCAATGGGAAAACTACGAGGGGTAAATCACTGTCCAAAAAATGTACACTAATTCCCATTTTCTGGAATACTTTACAAAAAATAACGTATTCCGATTTACTCCAGAATATTCCCGGAATACCCCATTATTCCGGAATATTCCCACGTATTCCGAAATATTCCTATGTATTCTGGAGTATTCCTTCGTATTTTCAAATATTCCCATGTATTCCAGGTATTCCTGTATTACGTCACAAAGCGTTTAGGTAAAATATAACAATATAGAAACAAATAAAATAGTCTTTATTAACATTTTCCTTTAATACATATATTATTTCTTAAACATTTTATATTTTTTATTAATCAGTATACGTTCGGAATGTTTAATCTGAAAAGGTCCATTTCCATTTAAGCAAATAGGACCATAAAACAAAAATTTTGCCTGGACAATATGTACATCGTCTGTTCGAGGCCATTTAAATTCCTCTAGGTCAGCCTGAAGAAATTTCACTGTACACATATCGCCATTAATATTAATAACTCGACCAAGGTACCACTGGTTATCATAATATACGGCGTAATAATTTTCAGTATCAATATTTACCAGTATTTCTTCTTCATTATTATTTTTCGATACACTAGTATCGAAGTCTTCTTCAATTTCAGAGTTTTCGCTATGTATTGAAATAGATGACTCTGATGAAGTGTCACTAGAGTCATTAACTTGTTTTTTCATTTGGAGCCTTCTCTTGATAGGTTTTGGACGGGATTTTGGTGTTTCTCGGCTTGAAATTACGCTAGTTTTCCCGGAGCTCATGCTTCTCACTCTTAAATTTCTGTCACTGGACAATTTATTTTTATTACTCATCATCCAACATAGAGACGACTTTCTTACAGTCATTATTTTATCATTGTTTATTATAATTTTTAAATAAGAAGGTCTGTTTTTACTTTTATTCTCTATATTGCCGTAGTCTTTTAAATTGACATTATGGGAAGAAGATAACAATGAAAAGTGATTTTGTACTTCTTCCATATCAGAATCAGATATAACATTACATCCTTGACCATCATTTGGAATTATTTCCGGCATCGTATCTTCTTCTGAATCTGTGCTTTCAGATTGGGCTGCTTCTACTACATTGACGGTTAAATTCTCGAAACAGGAATGATCACTTAGTGCCATTCCTAAATTGTTTGAATCCACAGCCGCATCGTGCTTTGCCTGTAGTATTTTCTCCAATATAATTTCTTGGGAAGGCATTAATTGTTGATTCTTTACTTGATTACATCCTAGTCGATTATGTTTTTCCCTTGGAAATTCATAATATTTATCTACGACATGCTACCATTATTAAAACAATCAACTAATGAAAACACTTTATATACAGAGAGAGATTTAACGAAGACCAACTCACGTAAAAAATCTTAACTCACCTAGATCAGTACTAATTTCATTTATACTTTGTATTCTATTTAGACGTCTTAATAAATCCAAAGAGTCAAAGTTTACAACTGTAGAGAAGACTGTGGACATTGATCGGGTTTCCCTAAATAATTTTTCACACGGTTGACTGCTATAAAGCCACGGTAACAGTTCTAAATTGTTGTTTCTGCATTTCTCCACCAGAATCAAAAGACCATGTGCATTAAGCTCAACACAAATGTATGCGTTCAATGTAATAAAGCTTTTTTGAATGCTAATTTTGTTTTCAATTTGCCACTGCCTCCACTTTCTGTAGAAGAATACGGCATACCAAATACAGTAAATTCGTTGATCTACATTAAGGCTTTTATCTAAAAACGCATCGAGTATTCTTCGTATAACGAGTAAATACTGCCGAGTTGCTTGACTATTTGGAATATTTTTTAAGAGATCCACGACACAAGAAGAAGATAATTTGTCAATGGCATTGAAATTCATTTTATCTGTACCTAAAATAATTGCAAAATAAATGTTATTCATTAAATCCATCCAAAATTAATTGAAGTAAACTTACTTTCCAAATAACTCTTACATAGAAGGTGTTGATCTTTTTGAAATGTTTCTATTAACGACTTGATATGAGCTGGAGATACTATAAAATTACCCATTGGCATGTTTATTCCAGGTTTTAGGAACCTTGTTTTTAATTTTGTTGCTATGTGTACTGTATCTTGTATATATACTGGCTTTTCTGTCTCGAACTTCATCTAAAATAACAAAAATGGGAAGTAGTTTGCTTATACACGTATTATTTTTACATTCACCTGAAAATATGGGTAGTATATACTAACTGATTGTTGTTCTGATTCTTTTTTTGCACCAAATCCGGATTTAATTCTCATGGATTTTAAAAATCTGGGATCGCCATCTGATGAAAATCCTACTATTTCAATATCGTTTCGATCTGCTTCTTCTTTTAAGTATTTCCACCTTCGAAGGACGTCTTCATGATTAAATCGATTGTCTGATCCAAATACACATAAACAAAACGCAGGTGCTTTATTTACAAGAGGTTGTGCCATGAAAACATAAGCATTATTTGAAAGTCTTTCTTTTTCAAACGCATTTTTAATATCGCTCAATGAATTAGCGTAATTTTTATCCATAATGGGAAATCCGTTATTTTGACATAAAGGTAAAACAAACCCAATAATTTTGTTTGATTTTGAATCATACCGTGCATTTTGTACAATTGCAGTTTCGTCTTCGCTTATAAATATTTTCAACGGATAATTTCTTTTTAGAAGAAATGATTTTAACTCTGAAAATCTAATAACACCTTCAGTTATGTTCAAATTTTGATCTAATGACCGCAGTAATGTTGGAATCGACGGCAAACTCTTTTTTAAATTTGCGTAGAGATGTTCATATAAACGTCTTCCACCAATAATAAATACGTATAAACTGAATAATCTTAAAGGTTCTTCAAATCTATGCCTGTGTTTGTGAAGTTTAATATTTTGTTGTGCAGTTTTTAGCAATGTTGTTAGCAAGTTGGTAACTTCACTGCTAGCAGTATCGTCAATTTGTAAGTTCTTTTCTTTAGCTGCTGCCATTATTACTCGTTTTGCCTCAAAATTGGAATTAATAGATTCTTCTATATTTTTTAAAATTTCGTAGAAGTCAGTCATTTTTCTTTGGTTTTTCTGAAACCCGCATTTAGCGAGGACATTTAGATTCCGTTCATTTCTGGAATATTGTTTTTTCTGTTGAGGCTTCGATGACATTGCGGGAATAGTTGCCTCTTTAACATCCCCGCCTACATCAAAAAAAGATTCTGTTTGTTGATCCTGACTGGTTTCTTCCTCTATACCCGATAAAATAGAGTAATGGTCGGTAAAGGAATTTGTCGAGGAATTTATGGTATCGTCTATAAATGATCCGCTATTGTTCAAATTGACTTGATCAATTGGTAAATTCGAGGGTAAATCAGTAGATTCTGGATTTATACCCGATGGTCCTAGCGACTCAGAAGGTTGGTTGATAATGAGGAAAGACAATAAATTGGAGCCTCCATTCATTTCTGAGTTCGGCTTATTACCTTTTTCTTCACTTTTTCGATATTTTTTGTTTTTGTTTGATGCAAAATGAGTTTTTAAATGTTTCATGAAGTTAGAAACTTTCCAGTTTTTTCCAGACTTTGAAGTTTGTAGTAAATATGCACTAGATGTAAAATTGCATTTGAAACATTTAATTTTTGCTAGGTCTTTATTTATTAATTTTATTTCTAAATTTTCTGCTTCCTTTAAAATTCCGGAGTCTAAATTTCTTGTCTCTTCTTTAGTGCAGTATTGTTTTATGTTATTTTTTATTCTATTCTGTAAATATTGAATAGTAGCATTCGACTCTGCTTCACATTCGACACCTAAATGCTCGCCTACATGGGTATAGTTTAATTGGGAATTGTTATTAGATACACTGGTGTTTTCTTCTGTATTTTCTAGTAATTGACGTTTATTTCCTTTCTGTAAATCTTGTTCTTCCAATTTTCTTTTAATTGCTTTTTTTTCTAATTTTTTTTTGCATTCTTCTATTAAAAATGACAGTAATTTTTGATGACCTAATGGAATTTTAAACATATCCATATTTTTAGCAAAAATGCCAAATTTTAATTTAATCTCATCTGGTTCAATTAATTTTATATATGTATGTTTTGCAAAATTTTCCATTTCTGCGAAGTCTTTTTCCGGATTACATTGCGAGATAGAAATTTCATTGTCAAAGCCGGTATATGCCAAAAGTTCTTTTAAATAATCAGGAAATATAATTGCATATTTTTCTTCAATTTCTTCGATAATTCTTTTCAGTTCTTTAAAATTCGTCGCCATTTTACAAACTGTAAAGAAATCAAAGTCCTAATAACTTATATGTATGAATGTACATATATACAGGCTGTTAAGAAAAAGAGTAAAATTTTTGAGTATACCGTGTGTCTACTTTTTTCCGAACATAGGAAATTCAATGTTAAAATTTTGATTTGGCGATATCTCTTTACCTATTAATTTTAGAACAAAAGTGTAATGAAGAAACATGTTCAGAATAAAAAACTGCATTTAGTAAGTCCAAAATTATTATTTACACGCGTTTCGTTTGCGAAAGAGAAGCAAAAGAAAATACACGATTTAAGGCAGTTATCAGATTGCCATGAAAAAAGAAACAATAATATTTATGTTAGTTTCTGACATATCTTTGACATTTCTTTTTATTTTATTCGTGCCTATTAGAATTTGTGATGACTGTTTTCTTCTAGATTAAGTCTTCGTATTATTATAATAATAATAAAATCGAAAGAAATGTAAAATCTGTCGGATATGTCAGAAACAACAAACAGAAATTATTGTTTCATTTTTCATGGCAATCTGATAATTGCCTTAAATCGTGTACTTTCTTTTCCTTCTCTCCCGCGAACGAAACCCGTGTAAACAATAATTTTGAACTTATTAGATGCAGTTTTTCATTCTGAACATGTTTCTTCATTACGCCTTTGTTCTAAAATTAATAGGTAAAGAGATATCGCCAAATCAAAATTTTAACATTGAATTTCCTATGTTCGGAAAAAAAAGTAGACACCCGGTATATACATTTTGATGTGCTGATTCTCAATCAAAAAGAATTTTTCCAAAATTCTGAAAATTATTTCTTATTTTCATTTTATTCTTTTTTACTGCGTCACTGCACATGAAATTTTTATTAAAAATAATGAATGAATACTTGATTAGATAATTCACTGTTTTTAATAAAAATTTCATGTCGGCAGTGGCGCACTAAAAAGAATTAAATGAAAAATAAAAAATAAGTTTCTGAATTTTGGAAAAATTCTGTTTGATTGAGAATTAGCACATCGAAATGTATACAGGTACCCTCAATTCTTTTTTACCTTTTTTTAACAGCCTGTATGTAGTATTCATAAAACTGACAATAATTTAAAATGTGGTATGGACAAAAATAAATAATCCATATTCTAAATTCCATATTTGGTGCATACAAATTAAGCAAAATTGATGATTGTTGCAAATAATTATATGAACATTAACTTTATACTTACATCTATATCAAAAACTCGATATAAATTAGAATATATATTGCCTTACAATACTTCACATAAACACTAAAACGCACACACGTGTAAATACAAAAAGTAAATAGTAAATGACTCTGAATCTGGTTACTGCAGTACGCTACGCATGCTCTAACGAGTATTCCGCAAGTATTCCAATGTATTCCGGAGCATTCCCTTGTATTCCAAGGTAATCCCGATTATTCCGAAGTATTCCTGTATATTCCGGGGTATTCCCCGTATTCTAGTGTATTCCCAAGTATTCCAGCCAATTTGTACACTAATTCCGGGCAGTGATTTACCCCTCGGAAAACTAAGTACGAATTTTTGGATCATTCACCTTAATCACCAGATTTGGCTCCCTCTGACTTCCACTTATTTCCAAATCTAAAAAAAAATTAGACTGGAAAGCGTTTTAGCTCAAATCAAGAAGTGATAGCAGTCGTAGATGTGTATTTTGCAGGCCTTCCGGAATCGCACTTCAGGGATGGAATCCATTCATTGGAAAAACGTTGGGCAAAGTGCATTGAGCTTATAGGGGGCCATGTAGAAAAATAAATTCATTTTTGACCTTAAAAATACAGTCTTTCACTGCCATACCGAGAACTTTTCACCTTGCCCTCGTAAAAAACAACTACAAATATATAAATTCGAAATGAATATACAGTGGTGGTCATTGAAATAAAGCCAGGGCCGCCCGGTGGCATGAGGCAGAGAGGCGACTGCTTCACTTCACAGACTTTAGGGGCGCAATTTCGGGTTCATTTTGTCAAATGCCGTTATACGGCTCGTGGCCAACCAAACCGCAGACTGACGATTTTTGATCGGCCGACAGTTTAATCGGTAGCAATGACGACTATAGTGTTTCCAAATCGTTGGGTGTGCGCACTCAATATAGTCTTCATAGAAATTAAGCAACCAATTAAATTGTCGCCCGATCAAAAATCAGTAGTCTGAGGAGGCTTTTAAACTGATAACTGGTGAAAACTAATTATTTTGCTATGTTTTACATGTGTGGAAAAATACAGGCTATTTAGAAAAATGATTGCAGCGATTTACAGATTCTGATAACCGATGGAAAACACTCCGATATATCGGACATCGTCAATGACGCCTCTTGACGTATACAGCTATTTGTTTAAAACTGGGCTAGAAACTTTGTATCCAAATACTTATATTGCTCTGAAGCATGTACCCTCCGCCCCCGAAATGAATTAAGTAATATGTAATTTGTACACATTGATTAGGTATTAAAATCGATCGCAAGTATAGGTTATATTCAATTTTCACAGAGTAGACAATTTATCCAGGTAAGTCAACATTCCGTCAAATATATTCTCTTTTCTAAAATGTAACTTTCAATTATACGGCATTTGACATTAAATGAAAAAAAAATTGCCTGCGGCGCCTTTTTACCTCTCACTAAGAGAGGTATTGTATTCATGCTAAAAATCGCATATCCAGATTTTAGTGAATAAGCACGTTTTAAGGTCCCTAGAATCCGATTATAACATTTTTACGATGATGTCCGTATGTGTGTGTGTGGATGTGTGTGTGTGTGTGTGTGTGTGTGTGTGTGTGTGTGTGTGTGTGGATGTGTGTGTGTGTGTGTGTGTGTGTGTGTGTGTGTGTGTGTGTGTGTGTGTGTGTGTGTAGATGTTGGATTCACCATAACTCAAATACTATAAGACTTAAGACATTTTTACCTACGGATTCCTCAATCTAACAATAATGGGAAGAGTCGAGTCGGTTTTGGTAACAATTGGACAACCGGAAGTAGTAGTTACAAGAAAAAAATCATCTAAATATTATTTATCGAAAATTTATGTAAATACTTATATTAAAGAACGTTAAATTCTTTATTCGATAAATATAAATTCATTATTATATCTTCTATAGATTTAGAGATAAAGAAATGCATATAAAATAATTTTATGTAAAAATTCATAGATCAAACTACTTCAAGGCAAGAAATTCAAATGTTTGTAATTCACACATAAATGTCACTGTCAAAAATATTTGTATGTCACTGTCAAAAATATTTGTACATCATTATGAAGATTATGAAAATAAATAAAAAGTCAATAACGCAAAAGAATATACGTAAAAAAGAATATAAAAGGAATTTGCGAAAAAATGACGAATAAAAGAAAAAGAAAAGGAAACTAGAAAAAAAATCAGGATATTGAATATAAAGAAAATGTATGTATTGTACTTAATTTATATTAAAATAATTATTTTGTAGTGAGACATGAATATATGCATTTGTATTTAAAAATATTTTTCGTTTTATGCGTACAACCAGGTAAAATATCTGGCGAGAGGTTATGTGCTGGCCACATCAGATTTTTTATGAATACCTTTACATGAATAAATTAGGGCGCATAATTTGAAGTTTGCCTCAGTTGTTTAGAAACCACCGTCCGGCACTGAATGGGCCATATAATAAATAACTAAAAAATATTGTTAAATAAGTTTTATTAAAATGAAATATGAAGGTTGACATTTAAAAACACATACTAAAGTACATTTCCAAATTTATGTTTGTCTCATTTGTCCATAAATTATTTCTCTATTTTTTTAATACCCGTTGTTACTATTCCAATTAATATGATCATTAGTAAATTTTAATCTGTCTTTTATATTCTTTAAAGATAAAAGGGGATCTTAAGCAATTTGCCATGCAAATTATTTTTTTGTAACTTTCTTCTAACTTTTCTGCAGGGTTGTTCGTCTACGCGTAATCTACGATAGATTACTTACATGTGTAAAAAATCCGATGTGGCCAGCACATTACCTTCCGTCAGTTCTATGTATTTTGTATAAATGTCATACAGAAAGTTCCTTGCAAAAGATTAGATTTCTTGTACATTACCGTAAGGCAGCTGTATGTATTTTATACAAATTCCATACAGAAAGCAAAAGATCCTATATTTCCAGTAAAATTATAACACATACATACTGTCAACTGCACTTGACACTGACACCTTTCAATCAGAATTTTCTTAATACATCAGCTGTCTCCAGAGTTATAGCATAGCTAGCTAATATATGATATTTAATTTCTTTATAATTTTTTAACTCTATATTCATTTAATATGAAATATAAAATACATTCAAATCGCATAGAGAATAAAATATTCTTTAATATTTATAATAACATCAAATGTGAAAAAATGATATTTAACATCGTTTTTTCAAGAAAAACTGTTAAATCTTCAAATGAGGGTACTTCCGGTTGACCAATTCTAACCAAAATCTAATCAGCTCTTCACATGGATGTAACGAAGAGGAATACGAAAGAATTATAATGTTTTGAATTGTAGTATGGAAGTTATCGTAGACGAAAATTTTGTTACACACGCACACACACACACACACACACACACACACACACACACACACACACACACACACACACACACACAGACACACATACACATACACACACACACAGACACACACACACACACACACACACACACACACACACACACACAGACACACATACACACACACACACACATACACACACACACACACACACACACACACACACACACACACACACGCACACTCACACGCACACGCACACGCACACGCACACGCACACGCACACGCACACGCACACACACACACACACACACACACACACACACACACACACACACACACACACATACAGACATCATCGTAAAAATAGTAAAATCGTGTTCTAGGGACCCTCAAACGTGCTTATTCATCAAAAACTCATCACCGAATTTTTTGACCAAAGACAATACCTTCCTTACCTAAAGGTGACGGAAGGTAAAAAGCGCACAATGTAAAGAATTATGTTAAATGTAGACAATGCGTAGAGAATATAAACTATGTAAACTTTGTATATGTATATTGTACATGCGCACTAGAGATTTAGTGAAAAACATCTGATATCTTACATCTTACGTATATTACTTAACTTACACTAGTGAAAGTCAGTAATTAAAATGGGCGGTAGAAATGCGGTAAAATTAAATTTAAAAAAGTTAAATTGTATTTTCATTTACGTAAAAGACAAATACAAAGCACTATGAATACTGTAGGTTGCGATTTTGTAAAAATATGTGAAATTAGCATACGATGTCAGTTTTTTACCAGAATATATCAACCCAACAGAACTGGTGATTCCCAGTCCAATAACTAGTGACATCTATTGGTTACAATGTTAAGTACTTCACTTCACTATTTCAATAAAAGGACATAGTACGCTACTTTCAATGGCTCGTTCATATATAGGTACCTTGTAAATTACCAGTAAAATTTTTGTTCCCCACGTAAACAACATCATTGTCTACGCGTAGACAATAACGTATTTTACGTATACTCTGTTCCATTTAAGCCATTCAGCAGATGTCGCTCGCATCAGCGCTAGTTTTAAGTAGCCGAAATTACATTGTGTAAACTTATCTCTTGTGTCCAATTTCAGCCAATCAGAGAGGTCAAAACTAATCCCTATGCTCTGCAATACCGAATGGCATAAATGGAACATGGTATAGCATAGATTACAGGCACAACCCTGCTTTTCTGGCACTAACTTGTTAATTTAGTTTTCTACCACGACTTTCTCATTTATTTTTGAAATTGAAGGTATTCTCAACCATTTTTCTAGAACATTCTACAATTTTTACAATTTCATGTTGAGACTTTCCCTCTTTTCTTAATATTAATATCACCGCTCTTCATCCTGATGTGCAATGTTTTTCACATCCCATTTTTGTTTTATAATCGGGATTTGGTATTGTCAGTACCACAATAAATTACTGAAATAAGGCTACATGCACTAGTTTAATATTTCTAATTGAATACTTTAATTCTATCACAATTTTATAAAACATCTAATTTTTATATTTTGAACTGATTGATCTATTTTATTGACAATCACTTTAGGCATTTATTTTAGCAAATACAACATTGTTTGACCATTTCACAGAGACAAATTACTTAGACCTGGTATTTTTATCTCTTGGTAAACTGTATGTTAACCTAGCAATTTTCTATTGAATTTGTAACATTTTCACATACAATTTGTCTAAACATACCTTAATGTAACATAACTCATAAGTTTTCTGGGTTAGGACGTTATTGTTAAGGTAAGGTATATCTACTTACAATAACAATGCAACCGGCATTATTTAGTTTAATTAATTTTACTTGCCTAACGCTACCCATTCTTTAAATTAGTTTTTGTAAAACGTTATTAAAAATTGATTTCCAAATGTTTTGCAATTCGTTTGCACCTATTAAATACTGGTTGATCTAGTGTTGATCACTTGGCTCGTTAATTAATTCATACCAGTAAAGTTCGACAGAGCTCAAATGAAAAGGAAGTAAAAGTAAACAGTAGCAAAAATAAGATAAAATGTTCTGTTTTATTGTGTTTTGTAATTTTCATTAAGAATGATGGAAACAATTTGTGTATTTTAATTTTACAAATCAGCAATAACTATTTGTTTATTAATAGCGGAAAAGTGGGACATTGTCGATTGAGAAGTTGTTGCCGCGCGACGCAGGAGCGTGGCATTCTCTCGAAATCCATTTGCGCTCGAAACGCACACAAGATTTTTTCTACAGTCGCCACAATGGGGTCCTCCGCCATAACAAAAAGTGTTTTTGTATAATTTATTTGTTTCAAGTACATGAAATTAGTGCAATGAAAATGTGGATGTCCATTGGGGAGCGTTCACGTCAAACTTTTGCAGGTGGCAGCAAGCTATTCAATCTAATCTAAGCATTTTATACTTTCGTTTTTGTAAATGAATGCCTCTTTTATTTTTACAGCAGTGCGGCATTTTGTTTGGTTATGTAATATACCGACAGAGCAGTTATATGTCAGATTGACGTAGGAAGGTGTTAAATGTGCAACTTGTAACTACAGTGCCATTAGTTCCTCACTAAATGTTTCTATTAAGAAGCGAGCGTTTTTTCTACTTTGTCGCGCATGAGCGGCAAAGTCACATTTTGCGTTGACAAAAGAGAGCGTAAATGGCTACTTAGTATATAGACTGTAGAAAAACATATTTTTGAAGGGTACTGTAAATATTAATAACTTAGTTTAGTAGTTTACATTTTTATTTTTCTCGGCACATGGAAGAGAGAATATGTAAGTGGCATTATTTTGATTATAGGTGATATTAGAAAATATTTACTAAAAAAAATATATTTTACGTACATTATTAGCCCACGCTGTGAAATATATTTTAAGCATGATGTCATCTGAAACAAATAAAAAAATCAATTAACACAACACAACCAACAAGAGAGAAAAAATAAAGTAATGGAAACTCGAGTTCATACTTTTTTGCAAAGAAAACAGTATAAAACAACTGTTAGCAGATAAAAACTAAAAATATAAAGATTATTCCATTCCAACACGTGTGTATTTTTATAATCATCCTGATATAATGGTCAAACATTTACGCACACACACTTATAGTTACTAACACATTAATATTTCGGACGAGTGCCAAACAGAGACCGCAGTATGATAACAAACGAATGAAGAACTAAATATAGCAAAATTTTAAACAACTGAGTAACCGATCAGTTGGTAGCAATGGTCGTTATCTAGTAACCAAAGACACGAGACAAGGAACTGTATACTGTCTGGACCATTCAGTTGATGTTCGATTGTTTAGTGACAAACAACGTGACAGTTGAATACGATAACATAGGTGAGTGAGAGATATTTTTAAAAAGATAAAAGCAAATATTGTTTTTGAAGATATGAAAATAAGTAATGTTTGTTTTTCGCTGCTTACAACCATATGAAATTCATTTATATTTATAAATTTCTATAGATTTCTTTGACTTTATGGAAAAAGCAGATATGTCACTTTTTCAAATGTAAAAATTTGTGAGCTTAACAAAACGTATTATGAAATTTTGAGAGTGAAAGTGATATATCTGCATTGTGAGACAGAAATATATACAGGGTGGTGGCGGTTAGGGGTGAACATAGGGATTTAACATGGGATTTTAGTTTTTTGCAATTTCCTGCTCTCCTGTTCATTTTACGGCAAAAACTGTAGAGTACAAAATTGTTCAGAATTAAAAATTGCATACAAAAATGTATTTACATTTATTATTATGTTGTTAGTTTCTTCACAATTTTAAAAAGAAATTTCAAAATTTCTGTTATTTTGTAGCAATGGTCATGGAATTTATTTTTTTCTGGTTGTCAAATTTTTTTTATAAACGTCAACCATGCGTTAATCTAACTTAAAAATTAAATAAAAACAAACAACTTTTAATTTTAATACGCATTTTTATTAGGTATACCATTTAATAATAAACCAATATACTATACGTAGAATTTTGATTTATCATAGCCAATACCATTTCTTCATTCACTTCGTTATGACGTCTTCTATTATTATTATTATTTCCTTTATTACCTTCGTTCACAGCTACACTAGCTGTGTTCTCAAATTTTTTAACAAGTGTAGAAATTGTTGCTACACTAGGAGTTGGTGTATTGTCGTAATTTACGGAAAACAAATCACGTATTCTTCTAAAACTATTTCCACCATAATAATTTTTTATAATGAAAACTCGTTCCTCATTCGAATAAATATTCATTATTAAATTAACTTTTCGAAAATTTGACAGAAATTGAATGACATATTATGTTTAAACATTTGAGTTATAAGTCATGGCTATTGCTACAAATTTACAGAAATTTTGAAATTTCTTTTTAAAATTGTGAAGTAATCAAAAACATTATAATAAATGTAAATACATTTTTGTATGCAATTTTTAATTCTGAATAATTTTGTACTCTACAGTTTTTGCCGTAAAATGAACAGGAGAGCAGGAAATTGCAAAAAACTAAAATCCCATGTTAAATCCCTATGTTCACCCCTAACCGCCACCACCCTGTATATATTATTTCTAAAAAAATTGTTTTTACTTGTAAGTACCATAGTACCATACACTTAATTTTTAACACAATAATAGTAGTTCAAGGGCGAAAAGTTCGTCATTTTTTGTCGATAGCGTAGACTGAATCCTGTGGGCATAGCCCGAGGGATGAAATCGCTTGAGGGAAATAATGACTCTTTACTCCCGTGTTATATTCAACATTTTATTTAAATATCAAAAGAGACTATTAACACTTAATTTAATAGCATATAAAACTAATAAGACTGAAGCACATTCCCAAAAACGAAAAAAACTTTCACAATTTTTTTTCCAATATAAATATAATTGATAATATACGACATATCTGTTAATCAATATCAATGAACAATTGAATATTAGAAAATAAATTTTTTCTTAAGTGGCACTGACAATGGCCTTGAATTACTATTTCCTTAGGGAGAACTTGTCATTTTTATTTCCCTCGGTATATAATGGAGCACATTAAGTATTGATTTTGATAAGAATAAAGTTATCGGTTGTATATAAAAAAAATTCCAGTTATGTTATCATTTTGTCGGAAATATCCATTCTTTACGAGGAATGTGTGTGTGTTTGGGTGTGTGTGGATCTTGTTTGCACTATAACTTAAATTCTACCAATCTGCAAATTTTGAAAACTGGTATTCCTACTCTGTACTAAATTAGAAAGTTCTTATTAAATTTCCAAGTCAATCAACAAGCCGGATTTGACACTTTATTTGAAACTCTAAGTAGTTTTACTTTGCAAAATACCTTTAAATATCATTTTTTCGCAATTTATATTTTATAGATCATTTTATGAAATAATCCATCTTTATGAATCCTGCAACCCACATTTAGAAAATGAACAAAACTAGTTGTTTACGATGTTTTGGCATTCAAATGTTAACCGCGTTGATACATAAATGTCAATAAATAAATAAATAAAATAAATATATCATCACGGCTTATTACCCATTGCTGGGTGTGCCAATCTGCTTTGTACGCAGATGCGGTAATGATGAAATATTTGCACCGTGCGGGCGCTTACCAGGCGTCACCTCACGGGCACTCATTGCTGGCGTGGAGATGGTATAGTATTTTATAAACAAAATATTAAGAATATGAATTTATAAAAGAAATACCTATCAATAAAACCGTTTTTTATACATTTATAATTTAAAATAAATAAATGTGCATAACTATAAAAAAATAAATATATTGATAGTACCAGGGATTTGTTAACTACTGGATGGAGCAAGTGAATCTTCTAATGTACCCTGCCAGATCGACAGAGAGAGTGATACATAATTCCGATTTGTTGTCTTTATTTCCGTTACTTCTCATTCATTTGTCTCACAGGTTTGACAGTTTTTGAGTTACTCTTGTTTTCGTTATTGAAATTTAACTATTTTAATTATTTAACTATCAAATTTATATTCTTGTGTTCTAATTTAGCATCGTACTCGTATTTATTTCACGATTCACGATTAAATATATTTAAATGAAATTTTTGACGTGAATTTGACAGATGTGAATTTGACATTAAAGTGAATATCAAATTCACTTGTCCGTAGTGGAATTATCTATTTCTTTCTCACTCACACTTCCTGGGTTCTCTCTTAATCTGGCCGGGTACACAAGAAATACATGTATCAGTGTACAGCAAGTGTCATTTTCGATGTTTTTTTAAGGTATCTCGGGTAATATTAACGATAGAGCAAAACCTTTTGCACATTCCAGGGTCAACATTTCTAGAAATGTTTAATAGTCACCACAGGAATTTTCGATCTTCTTTTGTTTCTGAACTACAAGCAAAAACTCGTTTCTCGCTCATTTTCAAAATATGAGTATATCATATCTTATTTATTATGATAATTAGAGAAACCTAAATTTTACCGTTTTTTAAATAGAATAAAATTGCGTAATTAGATTTTTTGAAAACGTAATAATTTTTGAGATAGAACACAAACTTATGATTTTTTAAATGGGAACCTGTTGAAAATAGTTTCGTTTTTTTGCTTATTTCCAATGATAAATAACAAGTCTACATTCTTTTGTTTTAAACATTAATAAAAGACGAATTATTAATTTATTGAGGTGAAAATATTGGAAATTATTAAGAAACAAATGAAAAAATTTATTACAAATCATCATTTGTTTATTTTGATTCAATATCTATTAATTATGTTCTCAAAATTATTCTTAACCAATTATTTCCGGGTTAGTTAAATTACTATTTATCGACGTTACAGTTGGCTTTGGCACAATCCGAAAAAAATGGTTTAATATGCTTTTGAAGTAAATAAATTGAAACAATGAAACAAATACTATTAGAAATATGCAAATGATGATCTATAATAGTTTTGTTCATTTGTTTCTAAATAATTTTAAATTTTTTCAACTCAAATTAATAATTATCTCTCTTTCAAGTTTAAAACAAAAGAATGTAGACTTGTTATATATCATTGGTAAGCTTATAAAATAAGCAAAGACTATTTTCAACATAGGTCCCCATTTAAAAAATCATAATTTTGTGTTATATCTTCAGAATTATTAAGTTTTCAAAAAACCTATTTACGCCATTTTATTCTATTTAATAAGCGGTAAAAAAATTGTGAAAACATTTTTTCTCTAACTATTATAATAAATAAGGTATGAGATATTTTCATAATGAGCGAAAAACGAGTTTTTGCCTGTTGCTCAGAAACAAAAGAAGATCGAAAATTCCTGTGGTGACATTAAACACTTCTGGAAAAGTGAACCCTGGAATGTGTAAACGGTTTTTCTCTATCATTATTATTACCCGAGATACCTTAAAAAACATCGAAAATGAGATCCTGTACACTTGCTCTATCCAGTAGTTAACAAATCCTTGGATAGTAGGTACAATGAAAACTGAATTTGATTGGAAATTGGAACAATGGTGAGAAACATTCTCCAACAATAGATAAATCTTTTTTACTTATTTTAATGAAAAAAATAATATAAAATGGCGGGAAATAATAGTTGGCCACTTCAGATTTTTATATATTTGATATCTTAATCTGTATTGTGTCGACTTTTTACTTGTTCAAGTTGGTAACCCTATCTCTGACACTTTTAGATTTCATTTTTTTATATACAATTTTCCTCTTGTGTTTTTTGTATCTGAAAGAACTTTGAGTAAACAAAAAAGTATTACCATAATGAAGTTTTAATTAATTTTTTCACTAAAAAGAACTACGTAAATGATTTTTAGTGAATATAAAAGCTGTCAATTAAAACGACATAACAAATTTTATAAAACTGTTGAACATAAATTAAGTTAAATTTCAGCTTGTAACATTGTTATAATTAATACTAATTAATCTCTATTATAACTATTATATTGGATAAGTAAAGATTGAGAAAAACATAAAATAGCCGGAAATAGGAAAATTCACATTCCAAAATTTATAAGCCAAGCTCATAACCTTTTACTAATTATTAGTAGCGCTACTAATGATTGCAACTACTCACTAATAAATTATTTGCGCTCATAAAGTGAAACTAGTGCAAGTATAACTTAGTAGTATGTAACAAAAGAGAGATTTAGTAGTGCTAATTAGTAGCACCAAAGACTATTTTAAGTACTATTACCATAAATGGAAAGATTGTCGTGATAATAATTTAAAAAAATAAATGGATACAAATATACGTGAATTAAGAGAAAATCATTTGCCAAAAAATATATATACAGAAAAGCATACAGAAAATGAATTTAGGAAAATATACAAATATTTATTACATAGTTTTTCTGACTATCATATTGCAAACAAGACTTGTAATATTCTTATGTTGATTACAATCAGAGCTGGGCAAAGTACCAAAGAAAAATACTTGAGTAACGAGTAAAAGTATTCAATACTCAAATGTACTCTTAAAGTAAAGTGCTAGTACTTTGAACATTTTTTGGGAAAAGTACAAAGTACTTTCTAAGTATTTTAAAGTACTTTGTAAAGTACTTCTATACATAATATAAAATTATGTAACAAATCGTTTCTAATTGTATGGTAAAAATATGGAAATTTCATATAAAATTAAATAATTTAGAATTAAATTCCAGTTTTATTCTGAAATTATGTAGATTAGCTTTTTTTAAATATGTGACCTCTCTTTTACTAATAAATATTTAAAGGAATATCGTTTATGTACTTATCTGTGTCCACCTTAAATATTTCCGTATTTAATTATAAAACGTAAGTTCTTCAAGTAATAATAGAATAGCTATTTGTTTGTGCAGTATGTAAGGAAAAGTACTTTTCCTACTTACTGCAGACAAGATTTTTTCTAAGAGGTATTTTTCAAATAAAATTTTTAAATTTAACATTTATCAGTCACTAAATAAAGTATCGTTAGTAATTTAAATTTCCGCACTTGTGTGTAAATTTACAATATTAATCAAGTCAACTGAATATGCAAATCAAAGACATTTCTAAACGATAGTAGAAAAATCTATAAACTGTATTCTGTTTTGCATTTGGTAATAGAATGACGAACCTGCAAAAATCTATGGTACACAAATTTGATCTTTTATGAACGATTAAATGGTGCTCAAGCATGTTCGTTGTACTCGTAGACATAAAATAATAATTTAAAATATTAATTTTAAGTACTCTTAAGTATTCAGAAATACTCAGAGTATTTATAAATACTCAGAGTACTTTTCATGTACTCTAAGTACTTTTTAAAGTGTTGAGTACGAGCATTTAGATGAAATATCGCAAGTACAAGTAAAAGTACCAGATTTTAAAATGTACTCGAGTACGAGTACAGAGTACAAAACTTGGACTTTAAACAGTACTTTCGAGTAAATGTACTCGAGTACGCCCAGCTCTGATTACAATAATGGATATTTACAGTCCAAGAGCATTGATTACGACAATGAATCTAAAATCCAACAAAGGAAATTTCATTAATATTTCAATACTAGCACTTAGCGTAGAATAAGAAATAAAGCATATGCATTACTGTAACATATTTTTTTAATTTTCAGTTAAGAAACACGAAATTTTAAATAAATACACCTCAAACGTCAATCTCAAAAACAAAAATGAAAGTCATATACATTTAAAAAAGTTATATCAGATATTTCATGTTTTCTTTGGCTAATTTCCATATTCAAAATTGGTTAACCAATCTTGTCATGTTAAAAATCGCAAATATTTTTTCTTTCTAAGTATGTTCAATTTTCCCCACGCTTCGTTAATTTGCCATTTTCTTTAATATGTAATCTTATTTTTCTTCGCTTCACTTCACAATTCACAATTTCACTCCTCTCACCTCACAACTGTCAAATCTGTTGTTATTTTACAGGTTATGTCTACTTAGTAGTAATCGAACCTGTATTAACAGATCTTTCATTTCATGCTAACATATTTATTTCTGTATATATCTATCTCTTTCATTCAACGTTTTCATTAATAGTACAGGATTGTCATATATACTTTACTACTAGTCAAATAAGCTAGTAGTGGATTTATGAGCACCAGTATCACTAGTATTATATTAATCTATTTTAGTAAGTAACTCCTAGTTGTAAAATTTAGTGAAAGATTATGAGCTCGGCTATATTATATCTTTAAGACTATTTGTAGAAGCTTTAGTACAATATCATTTAACAAAAATTATTTCTGGAAGAATGGAATTTAATATTGTTATTTTATATACAGGGTATTACAAATTTATAGGGTATGTAGGGGATGCAAAATGGGTTAACTCTTACTAATAAACTTATATCTGAAAACGCACCGTTTTCGAGCTACAGGCTCTTAAAAGAGTATCTACCTTAATTTTAGTTGGCTGTGCCCTATCACTTCAGTTATTAAATATTTTGATTATTTTAACGTTTGGAATTGAATTGCAGGCGCATTATGACTGAGCATACTGTTCGCGATTACGCAAACATGGTATTAATGTATGGCCGAGTGTACGGCAGCATAAGAAATTAAAACAAATCTTGGCATTTTTGAGCGAATGTATCAAAATATGCTCCGAAGGTGCAATGCTTTCATTGAAGTTGGTTGTCGTTAGTTTGAGCTATTATTATAGTATTACAAAAATGAAGAAAATTATTTAAAAAATTTAAGACTAGAAGTTAAAATAAACAGCCCCGGCCAACTAAAATTAAGGTACATAATTACACTTTTATGAGCCTGAAGCTCGAAAATGGTATTTCCGGATATTATTAGTAATAATTACATCCCCTATATACCCTATAAATTAGTAACAGCCTGTATATACGAGTGTCGTAGCCAGATTTTAAAATAAAAGCAAGCCAGATTATCAAATGGTCGTTGACTTAGCGATGATATTACAATCTGGATAGTCGTGTAGACTTAGCTTGCATATTTCTCTAAATTTAAAAATAACCTAATCTAACGGCTCGAGTTTTTCAAGAGAAATTACAAGCGAAAATAATAGTCATATTACAAAGTCGCTGTAAGCCATTCGCCTAGGCGTTTTATAATTTGGGTAATTTTACAATCTGGCTAATTTTACATGCTGGTTACGGCATTATAATATATGTAAACTAAAGACAAAGTTTACAGTACATCGTGTTTAAGGTTTTTTCCGTTTCTTATCAAGTATTTAGCAACACATTATTAATATTATAATGGAGATAAGATATTCCATTTGCATTGTTTACGAATTTCTAACTTTATGTCAAAATATTCCATACATTGCGTCAATTATTTCTGAAAACCACCAAAACATTCAAAAGTTTCACGATTTATTTTCTCCTTCGTCTTGAGACTTCATTTTATGCAAATAAAACAAGGAACATTTGTATTTTGCAAGAATCAAATTAGTCGGCCTCTACACATATACATAGGTATTTGCAAATATTTTTATAATGGTTTCAAGATTTTTTATCTATCGCCAAGGAATGTTATACCATATCGCACTCATTTTATAAATGTAATATTAGTCTTGTGATCCCAATGACCGATAATGAAATTCTATTGTTGTAATAATTTTACTACCGAACTCATTGGGATAACAAGACTATTACATATCTAAAATGAGTACGATATAGTATAGCTTATCCTATGGTGATAGAAAAAATATCGTACGATATTAATAAGGCATCGTGTGATTACCCTAACTCACCCTACGTTCGAACGTGCGTTAAAAATGTCTACCCTACTTATATCGTAAATATGGTAAAAATTAACAAGCAGAAGACTCACGTCATCAATAAATATTACTAGATAATGACGTCACTTATTACTACGTATACATGGGGTACTAATTACCTGTCGAACGGCTTTTAACAGAATCAAAGGCCCACCATTGGCCAGTTCCCGTTCGAAGTAGTTCACGACATTTGTTATTTGCTTCTGCGATTGCTTTGTTAAAGCTTTTGGCATGATTGCAGATGAATTATTTATTTTTATTTATTTATTTATTTTATTTATATATTTTATTGACAGTTCAATAGTTCAATATATTTTTAACAAAACAATAATACATAACTACTTTGATATTTGCAATCATTTATATTAATTCAAGTCACTTGTGCCTGTATGAGATGAGTTGACAATCACCTGTCAATCAAGTGACAGGGACAGGATCGATATTTGATCGATTTTAAATTCAATGTAAACATGGACATTGTCAGTAGTGCTACCGTTATGATACGAAAATTAACTACAATTATTTCAAATAATTTTATATTTCCTAAAAGGAATAAGGATTGACTTTGATATGAAGGTAAATTTCATTAATATATACGTTTCTTAATACTAGTATTTTTTATTCCCTCTTTTTTAAAAAATAAATAACACCCAATAATTTCTATAAGTTATATTTCATTTTATAAGTTTTTTTTTCAGGTCGATGACGTGAGTCTTCTGCTTGTTCATTTTTACTATAACTATGATCTATTGGGATAAGTTAAGTTGAGTGCGATAATGTAATTCTAGTGTGGTAATAATTTCATTATCGCACATAATGTGATAAAAAAGCTATTACATATCTAAAATGAGTGCGATATGATATACGGTGATAGATAAAATTTTGGACAATATTCGTGGGTTATTACCTACATTATTAACACACAATGTGATTACCCTGTGTGATTACGCATTCGATGGGATAACAAGGCTATTGAGTGCATGAGTGGTATACGGTGGTGATAGATAATATTTTGTACGATATTCGTGGCACTATGTGATTACCCTAACTTGCCCTGCGGACTCGTAAGGCAATTCACAATACGTGCGTTAATAATGTCAATATCCCACTTCTGTCGTAAATAACTATTATTTACGCTTCTAAGCCATGAACAACTTAAACTTTAGCTAAGTGGCTTAGAGCCTTCAATATCATTACCACACTAATTGTTAAAAGTATTAAATTGTTGATTATAATCCATTTTAAATTGTGAAAATTTAATAAATTTTATACAAATTTTGTAGTAAAATTATTTAAAAATTAGATAAAATTTAATGTGAAATAACTTTTGAAAATATTAAAACAATTCTGTCATTTTGACATAGTACCTATCAAAAATGGTTAATATTATATTTTAAGCTTTTTAATGGGGAAAATGGGTAGAAATGTAGTTATTTATTTTTTATATTCTCCATTTAAACGGTGATTAATATAAAGCTTTAATTACAATACAAAATTTTGATAGATCTCATGAAACATATCAAATAATTTTTAAATAATTATTTTATTATATGCACTTCCATCCGCTTCTACAGAGTGATCCAGAATGATTGAATGTCACGTGACTTGAAAAAGTTCTGATTATGATCATAATTATCTATCACGGAAAAAAATTATACTCTATCCGTTTTAACTATAGACTAGATGGCGTTTCGAGCGCGGCCGTTTTTACATGTATTAAATAAAGAATTCAAATTTTGGCGCCATTCCTAGATTTAAAAAATTCTTTCTAATTGACAGTAATTTTCAGTAATTTTGTATTGTACGTACATGTGTTTATCTATTTTGTGTTTTTATGCATATACTTACTTATAATCTCCGTACCTTTCTCTACATATCGGCGAAAGGCGCATGCATAAATAAAAACCACATTATTCAAATAAATTTTAAAGAAAACGTAAAATAAAAATATAATTCACCTTTGAAATATAAATATTTACACTTTAAAATATATACATTATATGTATAAACTATGTACACCGTTAAATATGAAGAAAATAATGTTCTAACAAATTTCTTTGTTCCTGGGGTGATCCGAATGACCTTTTTCCTCATGTTCTTTTATAGCTTTCCAAATATTACATCGTCCTATGTCCAGTTCTGATGCCACAATTTGGACACTTCCTAATTTGGAATATGCATTCGTGGCACGACATGTCCAGTATAAATTATCCGCCTCTTTTTTGCCCGCTCCGGAGGGCTTTTCCTTTTGGATATTTTAAAACATTCGCACAGCCTGGTTCACGATTTTTATCCATAATATTAACGAAGAGAACAGTAACAAAACTAACGAACTACTAATTAAAAACTAAGAAAACGCGCACAATGAAAACTATGTAATATGAAATATAACGACAAAACACTATGAAAACTACATAAACGCGAAAAACAAACAAACAGAACTGAACAGAAATTGATAATATGTAATAAATCATGTACTATTAACTTTGTTGACATTTATATATTTTATGTCAGACGGTAAAATAATTGATACATTTGTCAAGCAAATTTAAATTTCGCGTCAATTATTTTGCTGTGTAAACTCGGTTCACATTTGAACCAATCAGAGAGCTAAAATCTTAAGCCCTATCTCACCCAACGCTCTATAGTTAAAACGGATAGAGTATAGTATCAATTTACAGGCAATGTCAAATTATGTTTCCTATATTACCGACATTTGGAAAAGTCAGCGGCGTAATGTATTTGAATTTTTTGACATACAGTTTGTTTTTACCTTTATAATTAAACTGTTATTTATTCAAATCATTACGTTAGAATAGTTGTTTATTGAAGACCATGACAAGTTTATTTTGGAAGTATATATTCTTACTGCGAGAAATGATGAAAATGAGTGGAAATATGTACTCCAATGCAATCTGTCAATCGTATTTCACTTTCACAACGATGCGGCAAATAAAAAATCAGAACGAGGCGGAACCTTCAATCATTCTGGATCACTCTGTATATATCTCAAGCGACAGCAGACTAACTACAGGTAGGTATGTGTATCTACCTCTATACCACTTACGATTTTAAACTTGTTCCATTAGGAACAAGATCGCAGAGCAAAATGAAATTTCTTTAATAAATACAATAAAGGTGTATTCACAAATGAAAATTAAATTTATGGTTTATACTTTAGATTTAAAGACTTTGGCCGCATATTATGTAATGACTCCATTCAAACTTCAGAATTTAGTATCTGTAAATCCAAATCATAACGCTAAACATTGCAAGGTCCAAACTTTAGGTTTATGATTTAGTTTGAGTCTGAAACGATATAGATATATGCATCCATCTTTATTTAGTATTCACCTGGTGGATTCTGCTTTTTAAACAAATGCTAGAAGAACAAGGAGTCTGTCAAAACTTAATTGCTGAAATTTAACCAATAATGCCATGCAAATGACAGTTTCACAGCGCACAGGTATCTGTTAAGTATTGCTCTACCGATATTTTAATCTTGTTTTTGAAGCATTTACATAGATGTCTGTACATATCAAAACTAAATTACAGTTAATTTAAACTTACATTTATGAATGACTTACTTAAACCTAAACAAATACCATAAACCTAATTTTCATTTGTGAATGCACCTTAAGTAACAGTTTTTGTTTCCTGAAAATTTTAATTTTGAAATATGTTTAATTTTTGTAAATAAAAAAATACCGGTGGCTATTAAAAAACGAATCATGCTTACAACTCCATAACTCCAGAGTACATTGAGATATTAATTTAAATTTTTTATCTCTTACAGACAAAGGGTTGAAAACTATTCCTAGCAACTTTTAAATATTTACTTTATATGCAAAGTGAATAGAGATTTAAATCTGCTATTACTGTTACACGTTGATAATTTTACAATTAACTGAAAACGAAATATACAATTATTGAAAAATATAAATGCCAGTGATATTTCGAGTTAGTTGTATCGTTGTCATAAATTTGCTCTAAGTTTTGTCCAATTATCTCGAGATTTATTCTAATAATGGTACCTTGGTAAATCTGACTTGGAGATCATTGCAATTTGTTATCAAGAAAAAAATTGGCGTGGCAGAAAATTTCGGAAGAATTTCCAAGGAAGAGGTGGTCATTTTCTAACATAAATCGTGCTATTATGCTACTGATAAAGAAACTGCAACACTGAAAGTTTAACTTATGACATTAGTGTTACGATATAAGGTCGTTCAAAATTTATTATTTTTATTTTATTTTAAATATTTTAATTATTTTGAAATATAGTTATTTCATTAAATAGATACATAATTTTATTAAATAAACACAGAGATAATTATTCAGTTTTGTAAATAAAGTAAAATTTGCGTCAATTTACAATCGCATGATATTTGGTATTTTTCATAACTTGTTACAAAAATAACTATATCAATTCGTCACTAGCACTTGTAGAATTAATCTTTATATGTAATTATATGTAATTTAATTTGAAAGGTGTACATGCTTCACCGAAGAACTTGCAATGAGTATCTTATTATTAAGTTAACAATAGTTGAGAATAAGAACCTCCTTTGAAATCGCGCTATTTCGATTACTAAATTTATAATATTACCTATACTTACAGAGTTCTAATTTGTCAGTCTGTCTAGGTTCTAGGTACACCTTTTTAATATAGCTTATCACGCTACTTTTTTGACTAGTCTAAGGGCCGGTTTATCAATGCAAGGATAAATAATTTAACTGGCAGATAACTTTTTAACTGCCAGTTAAAACATAGAAAGCGTTTATCAAACAAAAGTTAACGTAAACTGTCAGATAAAATTAGCCAAAATTTATCCGTTACTTCAACTGGTAGATAAATCTATTATCTGGCAGTTAAAATATAAGTAGAAAATTTTACCCTCAAAAATTAATAAATACAATAAACAATTAATTAATTAAAATGTCGTAAGTATATTTTACTGATATTTTGTATTAATTCTATTCAAATATTACAATTTTTATAACCTAAAGGTATAGTTGCAGAATTTTTTAAATCGATTCTATATCCCTTATGTAAAATGGTTTATTACCGTTGTATTACGTATTATAGTTTTAACTACGGCCATTATACAAGAAAAAGAGACCAGAGAGATATAGATTTCCAGAATTTCATATAGGTAAGGAAAGCGTCGAATTCAATGAAGATATAATCAACCAGTTGGATAGTTGGAAGTTGCTATTTCCCCGTTCTTAAGGACTAGATAATGGTTAAACATATTGATAAAATGAATAAAGATGTTACATACAAAAATAAAAACGTATTATAATCATACAAATCATTACAATAGTGAATAAAATTGTATAATGCAACATTCATATCAAATGAAACATACCGATTACAACAATAATAATATTTGTTGGTAGCAATAAATTAATATAGATTATAATATAAAATAATCTGTAAGAATGATTGCAATATTAATTCATAATTATAAAATTTAGGCAAGTACAACAATGAAGAATGTTGAATATACAGATATAAATAATTAGATGTTGCGCCTTCGTTCTTAAATTTTCCATTAGTATTGATATCTTTTTTATGCGTATTATGGTTCCTAGAACATATATTGTCATTTTATAAATATAAATATTTTTAATATATTTACCTATCATTTTAAAAATATAACAATTCTGTATTTTGATGTACAATTCATACAATAATATCCAAAGTACCTCATTATTCACAAATAATTAACAATAAAATCTATCCTATAAAGATCTGTCAGGTCTGTATTCTTGATCTGTCAAAATATTTTGAAATTTGACACATGAGTCCAAGCCAATCATTAAGGGTTTTACATTTTCAGTGTTACCAATATATAATTAAATGTAAGTTTGTTAACTGGCAGATAACTTTGTATTGATAAACAATCGTGTAAAGTTATCTGACAGTTAATGTTAACTGTTAGATTGTTATCTGGCACTTTTATCCTTGCATTGATAAACCGGCCCTAAGACTAGATAATCCTATTATTATGTCATATAAATGAACAACTTAAATTAATACCGCAGAAAATCGGCAAAAAAGAACGAGAAAGATAAAAATTTGTCCTTTTCAGTGAAAAATGAGAGATGGAAAATATGAAAGAGAGTTCTTTTTCAAAGTGAAGGCTGAAAAACGCTGACAAACACCAAGCATCCCAAACGTTCTTGCCATTGAGCTCTATTTAACGATGAGAAATAGAAATCAAATGTGAAATATTATTATACCTTTCTGGAACAGGAATGATGATGCAGAAAAAATATCATAGAGAAATAAATTCGTATTTTAATGCAAGAACAAAAGATATCAATAATTTATGCTTTTAGAAACAAGTGATTTAAAAAAAGAGTAAAAGTTAGCGTAACTCTAGGATTAAGCCACTTTCATGCAATCCATCCTGAATTTAGTACGAAACTCGGATGAAAAAATAGGACAAACCATATATTTCCGAACTAGAATCTAGTATGAAAATCGAACGAAACTCGGATGAAAATGTCTGATTTACATTATATGTACTATAAATGACTAGAAATTCTAAAACATATGAACCGTGTGTCATATTCTCAATTTATTTCTAGAGTGTAAAAATATTGACTGATAGTATTTACTCTTAATCAGTGTTGATTAAGCTATGACTAAAATAACAAATTCAGTTTTTTTAGCCATTCCAATGTATTTTTAAATTGTAACCATGGTAAAACTAGAAACAATCTTTTGACCTTTCAAACAATTTGACCGTGGCTATTTAATAATTGTTCCAAAATTTGATTAAAACCATTAACCTTTCATCATTGATGGTGGGGGAATACTCGTATAGTTTTTCAGGCGATATGGATATTGTTTTTGCGCATAACAGCTCATTAATTTTTATCAGAAAACCCGGATAAGAAGTAATGAACGCTTTGACAGGTCTACAACCTCTTCCGCCTTTAATCACTTTTTATAACAGCTCAGTAAACATACAGTGAGATATTAACTCTCCACTGAGCGCAAATGAAAATTAAAAATGCCAAAAATAGAAAAATGCCAGACAGACAATGTTCCCACAAAGATAACACATATTGGAGTACATACTTCAACGTTTATCTATGTGTATATCCCAATGAAATGAAATATCATTTTATATTTTAAAAGCAAAACAAAAAGATTAATGACGCACGTGTTTCTAAATACAAGAGGACTTACTATGTAATAAAGAATACTCGTTTGAACCACTTCTAAGTATGTTCTAACTTTTTTTATATTTAATTTACTCTCTTAAAGTGTCTGTTAATTTAACTGTCAAACTTAGCATTAAAAATTGATATAATTTTTACAATGTCAAATGTTGTGTATGCCTCTGGTTTCAAGTGTTTTGCAGACTTTAACTAATTACCGCCCTTGCTACGCTCAGTTGGCAACCTCTGACCTCGTTCTGCAAAGAACTACCTTCAACCCTTAGTGTACAAATAACTATTTGAACGATAAATAAATAAAATAAAAAGTGTTCGGTGTATTGAACAATATTCGTGGTTAGAAATAATTTTCTTGAAATTTTTGTTTTACAGACGTTCTCAAGAAACTTAAAAGTGTCTGTTTGGTATTTAACACTTTCCCGATTATCCCCCCTGATGTCAGATATTTCAAAGCTGTATAGATACGGGGACAATTCACGAATTATTGTCCCAAATATAGCATTTAACCGACAAATTTTAAAATTTAAAAAATTTTGTTCTGTGTCAAGCTCGGGTGATTGCATTTCATTACAGAATGATCCCAACAAATTGAATGAATAGTTTCTAAATGTTTCGAAATGCAAAATCTTATCTTGTACTAGAAAAACTCCAATTTTCAACTACATGGCTAATAATGTTACTTTTAAACGTGTATCCAGTATTACTGGGCATTAGATTAGGAGTAATTTTTGACGAAAAGTTAACTTTCAATTCTCATATTCAAAATTTAATGAGTTCTTCCTATAAAGTACTAGGTTTTATAAAGCGCAATACACAATCCTTTACAAATTTGCCTGCTATAAAAGTGCTTTTTTACCTCTCGCTAAGAGAGGTATATTGAATTCATGCTAAAAATCACATATTCAGATTTTAGTGAACAAGCACGTTTCCCTAGAATCCGATTATAAGATTTTTATGATGATGTGTGTGTGTGTGTGTGTGTGTGTGTGTGTGTGTGTGTGTGTGTGTGTGTGTGTGTGTGTGTGTGTGTGTGTGTGGGTGTGTGTTGGATCCACGATTTCTCAAATACTATAAGACTTAAGACAATTTTAACTACGGATTCTTCAATCTAACAATAATGAGAAGAGTTTATTAAGTTTTGGTAACTATTGGACAACCGGAAGTAGTAGTTACGAGAAAAAAATCATCTAAATATTATTTATCGAAAATTTATGTAAATACTTATATTCAAAAAATTAAATTCTTTATTCGATAAACAAAAGAAATGCATATAAAATAATTTGATGTTAATCTCAGATCGAACTACTTCAAGGCAAGAAATTCAAATGTTTGTAATTGACACATAAATGTCACTG
Organism: Harpalus rubripes; assembly: GCA_963082715.1. NCBI lineage: Eukaryota > Metazoa > Arthropoda > Insecta > Coleoptera > Carabidae > Harpalus > Harpalus rubripes. The sequence goes on from OY720454.1 coordinate 41,931,858, forward strand.
TCAAAAATATTTGTATGCCACTGTCAAAAATATTTGTACATTATTATGAAAATAAAGAAAAAATCAACAAAGCAAAAGAATATACGTAAAAAAGAATATAAAAGGAATTTGCGAAAAAATGACGAATATAAAGAAAAAGAAAACAATATCTGGCGAGAGGTTATGTGCTGGCCACATCAGATTTTTTCACATTAATTCGACCTAACTTGAATATTGCTGTATTGTATGGTCCATATTATGAGAAATTCAAAATTTTTATTGAATCAATTCAAAGAAAATTTGTTAAATATCTGTATTTCAAACAGAATCGTACTCACTGTTTACCAAATTTATTATACGATGACCTATTAAAATCTTTCAACTTAACCATATTAGAGGTACGTCGACAAATTTTCCTTTTAACATATCTATATTAATTCATAATCTAATTAATGACCTTGTCTTTATGAAACTACCATGTACCCACAACTTCAACCACAATTAAAACCTGTTTTTACCTATACCATCAGCCTCATCAAACTTGCTCCTTAAATCCCCCCTATACTCAATGTATACACTTCTCAACACTATCCATCAACATGTAGATATCTTTGGCTGCACCTTTACTACTTTTAAAAATCAATGTACTCAATCAGCCCAATTCTGTAAATAGTTCCTATGGATGTTACTACATAGTTACGTTACTATGATATAACTTTCATAGTAACTTGGATAGGCACTTAGATTTTTTTCCTATTCTGTAGCATAGAGTTACAACAGTATTACTATGAAAGTTATGTCGTAAAGACAGTTACTATTATCGAAATAAAATTAGTAGCACGTTGCTTTTTGCACATGCGCACTGCAATAGGTACCATAGTTTCTAAACTTTTATCTAACCAGAAAATTGAAAATATGTTGAATACGTCAGAAAATATTTTGACAATTTGTCATTTATAAAATGTCAGAAAAATTAAACGTGCCGAAGCGAATTAGGAAAGTGAATTCGCTACAGTTAGAAATTTACTTTAAATTTCAAGGATAAATAAGGATTTGTTAATTGCATTAAATATATTTTTCAGTGAAAAGGAAGAATGTAATAATTTAGATAAAGAGTTTAATAAAAGTGCAAGATGTAATAATTAAGATTGGAAGCTAATTATAATGTAATATGTTTTAAATATCTTTCATTTCATAAACCATTTATTTAATTCGACGTACCTACGATTACGGAGTACCTATATAAAATACAAAACACTAATACACTAGCAATCAAGTGTATAGTGCAGATTAAAACTATCACACGAGATTGTAGTTAACAATAGTATATTATGATATAAGTGTATAAGCCGGCCATTAAAGCAAGCGTGACAGGTTTAAAAGTTTTTACAGAAGAAGATTTACGTAAATTTTTCCTAGAGGCCCCTGATGTTACTTTTTTATTTTTGAAAGTACTCAGTTTGTCAGCACAGTTTTGAGAAATATATAATAACAATTTTATTTTCAAGGTTGTCGCTATTTGTGGTGTATTCGGTTCTTGCAGAAGATACGAATTGTGTAATTTACGTATGTCAGATATTAAAAGAGAGGGTTCCGTTCTAATAATTAATATTCGTCCTTCAAAAACTGAAAAAGGTCGAAAATTTGTTATTATTGATGATTCCAGTATTCCTTATGTTCATTTATTTGATAAATACCTTTTATTACGCCCGGACAATGTAACAACAGATAGAGTCTTTTTGAAGTATTCAAATGGAAAATGTGTTAGACAAGTTGTTGGAATTAACAGCTTCGGAAAATGTCCTTCTCGCGTAGCACGTTTCTTGAATCTTCCGGACGCTGAGAAATATACTGGCCATGCTTTCAGGCGGACATCTGCTACGATCATGGCGAATAGCGGAATGACCGTAGATGAGCTTAAACGTCAAGTGGGCTGGAAGTCCTCTACGGTTGCGGCTGGTTACATTGAAGAGTCCACCGTAAATAAAATAAAAGTGTCACAACGTATAGCCGAAGTTGTGAATGGAAATAGAACCAGTGTTGCGTCCAATTCGTCAATAAAAACTACGAATATGCAAACAGTAAATGTTGCGAATGTACAAACACTAAATGAAAGCAATGAACTTCAACTGCCGAATATAAAAATATCTAATAACACAAATTGTACTTTCAATTTTTATTTAAAAGAGTATTAAATACCATAAATAAAAAACTTACAAACATATTTCTATGCTGTCTATAACTCCATATGTAAAATGATGTACTGTTAGCGAAATACCAAAGAACTTTCTGCTAGTGGCTTCCTATTCTTCATCGTATACTTTCCCCATTAATAAATCCCAAAATTGTTCATTTGGGCGATGGAATATTTCTTGTATTGTCTTGTTCTCATTCTCATATGTCCCGTAGCCATTGTTGAGTGATTCTGGCAAAGAGGCACGATGCTAAATCAGGCCAAAATAGAACGTGGTTATTCCTATGTTACCAATAAATGAATAATTATTCCAATTTATGAAGACAATTTCCTTTGTAGGTGTTATACATGATTAATTATATTCTAACCTACAAACAGTGGCTTCACGCCTGGTGAATTTTGTTCAAAAATACTGCGCATGTGCCAAGCATATGATGTGAAATGTGTTACATTTTAATAGTGTACAAATGGTGGAATAGAAAATATATTATTTAAAATTCATCACACATTTATATGAATAATTGAAGTAAATCAGTAGGTATTGCTTATTTTCATTGACAATTATAAATAAACAAATTGTTAACGTTTGTTGTTGCTTAGCGACTTTAAAGCACGGCGTGTTTTAATCTTGAGATTAAGCACGCTTTTTAGTACGATGATCAGTGATTATGATGCAGGTATAATAAAAAAATATAAAATGTAACACCACACATCTCGAAACTATAGTTTGAGACTCCTAACGATTCAGAATGAGAATCATATATAGGATTATTTCTTTTACATGGGATTGTACCACTGCTTTTCTATACCTTTGGTTTGTTTAGTTCTTAGGATTAGTTCAAATCAAATTATGAAAGCACCCTTATAGTTATTTGAAAACAATCTCCCTTGAAAAGTTACCTAATATTTTTAATCAGAAGACTACACGATTTTTTTTTTTATTCCGTATAAACATTTTTATCATATACAGTTTATTTCTTGTAATAAGTTACATCGTAATTACCACGTTTCATCAGTTGTTATGAATAGGAACTTTTATAATAACAAGTTACTATTTTTATAAAGACTTTCGAATTACAGAATACCAAATAGTGCAAAGAACTATGAATGAGCATGTTTATAGCAACAGCAACTCAAATGGTTACTATTTGCCTAGTAACTCGGTTACCGAATTGGGCTAAATATCTCATATCAAATTCCATTTAGATGATAAGATTTATTTTTGTATTTTCACGAGTACTTATGTATTTCAGTATATGTTTATATTTTGATCTGTAATTGGGTTTCTAACCTGTTGATCTTTTTAGAAATAAATAAAATGAAAAACATTTTTTGGGTTTGTCATTTATTGACAATACTGTACCCAAAACTGTTCAATTGTATGTCTTGTTTCGTTCAAGGTCTATTAATTTGAATAGTAGTGTTAGCGTTTATCGCAATAAGAAATTTGTTTTGATATAACCGATGTACGAGCCCAAACTCATAATAGTTCGGCCGATTTAAATTTTCCACAAATGATAAAACCCAGAAATGATTAGAAATTTCTACAAAATTCTTTCGGCTTCTTTAAATGTAGATTTAAACTTAAAAAAAACTGTGGACCAAATGACGGGTGATAATAGTTCGGCCTTTTTAGTCCAGACTTAGATTCTACCGAGGCCTTTTACTTTAGACACAATGAAAAAACTTCTTAAACCCGGTGCGTACAGTAAACATACCATGCAAGACATTTGGGACAATGCCTAATAGAAAGAAAATTAGTATTAGGTGAAATTTAAATTTTTATTTTTCACAAGTTAACGTTTCATTTCGAAATTTTTAAATTACCTATATGAGAACCTTCCCACCTTAGTGAATAATATTTTCAATTTTAAACTTTTGAAAATGTGACAAATATAAAAGTATAAGGCATTACAAATGTTACAATTTCCACCTAAATGGTGTCAATAGTAACAGGGCCAGTGTCAATTGTAACAAATTTTATCAGTGATGTAATAAGACAAAATAACAGATAAAAGAAGAAATTATTGAAAAAATAAACATTTATTTATTACCTCAGAAAATACAAAATTCAGATGACTCAACTAAAAGAAAACAAAATATACATTCTGTTGGTGATATGGACCATTTTGACCAATGCCTTTAGTCGCTAACGAAATTGCAGTTTAGGTAAACATAAAATAGGTCTTTCTTCGTACAATTTAACTTACCCGGTATCCAGATTTTACATTTTTGCCACTGCAACCAATCTCCTGTGCCCAAAAAATATGGGCCAATACATATCAGAGAGTTTCCTCATCGGAGCCATCTGAAGAGTAATCTGCGACTGTTACTTTCGGAAGTGTTTTTCGTTTTTTTGCTCTTCTTCATGTTTTCGATAGCAGTGGTTTTTTCTTGTAATTTTTATCATGATCAATACTGTACTTAATTATTAAACTCGTTACAATCGACACTGTGGCATGTGTTACAACTGACACCGCTTCACTTATAAATATATTATTTGCTTTTTTGTATTTATTAGGTAATAATTCGAAATGTTTTTTAATGAAAATAAAAGCAGATATAACTCACAAACTGATCCTTAACTTGAAATATTTCCGAGCAGAGCACTTATAGTGTTTTAGAAACAATGTGTGTCACTACTTGTATTTACTTTTTTGTCGATATATAGACATTTGTCAGAAACAGACGCCGTATTTGCGCGTATGTACTTACACTAAATACCAAAGAGCTATGACTCTTTCTGCTTCACTCTGCAAGCGCGTTTTAATCTACTTCGAAAAGATGGCCCTGCTACCTACCCTTGTTATATTTGACACCTGTTACAATTGACACTGGTCTCCCCTACCAATAAAGGAGATGTAACCAAATATGAAATGACGGACCATTTGAATAACATATTTAGTTTTTGTAAGTTTACGAGTAAAATCTACATTTCAAACTAGTCGAAAGAAATTTCATGAAATTTCTCACCATTTGCATAGATTTTATAATTATTTTGTTGAAAATGTAAACGGCCGAAATATTATGGGTTTGGGCTGGTATCGGAATTTTTTATATGCATCAGGTGCTGAAACACCGAAAACAATCGTATACAATGAAAATGTTGATTTAGTCCATGACATAATGCTCAATGATACGGTACAAAGAAACATGTGGTTTTTCAGTTAGCAGTGTTGAAAAAATTTTGTACTATGAATTGGGTCTTAAGAAAGTTTCTGTTCCTTGGATGCCTAAAATTTAAACATCTGAACGAAAATCAAGTGCATAGTTCACTTACACATAATGAAAACTCTACGGAATGTTCCAGTATACGCATACTTCTGCAAATAATAATCTTGTTCAACATTTTGTTTTGTATGTACAAAATATGTTCCATTTATTCTTGTTACAATTATTTTGATTAAATTCGGGTACCTACCAACTCTCTACCCTTTGTATTTTTGATATTAATCTTGTTTTTAATTTAAAAGTAGGAGTAATTGGAGCTCATAATATCCCTAATCTGTACACAAATAAAATAACAGTATTAAATTACGTGCTTAACAACCCCGGTTAATCCTAAAAAATCCTGCAGGATCTCTCCTGCTTCTCCTGCGACACTTTCTCACGACGCTTTGCTCACACTGCAAGTATTAATTAAATTATTTGTTAATTAGTCGACGGGTGGTGCGTCGAACAGCGTGGCAACGTCGCTACAGTCGTACCAAGGGCAACGCTTTCTCAAATTTGCAATTTGCAGACCCGGACGGTGGTTTGGAATTATGTTTCTGACAAGCATGAAGCATAATCTAAGAAGCATAGAAACCCACCGCTCCCAATTCTCATAAAGTAAACATTAAATATTTAATATTCGAAGATATAAAAAAAGAATACCTATGACGCAACAAGTATTTTTATTAAATAAAGATGTCTGCTCAAGGCCATCTTCAAATTATATGAATTAAGATTTTAGCTCCGCCCGTTCTGTCAACTGTTATTTTGTTAATGTTACAGTTAAATAATTCATAAATAAGTCAACTGATAGTTTACTAGAAAATGTGAAACCAAATGTATGAAATATAAGATACTGACACAATAACGCTATGAGTACGGCTATGAATTATATCCATCCTTATTGCGCGCCCTTTTTCTCAATGCAAATATGAGAGAGATAAAGGTACGCCAACTTATTAATACGTTTCTGATACAGATGACCTTGATTAGGCATCTTTCAAAAATTAAACTATACTAAAGCATGAGGATGAATAAATCGTTATCTATCAAATAAAGGCGATTAATAATTGAAACATATGTACTCGTTAGTTACAATATTTCTCCGTTGATCTCTTAATTAGTAACATTAGAAACTTAAAATTTTGACAATAATTAAAATTACCCTTAACCTTAACAAAATTGGTACGTATTTAAAGTTCTCATCATCCTTAGTACAAATATTATAAAAATCTGATGTGGCCAGCACATTACCTTCCGTCAGTTGTACGTATTTTGTACAAATTCCACACAGAAAGTTTTTTGCAAATGATTCCATATTTCTAGTACATTTCCTTCAGTCAGTTCTATGTATTTTGTACAAATTCCATACAGAAAGTTTGAAAGTTTCTTGTAAGATTATATATATTTCCAGTAAAATTATAACTCAAACATATTATGTAAATTGCACTTTGACACTGACAGTTGTCAATCAGAATTTTCTTAATCTAGTAGATGTTTCCATGTTTATATCACAGCTGGCTGGTCTGTGAAATTTATTTTTTTTATAATTTTTTAACTCTATATCCATTAAATATGAAGTATAAAATGTAATCAAATCGTATAGAGAATAAAATATTGTTAAATATTTATAATAACATTAACTGCGAAAAAGTGATATTTAACAACAATTTTTCAAGAAAAACTGTTAAAATCTTCAAATTAGGGTACTTCCGGTCGACCAATTATAACCAAAATCTAATCAGCTCTACATATGGATCTAAAGAAAAGGAATACGCAAAAATTACAATTTTTGGAAAGGTGGTATTGGAGTTATGCGATCCGAAAAAATCGTCACACACACACACACACGCACATACTTACATACATACATATATCCATACAGACCTCATCGTAAAAATAGTAAAATCGTATTCTAGGGACCCTAAAACTTGCTTATTCATTAAAAACTCATCACCGAATTTTTTGACCAAAGACAATATACCTTCCTTACCTAAAGATGACGGAAAGTAAAAAGACTAAAGAGAGTAGATAAGATTACTCAATACGTCAACTACGCCAGAGATCCTAACAATCTAGAACCTAGGATATCTGGCATGTATAACTTCTTATTAAGAGGAAAGCCTGTAAAATATGAAGCGAAAATTTAAATAAATTGTTCCTGTACTAGAACTATCAACATTTTAAATAAGTCAACCTCAGACATACTCGTACAATACTTCCGACATAACTACATTTAAAAAAAATTATTGAAATCTATTAATATTGGATTTTGATTTGAATGTCAAAACCAACATTCACTAACATTTCACGTTTAGCCATTTAAATCAAAGTCAAATACTAATAGATTTCAATAAAAAATTTTATGCAATTTAATATCGGAAGTATGTAATTTCTAGTGTTGAATTTTTTGAATTGTTAATATTTCTAGTACAACAACAATTTATTTCAATTTTTGTTTCGTATTTTAGTATAGGTGTAATCTTCCCTCTGAATATAGAGGTAAAAGTAGTATCTCCGCGCATATGATGAATAAATCTAAATCGCCTATATGGCTCGTGGCGCAATTTTATTATTTCTGATGACAGGTTATTGAATGATGTACGATAAAAATGAATTACACCTAGATATTGAATTTGTAAGTTGAAATTCGATTCATCCAAGACTATATCCACTGATGACAATGATGATAACAATAATAATCATATTCCTCGTATATTGTGTAATTATAATACATCAAAAGTTCCTCCATATATCACTACTCTTAATCCACACAATCTCTCATATATTACAATTACATTTCCACGTTACAATTTAGTCTTCATTTGGTTGTAATATATGATTAGTCCTTGTAGGATAGAACTACGATGTAACTAGGGCGTCTGCCTCTATGTGTGAATGTAAATGAAATTCCTTGTGATGTGTAGGCACACGCTAAACACTTGGACGTTTATACCAGCGGCTGAGATATTTTTATTAGGCCAAAGACACTGCTTCGCTGGCGGTTAATTGGAATGTTAAATCCGTGGAAACTCAAATGTAGAATTTATTTCGCTATAAGCAAAATGTAAAGGATTTTAGGGGTGACTTACACGTGAATATTTATGCATATTGCATAGGATAGGAATTGTGTAGCTGTGGCCTAGTTTGTTTAAGTATATTCAAATTGAATACTGTGCTTCTAATAGCTTTTTTATAGCTTCTCGCAAAGTGTGTGTACAAAACTTTTTTGTGCCTCCGTCCATTATAAGTAGTTGATATATCTCCAAATCATCCAGAAACCCTTTTTTACTGGCCTAGGCTGGCAAAATATAGGACCTTTTTTTGTTATATGTTGACATTACTATTCTATTGAAATTGTGATTATTTGCAACACAAGAATTAGCAAAATGTTTGCAAATTTTAGGTCTAAATCACTAATTGTAGCTTAAATTTTAAGCTGTGCATAGTTATATTTGAATTTTCAATATATAATCGATAAAAAAATTGTTTGTTACTTTTTTAGGTTATGTTTATACATCCATATCATTTGACATTCAAATCATCAAATTCAAAATCTTCTGATATTACCAAAGTAAAAAAAAAATACATATTTACTATTTGGACAATAAATCAAATTCATTTAATTAATTTTATGGAGAAGTCGGCACAAAGAATCTGATGTATCACGTCCAGAAACTGTTTTGCGAGTGCTCGTATTTAAAGGCCAAGGCCTCTCGTCTGGCGCAGCATATTAAAATAGCTTCTAGATTAGTGATATATACATATTTATAATAAAAATTATCTCATTGTTTGTATCGATAATATTGTAATTATTTTTTTGTTGAAAATATGAAGTCAGCATCACTACAGATATAACGTGGAAATATCACTGTATGGACTATGTAGATTTTACTCATATATACACATTTAAAGAATCCGAGACATATACGTTTAACATGGGAAAACATTCTTTTCAAATATTTTCTGTTCCTTAAAATTTTATGAGGTGCTTTATGCATAGAATTTTAGAGCATAATATACGGATTTTTTGTCAAAATTATTGAAATTAAATCTTCGGTAACCGATTTTAAGTCATGCTAAAAATAGATCTAGACAGTTAACTCGAAGCTCATTAAAAAAAAATAATACGTACTAGATTTACTTTTAACACATCTTTAAATTAAGTTTTTCTATTTTGGTGCTTTAATGTGTACTTTATGAAACCCTTTTGGGTGTCATAAAGTACGTCATTATGACATCCAAATGAGTTTCATAAAGTACACATTAAAGAACCGAAATAGAAATTCCTGAAGATGAAATAATGTATTTAAAAAAAAATACCAAAATAGAAAAAAATTCTATAAAATACACGTTTCATAAGACATTTCAGCGCACTTGTCCTCTTAGAAAACTCGCGGCAAACCGCTCGTTTCTAAGAAAGACGCGTGCGCTAAAATCATGTCTTATGAAACTTGTATCTTGATGTACTATTATTCGGTTACAAATGTCATAAATTAAAAAATCTGATGTGGCCAGCACATCACCTATCAGTTCTATGATTTTGTACAAATTCCCAACAGAAAGTTTCTTGTAAGAGCTTATATATTTCCAGTAAATTTATAACACAAACATACTATGTCAATTGCACATGACACTGTCATTTGTCCATCAAAATGTTCTTACTGTTGTTTCTATGGTTATAGCACATCTGGCTGCTTTATGAAATTTAATTTATTTATAATTTTTAATTCTATATCCATTGAATATGAAGTATATAATGTAATCAAATCGTATAGAGAATAAAATATTCTTTAAAAAAAGGTAAAAATTTGATATCAATAATTCAGAAATTTATGCTTTAAGTTGTATAAATCACTCTATTTTTATGAAACATAAAATTAGAATTTGAAAGCAACTGTTTTTCTATGTTAAACGCATATGTTACGGATTCCCGGGTTCACCCTGTACAGGTTTACTGTAAAGTTCACATACCTACACTACAAAAATCTGGAAGTTAAAAATAAAAACGATTGGTATGTTGGAGGGATTTTGACATATCCTATTCTCAATATATTCTCCTATCATCTGAGTTATTCTGTCCCATAGGCATGATATATTCATTTATATATTTCAAGTTTACGAGGAAACGTTATGAATACAAAAATGAATAGGTATATCTGTTATTTGAGTATTTTCTCTGCTGTAAACCCTCCGTCCATAAATCAAGAGAGATTGAATGATTCAAGTGATAGCAACTCGCGATAATCATAAGTGATTGATCACTTTCCACCGCCAACGTGATTAATAACAATGAGCAGTGATTTTTTTATTCGACTATGCAGTAATAAACCGTGATGTTTTCATTTAGTAAGCTGCACATATGCAAACACTTGTCGTACGCGGACACTTGTCGTAATTAAGGGCTGTTATTTATCAACCCTTATTTAGCGTCCAAAACAACCTGCTATTGTTTTATAGGGCCATCCAAGGGTATGATATAGATGCAGGGGTGATAGTCCAGCTTTGTGCTTTTAAGCTTGGGAGGGAATATTCGGTGAAAACATACACTAAATCATTACAAGTACCCACTGGGTGAATAATCATACGCTGACCACACGAACATGTAATTAAATTTTTCCAAGCAATGCTTTTGCACAAAGTACACGGTACACGTGGACTCATTCATGTAAGATCAATAGAAACAAGAAAAAGTGAACACAAAGTCTGGATGAACATGACGGAGATAATAAATTATTTCATGTACCTACATTACCACTCAAAAGTATTAGCTTACTTGCTTCATCGTATTTGATGAATATTCTTGAAAGGAAAAAATACTAAACAAAACGACAAGACTCTCGACTTCAGTTCTACGGGATTTTTTTCAAAATATTTTTTCTAAAAATGCTTTAAAAATTAAGATCAATGCTATTATAATATTTGAAAATTCATAAAAACAAAAGACATTAATTTTTAATCTTGTGCTTAGGGAAACCCATTTAAAAAAACCCCATATTGTAGATTTTCAATAGATCTGTTCCTTATTTCATCTAAATAATTCATTTGAAATTGAAAATAATTATTATTTTATTATATAAAACGCAAGGATTGTTAAAAATGAAACCCCATAATATACCCAATTGCGCATATGTATGTATATTACTGGACATTCAGTTTCGTTTTATATTTTCAATTTTCACCAATTGTTTATTTCAAAAGTATAACCTTGAGTTAACTGTCCTGATGGGTATGAGGGATGGAGGACAAAGCATTGGATATTTCCAAAAATTTCATTTATACCTACTTATACATTCTGCTCTAATATTTACATTTTGAATCTCTCAGATATTTAGTATGTATGATTATTTCTCACTTTCTTTATTTTATTACAATTCGTAAAATATTTTTCTTCATTTTCATCGTGTCTCAAAATTCACGCAAGAAGTAATTTTGATAGAAAACACAGGTTTTTAATGAAAAATTGTAATTTTTTTATTGATTCATGAAGTATAAACTGTAGGGTTATGTATGGAATAACAAATCGGGTAAATGGCCTCCACGGCTTTGCTGGCACATACGCACTCTTTTGATGAAATTTTCAATGACCGTTTGACATAAATTTGGCTGAATTTCATTGATACAGCGCTCAATTTCCTCCTTCGAGGCGCGGGTGGTCGTGGGCTTGTTGATATAAACCAGCGTCGGACTGGCCATTGTGGCGATGTGGCGATCGCCACAGGCCCGGGGAGCGAAAGGGCCCGGTCTAAACTTCTATCATATCTAGTACTTTGTTAATAGTTTTCAATATGATTAAGAAAAAAAAATCTTAAAGAACTGATTGTAGATCAAGTATATAACATAATTCAAGAGTCTGACCTTAACCAGAGAACAAGCGTAGCGTAAGTCAAAGTCTTCACCCCAAACCCCATCATCACCCGGGCCGTTAATCAATGTATTCTAGAAATACGTGCTCAAAGGGCATGTGCAAAATCTACTATGTTGTAGATATAAAATTTAGTTTTTAAGTTCTGTGTGGTTTGGTGTGACGTTTCACTTTTCACATAGTAGACTTTCATTACCAGATTTATAAAAATAATTAAATTCAGAGTTAACTAACTCCATTTTTATTCCGGATTAAAATTTTTAGTATAAGATCTATTCACGAAACAGAATACCTAAGGTAGGAGTTAAATTCTGCAACTATCATTTTCATAACAATTTTTGTCGCCTTATCTCTTGGGATTGTACTTAAACTTAACTCAATTGCACCAATTGTAAGCGACCCATAGACAAAAAAATTCAAATCGAAACAACAAAGCATAGTAATTCATTTGACATTTTATTTTTTAAAATTAAGTGATGTTGGCGCAAACGGCCTTTAGAGCCATAATTTTTGTGTACTTGGAACGATTTTAACGTTGTATATTGTGCTGGGTGAAAGATAGCACTAAAATGAAAATTAATTGTAAACATTGCACCTACAAAAAAAGGTTATCTTTAATAGTATTCACCATTCACTGTTAATATGATTTGATTATAACAAAGAAAATATTCCAAACATGATTATAACAATATATTTATAATTTTAATATTTAAGTTCATTAACTTCGTAATGCATACTTCGCATATGCGTTATTTAATCTATGTGCCAAATCTCGGTCAAAATATACGTGTTTGAGACGCGATTTTTATGTTAGATTACTGCTAATTCTACTACTAGTACAGTTATCTTTGGTAATAAATAAAATACTTTAAATTTTTTTGCCGTTATTATCAAAAATAAACCATTTCAAAATTTACCGTTTTCGTCCATATCTATGTATTTTTTCTCAAGTACCATTAAAATGGTCTTTTCATGGGGTAACTTTTGTCTAATTTACCCGACATCCCCATGCAAGGAGTATTTCAATAAATCTGTTTTCATCCTAATCGTCAGTGTCACGGATTCTTGGGTTCAGCCTGTGTACTTATTTAATTTTTACATTCATTAATGTATTTTTAAAAAAAGCCTTCATTCATAACCATTTTTGTTTTATTAATAATATTTTGAATGGCCTAGAATAGGGGGCCCGGTAATCCAAATCGCCACACTCAGAAAAATGTCCCAGTCCGACACTGATATAAACCTTAGACTTTAAAAAACATCAAAGAAAAAAATCCAACGGCGTTAAATCGCATGATCTGGGCGCCAATTCTGATCACCAAAACGAGCAATTACACGACCAGAAAATGACTCATGCAATAATTGAATTGTTTCTCGGGCTGTACGGCATGTGGCACCGTCTTGTTGAAACCACATGTCGTCCCCATCCATATTTTGCAATTTAGGCACAAAAAACAAGATTAACATGTCTAATTCTTGACAACGGTGACGAATTGATGTTGTTGGATTCTCAACAATACTCTCGCGAACTGCTTCAATGTTCTGTGCTGAACGACTTGTTGAAGTACGGCCAGAGTGTTTAAGATCACTAACTGATCCAGTCTCCTTAAATTTTTTAATTAATCTCTTCACAGTTGATGAATTTAAATCACTATTACGACGTTACTTTGTACGAAAATTGCGTACTGTAGCTGCCAAATCTTCATTATTTGTAAAATACGAGTATTGCTCTACAATGAAAACACGTTGCTATTTCGTGTAGCGCTCCATTTTTAATAACCCTGAACTATCCGCTGTCAAACTGTCTTTTATTTTTCTTTGACAACAGTGTATCGCACAAATGGCGCAAAATTCAAATCTTGCGTGAAATTTGGGAGTAATGTATTCCCAAATAATATAATATCAACCTCATTGTTGTTCTTTATTTTTTAATCTCTAGATTTTACTGTTTAAGAAAAAGGCATAGTTGTCAATTATAATTCGGTATCTAGTTATTTATGTAATTGAAATAAAATTATATTCTATGTGCACGTCCATTTTCAAATTAATTTTTTAAAGAGATCGACGATAGTCATAGAATACTTTTAAAATTAATATCTCAAACATTTTTTTGTAATTTTTAATCGCAATTTGTTGATAGACGCAAAGTCCAGAGTCTTGTCGAGAATCGAGACAAGACGAGATTGACTTCAAGTCTCGTCTCGTCTCGACAAGACCAAGACAAGACCAATGTAGTCGAGAGTAAATCAAGACCAAGACAAGACCGGCCTGAAGTGTTGTCTCGTCTCGTCTTGTGGCAACACTATTGTCATTTTACTTAGCAGCACTATCAAAGATCTTTATGCTAAAGAAGAAAATTAAAATAAAACTATATCAAAAGATATTAATAAAATTAAAGTGTAAAATTCAATGATTACTAAATACTAATTGATTTATGGTGAATAAAATAGTATCACACTTCGCGGGAATGCTTAATCCAGCCTTGCGCTCATTACTCTATCTACATCAGTTTTTCATAATGTTATAAAGACTAAATAATAACCCCCTAGAGTCATAATGTTTATCAAACCGTTATTAAAGCCAGAGGAGCATTTTCGAAAGATCAAAAATTTAAATTCACTATATTATTTATCTCCATTTTACTTTTAAATCAACATTTTGTTAAAATAAACATATTCATTTCGAAATTTAAATTTTGGAATCATAAACTTGTTTATTCGTCGTCAAAATCGGGCGCAATTTGGCTTTTATTGCCCGAGGGCATATATAGTTGCCAGGCAACAGCTATTCAAATATATAAAAATCGTGGTTTATGGATCAGACAACACAACAAATTTGATAAATCACATTTCACTCGTATTCTTTTTCGTATAGGTCTTTTGTCTTCTGTGGAACTAACTTTCCCTGTGCAGCCTCAAATTCATTCGATATTTCTTTGGAATAATCGATATCTGTCATTTTTATTTAACACAAAATTAAAATTGTTTATACCAAACACAGCAACACCAACAAATTACGTAGAAACCACAGCGTACCTACTTAAAATTCGCAACGCCAGCACAACGACAACGAATATACAAATGTACTTATTAAATCCTTGAATTTCGAAAACCAAAATAAAATAAAACGTTATATGTACCGCAGGCATAATCAATATTACAGCACCCGGGATTCCCCCGTGCTTTTAATATACCTTTAATACATAAATAACTATTATAGTTTCTTTTCCCGTAATTGTTAGGTGCACCCAAGGATTTATAAACTTCCCAAATTTATGGACAGTAGGTACTGTATCTTTGTACAAGATATGTTGAAATGTGGAAATGAGGTATTTACGTGGTGTATGCGGATATGTAAGAGTAAGACGGGATCGCGTGAGGAATAATTTGGTGTATGAAGAATGTATGGTTAAGAAGAATATTGTTAAGAGAGTAGGAATGAGCCAGTTGAGATGGTTTAGTCATGTGGAGAGAATGAAGAGTGAACGACTTGAAAAGCGTATATATCTTGGTGAAATTGAGGGTGTTCGATTGCGTGGCCCTCCAGTGTGTAAGTGGATGGATGTGATTGATAAGGTGCTAAAAGAGAGAAAGTTTCCGAGTGAGAAGAGAAGAAGAGCGTGTATGAATGCGATTATGAATGTGACCGAGGCGAAAGAAGTGTGCTTAGAATGTGTGGCGACGGATAATTGTTTCGTAACTATTATTGTGGTTCGGTTGCGGTATTTTGCTACCGAAAATCGGTCACTTGAATATGTTAACAGTGAAGAATATTTGTTGTATGATGTCAGGTTAGTAAGAATGTTGTTGAAAGAGAGAGTGATTATTTTTGTAGTTGATGTTATTATTGTTTCGGGTTTGTGATAACCCACTAGGTGGGAATGCGTGATTTTATGTATATGTATGTATGATGCTTAGGATAGGTACTTAATGAATTTGACGAGAAAATCACCATTCTATATTTTTAAATAAAACTAATAGTATATATATATATACCGGGTGGCGCTCGAAATCCGTTACATAGGCATTTAATATGGGAAAACCGTTTTTCCTAGCGCGTTGCTCCCCAAATTATTTTAGAAAAAAAATCTTCAAATAAAAGTTGTAGTATATAAAATTCTGCGTGCATATCAGTAAACAAACTTCATTTCGTACGGTTAGTAACTCCAGAAATTGAATATGAAAATTTTGAAAATCTCAGTTTAATAGTGCTAGCCATGGAATTAAAACAAAAAAGACAAACAAATGTGATGATTTAAATGACAAATATTGTGATTTTTTGTCCAGAAACATGAATATTTGAACAGTATAGAAGAATTAAATTATTATTCTGCTTCAGAATTTTACGTTATGATAATTTTATTAAAAAATTAAAATGCAAATAAATTTTTATGACAGATAAACACACGTTTGTTTCTTAAGCTTTTTGTTAATTCCATGCCTATCACTACTTTTGAGTAGAATTTCGACATTTTCATACCTAATTTCTGCTGTTACAAAGCATGCAAAATTAATTTTGCTTATTGATTCAAATGCAGAATTTTATGTTCTACAACTTTTATTTGAAGAATTCTTTTCTAAAATAATTTGGGGAGCAACGCGCTAAGACAAACGGTTTTCTCATGTTAAATGCCTATGTAACGGATTTCGGACGCCACCCGGTATATATATATATATATATATATATATATATATATATATATATATATATATATATATATATATATATAGATCTCATAAATAAAAAAAAGCACCATTTTATTTTTTAATAATACTTGGTTTTATGTTTCACAATTATTTTATTAGATTACTAGTTTCGCTATAACATTAGCATCATCAGATCTTTATCGTTTAATTATTATTATTATTTTGACATTTCATTTTTATATTTATTTGATATAATTTAGACAGACATATATATATTTATAATTAAACGATAAAGATCTGATGATGCTAATGTTATAGCGAAACTAGTAATCTAATAAAATAATTGTGAAACATAAAACCAAGTATTATTAAAAAATAAAATGAATTGTAAGTTTCACCAAGTAAGAGCAGACACAATTAAAGAAAAAAAGCACCGTTTAGTCACAAGTTATACGTAATTTTTTTCAAACCACAATCTTCAGTTAAATAAATTTAAATTTCATTTTCATGAAATTGTCGATACTTCAATGTATTCACTATTTACACTTTATTATAATAATATAATAATGCAATATATTACTTACAACTTTTTAAACTACAACCTTGAATACAACAATGAACTTCGCTACTAAAAAAACATATAGTCTGATATTACATTGTGGCGACAGATGTCACTAGTGGTAATATTTCAACACAAAATACAAGATCACAGTTTACCTGTTGCGGAAAATGAGCAAAAATGAGTATTAACGATACCGGTGTTTTTTTATTTCATAGTATTTTTTTTATTTTACAGTTATTTTTAATTTCACACTTTTCTAAAATGCCACATTTAACCATTGAAAAGTATGAAATAAAGACAACTTTAGAAGGTGGTGTTGCAAAAATATCATTAATTATTTGCCCAATAAAATGAATTAAACCGAAATATTTCTCTTTCTTTGTATCTGTTAATTCCTCTTCGCGAATATAAAAACTATCCTGAAATTAATTCCTTGGTCGTATGAAATTTAATCTGTGCAAGCAATAGCAGTTAGAACTCTGTGTGAAACTGTTGCCCATATGCGCGCATATCTTGGAAAGTGAACCATTGGTTCTCGACATCGCGTCGTTGGAACCACGTGCTACCGGAATAAATTCTACCACGGGGTGAATTAAAACTTCGGCTCCTAAGACGTGGCGAGCATAATCTTAACCTGAGACTTACACAGACATTAGTTACTTAACATATCGAGAATATTAAAATAGTAGAAAGATTTTGTGATTCAACAGTCGACACAATGGATTTGATTGTAAATTAGTATATTAGATTATTTGTGGTGCTTTCTCCACGACAGCTTTCAGATCTCGTAAGGTGACGCCTACACTGAGAAAAAGATATAATTACGTGAACTGTAAATTTATTTGTTACAAATAAATCCTGAGCTTGAATAGATCCAAATATATCTACAATTGAAACAATGTAATAATTTATTTGAAGCATTTATTTGTCTCAAATAAATATATATTGAGATCAATTATATCTTCTATTTCATGAGAACTATGCATTTATTTACGTTAAGAATTATTTTAATTGCACTAAATTTATTTCATTACTATTGGATATAATATAATTTATTTGAACCAAATTTATATACCTATCTTTCATAACCTGTCCACTCTAAATAGACTAAAATTGAAGGAAAATAATTAAATAAAGACCAGTATATTTAATTTTTTCGTACATTATATTTTTATTAACTTACAAATTACATCGTTAATAATATTAATATAAAAAATATATAAAAGTCTGTACAGGTATCGATGCATGTGCCTTGGCATAAAATGTACACTGAAAAGTGCAAAGCAAATATCCAAAACTTCACTCAAGTAGTATATTTTTCACTGTTTCGTCACCCACATTCACTACTTTTTAGCACACGAATGAAAAACAAATCGCCAGAAATGAACACTGTCAGAAATGAGCACCATCATAAACAAGATGAAACAACAAAGGAACAAGCCCATACAAGTTACTTTACTTAAAATCGTCATTTGACAAATAGAACATTGTTCACTCAATGGAAATATTATTTTGCCACAAATAATATTTATTTGTGACAAATAAATGAAGATTCATACAATAAAAACTATTTCAATGTAATGAATATAAAGTGTACACAAATATTATGAAATTAATTCGAAACAATTACATATTTCTAGAAAACAAATAAATATTTCAGAAAATTATAAATTTATTTATTAAAAATCTCAATTTAAACTACTATACATAAATATACAAGTTCATTTGAGAAAATTAAATTAAATTTAAATGAAATAAATCACGGTCAAATAAATAATATAACTGAATGAATAAAATACATTTCATATTAAAAACTAAATTATATATCTTGCAAGGTTGCAATAATTGGATGAATGAAGTACCCCTTAATTATGAATATTTATTTGCTAAAAACCAGTCATTTTTCTCAGTGTAATAATAGTATTTAACAGTAGAGATATATTGTCATTAACTAAATGAGCGAATAAATGCTAATTAGCTCCCCATGCAATTTCCAATAAACACAAAAATCTAAAACTTCAATTCCAAATATTGTTAACACAATTTTAGAAAATTGTAACTGTTAATGATAAAATCTGTTTTTATAGACTTTGATAAGTACTTACTAATTTAATATACAAATTTATAAATACAAAACCTTATGGTTAATTTTTTACAAAAACCAACTAAATCCAATCTTAGATAATTCTGGATTCGCGTCATATTGTTCGATTTTGGTCACGTTAAGCAACAAGATTTATCAAAAACCAAGGAAATCACAAACAAATATAGGATAGATGTATGTATTCCACCAGAATCAAATTTTCCCTCTGTATTTGAAAATATATTTGTACGAGTTGAAATATTACACAACTTTTTTTAAACATCATTTCCTTCTACAAGTTCAGATATTTTTACCTCCCGCTACCCTTAGTAAGGGAGGTATAGGGATCGTGCTAAAAATCGCATATCGAGATTTTGGTAAATGACCACGTTTTAAGGTCCCTAGAATCCAATTTTAACATTTTCAAGATGATGTGTGTGTGTCTGTATGTATGTGCGTGTGTGTGTATGTGTGTTTGTGTGTGTGTGGATCCTGTTTACGCTCTAACTCAAATGCTATCATTCAGAAAATTTTGAAACCTTGTATTTATACTTTATTCTAATATGGAAAGAAGCCATTAGATTTTGGTATAAATCAGATAACCGGAAATGGCACTTTACTTGAAGCCCAAAATAGTTTTTCTCCGAAAAATACCTTTAAATGTTATTTTTTGCATTAATACTTTTTCTATACATTTTATGGATAAATTTATAAAATTATCTATAATTTAAATCACAGAACCTGCGCTTTGAACAAACACAACTACTTGATTAGAGAGTTCATACCTCAAATGTATGTAACTGACAGATATATGTCACTGTCGAAGATCTAATCATTTCAAATTAATAATAGTAACGTTTTAAAAAGAAAATATTAAATAGAACCATAGTTACATGGAATGGATTTTAATACAGTTTCTAGTATAACTAAATATGTAAGTATGTATATGTAAATTAATGAAAATTAAATAGCGGGAGGAGTTGTGTAAATCAGATTTTTTATTTTTAATAAATGATGGATCTATATTTTATTTTTATATATGCTTATTATATGTGCGAAGAAAAATTGTCCTGTCATATAATAAACTGAGAAATAAACAGTACTGAAATGAGATTTTTGTTTCCCGAAATTTTGTATTTTTGAATATGTTTGGTTTTTATCTAATTTTCTATGTTAAATAAACAATACAATTATTTATATAGATCAAATTGTACCACTTACTAATTTGATATTAAAAGTACACGTTGAATTCGTTAAAAACAATACGTATTGTTTTATTTTGTCTATGTTAAGGTGTTACAATATACACTGGCTTGCAAATAAATCGCGTACACCTTAAAAATCATGTAACCGAGTTTTTGTAATTTTTTAGGTCTGTAAATAATGTAAAAACTGACAATGTTGTCACTGTCATCACTATTTGATCTATTATGGAGCTAGTTCTTAATTGTTTAATTTACCTACTGTTAAATTACAAATATATTCCAGAAAACTGAAAGAACAACCAAGTATGTATTTGAATTTCTATTAATTTTGACATCTTAATTGACACTAGTGTCATTGACAAGTTCAAAATCAAGATCAACTCAATACATCAAAAAATAGGTGTACGCGATTTTTTTGCAAGCCAGTGTACATACATGTATTATTTAAAAAATAGAACAATGTATTACGTACTGTTTTATTTTGTCTATGTAATGGTGTTACAATATACGTACATGTATTATTTAAAAAATAGAACAATGTGGTCACGAATAACAAGGTGAATTTTTCTTAGAGTAAATGATGGTACTTACCGGTTAATAAAAAATAGATTTTCAAAATCTTGATATCTGATGCATTCGTTTAAGAAAACACATATACACAAATCATAGTATTCACTTTACATGATAGTATGTACATTACAACTTAATACAATGAAAAATACGTCCATCCGTTTCTGTATCACAAGAGATTGCGTAGGTACGAGTACAGAGTACGTACCACTTCACTTGCGATACACCTCTGACAACAGCGTAAAATAACATTTATTTTTAAAAAATACGATAAATAATGTAAGATTTTTATAAACTACATTATTTAACAATGTACAATTTTTACCACTGCATTATTTACAGTCTGCGAAATTTTACAATTCTAAAATTTCTTAGAGTGTGACAGCTTTTAAATCAGATTATTTAAATTTGGCCCTAGTTCACAAATGAGGTCAATGCTAATGTCAACTGTCTGTAAAATTTCCCAGAGGTGCAATATAAATTAGCATATGAGTGCCTCCGAGAGATTATATATTATAGCAGCTCTTTAGCTTTAGCTAAAATATCTTCAATTATTTTAAGTGTATAATATTGTTGCATGTTATATTGTACAAAATTGAAATATATACATACAAATGTGGTTGAATTTTTTACTTCCAATTCCAATTAAAAAGTTAAACTTATACGAGTACATACATGCAGGGTAAGGACCCAATATGAGTAGCTATTTTCTTTATTATTAAGTTTAAACCAATAGTTTAAATTACTCAGTTAAAGACGAATTTTAATGCCTTTTCTGTTTTGAATTCTACTTCTGTTTTCGCCGAAAAACATATAGCTGATTTTTATTTAAATATATTTTGCCTTCCGTCATACCTTTAGTAAAGGAAAGTATTGTTTTTGGTCAAAAAAAATTATGGTAATTTTTTAATGAATAAGCACGTTTTAAAGTCCCTAGAATACGATTTTATTATTTTTTCGATGATGTCTGCATGTCTGTGTGTGTGTGTGTGTGTGTGTGTGAGCGCGTGTACGCGTGCGCATGTGCGTGCGTGTGTGTGTGACGATATTTTCCCCAACGATAACTCCAATACTACAATTCTAAAAGTTATAATTCTTTCGTATTCGTCTTCGTTCCATCCATATGAAGAGCTGATTATATTGTGGTTACAATTGGTCGACCGGAAGTATCCTCATTTGAAGATTTTAACAGTTTTTCTTGAAAAAACGCTGTTAAATATCATTTTTTCACATTTAATCTTATTATAAATATTAAAGAATATTTTATTCTCTATACGATTTGATTACATTTCATACTTCATATTCAATGGTTATTGAGTTAAAAAAAACTATGAAGAAATTGAATTTCATAAAGCAGCCGGCTATTTGCAATAACATTGGAAACAACTAATAAATATAGTGTCTGATAGAGAGATGTCACTGTCAAGTGCGATTGACATAGTATGTTTGTGTTATAGAATCAATTCTAAGAAACTTTCTGCATGGAATTTGTACAAAATATATAGAACTGAGGAAAGGTAATGTAGTGGAAATATAGAACCTTTCACAAGAAACTGTCTGTATGGAATTTGTACAAAATACATTGAACTGACGGAAGGTAATGTGCTGACCACATCAGATTTTTTTAACACAGAATTCATTTAAATAATAAAGAATGTGGCGTTCCATTTAAAAAATTTGAGTTTTTTTGACTTTTTTGGACGTCAACTGTTATTACATTTTTCAAAAATTGTCGATTATTAATATTAGATTATACAAATTCGATTCAATGCTCGAGATACAGACAAATAAAAAATAGCCATTTTTAGAGAAAACATCAAAAAAGTTTAATTGCGCCGCAAGTAGTTGATCATGAGTAAAATATTTTTTATTGATTCATATGTAAAATTTTCTGCTGAATTCAATGGTGAAATAAAAACTATAACATTCCATTTAAAATAAGAAAGTTAGGGTCTACTTCCGGTTAAACCGGAAGTGCTACTGCTTAGAAAATATTTTCGTAGAAACGGGCATGTCGGGAAACCCCTAGATACCAAATTATTAAAAAATAATATTGTATTGTTTTTAAAATAATGATAGCGTAAACTCGTCCTGGGACATCTGTATATTAATTTAGTACATATTTCACAATTCCTGGAAACTAGGCTCTTTTTAATAAATTCATAAGTACTTTCTTCTTTTCATTTCTTCACATATTTAATAACATAATTAAAATAGCAATTAATTTATGATATTTTATTGCATTATTTATTTATATATCATCATACCGGATTTATCTAAATTTGCTTTGCGAATTTTGCTAGACGATATACCGAGTGACAATTGAAAAACGAAGCCTGTTTGAAACTGCATAACTCCAGTACATTGAAATATCGATTTTAATTTTTTTTTGCACACAACGCTTGACGAGTATTCATTCCTAGCAAATTTTAAACATTTATATAAAAAAAAAAACAAGTGAATAGCTATTTTTTAAACTTGCCATTCAAATTACTATTACGGTGATAAATTTATAATTAGCTTAAAACGAAGTAAGGTATTACTGAAACAAATATAATTGCCAGTGACATTTCCAGTTAGTTGTCATAAATTTGCTCTAAGTATTGTCCAGTTATCTTGAGAAATCTTCTATTAGGCTAGGCACGCACTACGACTTTTTGCCGTGCGGCATTTTCGCCGCGCGGCATTCTGCCGCACCGCATTTTCGTAAAGTGAGGGTTTTTATTAAGATGCGCCCACTTGCGGCGTAAGAGCCGCAGCGGCAAAATAAACGCAACATGTCACAATTTTAGTGCGGTGTGGCGTATAGGGTTATACGACACAACGCGCACTACTAGTATTCACCGCAACGTAACAGCACAATTGGGATGTCGTGCCATTTTTATCAACGAAGATGTCTTCTTCTGTATCACCTGCGACTTCTGCAAGTGATTTAAAGCAAGAGCCTGATATTAATATAGAAACATTAATATTAGAAATAGAAAAAAGACCGCCTTTCTACAACAAAATGTAAATTTCTTAGTTGAGTGTCTTTGTATGTTATATACGGAGCAACAAGTTTCATAAGTTCATCGAATGATTCTATGCTCATTCGGTATTACTAAAAAAAACTTCTCAGGATGATCCCTTAATTTCTGAAATATTTTGCAAAACTGCTTTATATTCAATCTTTCATTTGTAACTCTAAAACGTTTAATTATTCTGCGTCTTTTTTCACGTTATTTCGTTAATAGAACACAAATGCACGTTGTTTCTATTAGATCCACATTTAAACGTTAGGTACTGTAAAATAGGGTAAAAAGGGAATTACAATCATTTTTTTATTATCAACAATGGAACAAAGAGAAAAAACAAACCGCAGTGCGCGCGTTCAAATCTTCTTGCGTTTTTCTGTCGCGCGGCAAAATACCGCACGGCAATTTAGCTTTAATGGCACCATACTTAAGTAAATCTGTCTTGACGACCTTTGCAACTTGTTATCAAGAAAAAAAATATTGGCGTGGTAAAAAAATTGCGGGCGAATTTCCAGGGAAGAGGTACCTAACCATTTGCTATAGGGATGCCGATTTTAAATCGATTTTTTTGTATATCGATTTTCTTACTCCCGATTCTCGATTTTTTAAATCGATTTTTATACGTACGATATTTGTAGGAATCGATTTTTTTCTTTAAATATCGAATCGAAATAAATAATATTTATTCAAATAAAATATTAGAGAAATTGCTTTTTTTGAGTTGGTAATTCGCATTACGCATCTCATCTCACTTTAGAGTTTAGTCGTGTCGTTTCTTGTTGTGATAGCAGATGGCACAGTTCAGCGTAGCCAGCGTTATGAAAGATAGATACGCAATTTTTTCCTCTTAACGAAGACATTTAGAGGATTCCGAAAGGTTGATTAAATAAATAGGAGTAGTTTACAGAAGTAAAACAATTTTTTTTGTTTAATTTATACTATGCAAAATGCTTTTTTTTGTTGTATTCAGTATATGTATATGTAAATATATAGTCATAAGCAAGAGTATTTATTTTTTTATTTCGATCTTTGGTAAATCGATTTTTTCACACAGATTTTTTAGTTGAATCGATTTTTTTATTCGATTCGAATCGATTCGAGAAATCGATTTTTTAAAGAAAATCGGCATCCCTAATTTGCTACCATAAATCTTATTATTAGACGACTGGTAGAAACTGGATCAATTTTCAGAAATCTGGGATAATTCATGTACCATTTCTAAATGGTAAAAGTTACTGAACTTCCACTCCCAGGTTTTCTGAAAATTGATCCAGTTTGTATCAGTCGCCTGATAGTACGATTTACACTGAGAAATGGCTACCTCTTCAATGGAAATTGATTTCTACAGAACTTCGTTATTAGCATAAACTTCATGTTACTCTATTAACTAACCCAATTGTCGATCTAGTAATTTGCTAAACAGTTTCTATATCGATGTAGTATATGAAAATTTATCGCAACTAGCAAAGTTTTTGCTAACTATCTGTAATGGTTTGAATCCATTTAACCTACAGTAGATTATTATTGGCGTCCCATATTCATGATCGTAAATTAATTAATTAATTCCGTTTCACATAAAACACATTTTCACTCGTGCATCACGATTCTGTTCTACCCATTCATTACTTCATATAATTAAACGATGCAAGTTGGAGTACATTATTTTAAATACAGAACCGACTACAGTTTCAGATAAGTACGTTGAAGAATTCTTGCTGTTTTCTTAAGCAAACAAGAATTCTAATTATTTATGGTGAATGCAAAGAAAACTTTTACTGAAACTCATTTAGTTTACGTAATAAAGTTAGTGGTTAATTACTACTACAGAGAAAATAGAAAGTTTGCTAAGAAAACTGTAAAATATTAAAATGAATAATTATAATGTATAAAAGAACTAATTATTTTATTAAATTTATATAATAATATAAATTTAGCAAAATAATATTTGAAGAAAAGAGTAAAGAGCCACATTCCGTGTACCAATGACGCACATCATCTCGAAAGTGTTAAAATCGTATTCTAGAGACGTGCTTATTTACTATAATTCGTCCCTTACATGCATTATTATGAAAAAACAATACCGTTACTATATTATAAAATGATCTACTACCTTAGGAACTTATCTAATTTAATCGACATCATTATTGAGATGCTAATACAAGGCAAAAAGGCACCTTATTTGGGACATCTGTATACAAAGTGTCCGGATTTCATTTTCCGTCATTGGAATATCGGAAACTATAAGAGAAAGAGATAAATTTAGATTAAATGGGTCACTTAGTACTAGTAGTCCTTTAGCAGATCATAATCTTAGATGAACTTTTGTTTTGCCAGAAATTCTCATAGGCTACTAGATAAAGACAGAAAACAGATTTAAGAAGAAATTCTCAATTTTCAAATAACTCTCAAACAGAAAAATGTTTCAATTAAAAAGTACCGACATTTGACTTGAAAAATACTTCTTTTCCCTCGTTTTGTTCGTACAGTGTGTTCAGAAAAAATCGGGAGAGGCTATGAACAGGGAAACTTATGTCTGATCATTATTCAATTCGAAAGTCAAGTAGTCAAAATTGATCTTAAAATGTAATTTTAAGAAGAAAAGATAATAATGAAGGATCTAGTACATAGCCACTCGTCGTTTTCTAATTTATTTTCATTTCTAAAATAAGATTCAAGAAGAAAAACTTTCATTGACATTTAATTAAATACTTTCAAATTAAGACATATTTCTTTGTTCATAGTCTACACAGAGTTAGGATTTTTTTAACACACTGTATAAAGCCTTTTTTACAACAACGTTAATACATCGTGCTAATAGATAATACGTAACGAAGTTTGTTATAAGGTGCGAGCAGACACGTGATTCGAGCGACCTTAAAATGCTTGGAATCAGCTGATTCGTGTGCGCGTGTCAATTTGACAAGAACAATGTCATTTTGACAAAATCAATGTATTGACTTATTTTGGTTTTTAACTGCTACAATATTATTATTTTGCAATATTCAAGCAGTAAAATACATGAAATTAAAAAATGAATAATTTTTTAATAGTTCAAAATTAAAATGTCAAAACATTGGTTTTGACAAAGTGACACGCGCACATATATCAGCCAGCTGATTCCAAGCACTTCAAGGTTGCTCGAGTCACGTGTCTGCTCGCGCCCTATATGGCAACGCCCTAGACCATTCATAGCTGCTATTAAATACTAACGTATAATGCATAAACACAATGCATAGCAACAAAAGTTTGCAAACTCCAGACTTATGCATTACGCATTATTATGCATTTAGTAAATTTTTAACAGCTGCCAAAATAAATTGTTAAAAAAATTGAAAATCTTCAATATCGAAGAAAACAAATAGCTGTATCTAATGCTATATTTGTAATACAATGTGCTCAAATGAAATTAAACAAGAAAATACACTTCAGAAATTTTTTCCTGCCATGACAAACTTCAACTCTGACGGATAATTTTTATAAATACAGTTGTCCACTACCAATCAAATTTTGTTGCAGAAAAAGCTATATTTTTCTTAACCTTACGCATTAGCATTACATATTAAAATTATGTCTTGTGCATTATAATTACACATTAAAAAAGTAGCTGTGAATGTATCTTAAGGGTATTGTAATATAAATTTGTTTTCTGTCTACCTAAACGAAAAGTGAAATATTACGTACTTATTTTCGGACGAAAAATGACACTTTTCAGAAGGTTATCACTTTTCGTCCGCAAACCTTTTTTGTCCGCAGACCTTTTCGTCCGCAAAGCCTTTTTCGTACGCTAAGCCATCATTTTTCATCCGCAAACCATTTTCGTCCGCTAAGCCCACTATGATTTAATATTATTGTAATTGTGTGTACTACCCTTCTAGATCTATTAGTAAGGTACACACAATATGTAATATGCAATTTTTTTCCTAAGTACATAAATAACTATTTACGCTCAAAATCTTACATTTTCCATAATAGATCTTATTTATAGAGTAAGTGTGAATTGTCAATTAAGCAAACATACTGTTGTATTTAGGATTTGACATCAACACATGTCATCTGCGCGAAGTAATTTAAACAATTATTTGTTGTTTTTATTACTTTGCACAGGCGGCGTCATAGAATTTTTAAAGCCATTTTACTCGAATTCTAGTGTTATTTAAGAAATTTTTAAAATACGGATTATTTTTATCCGATTCATATTTTCTCTAAATTTAATAAAGGTCACGTACTCCAGTAACACCACTTTTTAAATAAAATAGTAGACGATAAGCTAGTAGAACCTTTTTTGGTCTTAAAGGTTTTACAGGGCTCGGCATTCACATCGCCATAAACTACCGCCTCGGTCAGAAAACTTACATAGTTTGTAATGTAAATAACTATTACGAGCAATTATTAAGAAGTGCATGCTATACTCTGACTCTCTATCTCTACTATTTACTCTCCACCTTCATGCAATAACAAAATTTCATTTGGCGTTCACGTTCCCATCTTCCATGTGTTGTGTGTGCGTGCGTGTGCAATTCGTCACGTCATCAGGACGTTATTATGTGCTTTCGACACTCGAGAGTAAACACATGCTGTAGCAGAGAGATTCTACTGCCAGTGTGATATTCCTCCATCAGTTTACTTCTCGCAGTTTACTACTATAGGTGCCAACTCGGTATCCATGTATGAAACGACGAAATTCAAAGGGTGATATTCAGATGAAGTTAGATTGTTGCAAGAAGGACTCGTATTGTAGTTGGTTTAGTTCAGTACATGATGAATTTTAGCATAAAATAGTAGGTACCTGCTAAATCTAATGGATGAAGTAATAATATATGAATTCAAGTGAAAGTAATTTCCATTTACTTACTTAGTAAATTCCTCATTAACGGACGGAAGTAAAATTTATAAATTAGGAATTATTCGATAATGGGGATTTCCAAGGCTACGTCGATTTTAAAAATTGTAATTGTTACGAAAACAAAAAGTAATTTATTCATCAACTGTCCCCTTCAAAGTGTCCCCGATTAGATTTAATGCACTTCTGCCAACGTTGTTTCCAATTTCCAAAACACTTATGGAATGCACTTTATGGTACAGCCTTCGGCTAGAGGGTTGCCTTTTATATTTCGGGATTAGACAACCCGTGTTGCAATCTGGCAACTGACAGCTCTATCGTAAAGTTTGACATTTTTGAGGTTATACGTACTCAGAACGTTTTGACATACGAGCGCTATTTGTGTTGTTTACAGTAACTTAAAAGATTCATCTCGGCCAAAAAATGGAATTAAATCTTGAACATTTTCGTGCGATTATTTTTTACAACTTTCGACGTGGATTAAGTCAACAACAGTGCATCGATGAACTTAATTCAATTTTTGGCGATGAAGCTCCATCAAGGACCAGTGTTTATCGATGGTATGGTGAATTCAACCGAGGTCGTAGTTCACTCCAAGACGAATTTCGTGAAGGTCGTCCAAAATCAGTTGTTGTTCCGGAAACCATTGATGCTGTGCGCGAACTGATATTGCAATATCGTCATGTGACCTATCGTGAGATTCAGGCAACCTTAGGAATTAGTGGGACCAGCATACATTCAATATTGCATGAACATTTGACTGTCAAAAAAATTTGTTCGCATTGGATCCCACACAATTTGTCAATCGCTCAAAAAAAGGCTCGTGTCGATTGGTCGAAAGAAATGCTCAAAAAATACGATCGCGGTGCTTCGAAACACGTCTATGACATCGTGACAGGTGATGAATCGTGGATTTACGCGTATGAGCCCGAAAGTAAACAGCAGTCGACTGTATGGGTGTTTCAAGATGAGCCAAATCCCACAAAAGTTGTTCGCGCACGAAGCACTTCCAAGCAAATGGTCGCCTGTTTTTTCGGAAAAACTGGACATGTCGCAACCGTACCACTAGAACAACGCAGAACAGTCAATTCTGAGTGGTACACAACCATTTGTTTGCCAGTTGTCTTCCAAGAAATCAGGAAAACCAACCGCCGAAGACGGATCACTCTTCACCACGACAATGCGAGCTCTCACACATCGGCTCAAACAACTCAAAACATCGATTTGATGAGTCATCCGCAGTATAGTCCTGACTTGGCACCGAATGACTTCTTTTTATTCCCGTACGTAAAAAATAAAATGAGAAGTCAACGTTTTTCGACACCTGAAGAAGCGGTTGATGCGTTCAGAATGCATGTTTTGGAGATACCTCAATCAAAGTGGCAAAAGTGCTTCGACAATTGGTTCAAACGCATGCAAAAGTGTATAGATCTTAATGGGGAATATTTTGAAAAACAATAAAGCTATTTTCGATGATTAATATTTGTTTTTGTTCTCTAATCCCGAAATATAAAAGGGTACCCTCGTACTTAAATGATTTTGCTTTTATTTTCTCAACTCTACAGTCAAAAAACGTTGTTTCAATATCCTTTTCTTCTTCAGAAAAAGGAATAGGTCACATGGGGGGGGGGGGTATTTTTTACAAGTTATTCGGTGAATACTAAGCAAATATCTTCAGTTTTTGCCAGTGGCGTATCCAGGACTCTTGGAAAGGGGGGGCTGCCATGTACCTATTACGTATACATGTAGGTATACTGTTCACATGTAAATTATGTTTTCAAATAATTCTGAATTGAAAATAAGGACGGTTGACTGTACAATATTAAAGTACATAATAAAACCAAATAAAAGATGACTGTTTACTCTTTATTAATAAAAAAAATCACTGTGAACATAGGAATATACATTTTCGTGATACCATACTGTTATTATGATTTACCAGCAGTAAAAACCAAAGTGAAAAGGCATGTACTTAACGGCCACCGGCCGTTAAGATTTATAACGGACGCATCACAGAATCATGAGACCTGTTGTCAGGGAAAATTTATAAACAACAAAAAAAATTGTCAATATGACAGGAGAAAGAATTTTTAGAAGATATTCCTATATGTCTAAATTATACGTCAATGTCATTACAAAAAAAAAATCTTGAACCCCACACGGTTTATATATACAAATAACAGACACGACTGATACTAATGATTGGCCTCTGACATTTCGTTATAGTTACAAAGCAATATTTCATTTCCTCTTTTTTTTTGAAAATATCTAAAACTTCCTCTGTATTAATAGATAAATTTTTATATTATACATGAGAGCATCGCGATTGTACTTAAAGAATTTTTCAAATATTTTAATGTAAAAAATGTAGAAAATGATTAATTTAAATACATTATATATTTAATTCACTGGATATTAAGGGGGGGGGGCTCAAGCCCCCTAAGCCCCCCGCTAAATGCTCCACTGGTTTTTACCACATTTCCATCAGTTGTCGATGTGCTAGGACGGCCAGCTCTCTTGTCAGCTTCTACGTTTTTGTGCAGCTCTCTTGAAAACTTTTGTACTATTCACAAGTCTTTGGTTTCCAGTTTCCATATAGTTTCCTCGGCAAAATCCATTTTACTGCACTTTATAACATTTTTAAGACAAAATTAAGTATTGATTCTGTGTCTCATCATTTTTAAATATAAAATTGCGGAGCGTGTCAAAATGCTATGCCAATACGTAGCTGTCAAATACAAACTACGCGTTAAATATGAATGAAACATAACTTACATCTTTAAACTATGAATAAAAAATCTGATGTGGACACCACACGACTTCCTTGTACGCAAGACCAACATGAAGTACAGACCCAATAATAAAATTGCACGTATTTGACGTAATTTGAGATTAACATTATTTTTTTATATTTTTTTTGTCGTAATCCATAGCAAGCTTTACTATAAAAACCAAAAAGAATATAATTTTTAAATTTACATATCTCCCTTATACAAAGGCCTAATTTAAAAATAGCTAGACGGAGAATTTAATACTCTAAAACTCCTATTTTAAGCAATTATTTCTATACTCAAAATAAAACCATTTTATTCAAGAAAAACTGTTAACAACTTCAGGTAATATATCACTTCAGGTTAGCCTATTTTAACCAAAATCTGCTATGTTATTCCCATTGACATAAAAGTCTTATATACCAAATTGGAAAAGTTTTGGATTATATCTTACAATAATATTTCATTAAAATCTATTATAGGCTTCAAGTAAAGTACCATTTCTGGAAATTATAATGAGGATAAAGGGAGGTGCACAACTAGATGTTATAGCAGTCCTAAATACAAAATTTCAACTTTCTACGGCTTACCGTTTTTGAGTTATGCGAGATACGTACGTACGTACAGACGTCATGACGAAATTAGTCAAAAATGGATTCAAGGATAGTCAAAATGGATAATTCTGTTGAAGTCTGAAAACAGATTTTTTTCGCGATTACAATACTTCCTTTACTATCTACAAGGGACAAAAATCGGGGAAATACCCATAACTGTAAAATTCGAGGACGGAAAGAAAAATAGTTAGCTTATTAATGAAAAAGTTGTTATAAGTTTTTAAAATGACATTTATTTTCAATATAGAATCCTAACAGTGCAATGCATTTAGTCCAACGATGTTCCAATGGGAATCATAGGGAAATAAGTTAGGCGGGATGCAAATCGCACTTTATTTAATTGATTTTAGCTATTGCTATAACAGTAGTACAAGCCCGTGAATTATTCTGATTCGACACCCATCTTCTCGAAAGTAAAGGAAGTATTGTAATCGCGAAAAATTTCGATTTTCAGATTTCAACGGAAATATCCATTTTGACCATCCCTGAATCCATTCTGACTAATTTCATCGTGACGTCTATACGTACGTACGTATCTCGAATAACACAAAAACGGTAAGCCGTAGAAAGTTGAAATTTTGTATTTAGGACTGCTATAACATCTAGTTGTGCACCTCCCTTTTTGGTTATTATATAATTTCCAAAAATGGTACTTTATTTGAAGCCTATAATAGATTTTAATGAAAAACTATATTAAAATATAATCCAAAACTTTTAAATTTGGTATATAAGACTTTTATGTCAATTGGAATAACAGTAGATTTTGGTTAAAATAGGCTAACCGAAAGTGATATATTACCTGAAGTTGTTCACAGTTTTTCTTAAATAAAATGGTGTCATTTTGATTTTATAAATAAATGCTTCAAATAAGAATTTTAGAGAATTAAATTCTGCGTCTAGCACATCAAATATTATTTAAAGCGAGATATGTAAATTTAAAACTTATATACTTTTTGGTTTTTGTAATGAAGCTTGCTATGGATTAGGACAAAAAATAAAAAAAAAATGGATGTTAATGTCAAATTACGTCAAATACGTGCAATTTTATAATTGAGTCTTCTTCTACTTCATATTAGTCTTGCGTACAAGGAAGTCGTGTGGTGTCCACATTAGATTTTTTTATACCTAATTCTTCGAATAAAATATGGTCAAACCGCTCTTTCGAAATGTTTACACTTTTAGCTACTTCACCCAATTGCAGCTGTTTGTTTTTAACACCATATCGTCAATTTTGGTAGCCACTTCTAGTGTTGTAGCACTTTTTGTGCGCCCAGAGCGATATTTGTTTTGGATGCTTGTACAGTCCCATTTAAACTCAACTACTCAATTTTTACGTCTCGTATAATAAAGCATATTTACTCAATACACTTTTTATGTCTAAAAATTTGTGAACTTTTAAAACCTTTTAAATATAAATATTTCATAACATTGTAACACAAATAGAAAAACCG
This sequence comes from Harpalus rubripes, assembly GCA_963082715.1. Lineage (NCBI taxonomy): Eukaryota > Metazoa > Arthropoda > Insecta > Coleoptera > Carabidae > Harpalus > Harpalus rubripes. The sequence continues at coordinate 41,965,865 of OY720454.1, forward strand.
TTTTCTTTGAAGAATAACTAATACCAAACTATTCGACAGATCGATGTCATATTTTCAGTATTGGACAGTAAAAGATAGTTTCCAAGGAAAATAAAATATTTAACCTATCAAAGCCAACTGCATAAAGACCAACTACTTATCATGCCGCCCTCGTATAAACAAAAAAAACTTCATATTTTACAGGATACTCGATTGATATCTATTTAAAATAATATAATAGAAAGAATTTTACGTCATATACATGCACTATAAAGCGTGTGAAGCGCAGACCACTAACTACATTATGGTGTTGTGACTCGAATCTTTGCATAATATATTCATTACACATTCTTTACCCTTTTCATACATTTTGAAGTGCATTACGATGAAAGTATTTGAGAGGTGAATTGTAGTAGTTCAGTGCGTTGACGTGTTTCTCAACTATCCTTCGCGCATTGTTCGTCATCGTTAGATATTCATGGGCTGCGCGCCTCGTAATCACCGCTCTCCGCAGGAACTGTGGCAGGAATAACGCAGCAGGAGCAGGAACCTACCAACTTCTTACTCTCAGTTGCTAACAGCAGGAAAGAATTTTGAAGAGATCGGATTACCCCTAGATTGACGGATATCTACTACATAATATAACAAACATGAGAATGCACAAAAGTAGATCCAAATGTAATGTAAATTCATCCACAACTAATTAACATTGGTTGCTCTGGTTCTGATGACTTCTTTCTTCATTTCATCCGACAGAAGTTCGGTAGTTTTAGCATCAAAACATAGAAATTTTCGTTGAAATCTACGCCATCTAGTTTAGACCAAAACAATTATAATTTTTTTATTTTTTTAAATTTTGGTGCTAAAGCATATAATTGATGCTTATTTTTTAGTATTTAAAATAAATTTACGCACACTGGATTAAAATGTTTCTTTACGCACAACTGCATTATAATTGTTTGTTGACATCTTAGTTACCATGCCGGAAACTGAAAGATTACAACCTGCGAGTGGTAAAGTAGCACAATCGAGCGGTAAAGCAGCCATGCGGGCGGAAAAGTAGCCATGCGGGCGATAAAGTAACCATGCGGACGGTAAAATAGAACAAGCGAGCGGTAAAGTAGCGAGCTGGGCGACTGGTAATCAAAACGTCAAAAATAAAATTGTAAATGTATTTAAATAGTTATTTATGATATAAGTGTTAAAAGTGGCATTTTATTTTGTGAGAAGGAAGTTTGGAACACGACGCGAAGCGGGGTGATCCAGACCTTCGAACAAAATAAAATCACTTTTAACGCGTATATCATACACTATTTTTTCTGCAAACACTATTTTTTAATTTAAATTTGTATTACTAATAATGATCTGTCACTTTTAACACTGGTGTCATAAAATGACATTTTTAACGCTAAAAACAAACATTAAAAAGCCCACTTTTAATAGATTTCTAGAGAAAAATAATTTAAAAACATTTCGTTTGATTGCAGTGGTGCGCAAAACCTTGTACATACCTAAGGCCGTGAGAAGTTTACACCCTTAAACAAATAAAAGGCCTCCGCTACGTATCGGGTTTCAAATTTTGTCCGCAGGCGTAAACCTTTTCTTTCGACCCTCTATACGTAAATAACTATTTCGTTATTAAAATCTATGCCTGTAATAATATATTCTACAGTGTTTATTTCAATACAAATTTCCATAGTTTAGAAAACAATTTATTTTTATCAATTTTCTCTACTTTTATTTATTATTAGAGGCCCGTTTATCAACTGAACATAAAGACGTTTCTTTTCTGTACTGTACTGTACAACAAGCGCTTTTTTGGGCGAACTAACAACTTTAGAGAAAAATGTTTTATACCAAAAATGATCATAGAATAAGGGAATAATTTATCAATAGTAACAAACCGAATATTTAACCAGTGGTTCTCAAACGGTAGAACAAAATTATATTTTTTTAAATTGTACGCTATATAATTTTTAACCCTTTAAATAGAATATTATTTTCTGATTTCAACGATATAAATATAGCATAGAGTTGTATAACAATTATTCCGAGAAAAATGGTATTAAAAACTAGAAATAATGTAATCAAAAATGGGTTTACTACTAGCGTAACTACTCAACAGACGTATACCTGTGTATTGCATAGCCTATTGTAATATTATAACATTATTTTTAATACCATTTTTCTCAAAATAATTGTTATACAACCCTATACCATATTTATATCGTTGAAATGAGAAAAAAATTCTCTATCTAATGGGGTAAAAAATTATATAGGATAAAATTTAAAAAAATATGTATAAAGTCATTAGTTCGCCCAAAAAAGCTCTGGTTGTTTTAAAGAAAACACCCTGAATATATATATATATATATATATATATATATATATATATATATATATATACAGTGTGTTCAAAAAAATTCCTAACTCGGAGTAGCCTATGAACAGTGAAACGTATGTCTGATCATTATTTAACTCAAAAGTCAAGTTGTCAAAATTGATCTTAGAATACAATTTTAAGGATAACAGACAATAAAGAAGGATGCAGTACATTGACTTTCGCCGATCTCTAATTTGTTTCCTTTTCTAAAATAAGATTCAAGAAGAAAAGCTTTGATTTCTTTAGATAACATTTTTGACAATATCTCATGTCAAATTGCATTTAATTAAATATTTTTAAATTGACATACGTTTCTTTGTTCAAAGCCTACTCCGAGTTAGGAATTTTTTTGAACACACTGTATATATATATATATATATATATATATATATATATATATATATATATATATATATATATATATATATATAGAAAAGAATTTGTTGCTAATTTTGTTCATTAGTTCGAACATGTTGGTTATTAACAAAATTGTTCTTTCACGTTAGTGATTGTTTTATCGTTTTGACATCTTCTGTTCTAAATCTCTTCCCATCGCTTTTCACATATTAACATAGTTCACTTATTAATCGTGATCTAAATTAAAAATGTTACAAATTTATTTCATAACACAACCATTTTTTGTTCTTACGACTGCTTTGTTTAAATTATAACCTCAAAAAGTAGTAAGTACTTACTGTGCACTTTTTTTAACATGTGGTTTATGATCATTGTAACCGTTTTTGTAGTTATCCTGAGGATGGAATAAAGTATTCCGAAAGCTTGATAATAACTCAAAAGAGTTTTATTCAAAATTAATCATCATCCTGACTGCTTACCTGTGAATTTCACTTTTCTACCTAACTGGTCAGTCGTGATCATACCTACTTAATATATATATATATATATATATATATATATATATATATATATATATATATATATATATATATATATATATATATATATATATATATATATATTGTATCGTTGAGGCCGTTTACCGGGCCTCACGTTATGGATGCTCAATAGCTCAGAGGTCACTGTTGTGCTATTTGAAAATAATTTTTAGGTTTCAAGTTTTATGTCAATCAGAATCGAACCCGACCGAACCGCATGACGATATATTTATTGTAATTGTGTGGTGGAGTTGAAGTATGTAGTATTAGGATTGTTACAATTCTTTATTTAATGTCATGCAATACGTGTCATTCTACAAATCATATCCAAACATAACAACTCCTAGCTAACCATACACATTTCCCTACATCCCTCTTTCTATTTCAAGCAATAGAGCTCTGGGTTCTCTTCAGGTTGACAGGATAATTTTTTTAAGAATCTTCTGTTTTTTCTAATTACCTGTTTATCTGTTTTTTACGACCGAGCTTCTTCTGTTTTATTAACTATTGTTTCTTCCATTATTTAATCAATAATCCATACTTTGTCTGCTTGTTTTAATAATGGTAAATACTTAATTTTATGCCTATCATCATAATTTCTTTTTTGTTTATCTTGATCTTCTTGGATATTTTGGCGTAATTTGGCGTCATCAGATAATGTTGGCTTGAAGTAGTCTCTTGGCGAAGGTAAAATTCTGTAAATTGATAAGACTACATAAAATTTTTGTTTATTCTTCTTTAATAAGTTTTTCATTGCAGGTACATTGTTTTCGATCTTTCCCTTTCCCTACAGAGCATATCTATTTTTAAACAATTCTTAAAATTTATATTTGTAATGCTTCCTATTGTAATGACAGTTTTATTTGTATTTTAATTGCACATTTAGCCTCTGCAAATACTATACGTATATTTGGTTATTTAATTATTGGTATTTGATCAACTGTCAGCATGTTTAAATACTATCAAATAGTTGTTCAAAGCAAATACAAACACATGAATAAAATTCTGAACAATGCAACATTTTCGCTTTCTAAATGAATAGTCAACATTTCGATCACGTTTTGCTAGAAATAAAATTTATTTTTCCTGAAAATACAGGCCTGGTGAACTAGTGACACTGAAAAGCAGATCAGCGCATACAAACTGCATTTCAGGCTGAAAGTTTCATCCAAACTGCATGGTTATTTTCCACATGGGACTGCATACTGCAATCTTAAAAAAGCTGAAATATTTATACAGCGTTTTTTTTTTCTTTCGTGATACATATTTCTCAGAAGATATTATTCTAGTTTCATTGTTGTTTTTGTCACGCAAGGATGTCAGATATTATTAGTTTTGCTCGTACGTGCTTTTCCTTTGCTTTGACCGCGGTTCCTTTGTCATAAAAACAAAAGACGGGTGAAAAACGGTGGAAATCAAAAGACAACGGAAGTGGGCAAACATAGGACATAAATACGAATTAAATAGCTTCGTCAAGACAATTTTCTTCTTTCATTGCACACAGGAATATTTATTATGAATCCGAAAAACGCCAAAGAAATTACGAAGTTTTCTCATTGCTTTTCAGATGACAATTAAGGAATACTTATAGTCTAATTAAGTGAACTTTCAATAATGCATAATAATAAATGAAATGACAAATTTATCGTTTTTGTTTTTGAAAAAAACATTATAATGAACCAGGCGCAATAGAATCCAGAACAATTTAAATTACAGACTAAAAATTGAAAATTCAATATTCTGAAATGTGTGAGATAAAAAATGTTTTAATTTTTAATACAATAAACTTAATCACCATTTGTGGTCATCACCACGGAATTCAAATAAATCATTTCAAAAAAGTATTATTTTTGTGTATCACAAATATTTATTATGATAGAGAAAAATTGTTTCAACAAATTTTGAACCGTATTTTAGGTAGAATAAAATAGCGTAATGAGATTCTTTGAAACTTAATAATTCTCGAGGTATACTACACACTTATGATTTTTTAAAATGGGAACATGGGCGCCCATACAATGTTGTTCAGGGGGGGGGGCCAAGTCAAGAATACAAAAATATAATACATTAAAAATAAGTATGTTCTTAAAAATATAAAACAACATAAATATTTATGGAAAAAAATTACAATACAGTAATAGTACATTACTAGCCGAGATGGAAAGTGTTTCATTACTGTCGAGGGCGAAGATAGCTGACCAAGGCGCGAAGGTTAACAATAACTAACTTCCCAACTTTTTAAAAGTCAGAAATCGTTATATTACCAACTGATTGTGAATAAACAACATTACCTACTTATTCTTTTTCCGAAAATGCTAATTTAAAATTCCTTGCATCTTTGGCAAATTCATTTAGAACTTCGTCTATATATTTTTGTTTATTTTCGCTTATGTAATCGCGATGGAGGCTCATCATACATAAAACCGTCTAGCCGATCTTCGCTAATAGTAGATCTAATCCATGTTTTCACTCTTCTTAGAGTGCTAAAAGATCTTTCCACAGTGCATGTAGTTGGAGGATGACAAATTAAAATTTCTAAAGCTTTGGAGATTGCTGGGTAAAATGTACAATGTTGTAAAAGTTCTGTTACGGGAGTTTCTTTAGTAATAATCATTTCTTTATTTGAAACCCAATATTCGTGCCATGCTAAAGCTTCCTCAAAAAAATTGTTAATTTTATAATATGAATGAATCTCTTGAGCTAGTTTAGTAAAATTATTATAGTTTATTTGTTTTAAATTAATCGAATGCAAATTATAGAGCAAAAAGGCAACATTATCATCTTTCGAAAACCGAGAATTTAAAGAACTAATTAAAAAATCTAAGTAATTTATAAAAATTGGTTTTTTAAAATATTCTCGCACAGAATTAGGTTCGTAGTTTGCGCGGTGAATTTGTCTTCCACCACTAGCGACTCTCGGCATTTTTAATTCAAGATCAAAATTTTGTACAACTTCTTCAGCGCTATTAAATAGTTCAGTAAAAATTATTTCTAAATCAGAGTTCCTATGTTTATTAAATATATCCAATAAGTGATTAATATGTTTCTGTACAGCTAGCATATCAACAGAAATACCCTGCAAAATATTTGTTACGGGTTCCAGAAGTGCCGAATATTTAGAAATTATTTTAAGGGAAACAATAAAATAGTTCTCAACAGTAGCACCTGATAGTTGTTGTGCTCCTAATCTAGTAGCACGATTAACTTCAGCTATGGTATTGGTAATATTTTTATTTATAATTTATACTGCGGATGTATCTTTTAAATTGTGCGCGCGAAGCTTACGCTAACTTCATGATGAAGATTTGAACGTTAGGAAACAGAACGAAAGAAGAAAACAACAGGGCGATGTAAGGACATTAGGATGCGACATAAGAATCCGTGGCAAAACAATTAAAAATGGTAACTTTGCTTTTAAAATTCTTAAAATTAGAGAAAAGCCAGGGCGGTGCAAGCGCCCCCCCTATGGGCGCCCATGAATGGGAACATATGTTGAAAATAGTTCATCTTTTAGCTTATTTTATAAACTTTTCAATTATATATAACAAATCTACATTCATTGGTATTAAACATGAATAAGTGTCGATATTTTCACTTGCGACTAAATTTATTCGTGGAATAAATTATTCGGTACTTGAGTAGCGAATAACCGTTTATTCGTAAGTTCATTACATTTCACACATAGTGCAGATTTATTAACAAAATGGATATATTAAATATTTTTGATAATTATGATGATATTTTGAAATTTGAATTAATAAATAACGTGAGAAATAACATGAAGGAATTTTTTGATAGATACCGATTATGAAAACAATTTTGATTATTACATATTGGGGATCGCATTTGATCTCAAACAGTGAATAGTTATATCACTATAGAGATCATTTGGAGCTGACAAAATATTTTCGAATATTGGATACTTTTGTTGAATACAATGACAAACATTTACTTTGAGCTGAAAGAAATATATAAAAAGTAAAGAAAAATTTTACAATATACATATCTCTTTTACCACATATGAGTGCTGCATTAGATGGTACACTTGGTAAATTACGGTCTCCCGGGGCTAAAAATGCAGAAGAATATAGATGACATTGACATTAAAGATGTCAAACAAAATTTTGACAAGTATGGATTCAATAGAAATTGACACAATTCATCCTTGTCTATGCCAAACTCCAAACTTCTCTACTGACACAAATTCACTCTGCAGGGCTACCAATTCACAAACGTTAAAGTTATTCGACAGATAGCTATTTGTTTCTGTAAAATGTGTGAAAAGACACAATGGAATTATTTGTTGGATAAATATACAGAATAAATTTAAGGTCCCTAGAATTCTTGTTCAAAACTTTATTCGGAAGTGAAAATACCGAGCCTAAAAGATGAAATATTAATTTATTGGAGAGAAAAAATTGAAAATTATTAAGAAACAAATAAAAAAAAACTATTACAGATCATCATTTGTTTATTTCTAATATTGTTTCTTTCACTTTTACTCATTTTTTTTCAATTTATTTGCTTCAAAGCTTATTATTTGGAAATAATTGGTTAAGAATAATTTTAAGGACATAATTAATAGATACAGTATCAAAATAAATAAATGGTGATCTGTAATATATTTTTTCATTTGTTTCTTAATCATTTTTTCACTGCAATAAATAAATAATTCATATTTTATTGAACAAAATAATGTAGACTTGAAAAGCATATAAAATAAACTAAAAGATGAGACTATTTTCAACATAGGTATCCATTAAAAAATCATAAGTTTGTGTTATATCTTGAGAATTATTAAATTTTCAATAAATCTAATAGGTTACTTGCGTGCCATTTTTACTTCCTTGTACAAAGTAAAGGAAGTATTGTATTCCAGATTTCAACGGAAATATCCATTTTGGCCATCCCTGAATCCATTCTGATTAATTTCGTCGTGACGTCTGTACGTACGTACGTACGTACACTATTATTCACGAAAGATGACTATTCAACGTCATTTGTTCGAAGAAAGAATACACATTACTTTATAGCAGTAGCTTAGCAACATTTGGTATTAGAAAGAGAAAGATTATTTGACCTATGTCTATTTAATTTATGTGGTGTGACAGATATACGTAAATAGTGGCATTACTTTCTAACACACTATAAATAATAATGACGTATGTCGTAGAATTACAGATACCTAATTATCTACTACACTGCCCTCTGTGGTAATATTTATCCAGTGGCGTTGACGTTTAAATTAAATTATTATTCCTTGGTCTATATATTATATATTGGTTTTATATTTTTGTATTTTGCAAAAACATCATTTTCAAATGAATTATTCTTATTTTTTCAGTTAAAATGTATCTATAAATATTTCATGTTGCACGCCTATGCAAACGAAATGCAATGAAGTTATCTGCAAATAATATTATATTAGACGGCTCACAAATGACCTAGAATACGAGTAGTCATCTTTCGTGAATAATAGTTTATCTCGCATAACTCAAAAACGGTAAGCCGTAGAAAGTTGAAATTTTGTATTTAGGACTTCTATAACATCTAGTTGTGCACCTCCCTTTTTCGTCATTACATAATTTCCAGAAATGGTACTTTATTTGAAGCCTATAATAGATTTTAATGAAAAACTATATTGAAATATAATCCAAAACTTTTCAAATTTAGTATATAAGACTTTTATATTAATTGGAATAACATAGCAGATTTTGGTTAAAACAGGCTAACCGGAAGTGATATATTACCTGAAGTTGTTAACAGTTTTTCTTGAATAAAATGGTTTCATTTTGATTTTAGAAATAAATGCTTCAAATAATTAAATTAAATTCTGCGTCTAGCACATCAAGTATTATTAAATTAGCCCTTTCTATAAGCGAGATATATAAATTTAAAACTTATATACTTTTTGGTTTTTGTAATGAAGCTTGCTATGGATTAGGACAAAAAATATGTATATCCATATTCCAATTTAATGCAAGATATTACCATCATATTTTTCTCTAAATTGTAGAATTATTAATTTAAAATACTTATTATTTTGTATATTCGTCGATTGAGGAATATTTTGCACAATACTTCATATCTATTTATTCTTCTTTCGAATCGTATCTATGAATTTATAATTATTAATCAAGTGTTCTTCTTCTACAGGTTCTCACATCTCTACTCTAAATCATTTTCCCCACTTAAAGAATGAGTAGAGCCGCAGGAGATGATTCCCACCGAGTGGTGGTGTTAGATGGAGGTTTCGCCACTCAACTAAGTTGTCATGTGCACCAACATATTGATGGCGACCCACTTTGGAGTGCCAGGTTCTTGGCTACACATCCCCAAGCTATAATCGATACGCACTTGGATTTTCTCAGGGGTGAGTAGAAAACAAATATATATGTAAACATATTATCGATATTACGTCCATGTAATTTTCCGTGTTTACGAGAAGTAAAAATTATATTATTACTAATTTAACACTATTCGTAATCGTGGATAAAATTTCCCATCTAGTGGCGCAAATCTGTACTACGAAAAGCAATAGTACAAGCACCATATTGAATAAGTGACAGCTGAGTAAATAGTGTAGTAATTAATAATTAAATATTTATTTTATTCGCCCTCAAAAACGGGCGCAATTTGGCTTTTATCGCCCGAGAGCTTATAAAGTTGCCAAACAGCAGCTATTCAAACGTCAAAATCGTGGTTTATAAATAAATGTCAGACAACACAATAAATTTGATAAATCACATTTTTTGAACACCGCTGCTCGTTAAACTATTTGTATCCTTTCTCATATACATCTTTTCGCTTTTGTGGAACCAACTTACACTGGGCAGCGTCAAATTTATCCGATATTTCTTTTGAATGATCAATATATTCTATTTTCATTTGACACTAAATTAAAATTTGTTATAAACAAACAATCGGGCCTATTCTGTAACAAAATGGTAAATTTTTAATAACTGGATAAAAAATTTATCCAATTGAAATTGATTTAACAATTGAAAATCCAAATTTTTGTTATATAACAACATACTTGATTGGTTAAATTTTATAATTAGTTGTTAAAAATTAACCACTGAATTAGAGAATAGGCCCGAATATAGCTAGAAACCAAAGCATACTTAAAATTCGCCAGCACAACGATACAAAATATATGCCCATTAAATCCTTAAATTTCGAGAACCAAAATAAAATAAAACGTTGTATGTAGTATGTACTACGGGCATAATCAAGATTATAACACTCGGAAAAATTAAAGGTCTCCGCTACTCGTCGAGCTTTAAACATTCCCCCGTGTTACTATTAAACTTATCGTCTTTATATAAATAAGTTTTTAAACTCGGTTTGTATACACAGTCAACGAAACACAGTAAATAATGTGGACTGTCATATGTCAAACCCATTGTATGGCGGCCATCTTGTTTCGAAAATCGGCGCCACTAACGTTAGTTTCGATTGCGAATAGAATACTAAAATAAATTCTAGTAGTATTTTTGTGTGTATATTACGATATTCCTAGAAATACTTTATGCAGTAATTTACTTTTATCTGATATTAAAAAATTCTATTTATCAAAGTGTAGGAAATGTCTTTGATAGGTACTTTGATATACTGGCTATGGTGACTTGGACGACGCAGCATAGGTGTTTCAATGGTAAAATCTTAATGTAGAGTTATTTGCTCCCCTAATTATTTTAGGGCAAAATTGTATTTAGATTTTTGCTACAGAAAAAATACTGCATCTGAATATGCTATTGTTTATAATTTTTCAATTTCCAGAATCGTAAAAATAAACGAAAACAATAATAACATTTTTGAAAAAATCATTGATGTCTTGGAACAAAAATTTAATCAAAAGCGCAAACATCTGTCATAGATTCTTCACGTTTATAGTAATTAACGTAACAAGGACAATAACGCCTGAGGTCAACAGTGTACTTTTCGAAGGCCTCTGGCCCGAGATGTGTACGTTGACCGAAGGCATTATTGTCCGTTTAACTCCCGTGGTGCGTTCAACATCTAACGTCCGACTATAATTTTTAATATTCTACGGATTACGGATCAGAAAGTTTTAATAAAATTTGCGGAGTAGGTAGGCTATGAATGTTTTTGCTTGTTTTTTAGGCTTTATTCCAGTATGAATATCAATTTATTGACAACATTACCATAGCAACAACTTATAACACGCTCTAGGGCGTTATTTGGTATATAACATACCAATCGGACGTTAGTTATTTTCAAAACGAGGAAAATGAAAACACCTTTATTGTAGTTAATTACAACAATGTAATTTGACGAGCACGAAATCTAAGATTTCTTTGAGTAGTGACTATAAATACGACCCTTAACTTATTTAAATTAAAAGACAAAATGAATTGGGAAAAAGCATTTTTATTTTACTATCACAAACATAAATGTAATACAAAATGACATATCACAGTAAATGTTTAAACAAACCACCATTTACCATCAAAAAATACCCCAATCTGTTGTAAAATTCTTGTCTAACATTTGCTAATTGTTTATGTGATATTTGTAAAAAAATTTATTCCATGGCATCAATGATTTTTGCAAAATATTATTGTTTTCGACTATTTTTACGGTTCCGGAAATTGGAAAATGCAGTATTTTTTTCTGCAGCAAAAACCAATACAATTTTGCTCTAAAATAATTAGAGGAGCAAATAACTGCTCATTAAGATTTTACCATTAAACGCCAATGCTGCGTCGTCCAAGTCACCACCCTGCATATGTAATATAATACAGAGTGATCAGAAATGACTGATTTAGTTGGCAATACATTTTTATGGAGATATTTTTATTCCACAGTTTACACACCAGATAAAAGCGGAAATACTATTTATTGCCAACTGAATCAGTTATTTTTTATCACTCTGTAGTCTGTAGTGTTAAGTAAATAAGCGAGTTTTAAGGATTATAAAATAAGAATTTACTGTTTTACAATAACATTTTTTCATTTATTATAATTCCAATACACTGAGATCAATTATTTCAATTTTTGATATGCGAAGTTTCAACATCTATGTGACGAGCTGAATTGGTCAACCGCAAATGATACTTGATTTCAAACTACAACAGTTTTTCAACACAAAATTCGTTTAAATATCGTTTTTTGAGAATTTATGTCATTACAAATATGAAATAAATATTTCAATCTCTATTTGTATCACGATTCAACATTATATTAAACATTAGTAACATCTAGATTCCGTAAATATTGTAGATACTAGAATATTTACAAATTTTGCTTTTAGGTAGCTAACTTCTTATACTTTTTAACTAGAATGGTAACGAGGTGTAAAAAATTCTTGATATCAGTCAACAGTCAAAAAAGTTTATTTATTTTTCGGCCTCTACCGACTTCAGCATCTCTTGTGCCTTCTTCAGGAGGTGAATAAAAAAAAACGCTGTGATATTAAAGTATAAATATATAAATAACATAAATAATAATAGACACATAATGATCATCAAAAACAAAACAATAAAAAAGCATATCGTCAGATAAAAAATGATAAAAATTACTTTGATAACAACGTTTTAGTATCTTTATTATTTTTTTCTTATATTTTGACAACCATTGACTGTAATGGGGACTTATGAAATTGACGTCACACAACAGACATTTTTCCCTCCAGTACTACATGTCTTTAGAAGAAGACGGCAGGCTCAGAAAGAGATAGTTTTGTATTACCATGGCCTCTCTTATCTTCTCAACCTTTTATCCTAATCTGATTTGATATTTGCTGTTAATTTTGCAGTGGTGTTTGACATATGTATGAGTAATCAGTTTTGTTATAATAATGATTTGTTAGCTGATGATAAATTCTAAAAAAAATAATAATACCGACATACAAAATTATCCAACACATATAAATACTGTTTCAGATTCTATCTAAGAGGTCATGACTCTTTCTTCGAGCTTGTCGTCTCTGTCTAAAAGATTACTTCAGAACTCAGTAGATGGCAACAGTAAAATTCTAAAGTCCCCATTGTAATTTTTCTGACTATAGGTAGGGTCATCTTCAAGAGGTATAGTCCTTACGGTATTTGTTGAGCCAAAATGCCCAGAAAGGAGAATGAAAGATGCCGTTCTATTCTCTGTACGCAACGCTCTGCCGCCAATGGGCGCCTTCAGCAGGCATGTGGTCGCTGAACATTTTTCTGCTAAATGCACTGTTAACTAGAAACCGCTCACTGAACCACTGAACGGTCACCGACCAGCTGACTGTAAAAAAAGTACGGTCAGATGGTCCTGGTGGTCCTGGTCACTTATTCACGCGCGCTAAAGTGAATATTATGTTCTTAATATGGCTTACAAAGATTATATTGTCCATTAATTTTTATATATACTGTCCCTGCGCCAGAAGAAGAATATAATTATTATTTGAACAGTGTGATAGAGTTTTACCATTATTATTTAATATGCTGTTGTGTTTTAAGGCTTAGTTTCTTCAGTACTATTTAACGTAATATTTTTAATGGATAATTTAAATTATTATTTTCGACGTTCGAACCACGTGAATCAGATTGAATGTGAAAAGTGTATTCAACAGAAATCTACTTGTTCGGTGACCGTTCGGTCAGGTGTTCAGTGACCACAGAAATCTGCGAATGCGCCCATTGTTTTTCCAACTCGGGTGTCGAATGCTGTTAATTCCAAAAAAGTGACGTAGCGGTCTTTTAGGACTTTTGGCTTAACAGATATCAAACGGACTATACCTATTCTTCCAAAAGACAAGATCGGACCTACGTTTATATGACATTTTTCACTCAAAATACCTTCCCAACAAACCGATAATGTTTTTTTTACGCTAGTCCTGAATCACCCTGTTTATGAAAGGTATAAGATTAAAGATATTTAAATTAAATATTGATGTAAAACTTGTGTACACTGTATTGAAATTTTATTTTTTAATATGTATAATAATATTCTGGAATTATTAAAAAAATGTTGTAAGCAATCTGTATGAATAAACTTTGAAGAAATTAATTAACGAAGTAAAATTTCCAGCAGAACCACCTAGAGACCCATGCATCGTTAAAAAATCATAATATCCAAAGTCAGAAACTTTTTTAATAATAACCTCCATTGTGATCGCTTCCTACGGCTTCCGTTTCCATGGACGGAGGTGACAATTTGTCTCCTGGGGTCCTTATTACATTTCCGTTCGTCTTTTGTTCTGCAGTGATCGTCAACTGTCGACAAAAACTCTCTCGCAGCCACGCAGGAAATAAAAAAATGTTTATTAAAACAAAAGGGACTCGCAGCAATTCAGAGAGCTATCCTCTTTTATTTTTATGCGTTTACTGCTTGTCGTAAATGCTGGGCTGATTTTATTCGCGTTGTTATTATTATTTCTCCCTAGGAAGTAGAGAGCACGGTACGAGTAACGTTCGTATGAAATGCACAGATGGTCGCTATAATTAAATATCTCAACTTTGCTGAATTCATGCGCTTTTTGTCATTATTAAAGTTTGTTTTAGCCGGCATAATGGTTAATCTAATATACATATGCTTCAATTATGAAATTATTACATTTTTCCTGCAAACATAAGCGAAATGACATTTTCATTCTAACCACTTTACCCTTTTTCATTAAGGAAAATTTAATTTTGGTTATTTTATTGCGAATTATAAAATTTAATTAAAATGATCGAATTATTTTAACAGTCAAGCACTGCAAAAACATGATAAAAACTATTTTTAGGGTAATCTATCTCTTTAATTTTTAATAATAAAATTTATTGGCATATCGAACATCCGTTTAACAGCAGTGATAATAATGATAATATATTTATTTATACTAATAAATTAATCTGTTTATAGTAAAAAATGGTTTAATATTTCATGATTAATTATTTTTTGGTAGACCGTAGAAAGTATAGTTATTTAAGTATTAAGGGCACAAAAAGAGTAGAGCAGTAAGTACTTTCTACCCGTTGATTTTGGAGATCGAGGCGAAGTAGAGATCTCCAATACATCCGACATCTGTACAAGAGCACTTACTGACCGCATTTTTTGGACGATCGAAGCACAAAATTCAAGAAAAAAATTATATTTGAAAATTATTTTAATAAAAAAATTTGTCATTTTTAAAGTTAGCTTTGATTTTTTACTTGTACAAACAAAGTAAAAGAAGTATGGTAATCGCGAAAAATTTCGGTTTTCAGATTTCAACGGAAATATCCATTTTGACCTTCCCTGAGTCCATTTTGACTAATTTCGTCGTGACGTCTGTACGTACATACTGTAACGTTTTTATTTATTTGGGTGAAGTGTAAATATTAGACAATTATTATTAATTAAAATAAAAGTTTATTATAACGATAAATAGATATTAAATATAATTAAAAGAAGATAAATATAACAAACACTACGATTAAACAAATATTAAACACTAATTATGAGTTAGAATATTATAAGACACTTAAACACTAAGATTAATTATTTAAACAATATATAGCTCACTTATTTATTTATACAACTATATTTATTTATGTTTACCACTTGCCGACTATCTGTTTATATCACCAACTGTTTAACACGCGGCGCTTATTTATATCAGACTGTGTAATGCCTTCGCTAACACTGCTTATATACCTCGGCATCCGTATTCCAGAACTTACCAGAGCACTATTCTAGATAAAACCCAAACACAATAGATTATATCAACCGCGTAATTAAGCAGGTTCGGACACGTCTGCTGCGTCATCGCTAAAAACAGACACCCGCTCGTCCCTGCGACAGCGGCGGCGACAGCGACGGGGGCAGCGGCGGTGACAGTGGCGGCGACGGCGGACACTGTACATTACAATACGTACGTATCTCGTATAACTCAAAAACGGTAAGCCGTAGAAAGTTGAAATGTTGTATTTAGGACTACTATGATATCTAGTTGTGCACCTCCCTTTTTCGTCATTACATAATTTCCAGAAGTGGTACTTTACTAGAAGGCTATAATAGATTTTAATGAAAAACTATTTTAAAATATAATCCAAAACCTTTAAAATTTGTTATATAAGACTTTTATGTCAATGGTAATAACATAGTATATTTTAGTTAAAATAGGCTAACCGGAAGTGACATATTACCTGAAGTTACTAACAGTTTTTCTTGAATAAAATGGTTTTGTTTTGATTTAATAAATAAATGCTTCAAATAATAGTTTTAGAGAATTAAATTCTGCGTCTAGCACAAGCACAACCAAAATTATTAAATTAGCCCTTTGATTAAGCGAGATATGTATATTTAAAAATCTGGTGTGGCCAACACAATACCTCCCGCCATTTATAGCCCGAGTCATAAAAATATTAAGTTAATCCTTATTTTTGGATTAGCGAATATTACTGTAATTTTGACAATTTATTTCTTAAAATATAGTCTAATCTAATCCAAGTAACTACCCTTTTTTAAACCCCTCAACAGGATTAAATCCCAGTTACAGAGTGGGTTCACATTCACACACATCCATGCCTTAGTGGGATTCGAACCCGAGGGCACTCATGACATGAGGCGTTACTCTAACCATTGAGCCACCGGAACTATAATAAAATGAAGATTAACTTACACATTTTTGTGAATCGTTAATTTTTATTAATCTAAATACATACCTACATATTTACTTATGCTAAAAACTGTATTGAATTCCTTTTCTATTGTTCTATTTACATTTTTCTTTTTAAAACGATACTAATATTTTGAAATGATTAGTTCTTTGATAGTGACATTTATCTGTCAGTTACATACATTTGAATAACTGCGTTTTGTTTGTTTAAAGCGTAGGTTCTGGGATTTAAATTAAAGATAATTTTATAAATTTATCCATAAAATATATAGAAAAATTATTAATGCAAATCTATAGAAAATTTAATAATCTTTAATTTTTATAATAACATTATCTCGAAAAAAAACATTTAAACGTATTTTTCGAAGAAAAACTATTTTGAGCTTCTAGTAAAGTGCCATTTCCGGTTATCCGATTTTCACCAATATCTAATGGGCTCTTTCCATTACAGAAAAAGTTCGAAATACAAGGTTTCAAAATTTTCTGAATGATAGTATTTGAGTTAGAGTGGAGGATCCAGACACACAGACATCATCGTGAAAATGTTAAAATTGGATTCCAGGGACCTTAAAACGTGGTCATTTACCAAAATCTCGATATGCGATTTTTAGCACGATCCCTATACCTCCCTTACCAAGGGTAGCGGGAGGTAAATATTATATACTTTTTGGTTTTTGTAATAAAGCTTGCTATGGATTAGGACAAAAATGTACAAAAAAAAATTAATGTTAATGTCAAATTACGTCAAATACGTGCAATTTTATAATTGAGTCTATATTTCATGTTGGTCTTGCCACAGATCTCATAACTATCTATATAGTTATGAGATCTGTGGTCTTGCGTACAAGGAAGTCGTGTGGTGTCCACATCAGATTTTTTTATTTACTTACTCCATCTCCAGATCGGTAAGTGATGTGAATCACTTACCGATCAGTAATTTGTAAATATAGCTTACTTCCTTGGGAACCCTACCGGTAAACATTTAAAAAACCCGATTGTGCAAAAAGTATATTAACAATCTATAGCTATGTGGCAGGGATACGACTAAAATAGTTGTTTGATCAAATCAAGTCTCCTTTGGTTGGGATTTTGGTAAAACTCGTAGAGATTAGATCAAACAACTAATTTACTCATATCTCTGCGACATTGTACAAGGTGAAATAATGTTTTAATTTTAACACAGTCATTTGAAATTAAGTTCCAAAAGTTAAGTATAATTTAGAAGTTTTTAAGTCAGCCTGAAATTAATGAGACAGTTTTTGAGTCCCCCGGTAATTAGTTTGAAATCACTGGCAGTTTCTAATCCACCAGATATAAATTTGATAGTTTTGACAGTTTTATGTCTTCCAGAAATTATTTTCAAAGCATTCCAAGAGAAGATTGGTTGGGAACTTTTAACAAGTAAAATGAGAGCATGCTTAACTGTATTATTTTTAAGGGAACTACTTTGAACGTTTGAACCTTTGAACACATTTATAATAAAATTCTAAAAAATAAAAAATATGAAGCATATGTCTTGTTGTTAATAATTCTAGCGTGACCCTCGTACTTTTGAGGTTTCATTTAGTCGCCTAATTCCATCAGTCAAGAAAAGTCCCATACTTCATTAGAAAATATTCAAATATGAAAAGTTAAATTTAAAGAAATAAATAAATTTAAAAATGTCTAATGACCCCATTCGTAGATAACTGATAAAACAAAACCAAAATATTTTATGTTCTTATTTATCTAATTTAAATTCCAAAGTAAACATTTATCTTTTATTTTCTTTTTTATCATACTGTTATATAATAATACTAATTATATATTAAAAAACATCAGCTTGTTTTCACAAATAGTTTAATCTGTAAAACCAGACTAATCCGCTATATTATTAATATTAAATACCTCGTCTAATTTCACGAGATATTAATAGAATAATACTCAATTATTATTCATTGTCATTAGTTTAATAAAATTCACATCGAATTTATAATGCATGAAAATGTGAGAACTCCATTTTCCAGAAATAAAATTCAATTTCCGAATTTGCGAAGTTGTATAAAAAATCACTGAACTAAAAATCAATTTTCGCATGTCTATTCTTTCCGCTAAGAGTGAATTTTAATTTTACACTTGCATGCGAAACAATAAAACATCGATTTACTTCGCTGAAAGAGAAATGAAGATAAATAGAAGGGATGGAAAAAATTCTATTCCGCTTTAAACCTATTTGTCCAATACAAATTGAAGTGCAAACAAATTCTTCGAAAATATAGATAAATTATAAATAAGTAAATAATATATCATCTTGGCTTTAAACCTATTTGTCCAATACAAATTGAAGTGCAAACAAATTCTTCGAAAATAAAAATAAATTATAAATAAGTAAATAATATATCACCTTGGTTTTCTGGTGTTATTATGCAAATCTTTTATACGTTATTCTGGATTTTTTATAGTGAAACGACGAAACAACTTATTTTACCACAGAGTGTTTACGGCATGTCACCACATAGACATTCCTTACAATAATAAAAAAATAAATAACTGAAGGAATCTAGAAATCACGTGTGTTACTATGAGAGTCTTATATTATTACATATTAGTTCGATAAATATTGTTATTTACGAGAAATCCTTTGTACTCAATAGTTTTAAAGTCAAATTTCTCTAAATATGGCATTCCAATATTATAGCTACTAGATAAATCACAGCTGACTCGTCCGCCATTTTGGTGCCAACTTCAAACATTCAATATCAGTGTTACAGTATTATTAATCATAGAAATTATCCATAATGACAGGTTGTTCTGCTTCAAATTGTGCAAGTCATTTGAGAAATGGTTTTACACATATATTTTTCTCCAACCTCAAAAATCTTAACAAAACGTATTTTTTCTTAATAATAATAACTTTATTTCTAAAGACACAATTACATTGCATATAGAAATCGTCAGGTTTTTTATACAAACACAATTACCTATTAAAAAATTCATTCAAATCATAAAAATTATTGCAACAAGAAAAGTTTTAAATCTTTTTTAAATTTGCTTATATTCGATAGAGCTCTAATAGATTCAGGTAACATTTTTTTAAATTATTTTAAATAAGTATAATATGCAAATATGGAAGTTATTTTTATTATGAAAAATAGTTACTACATAAACTTATAAGAAATGCACTTTTATTTCATAGTTTACTGTTCATTTTGGTACCAATATGGTGGACGAGTCAGCTATGTATTATCTAGTAGCTGTTTCCAATATGATGACGTCATTTAGTTAATTTATTTAAGCCAGATAGTAAAGCCGATTGATCTAATCGATGGTGTAGACATCTATAGTCAAAATTATAGACTCTCGAGCAAGAATTTTACTAAACTCAACAACAATTAATAATTAATTACAATAATTAATAAATATCGAATTGTAATGCGATATGATAAACTCAAAATATAATACTTACATCTTCTACAGACGAGAATGGAATAATTAGGGGAACTATACGTTACCGACGCCAAATATTTCGAATTTTAAATGGCACAAAATTGGCACCTGTTCCGCTCTCTCCACGCCAGCAATGAGTGCCCGTGCGGTGACGCCTGGTAAACGCCCGCACGGTACAAATATGTCATCATTATTACCGAAATCGGTGGACGACGGAGATTGGCATACCCATCAATGGGTAATAAGCCGTGGCCGTGATGATATATTTATTTATTTATTTATTTTTATTTATACGTTTCTCTTCTTAAAGTATACAATAGTATATTGTGCAATAAGTGCGGAAAAACTTCTATTGCCCACGAGGTGTGAAAGTTTCAGCACGAGACGAAATCGAGGGCTGGAATCACACAAGTGGGCAATAGGTGTTTCTGCACGAGTAGTACACTATACTTTTTCTACGATCACACTCTTTGCTACGATATAAATAATTCATTTTTAATAAAGAACATATTTATTCTCACTAATTAATTGAACTTTAAAATTATTACAATAACTACTTTTGCTATGCATGTGTAATTACCAAATATTTTGTAATTTATAAATAAAAAAATACATTTATAAATATTAACATTATATTACAATTGGCAACTTATGTGAGAAATAATTTCTTACACCTTCTCCCACGACTGTGGGACATGAACTTTCGGGCTTTGTAAAGCATGGGAATGGGTGAGAAATAATTTCTCACACCTTATCCCACGACTGTGGGAAATGAATAACTTTCGAGCTTTGTAAAGTATGGGAAAAGTGCAATTTCCTGTAGTGGTCGTAGAAAAAAGCATTAGTGTTTCATCAAGACAAGAAACCTTGTCTTGATGATCATTTCTTGTCTTGGTTTGATTTCTTGGCGACGTAATTCTTGTCTTTTTTTAATAATATGACATATGATTGTTTTTATACAGTTGGATAGCAAATTTCATGTACTTTTCAAATTTGAAAATTTATATAGGGTAGGTATTCTATATTTGAAAATTAAAAGTTTCTATCAATTACTCGAAAACCGGAAGTAATAATATTGATCTACTTCCGAAATTTTATAGAGGAGTTAACATATTATAATTTATGTTTAATAATAAGTGAGATATTTGCTGGTTTATTTATAGATGGATATCCTGTATATCTAAGATACTTATAAAAAATATTTATATCATAAAATTTTACAGTTTAAGTATCTTATCATGACAGCTGGAATGTATATTTTCAAAATGGCGTTAAAAAAATTTTTATAACGCCGAATTTGAACTATAAATACTAAAGATCAGGGCCGGATCTAGGGTGTGGCGAGCGAGCCACTTGCCTCAGGTTTGAAGTTTAAAGGAGCGCCAACCAAAAGACCAAAAGATAATTTTTTACTATACCTATTTATAAAAGCGTCTCAATGAGATAATTACCTCAATAATGAAGATTATTTACTTTAAAAATTATACATGAATATAGATTAACAGAATCGTACCCCAACCTCGAATTTTTCTTTCGATTCCCGTTACGGTTGCGACGTGCGAAAGATCTTTTAGTAAACTTAAGTTGAATAAAAATGATCGCTTAAGCAAGGAATGTATAAGGACATAAACTTTGATAAAATAATTGATGACTTTGCAACATTTAAAGCCAGAAACGTGGTATTGTAATAATAATAATTGTGAGAAGTTATAAGTTTTTTTTTTTTTGTTTGTTTCTTGCCAAAGATTATATTAGTGTATATTTACTTCTTGTGGTTCATACAGAAGAACTGTATATTTTTAATGTATATTAGATTATCATTAATATTCTTTGTTTTTTTTTTCATTATTGTTGACATTGTATGTACCTAGATGATAAAATTTACTCTAAAAAATATATATTATTTTTTTCTATTTGCATATGTATCCTTACATATATTTTGTAAAGCACAAATAATTTTTTTTCAAAATACTTTGGGGGGCGGGGGCAATTTTTCAGGTGCTAAAATATCTAGATCCGGCTCTGCTAAAGATTCTCAAAGTACTCGTCCAAAGATTAAAACGTAAGTCCTAAAACAATTCGCGATTCAAGAAAAATGCTCGCCAACTAGCGGCCAACTCATAAAGCTCTTCTCAATTTGAGTAATTCTGATTTAAAAGTTGTTAAAAAGTGTTCACAGAGCAAAAATATTTATTTCATATTTAACTCTTCAACGAATTTTTTCCACATGTAATTATGTGTCCGTAACACTAATTTCGTCACCCTCACTATAATTTCGGGATAAAGCCGTTACTTTTAAATAACACAAAACTTCCTTTAATTTCTCTTTCATTGCAAATAACAAAATAAAACCTCTCTTAATCATAGCTGTTCACACACACTACTGGGTTAGTTTTTAGTTCATCTGTCACTTCGCTAAACCGCTTTGTGACGTCACAAAACATCGCGGCAAAACTAACTTATATCGCGAATAGTCTGTACTTCTGTACAGTAATTCGAGATTTCCGATTGTGTGAGTACGTTATAATAAATTTGTGATTTGTAGTGGTGAGCTAATATTTCAATGTTTACAGCCATCAACGTGATGTGATACGCAGTTTATATATTAAATAAATTTCTTACAGTTTTTGACGAAAAAAAAATATTAAATAAGATGAATAAGTAATACTAATTTCATTCGAGAACTGTGGACTGCAAAACTCAAAACATGCACTTATATTTTTTACGTTATACTGAATCGTAAACGTCTTATTACAGAGCTCTGTCTCTAGTGGTAAAGAAAGTTTTTACGGGCTCCACCCGTTAAAAAATTTACGTGCTGTTATAGCTATTAACATACCGAGGAATGTTATACACATCATAACTGCCGCAGATGTCAGTTTGAAATCCGAGCTCGTAGAGCGAGGATTTTAAGACATCTAAGGCTTGTTATGATTAATAACATCCGTGGTTTGTTCAATACTTTACCGGTTTCAGAAATTTAAGACATTATTGATACATATAATTTTTTGAAATTCTCTCATTAATGTTACTTTCAGATTGTTATGGTTAACAGAACAATTATTTTGACATATGTCAATATGACAAATATTTAAATTATGTGCTTTATTCCTCATGTTTATTACTTTAGAATAAAGTAGACCGTATTTAGAACGATATGCTAACGTTATCTGTATGTATTAATGAAGAGCATTATATTTTCATTTTATTTTATTTTCATTTTGTAGACCATTGTTGACAAGTCAGTATGATAATAATATTACCATACAGATACAGTTATTACTTAGTTACCAGCCTACTTTTGTACATGTAAACAATGGAATAATATCCTGAAACCGGTAAAAACCATAACAACACGTATACAGATTTATTTGTTCATTATTTCGCTTCGCCATAATGTTTCCAAAGACTATTTCGATCAAATAGTTTAATGTATTGTGTTGTAGGTTCCAATATTTTTTTTGAAAAATTACTATTACCCCTGGACTATAACAATTCTATTGGAAAATAATTCCTACATATATGCATAATTATTAACCCATGTTCTCTTGGGCGAATGGTCTCATATACATCCGTATAGACATAAGTGATACTGTAAATTGCGTCCTAAGGGAATGATATAAGTTAAATATTTACCCGCGATTAGCATCGAACCCAGTAACGTTGATTATAACCTGAAACATTATTGCCCAGTTGCACTGCTCATAGTTAAATTTTAACTGTTTGTTAAATTGACAACCGTATCGAAACGTAACGCCAAATGGGTTAGGAAATATTAATGTTAAAATATTGATATGCATTTTTTTTTGTTAACCTGCAATTAAATATCTAATATATAAATAAATATCATATATTCTTCACAATCTTATTCTCTTGTCTCTACATCTTAGAAATAATTCTAGAGCAATGTTACTGAGATAAAAGATGAAGTCAAAGAACAGAGAAATTTCTCTTTTTTCTTATCCTAGACGGTGTTGTAAAACATAAGAAAAGCGAGCTGTTTGTTTTTCTTGCTAAGGTAGTTTATTCCTTTGCGCGTTCCATTGTTTATTTTGTTTGGTAAATTTTAGTTTTGTTTTTGGTTTATGCATTTGTTCAGATGTAACAAATCTCCTTTAATTTATTTAGTCTGAAATGCGAAGAACGTATGAGAAATGTTTATAATTTATAATGCTTTTGTTTCAGCTGGAGCCGATATCATAATGACTAATACGTATCAAGCAAGCATTGGGGGATTTGCGGAACATTTGAAATTGACTGAAGATGAAAGTTTGGATCTGATGACGAAGGCAGTAGAAATGGCGAGAATTGCGTGTGATAAGTTCATAGCTGATTACCCCAATTCAGGTATACATGACAACATGTATTTTTATATACAATGTTCATTCAAAATTAGGTTTGCATTGCCCAAATGCTTCCCATTCTGTATAAAAAAAAGTTTCATTAAATAGTAGAATAATAAATAATAATAGAAAATATCTAAAATTTATTTGACACGGTCATAATTTCATTACCAAATTTGTTATAATGTTTTTGTGATCGTATCAAATATATAATATATAATGAAATTTGTGATGAAATGGAGCATTCTATTTGAATAATATTAGAATCCAAAAAGAAAAAAAATTGTTACCAAATTTGTTAACTAATTTGATAACAATTTATGGTACTAGTATTGTCAAAAAGGCTTAAAATCTATGGTAACTGTAATTAGCACACACGTTAGTTACAATATTTGTTCCAATAATCTAATTCTGCAGTAAACAGTAGACGCTAAGTAACGAAACGAACAGACCTATTGGAAAACATTTAATTAGTGACATATATGCTTATCGTTTATTAATAGAAAATCATTCCTTTATAAAAACATTTATCAACAGGGATACTTAATAAACAATTTTATATACAAGAATGAACCCATAATTATATAAAAAATCGTTTAATAATAACCCGTATTAATGAACATTCTGGTTTTCTATTAATAAACTACAATTAGTATAAGTAACAATACACCACTGCTAATACAAATTATGTCAAAACAAAGAATTTTGTCATAAAATGAAATTAGATTTTCTATCAATTTAAGTATTCTCCCAACAAAATTTCAGAACCGTTAAGAACTTTACTGAGTTTGCGCAAAGCCATTTTACCGTTCCGACAAGTCGAATTTAAAACTCAGAACTTGTAGTGCAGTATTCCAAGAACGAGTGAATTGTGTTCCGAACCGATTCTGAACCGTCCTTAAAGTTCCAGGATTTTACCAGAATTTTTAATTCTGAATAAATTTGACGTGCTATCTAACTTGACTTATTTTGTTTTTGTTATTAATAAAATTAGCAATGGAAGAAGACAGCGATTTTTCAGAATTGTCAGAATTTTTGGACGTTGTTATGGAAATTTGAAAAAACAATGAAAATTACCTACGCATGCTAGTGCCTAGGGATGGCAAAAATGGTAGCATATATCGATATGTCGTATTCATTCGATATATTTTGAAGCTATATCGATATATTCGATATATCGATGAGAATATATCGAGTATCGATATATCGGTGTTGTACAAAAAAATCGTTAGAAATAAATACAGAGTGATCAAAAATGGTTGAAGGTCACGCGATCAATTTTGTTCCAAAATGTTTGTCAAAATTATATTCCAATATTCCATAATTCATCAAAACTATATCTGTCAGATGTGGATCTGACAGATGATGACAGGTGCATGACATTTGATTAATATCATTGCCGTACGTTGATTTATTTGATATTTGTTTCGGATACCTTCGAGAAAAATCTTTAATTTGATATCGTTATGGTTTTTAATGAAGAGCGTGACATATTTCTTCTTGAACCATATTTTCGTTCGAGTAAAAATAAAGAAGACTGTTCTTTGAATTATTCTTATGACAGCTTGAAAATTTCGAAAGGTACGCCCATGGAAATAGTAATGCTGTCATATTAAGTAAGCGGCAAATGTCAAAATTGTATGGAGCGGCACACTTTAGCCATTTTTGAACACTCTGTAGAAACACAACTTAAAGGTTCATTTATTATTGTACAAAACAAACATGCATGAGCATAAGTAATGTATAAATTCAAATATTATTGTAAGAAGTGAGGTCATCTTAAACTGACTGTAAAAATTATAATTTGTTTAATCTTTTATCACTCAGTTGATACTAATGTCGTAACGATATATCGTAACTGTATATATCTAAACATTACTCGATATATCGTTCAAATATTTATCGAATATTTATATTCGATATATTTTGTAATATATCGATATATTTTATATATCGATATATCGTTGCCATCCCTAGTAGTGCCTCAATACAGTGATTAAGTTTTTTGTAACCTTTTCGAATTATATACGTCTATTATATTTTAATCATGAACTTACCTTCCATTTTGTCAGTTTAAATATATTATACTTAATCAAAAGCACAATGTTTTCTGACAGGTGCAATTTTATAGGTTAGGATATACAAACAAAATTCTCAACCGGTTCTAAATCGTTCCAACACCAGTCAACTCGGTTTTAGAACTATAAGTTTGCGCATGGATTCTAAACAGTTCTGAATCACGTTCTGAACGGTTCTGAACATCTGAACTATCTGTTGGAACAAACCTTTAATAAGGTATGATCAACGGATAACATACTTTAACCAACGTCTGTTAATCAACAATTAATTATTGAAATTATGAATCGCTCTTAATAACACTCTCTTGATAGTTAAATAACTGCGCGCCCTAGAAATTCCTTGAAAACTGTGACATAGAAAAGATGGAACACGAAAGAGATTAAGAGACAGCATATATTTTAGTCACCAATAAAAAATTGTTTACTGAGTATCTTTTACAATTTTTATTTTTTGTATTTATTGTTGACAAAAGTATTTCATATTTTTAAAGTTATTCAGAATTACAAAAAACATGTTTTTTTTAAGATTAAGTCAGAGTCAATATTTGAGATAATAAAAATTAATGAAATAATAAATTTATTTTGGAATAAAAATTTTTCTTCAAAAGGATTTTGTAACTTTGTATTGAAATTTAATTGTCCTGATTTGATTCTGATTTAAAAATGTAATATTTAACAACATATTATATTCAACTAAGTAAAAACATAAACACCCTGTATTTAAATTTTTCCGTATCTTTTAGGCAAACGTCGCCCTCTGATAGCAGGCAGCGTCGGTCCCTACGGGGCGTCGCTGCACGACGCCAGTGAATACACCGGCAACTACGCGGCGCACATATCGTCCGACACACTCGCTGAGTGGCATCGTCCCCGTATAGAGGCGCTGTTACGCGCGGGAGTCGACCTCCTGGCCATGGAAACCATACCGTGTCTCCTGGAGGCTGAAACATTGGTGGAACTAATGAGGGAATATCCAGAGGTCAAGTTCTGGTTAAGCTTTAGTTGTCGGGTAAGGGAGGATTTATTTTGTGAGTAAAAATGGAAATAATAGCTGGTAGCACGAGCGTTGTTCTAACACCGGTTTTAACTAAAACTATATCAACGACTTAGCACATACTTCAGAGTTATTAACAAAATCAGTGTTGCAAATGTACTGAATAAGCCGAAAATGTACTGACAGCCACATTCAGTAAATTTGACGGCATAATTTAAAACTGTTTAATAAGATTTTTGTCTTGCCTTCTTTGTAATATAAACAATTTAAAATAATGAAGACAAATTTATTGAATATGGTTGTCAATACATTTTCGAGTTAATCAGTATATTGGCAACACTGATTTTGTTAATAACCCTGAGGTATGTGCCAAGTCGTTGGAATGGTTTCAGTTAAAACTGGTGTTAGAACCACGCTCGTGCTACTAGCCATGTCTCTAAATGGTCACTCCATCCAAATAATAACTGTTTTCCGTACGTTGAAACGAGAGAATGTGGAACTCTTGCTTGAACAGAGACAAGTCATTCTATTGGTCAAAGGAAAATTATTTTCGAGCCGAACCAAGAAGCAATAGAATGACTTATTTCTGTTCAAAAATTAGTTTCACATTCTCTCGTTTCAGCAAACGGAGTATATACTATTATTCACGAAAGATGACTATTCAAGGTCATTTATTCGGAGAAAGAATACACATCACTTTACAGCAGTATCATGCAACATTATGTATTAGAAAGAGAAAGATTATTTGACCTACGTTTGTTTAATTTATGTGGTGTGACAGATATACGTAAATAGTGGCATTACTTTCTAACACACTGTAAATAATAATGACATATGTCGTAGAATTACAAATACCTAATTATCTACTACACTGCCGTCTGTGGTAATATTTATCCAGTGGCGTTGACGTTTAAATCGAACTACTATTCCTTGGTTTATAAGTTAAGTGTATGTTTTTGTATTTTGCAAAAACATAAGTGACGAACATAAATCTTTCAGAAAGGCATTATGTAGAAAGAAACATAATTTTCAAATGAATTACTCTTACTTTTTCAGTTAAAATGTGTCCATAAATATTTCAGGTTGTACACCTATGCATACGAAATGCAATGAAGTTATCTGCAAATAATATTATATCAGACGGCTTACAAATGACCTTGAATAGTCATCTTTCGTGAATAAATGTTTAGCTACTTTTGATTTTGTTTGTTTATTTCAATATCTCCCACTTGAGATATTTAGACTTAATAAATTTATCATCACGGCTTTTTACCCGTTTCTGGGTATGCCAATCTGCTTCTATTCGTATTTACAGAACACAGAATTTGATAATGTCGATAATATCTGTACCATCGAGGCCTTGAGGGAGTAGTTGTGGAGGAAACACCACAGAGGTCACTTATGTACTAATTGAAAATAATTTTCAAGGTTAAAATCTGACATCAATTTTAATCGAACACTAGCCGTTGTCCCCGTCATTTAAATAATATTTAAAAATACGTTTTATTTTCATATACCTCAAAAATTGTTGCAGATATATTTATATAAACTGTACACTAGTTTCATACTAATGTATTTACAAATTATTGTATATAAAAAATTAAACAGTACTTACCGAAATTGTAGAAGTCGAACGAGGCTATAATTTCGAATAGATGTTCTCGTCTTCTGTAACAAACAAAAGAAAATTAGTAATATGTTTTGCAATCACAATAAAATTTAATTTTTTATGAAATTTACAAACAATCGTATGAGAAAAATGTAATAAATTAAGCCTTAATTACAACTTAAGTATTATTTATAACTATTTTTCAACTAAAAATGTACAGGGTGAATTACAGTAAAAGATGACGGAACGCCTTTCTGAAAATTCCTGAATTTATTTAGTTTAATTTTAAAATACAATTACGTGTTTAGTTTAAATTTTTTATCAATTACATTTTATTTAAAGATGGTCCAGTATAACTTGTGTAACATATATTGGCATCTCAAGAACTATAAAGAGATTTTGTATGCATAAATAAATATATCATCGCGGCTTTACACATTTCTGGGAATCGCAATCTGCTTCTATTAGCAGATTTCGATAATGACGTAATATATGTATACCGTTGAAAGGGTTTATAGCGAAAAAAAGAACATAAGTTAATTTCTTTATTTTAATTCTAGCAAGACGGCAAAAACATAAGCTACGGAGAAGACTTCCAGAAAGTAGCTAGGAAGTGTTATGATCTCAACCCTCAACAAATCATTGCTATAGGTGTGAATTGTGTTGCTCCACGTCTTGTGGACAGCCTCTTTAGAGGAATCAACACAGGAAGAGAACATAATCGTGTTCCATTAATTGTTTACCCTAACAGTGGAGAAAACTACACCACAGAACTAGGGTAAGACGAATAATAAAAGTGTAAATTTCAGCATATGGAATAAATATATCATCATATTCATATCTCTTATTAAATAGTTATTTGTGTATTAAGAGCGTAAAGTAATACTTTGTCGCTTGAGAAAGAAGTTGATGCGCGAGGCGTAGCGGAGCGCGGCAATCTTTCGAATCGAAAGCGACAATGACGCTTTACATTCTGACAACCAGGGGCCCGATTCTTGAAATCATGCGAAATTTTCCGCACGCGACAAAATTCGTGTGGTTAGTTTCATGCACGAACAGTACTGTACGTATGAGTGGTATTCTTAAATACTAAACGAAACTCGGCTGAAGCCTACGCATACGATTCTCGAAAGCAAGCGAACGTAGTATGTAGCAGCCAATCTAAACGAAACATTTATACCACGTGAATGCTTCGTCATATAATTGTTTTTTAACTGTCCCTGTCAACCAAAGCTGTCAGCCGTAGCTGTCAACGACGCTGTCATAAGCCATAAGTGTTGTAATTTTAATATTCAAAATTTATTATATATACATAATATATTTGATATAGTAGGTATTATTTTTCTTAGTTTACAGTATATATATATATATATATATATATATATATATATATATATATATATATATATATATATATATATATATATATATATATATATACATACATAATATGGCAATATTAATATGCAAGTGTTATGTAATAATACTCTAATTTTGCTAACCATTTCAGATTTGGAATGCAAAGCTCGTTAAGAGGCACCTAAAATTCCTTTCTAACAATCCATTGCATCGTTCTATTAATGCACGAGCATACATTTGTCGAAGATTATAACTATACTCAAGTGTATGGAGATTCTAGATTTATAATTTGATTTATATCATCTAAGTACTTATACACCAAACACAAGTAGCAGTGACAGACACAGTTTCGTGTGCGAATGATACTTTCAAGTTATTCATACCCATGCGATGTAATTGCGCATGGAATATTCGCCTATGACCACACGATTTCGTTTCAAGAATACCAATATACAGTTCGCATACGCATCTCTCCTACTTACGTATGCGAAATATTTCAAGAATTGGGCCCCAGGAAGTAACGAAAAATATATCTAATATAATTTTGAGCTCAGAAATTAAAACTTGTCAAAGGTGTACAATCTATTTTAATATTGTAAATAATTAAATAAAAATAAATTCGCTCCTCAAAAACATCAACTTTACGATGACAAATGAGAGCGTAAATATTTATTTTTTATTCGCAATCGCAGATAAAATTTTCCCTCTAGTGGCGTAAATCAGTACTACGAATAGCAATCGTACAAGCGCCATATTGAATAAGTGACAGCTGAGTGAGTAGTTTAGTAATTAATAATTAAATATTTTAACTTATCGCCTTCACATAAAATAAGGTTTTAAACTCGGTTTGTACACACAGTCAACGAAACAAAATGAACAATGTGAACTGTCATATGTCAAATCCATCGTATGGCGGCCATCTTGTTCGAAAATCAGCGCCTCTATCGTTAATTTCGATTGCGAATAGCATTCGTAGAAAAATATTGTTAGACATGGAAGTCAGTTTTTCTTTGCGCAAACGATACCAAATTATTTTGTGCAAAAATACTTCGAATAAAAGTTATGGAGATTTAAATTCTGCATTGAATCATGTGAAACGTTATTCTAGCTCTCTATATAAACGTAAAAATTAAGTATAAAATTTCAATTTTTATGAGCTTTTAGTCTAAGCAGCAATGGATTTATAACAACAAATAAACAAATGCATTGTTTTTAACAGTCAGTTAGAACTAAAACACAAAAAGTTAAACTGGTTTAGTTCTAATTGAGAGTTAAAAACATGGCTGTTAGCACGAGTGTTGTTCTAACGCCTGGGTTAACTAAAACCATGCCTACGACTTGCATATACTTCAGGGTTATTAACAAAATCAGTTTTGTCAATATACTGAAAAAGACGAAAATATACTAACAGCCATATTCAATAAATATGGCGGCATTATTTAAAACTGTTTAAAATGATTTTTGTCTTGCTTTCTGTGTAATTTAAACAATTTAAAATAATAAACCCAAATTTATTGATTTTGTCTGTCAATACATTCTCGGCTTGTTTAGTATATTGGCAACAATGACTTTGTTAATAACCCTGAAGTATGTGCTAAGTCGTTGGCAGGGTTTAAGTTAACACCGGTGTTAGAACCACACTTGTGCTATCAGCCAATGAATGAGAAGCTTAGCGCAAAGCTTAGCGTATTCTAATGTACAAACTTTTGTAAGAATACACAAATATTATTGTGTGTAATCATGACTTTTCATGATTGTGGCACATAATATAAACACAAAATATAGAATAATATACAATAGTATACAATAGGTGCAATAAAACAAACGTTTTTAACAAATACGTAGTCTAAATTTATTATTTTTATTTTAATTAATGGTTATGTTTGACGTTTCAAAGTTGACTAGCGAACCTATCGGGAGAAGTATTGTGCTCAGGCTCTCATTCGTTAATTTTTTGTCATAAATCCATGACTGCCTAGACTAAAAGCTCATAAAAATTGTAACTTTATAATTTATTTGGTTTGTTCGCAGTAGCGATCCCGGACTAGTTTGAGCGTCACCTGGACTGATATGATCAGTATGTGACCAACAGTGACCAATCATGTGTCGGTCGGAGTCGTACCGCGAACAACTAAAATGAAACTGCGCATGCGTAGCGTATGATGCTCAAACTATACTGTGGCTGTTTTAAGATTGCAGTGGTGTGAAAATAGGAGCAGGTTGATCTTCTTGTTTGATTGGAAAATATCGGGGTATTATCCAATCAGAAAACAAAATCAAACTGCTCCTATCTTCGCACCACTGCAATCTTAAATCAGATACAGCATAGTCCGGGATCGATACCGCGAACAAACCCATTATTATTTATTTGTAATTTATATGCTGAGCTAGAACAATCGTATATGCAGAATTTAAATCTCTATAACTTTTATTTGAAATATTTTTCCATAAAATAATTTGGTAGCGTTTGCTCAAAGTAATTTACATTATGTACATAGAGTTAGAAGAAATATAAAACTGGTGTCGAATGATGATAAGAAATACAAAGTGGTGGTATTTGGAAAGAGTGATTTGGTGACTGACATGGGCGTCATTTTAGCTTTCTAACTGGGGTGGCAAGAGGTACCGGGGGGTCTGGGGGATATCCCCCAGGCCCCAGGTGAAAGGTGGGTCCGGGGATTCTGCCCCGGAAAAATTTAAAAACTGGCTTTAAATTTGTTAGTTTCTGAAGCATTTTCAGACTATTTTTACAACAATTTACCCCAAAACAATAATTTTTAATGACTTGAGTTATTAACTAAAACACATGTAATAGTATATTGTGTATCTAGTAGGAAAAGTGATATATTCCCGGACGATGGTGGAGATTGCGGGGCGAGCCGTAGGCGAGGCCAGCAACACCAGGAGTCCGGGGAGTCACGTTTTGTACGTGGTACACATACAATTTTTTTTTTCGATCGGTTTGTATTCAATAATTAGTTATTTTATATTTCATTTATAAATGTCAGACAACAAACAAGACATAAGATTATTGAGTTGTTTTGATAAAAATATCTGAGGATAGCGTAACTATGGTTTGTTTATTTATTTTCATAAAAGTCAAAATATATTTGAAACAATGAACCGCGTACTATCCGGGAATACTTTGTCGCGCGCCGGAAAAAATATGCCCGGACTATTATTTTTCGTTGCCTAGCAACTACACTAAAATACCGGAACAATGCACTTTTCGGTTCGAAACACACCGGAAACGTGTCAGTTTTCGTCCGATCAAAAAAAAAGTAATTATCGTTCATACACAACTCAAAAGTGTGCCTAATTTTAATTTATGCATGCTCAGCCCATTTGTTTATAATAAAAGGAAAAAATCAAGTAAACATGATACAAAAAAACAACTTACTTTTATTCAATGTCATCATGTTGTAGACTTGTATTTTTCAATTAAGTATTCATAAATTGTTGAGACTTTTACTTAAAAATTATGGGGTGGCAAAATACTAGGTTCGACAATTCTGGGATGGCAAGTGCCACCCCTTGCCACCCCCGAATTACGCCTATGGTGACTGAATGTGTTTGTGGATGGATTGATTGAAACTGATGAATGAATTTATGTATTAGGGTAGCATGATGACGAGAAATGGACGGCTTGAATGAGAAAATGAAAGGAAAATGAGTACGGTTGGATGTAAAGTACTGGGTGCTCTAAGTAGCTTTGCTAGAAACGCAAACGTTTTTTAAAGGTATTCTGTTATTTACTTACTTACGTACTTCAGAAAGTACTTATTGTTCCGGCTTTGGAAAACATAAAAGGAGAGTGTCTACTGTCTTGTGCATGCTGGTATTTTTTTCGTGTTTTATGTATGTATGTATGGTTTTTAAAGAAGAATGTTAATTTTGTTGAGAGAGTATCTGTGAAGCTGAGGGTGTACGGTCGCGTGGACATCCGGTGTGTAAGTGGATGGATATGATTAGTTTAGTAGTGTGCTAAGGGAGAGAAAGTTTCCGAACGGAGAGAAAAAAGGAGGTTGTACGAATGCGAATATGAATTTGGATCAGTGGTCGATTTGGGGTGGTACACGGTGGTATGCCATACCAGTAAAAAAAATTTTTTTATTAAACGTTCCAAACATATTTATATCAAAATACTGCATACCGGTATGCTGTTGTAATGTCTTCAAGATTAACATTTATTATCAATTAACATTAATAAAACTGACTTTTATTTGTATTTTTATACAATTATTATTTATTTTTCTGTTTTCTATTTTACTTACCTAGGATTTATATCTGTCTTCATTATAAGATTTTTTAATTTATGTTTTGTATACAATATACAGGCTGTCTCAACTCGCGCTCCAGAGCGAATGAGGAAACACGAGACTGCACTCGGATGTGTAATTTCGAAGAAAAAAAAATCTAGCTTAAAAGATATTCGAGAAAAGACGACTTAAAATTGACCAATCAGAGACCTACACCTTTAACGTGGGTTTGCCGTAATTTTACGTTACTAAGGTTTTATATAAATCAAATCTTCTTTAAAATGTGTGGGCGACTGTAGTTTTCGAAAAATGTCAGTGTCAAATTAAATTTATTTTTGACAAGGTGAATAAAAAAGGCAAATTCTTACCTTATTCAGCCGCTGATTACTTAGAAATGATTATAATTTTCGGAGAATGTGGACGTAACGCCAGAGAGGCAGCATGAGTCTATTCGGAACGTTTTCCGG
The DNA here is from genome assembly GCA_963082715.1 of Harpalus rubripes. Taxonomy (NCBI): domain Eukaryota; kingdom Metazoa; phylum Arthropoda; class Insecta; order Coleoptera; family Carabidae; genus Harpalus; species Harpalus rubripes. The sequence goes on from OY720454.1 coordinate 42,001,246, forward strand.
ATAGAAATCTTGTGGATCATAAAGTGATATTGAGAGCCATCGCAAGGACGCATGAGACCGGTCAAGTTATGCCAGATTGAAAAGAAACTGGTGGTGCTCCCAGAATCGCTCGTACAGTTGAGAACGAAGAAGCTGTTTTAAATGTCTTTGAGGAAGATTGTACCAGAAGTATCAGAGAAGTTGCGGGCCAATTAGGTATTTCCAGGGCTTCGGTACATCGAATTTTGAAAAATAATCGGCAACACCCGTATCATTACACTTGTGTATAGCATCTACAGCCGGAAGATTACCCTGCTAGAAGAGAGTTCTGTACATGGTTGCTAAATCAAGAGATACTCGAACCAAATTTTGTTTCGCGGATTTTATTTTCGGACGAATCGATTTTCGCCAGACAAGGATGTTACAACGTACTGTACGATATAAATGATGATCTCGGATGACACCTTCGCTAACCTAAATTTGTTGACAGTGAAAAGTCAACTCTAAAGTGTCAAAATTACAGTAAGTCAAACAAATTTTGTAACTCACTAGTAGTATTTTTAAAGCCTGGCAACCAGTTTTATTATGTAATAATAAATATTAGACCTCAAGATATCTTTCCGGATTGGTGGATTAAAAAGTCTTGTAACTCCGTTATGCAAGCAGCCGCAAATTATTTTCTTCTATTTGTTGGCAACCTATTGTCGTCGGCAAGTGTCAGTTTCGTATGGGGCGCGAGTTGTGAGACACCCTGTATAATATAATATATGCAATGTTTATTTTCTTTATGTGTATGTTATTAATGTTAAATATATTTGTGACGATTTATATGTAATTTATTATATTTAAAATATTGCTGTTTAGAAAAGCACTCCACCCAATGTTTGAACACATATATACATTTAACTTCGACAAGGCATACCACTAAAAACAAAATGCCACTTCGACCACTGATTTGGATGAGACGAAAGACGTGTGCTTGGACAGAACTGTGTGGCGAAAGATGATTGATTTAATATGAATTTATGGTTTTTATTTTAAAAAAAACTAAATTTATTTTGAGAACATCGTAATTATTTTTTTCGTGTTTTTAGTTGGATCGACAGGGACAAATGCGAACCAGTAGACGCCTATGTTAAAAACTGGCTGGATTTGGGTGTCACATTCGTCGGTGGGTGTTGTAGAACCTACGCAGCTGATGTTAGCAGAATAAGAAACGAAGTCACCAAGTGGCAATTAAATAAATTTAGAAAAAACTAAATGTACTTATTTTTTAAAATAGCATTTATTGTAAAGACTGAACTTGTCTTACTGATCAATAATTTTTCGCAAAATTTGCGATTATATATGTAAGTTTAAAAAATAGTACAATATTATAAAACTAGAAAAACAAATGTATATAATAATGTTATAAAGCTTTTATTTTGCTTTCCTACCTTGGCGCCCTTTTCTGTTTGTTATGGTTATTAGTAATGGTGACTAATAATCTTAATACCAGTTTTATTTTTGATCCTGGCATCAAAGTTGATGAAACTGTTTATAAGTATTTACAAAAAGCCCAACATTGTTTTCACAGACTATCTACCTTTCAGTAGAAACTGTTTCCAAGGTGTTATATTTCATAATAGACAAATATTCTAACCTTATTCACATTCAGTCATTAACTTATGAAAAAATTAGAAACATACTACAAAATTCTTGTGTGCCTTTAAGTATTCTAAACATGAGTGCCGAAAATAAAATATTAGTATTAGATGGAGGATTTGGGACCCAAATTTCAAAATATTGCACTAATTATGAATCTCACCCCCTTTGGACTTCTTATTTACTATATAAAAACTGGGAACCAATAATTCAAACACATTTGGACTATTTACACGGTAAATATTTCATCATGCTTCTCATTAATATTTCACAATAATTATTTTGTAGCTGGTGCTGATATAATTGAAACAAATACATATCAAGCAAGTATTCCTGGTTTTCAAAGACATTTAAATGATAATTTATCCGAAAACGAATGCAAAGATCTCATAGAAAAAGCAGTAAAACTTGCTCAAGAAGCCAAAGAACGGTATATAAAAGAAACGGGATCTACAAAACCAATTTTAATCGCAGGTTCTGTAGGTTCTTACGGTGCTTATTTGCACGATGGTTCTGAATACATTGGAAATTTCGTTGAAAATACACCGGTTTCAACTATTAGAGAATGGCACAAACCCAGAATTGATACTTTATCCAAAGCTGGGGTAGATCTATTAGCATTTGAAACTATTCCAGCGTGTATGGAAGCAGAAATATTAGCGGAATTGTTAAAAAACTATCCAAATATGCGCGCATGGATATCATTTTCTTGTAAAGATGAAAATAATACGAATCACGATGAACATTTCCAAACTGTAGCTAAACGAGTATATGATATTAATCCAGAACAAATAATTGCGATGGGAGTTAATTGTACAAAACCAGAATATATAGAGAATTTATTTAAAGGTTTTAATGATGATAGAGAAAAACCAGTTCCGCTCTTAACATATCCGAATAGTGGAGAAACATTCGACAAAGAAAAAGGGTAAGAAACAAAGAAACTTCGAGAAAATATTAAGAAAATTGAAATACGACAATACCAATTGTAGTAAATTGTTTTGTTTAAGAATTTTAGTATCCTGTCAATGTTTTTTTTTCTACAAAGAAAAACAATCGTTAATATTAATTCCTAATTATAAAAAGATATTTATTTAGAGACATTTTGAAAACAATGTTAGAAATCTTCATTTTATCCCGATATGCTTTTGGATTAAATATATTATTATTATTGTTTAAAGATAAAACAGATCCTAAAACAAATATGACTTCATTTTGTCGTGAACTCTTTAAAAAATACCTCTTAACTGTTATAAGTTTGTAAATTTATGAAAGTTGTCTATTTAATTTTAAAAATACTTTTTCAAAATCTTCCGATATTCACAATTATAAGACTAGGCAATAACTTCTATACACCGATAGCAAAACTAATTATTGTTAAAAAATTCACCCGAAATATTTGGATTAAAATTGTTCAATAAATTGCCAGTGTTTAAAACAATTTACAAAAGAAATTAAAAATTACTTTATCTTCCATTATATTTACTCTAGATGAATATTTTGACATAATAATATCATAAACAATTTTTTTATGTACTTTCTGATTGTCACGCTTTTTTTACAACTATACACACTTTTGTGTCCTTGGAAATAAATTTCTTTATTATTGTTATTACTACTATTGCTACAAGATAGTTATTTTTTACCAAAACGTTGCATCACAGACAGACTTACGGAACTCGTTCGTAAACCCAGAACGCCGAGAACTATCTATATAAAAAAAAATATTTAACCCAAATAAAAAATATCATTTTTTGTGGAGTAAGATATTTTAAACAAATGCTAAATAATTATTTAGCCCGTAACTCATGACGCATTATCGTTTGCGGAACTTTGATAAATCCAAATTTACTGATCATTTTTCAGAAAACACTGTAGTAATATATTTTTTATTCATAGTTAGGGTTGTATTCAATCTGTTTTTGTTATTCAAATAATTTTACAGTTTAGAAGTTTTATTTAAAAAAATACACACCAGCAAAATTAGGGGAACACCAAAAAAGCTGTGAATTAAAAAAGTTTGAACCCTCTGTTTTTCATATTTGTTTTGATAATTCTACAAGTATATATTGGTGTTAAATATTGTTCGGTCTCTAGTTTTATTGAACATGGGTGTTGCTTTTGTTGTCGTTTCAATAAGTATTTAAAGTAAAAGAAATTAGTTATTATTTTTAAGTAATAATTAATAACAATTAATACTTTATAAATAATGGAAAATTTAATTTTTTAATAAGTCTCTGCAATGTAAATTTGCCGCTACCAAATTCAGTCAAATAAATCATCAAATTATCACAAAAATATTTTTTTTGTTGCTCTATTTTGCCGGTGTTTGTAATTTCAATTTTCAATCTTATATGTGCTGAACAAAAAATGATAGTAGTATTTGAGTTGAAATACCCGTTAAATGAATATCTTTAGGGTTCATATTACACAATTTATGGAAAATTTTACAAAATTTATTGTTTGTTAGGTGGATCAACAAGCATGATTGTAGACCCTTGGAATCGTACGTAAAAACATGGGTACAACTAGGAATCAAATATATAGGAGGATGTTGCCGCACAAACTCAGATACAATACGTAAAATACGCCTTGAAGTTGATTCATTACAGAATTAAATATAAGAAATATTTTTTTATTATAATTACATATATTTTATAAATAAAGTTTTTTTATTACTTTAAGCACTGCCACTTGAATTTGGCAACCCAGCTATTCCTGGTTGTGCTGTTCTTGGTCTCCCTTGCACATGTCTTGTTTTTATCCTATCTAGCTCATTTACTCTGGACCTAGCGTGTTCCAAACGATGCCAAGCCATTTGGAGAACCTTTTGGGAGGCGTATCCAGAACCTTCATGTGGCTGACCAGTTGAAACTTGCGTAAGATAGTTTATTTGTTCTGTGAGCTTTTGCTCAACACTTCCCAAAGTTTTAAGGAATTGATGAGTGTGGCCTTCGGCTTGTTTTAAGCTGGACTTTTCTTTGCTGAGCTCGAGGAACGTTTGTCCTGTTGGTTGAGGTTATGTTAAAATAAAGTTTGATCATAAATTATTTAATATGTGTTTAAGTTTGTTTATTTATGTAATAAACTGTATGTTCGTTATTTATGTAATAATTAAGTACATTTTGTAATAATTACAAACCTGCGTTATGAAGACAATTAATTATGTCTTTTTCTATTGAATCTAAAACTTGAATTCTTTCCATTGGTGGAGTCATGATTAATGCGATTTATATTATATTTTCTTTGTACTTAAATAAATAATCCTATAGAGAACGGGCACTCAGCTGTTTCCGGTAACCTTCGAAACAGCTGATCTTGCTGCCCTGGCCCGTAACTGACTTCATTGGCAACCAACTTTCTTAGCGCCAATTCAAAATCTGAAGTCAGTTTGCCTTACATTTTGGTGAGAACAACATATTTTTCTAGTGTTTCATTGTGCGAGCTTAATAGATGGTTTTTACAATGTCTATGTATTTCAAGACGCTATCACCTGATATGCAACTTCGCTATTTAGCTAAAATCAAGTTAATTAGTAATATTGAGCCGTATGATTGCGATGAAAGTGAGTTTTCATAGGATATTCGGATTTTCCGAATATTTTGCCAATGGATATAATCAATTATCTTATTATCAACAAAGTATTTACACCCAAGAGTAATTAAACGCTTTTCGGAGTTATAAGCATAAAGTTTTATCAGAACAGTTGACGATATAGAAATTTGAAAGAAATGTATTAATTAAAGGATAAGGGAGTAATTTAATATTGAAATGAAGTGAAATATTTATAACTTTTATACTCCAAATACAATATTTTATCTCATAAAATGAAATAAACCTTTTAGTTTTTCTAGAGTTGTTGCGGGGTCATTGACCTCTAATAATTTAAATTTGTCTAGAATTATAAATATTAGTCTGCAAATTACTTTTTCATGAAGTTTTTCTTCTAAATAGGTATTATATTTTCAAAATATGCTTTAATAAAGGTATTTATTTTAAGTTTAAATTTTCGTTTATTAATGTAACAACTTCACACCGCACGGGGCAGCAAGATCAGCTGTTTTGAAGGTTCGCGGAAACAGCTGAGTGCCCGTTCTCTATTTCAAAGTCTTCTTGTAACAACTATGAAGTGTGGAACAGTAAACTGCGCACTGGGATGACGCATAATTTAGTTCTATTTTTGACAGATCGTGTTGGATGGAGAAAACATGTCGTTTTCTACAAAAAGACGCTATATTTAGCTATAGTTTATTAATTAAAAACTCTACTGTATTTAAATTGATTTGTTATAGTGCTTTTTATAAGGAAAATACTTCATAAGTAGTAAGTAATAATGAATGTATTGTTGTGACATCCAGTGGCGGCTCATCAGTACGGGGGCATGAACATGAAGCTTCATTACATTTTTGGGCATGATTCATAAATAATAACGCATTTACATCAAGAAACTATATAGCTCAATTAAAAATAACAAATCTAACATAAAATAATGTATTTATTTTTGTATTATTTCAATAAAATATATTAATACAACTTTCCTTATTTTATTGCTAATGATCGCGCTTGCTTTTCTTTATCATATCTATTTCTATAATCCTATTTTTATCTATTAATACATAGATAACCAGCAGGTGTATCTTAACAAGTTATTTTGAATAAAAACCTTTCTGTGTATAATTCATTGTTCGCGCTATTTTAAGGCTTCCTAGAAGACAAAAAATATTTGTTTAAATGGTACATTAATTCGTAAGAATCTTTCTAATAAACAACTTAACAAAATGTCAATAAACTTCTAAAAGCTATTCCTTTATTTACATAAGCTTAAAAGCGTTCGCAACCTTCTCGATGCATTAGAACGAGGTCAATGGTAGCAATAAATAAACCATAATAAAGAAAAGGACCTTCGTTTTCTTTAGCATCCTTTCCAGACAAAAATAGGGCACAAACTTTATAAATTTTCTTCAAACATTTAAATACAATGTAATTTCTTCTGCTGAGTAATTTTTAAGAAAGGTCAAATAATTAACCATCAGTTAGCAAAATTATAACGCTGGCAAATTGCCATTACTAGCATACTAAAAGAAGGAATTCTTGCCAAGAATGTGACAACATTTGCGAATAATTTGAGCTCATTGATACAGGCCAAAATCGCCTTGGCATCGAAAAGCTTTAAAAACCCTGCTTTTATATTATTGATAATTTAAAATTTATGAAATGTTTTTATTCTTAACTCTAATTTTAAAAGCATGAACTAATTTTCCAGTTAGAAACAGTTTTTGTATCATCCACATCATCCTGTTGCCTGTTGTAGATTTCCGGTCAAAAGTTGGCAAAAATGTCGGAGGCAACAATCGTGCAAGCGCTGTATAATTTTAAGGGCACCAATAATGATGAGGTGAAGTAGATATGTAATTTTAATTTAGTGTTAATATGTTTTAATATTATTGTTGTGTATAGTTATGGTTTAAAAAGGGGGACAAAATAACCGTAACTCAAAAGGAAGAAGGGGGCTGGTGGGAAGGAACTTTAGGGGATAAAACTGGGTGGTTTCCGGCTAATTTCGTCAAAGAAATTAAAGGTAACTATTCACTTTTTTAAACTAACATTATATGTAAATAATAATAATGAGTATTTATTGATAGCAACCTTAGTATAAATTTTATATGTTCTAATTACCATAACCTACTCGAAATTGGTACTAATATTATTATTGTATTTTATATTTTTAAAGCATATTTATAAATTCATATTTACTTTTAATTTGTAAATATAAAGTAATGCTCAAAAATTTATGATCACAAACTAGCCAAATGCAGTACTCCGTTATATTTAACTATTTTTTATGCCTTTTAGCCAATTCTATGAATTTTGTTTATGACATTTAATTAAAAATAAATTTTGTTTAAATTCTAGGAACGTATTAATGAATTTCAATGTAATGCCACTGTATATATTAATACTTTTTCCTACAACCGTGCGTGAAAAGTACTTTTCACGCACTCATTACAGTGTGTAAAGTGCCACTTTTCAAGCACTATAATTTTTAAGAACATTAACAAATTTTTGACATGTATTCTAACCTAACCTAGTTTTCAATATTAATATTAAATGTACAATTTGTACATTATAAGAGACTAATCATCGTCTGTCTGAGATTCTTCCAAGTGTTTAAGTTACATTTTGTACAGTGTTATGAGAAAGAGTACTAACAGTATTTGAAGCTGCTGGATGCCTGTACACTCAGTATTATGAGAAACATCAATACCATTTCGGTTGTAGGAAAAATGTTGTATGCAACACGTGTGTAAAATAGTATTTTTTGTCTCGTGCTACAACATCGCACTCGACCAAAAAAGTACTACTTTACACACTTGTTACATAAATAACTATTTTCTCAGTTAGTAAATATGTACCACTAACATTTTATAGTGTATATGGTGAAAACAAGAATCCATAATAGATTATTAATATGGGACTACGGGTTTTTTAAAAATTATCTATTCCTTTAAATTTTATAGGGAGCTTTATACATACAATTTTTAGCATAAAATTCTAAATTTTTTGATATCAAAATTATTTTATTTATGTCTGGTAACCGAATAAACTTAATTTAAATGTATAGTAAAAATTAATCGAATTCAAAAAATGAAACAAAGGTGTTATATTAAAGAGTTAACTTGACGTTCATTTTATGAAATAACACATACTAGATTTACTTTTAATTCAGCTTTGAATTAAATACCATACCATAGACGTACATTTAAAAATTTTGTCAACAAAAGATTCAGAATTTTATTTATAAAGCATTCCATCCAATTTTACGGGACAGATAATATTTGAAAAACTGTTTTATTATAAATAAACGCTTGTCACGGGCATCGACCTTTAAAATTTTGCGGGAGAGATAATATTTGAAATAATGTTTTTCCGTATAAATAAATATTAAACGCCTGTCACGGATTTTCGTGTTCACCCTGTATAATTAATGTTTCAACGTGTATTATAAAGAAACATTTTCATTTTAGAAGTCACTACTCCAGTATCCCCGGTCTCTCAGCAAAGACAATACCGCGCAGTAGTCCTCAAAGATTTAATCGATTCTGAAAAGGCCCACGTAACAGAACTCCAAGGATTAGTAAAAACATTTTTAAAGCCACTTGAAAAAGCAACAATGTATGTTACAAACATCCTGCTATTGTTCTTATATTAACAATTATATTTCTATAGATTAAGCGCAGATGAATATAGACAACTTACAGGAAACATTAATGAAGTTCTTGAAACACATCAGCAGTTATTAGAACTTTTGGAAGAATGTGAAACGAAGCCCAGCAACGAACAACGCGTAGGAAAAATTTTTCTAACTTGGGCACCGAAGATCAAACAAGTGCATCAAGCATATTGTTCTATGCACCCGAGGGCTGTATGCATTTTGGATTTATACAAGTAAATTTATTCTTTATTTTTAGTAATAATTTTCTAATGGAATATATTTTCAGAGATGAATTGGCTACCTATATGGAATCATGCGGAGCAGCAACACCAGGTCTTTTGGTTCTTACTACAGGACTTAGTAAACCATTTAGAAGATTAGATAAGTATAGTGGAATGCTACAAGAGTTAGAAAGGCATGTAGAAATAAACCATCCTGATAGAGGCGATACTCAAAGATCAGTAGCTGTCTACAAAGACATTGCAGTAAGAATACAATTATGATTACCATTTTAACTAACCAAGCATTAAATAAATTGGGCCCTCCACTATTTTTATGAAACTTCAGCTAAATTGACAGCGATCTATAGTTCTAGAAAGCAATATTGGTATTCGTTAAGTCGTAATATATTTTTTAAATATTCTATGACATAAATGTTAATCTCATTTTGTTCTCAAACATTAGAGTTAGCTAAATACATAAACTGATCTATTTCAACAATTTTAAAAATATATAAATGTGTTTAAAATAATTTTCATGGTGAATAATTAGAAATTGCACGGATAATAGCTATTTAATAAAATAATTAATAAAAAACTGCTTGTATTATGTCCAAATTTTGAATGCCACTAGCACGATGTTCTCCGGCCTATGTTATTCAACATATCTTTCATTTCCATATAAACATATACGCACGTGGTTTCTGCCTGGCGTGGCATTATAAATTAAAACAAGTGTTATTTGATTTACTTTCGTTATTTTCTGTATTCATTTATTTGAAAATGGATTCCCAATTTCCTAAAAGGCGATAGCAGAAGGCTTTAAAGTAGTAAGAATTTGTAATAGTGTAGATGAGTTAGTGAGAGAGGTGAAGAGATATAGCATTGTTGACGCAGATGCCAAGGGCATTAAAATAGAAACATTTTAAAATCCTTTTGATCTTGTTATTTGATTGGATAATATCGGGGTATCCAATCAGAAAACAAAATCAAACTGCTCCTATCTTCGCACCAGTGCAATCTTAAATCAGGTACAATATAATAAGTTTTATTAACCTTTGATAGTCCCTGTCGTATTGTTTAAGCCCTAGTTATAATATAAATAAGCACTTTTCCAATTTGTTATTTTGGGGGAGGACTTCATCATCATTTTATCAAAATAATCTGTAAATATATTTTAATATTGCAAATAACTGCTTTGTAGGCAACTTGCGCGGCAACAAGACGCCAAAAAGAACTCGAGCTCCAAGTTCTTACGGGCCCAGTTCGCGGTTGGGAGGGCCAATCTTTGGCCCAACTTGGAGATATCCTCCACATGGGGTCTGTCGCAGTTGGCCCCCAACATCAAGACCGTTACTTGGTCTTATTTCCTAATACACTGCTGGTTCTCAGTGTCAGTCAACGAATGAGCGCTTTCATTTACGAGGTAATTCACTTGTCATAAAGTATTTTCGGTATGTTTATGATGTTTTTATAGGGAAAACTTCCTTTAACGGGGATTACTGTAATAAAATTGGAGGAAAATGAAAATTTCAAAAATGCTTTTGAGATTTCGGGGCCGATGATAGAGAAAATAGTAGCGATTTGTCAAAGTAAAGAAGAAGCTAATAATTGGGTGGAATTGTTGAGGCAACATACGAAAGGACATCATAAAACACCACCTCCTAACGAAATTGTTCCTGCACCTCCCCCACATGTAAGTAAACAATTTTCAACAAATAATTATTTCTAATATTTATTTTTTCTTAAGCTTGATCGACGTGGTTATTCAGTACGATCCTCAATCTTTAATTATTCTTACAATCCTCCAATTTCTTTCAAAGCCACATTACCCCCTTGGTTTTATCCTCCCGCATCTCCATATTCAACTTTAACCAAATCTTTTTATCGTCTTGTTAAAGAAAAAGTGATTACTCATCGACTATTAAAACATATGTTGTACCCAGAATACTTGTATTTAAACAACGTTGATTTAAGTCAAGTTGTGAGAAGAAAACATAAAACTGAGTGTTACATACAAACGGGGACATACAAAGAGCATAAAAATAATAACGAAATAAGTAGTGATAGTGACAGTAGTGATGAAGATAGTGATGATGATAATAAACTGCACAGACAAAACGCTATATTTCGTAATAGTTCTAGTGAAAGTATTTCGTATAACTCTAATATAAGTGGTAGTACTGCCAGTAATCCATTCGGATTTATAAGATACTTCAACCCTCAAAATGAAGGCCCCAGTGAGGACAATTGTGAAAGTTTTATAGATCACGGGGAAAATATAGAACAACCTAAAATAGCAGAAACTGTTCAGGAACAACAAGAAAAAACGAAATTAATAACTCCCCAAATTTCTGAAGACTCCCAAGGATCAAGTTTTGATTACGTCCCCAAACCTTTCATGGCCTGTGAAGATCTAGTAAACATAGACGAAACTACAGAAATCGAATCCACATTAGGCCTAAACCAATTCGTGATGAAAACGCGCCATAGTTTACCAACAAAATTCGTTGCTAACAAATTCAACAAAAGTTCTTTAACAATGGTGTATATTCCACAATGGCAGTCCAATAGTGAAAGCAATTTAACGAAAAGAGTTACTAAAGAAGAACAAACAGTTTCCAGAACTGAGAAAACAATTTCAAGGACAGATAGTGAGTCCAGTTGTGACACTACCACTCATTCCAGTTGCTTAGACGTTCCAGTAAATCCTCTTCCGGTACCAGATAACATAGTTGCTGAATTGTTGTATAACTCTACAGAACATTTAATTCATTCAGAATCAATAGAAAGTGATCAGACAGAAATGTCATCAAAAACTGTTATTAAACCACCATCGATGTTCAGAAATATTAGCGGACAAATGTCACCTTTAACAATAAAAACGCAAAGTATTAGAAAAAGTCAAAACGAAGATATTTCAGTAGATCCTAATTTAAATTTAAGGTTTAGTAATGTAAGAAAACATAGTATTAACTCGGATAAACCGAAAAGACAATCTTCTGTGCCAAAAGAATTTGAAGAACAATTAAAACCATCAACTAGTAAAGATAAATCTATAAAAAGAAGATCTAGTATTCAAGAAAATCAACCTTTAAACCTAAGAAAAGATAAAAAGACTAATTCATTACGAAAATGTGTTAGTTATCATTACCTAACTTTAAATAACGCTCATCCAAATTATAATTATCCTCAATTTTGTCGCTGTTGTACCGAACCTTGCTACAGCCGAAGATCTTCAGATTCTGGAATGGCGGGAAGCTGTACTTTAAATTCTCCAGATTTAGCTTTAGCTAATGAAGTCACAGGACACATAATGTTCCCAAACAGAGATCACTACAGTTTAACCGATATACCGAACATGTATGATAATTTAGAAACAGATAATAGAGATGTCATTTCCTTATCAGAAATCGAAGCAAGGGATTTTGAAGCGCAATGCAGATGTACTTCCCCTTTCGGATCAACACCTAGAACTAGTTGTCAAGCCTCAACATCAGAAAATATAGGAATTTTAGTCGGTGCACGAGACTCAACAACTTCTGTAACTTCTACTAGTAGTGATATGTCCCCTTACCCTACTCCACATCCTTGGGAATCAGAAAACCAAATATACGAAAAGGTTATGTCTATGAAGGAAGAACAAAAACCAAAACTGATTCACAAACAACAACAGTGGAATCCTCCTACGACGAAATCAAAAAGCTGTGAGAATTTTTCCTTTGAAGAAGAAAAACAACCACAGGAGATCTTCAGGAGTGGGTTATACGCTCATTGGTGGATGAAAGCCAAGCTCCCCAAGGAAATGATTCAAGGGATTGTGGAAGAGTCTACAGCTGCAGGCAAGGGTTTGATTGCTTCTGTGTTCAGTGCTTTGATGGATTGCATGATTAATATTAATACACAAGCTTATTTGAGACTGAAGCCCTTGCCCGCAGTTGAGACACTTACTAAACTCACTAACCTCAGATGTTGACGCTGGATTCCTCATTAATACTTCGGCGTTGTTGTCATTCTTCTAAACAAGACACACAATATTAATAGTATTGTATACACAATAATTTTAACTGTGAGGTAGTCAATTTTAACTATTACTGAACATTGTAAGCACTTTAATATTTACTGCAATAATTATTATACTTACTACACCAAATGGAGAATAGTTTGGAGGTGATTGTATATTCTAACAAGAACGAATATACTACATGATTGTACATGAAGAACATACACGTGACGAATTAATTCATTAAACGGAAATACGTTTGCGCATGCCTGAACCAAAATGAATTTGCAAGTGTGCTTTTTAAATTTAAACCTAAGTATTTTCACTTCGAGGGGCGTATTTCTTTAATTCTCTAAATATATAATATAAATCTGCAGTTACATGTAATTTGATGTAATTTTTTGGTGATATTGTTTCTGCATAATATACAACGAAAAAAAAAATGTGACAAAATTGCCTAAGTTTACAACGACCATAAATTCAACCTTGTCTAATAAATTGCGCAGAAAATAGTTTGATTCAGGGTGAACGGAAATAATTTTATTGCAGTCGACTCTGTAAATCAACCTCTCTGAATTTGAATTTTTCTCTAAATGGAATTATTTTTTGACATGTGCAACCGTATATTATTTTATATGTAAAAATTATTCTTTAAATCGAATTCTTTAATTCGAACTTTCCTTTAATCGATTTAAATTATTGGGCACTTGTTATCAATTATTCACCTATCTATAAATCGAATTTAGATACATGATACAATAATTCTTAGGCACATTCTTCCTCCCTGTCTGCTGATACCGGTTATGGATTTAATTTTCATTTGAAAACTGTGAGTGAGGCATCTTCTGTTGTATGTGGGTTATCCAAACTAGACGCATTTAGAAGCACTAGAGTCGAATTTCGGAAAATAATATTATTTTCATTACTTAAAAATATTATGTACAAACACATAAAAAAATATTAATAAACAAAAAAAATCAAAAATTGTACATAACTTTTAGATTTTTATTATTTGATAATTACTGCAATGGCTTTGTGGCAGTTCAAGGAATTGAGATACAGGATCGTTTAGTTGTTGAAAACCTAGCGGCGCTGTTGTTCCTTACACATTTACTCCCTCCACCTAATTTTCTTGTTATTATTAAAAATTTTCTCGGATGGAACGATCATTCTGTAAACATTAGTATTTTTATTTGAAAATTGAGTTCCCGGTTTGCTCTTCTAATTTAAAATATTTTTAATGAGACCCTTACCGCAAAGCTTAGCGTAGATGGTAGCAGGCGAATATTCTCCTAAGTACGTATTACAATGTACAGACTTTTGCAAGAATATTATTGTGTGATCATAACTTCATGGTTGTGGCACAGTATATAAACACAAAATATAGAATAATATACAATAGGTGCAATAAAACAAACGTTTTTAACAAATACGTAGTCTAAATTTATTATTTTTATTTTAATTAATGGTTATGTTTGACGCTCGTTTGACGTTTCAAAGTCTTTGAAGGTTAAAGTAACTACAGTCTGTTCAAAAAAATTCCTAACTCGGAGTAGGCTTTGAACAAAGAAACGTATGTCAATTTAAAAAAATTTAATAAATGTCAATATGACATGAGATATTGTCAAAAATGTTATCTAAAGAAATCAAAGCTTCTCTTCTTGAATCTTATTTTTAAAATGGAAACAAATTAGAAAACGACGAATGTCTATACTGTATCCTTCTTTATTGTCTTTTCTCCTTAAAATTAAATTTCAAGATCAATTTTGACAACTTGACTTTTGAATTGAATAATGATCAGACATACGTTTCACTGTTCATAGCCTACTCCGAGTTAGGAATTTTTTTGAACACACTGTAGTTGACTAGCGAGCCTATCGGGAGAAATATTGTGCTAAGGTTCTCATTGTTCAGAATCATATATTACATTTTACTTTTACTTTTTTCCCTTTGTCGATGCACGACGAATTTTTATTTTAGCTTTATTGATGATATATTCCAGTTCTTGTAATTTATTTGCAAAAATTTTGTATCATTAGCAAGTTTCCTTATTCCATATCTATATCTTCATTGCCACTAGACATTTTTCTCTACAAAATATTATTTAGTTAATTTTCTAAGTAATATATTATTATTTAGGTAAGCTTACTGCTCTAGAGACCTTCAAAAATCTGTAAAAGTTAACACAAAACTCTAAAACTGTTCAAAACTTAAAAATGTCAAACGCGAATTCAGAAATTAATAAATGGAAAACAAAGAGTCATAACCATAGCAATCGAACCAAGATATTTGATATTCCGCGCTAATATGCGGCTAAACATATTCTGATTTGTCGAAAGCCGTGTGGAATTATTCTAAACGGCATACGGAATTATACCACACGGTTTGTTGGAAAGATATATTGATTCCAACATAACTTTTAGTTGTGGAATGTGTAGTTTCCAAAATAGTGTTGGAGAAAACTATTTTCATTACAGTGTACACTGTAAACTTTTACAAAATATGTAAATGCTTGTGCTGCCATCTAGAAAAATTTGGCGTGAACGGTACCATTAACAAAGGAAGGGTACCAATTCCCTACCAAGTCAACTACAGTGTGTTCAAAAAAATTCCTAACTCGGAGTGGGCTGTAAACAAAGAAACGTATGCTAATTTAAAAATATTTAAATGTCAATTTGACATGAGATATTGTCTTCTTCTTGAATCTTATTTTAGAAATGGAAATAAATTAGAAAACGGCGAATGTCAATATACTGTATCCTTCTTTATTGTCTTTTCTCCTTAAAATTACATTTCAAGATCAAATTTGACAACTTAACTTTTGAATTGAATCAGACATACGTTTCTCTGTTCACAGCCTACTCCGAGTTACGAATTTTTTTGAACACACTGTATAAGTTCCAACTTTCATTAATTTCACTCCATCCCAATAATATACATCTCATTTTTCAACAAATTGTTTTGTTTCCGTTATATAACTGGATAAACATTTTTTTTTATTGCATATAAATACTTTTTGTAATGTTCATTTAATTTTCTTTTACTCTCTCTAGTTCAAATTCTCTTTAATTCGAACAAATTCAAATTTCTCTTGCAAATTCGATTTATAGAGAGTCGACTGTATAACATTGTGTTGTAGGATAAATAACAGGGGCTATTCTCAAATGATAGTAGGACAATGTATAAGTATGTTTCAAGCAACTATGCCTATAATTTTTATATTTTACTTTTATCTTATCCATGTTATCAAAAATATATTTTGCTTGATATTATCCCACTGATATTATTTTTATCGCAATATTCGATAAACATTATTTAGAATTTCGAGTAATTGTTAACATTATTTAGAACTGCGTTGCAGTGTTGCAGTTATACACCAATAATCAACTAATTTTGAAATGTTAATGGATAATAGATTCAAGTTTAAGGTTAATTATCGCCAAAGTTGTATTATAAATAGTTAAAGTGTTGAAGTCTGTGGCTAAATTAGAAGAGTAACTAATGTCAATATTTCAAAGTTTTGCTAATGAGTGATTTAAGATTAACATGAAACTTTCTTTGTTTATAACACTCACGCCCATATTCATAAACACGCGTAAAGTTTCAAAACGGCTCGTTAAAATTTTTAACAAGTAGAATCAAACTTGACAAGTTACATTTCGATTTTTCTGTCAGTGTCGACTGTTTTTACTGGATAAAAATTATACCGAACTGTTAAAATTTTTACGAGTGTTTATGAATATGGGCATCAGACTAATTTGAGATTTAAACTGTCTTCGTAAAATTTCTTGTTGTATGACATGGCAATTACTTAATGCCAATTCGTATAGGTTCTTTTACAGTTAGACTTTGGTTGCTCCTGTGTATAAAAATATAGTATTCTTTTTTGCCGATTATACAACCAATGCCATACGTATTTTGATCAAAAATTGTCATTGTTTAAATGCATTTGTTTCTTCTCTGCCAACCACGATTGTAGCAATTTTTTTTTCAGTTGGTTAACTATTTTTGAGCCACAGAAATAAATGTTTAGATATTGCATATATTTGTGTTTCTGTTTGCATATTTGTAAAATAGAAGTTGTATATAAAATTATGTGTACAGCTCCTAGCGAAAGTAGCGCTTATGACTCTTGTGTTAGATTTCGTCTCGGGCCACAAACGCTGACTTACACTCTTCGTTCATAAATAACACTTTTATGCCAGGGATAAGATTATTTTATGTATCTACAATTTAGATAATTTTCACTTTTCTTTACCTGTAGATGTCACCTCTAGCGACGACACCAACCAACCGCCCAAACGGAAACCTGCCAAATAATCGCATTGCATCCACAAATCTTTCTCTCAACAACAATGGCGGGTGGTCAGCAAATTGTCTGCGGCCTTCTCCGCCATTGCGGCCTTGTCTAGCCTTAGGTTCCATACATGGTTCCCCTGTTCGATGTACATACCGCAAAACTACGTCACACAACGATGATGCGCAAATTTTGAAAGTTATTGAAGCGTACTGCACATCGACAAGGCCCAAAAACACTATAAGTACAGGTGGGTGTAAATATAAGTGGGGGGTTCCCGAAGGTAAAAAGCTTATAGCTTTTTATGTGGCTTAGAAAATATTTTAGGAAGATAAATTTGAAAAAATATACAGCGTGATGTATACAGAGTTTGACAAACTTTAACAGCTTATTCTTCAGGTCACTTTGAGATAAATTTCTTTAAATTACCGAAAAGGAAAAAATCAAAATTTTATTAAGAACAGTTCATTTTCGAATTAGAATCAAGTTGTAATTAAACAAAACACAATGTAAGTAACAAAACACGAAATAATTTTGTACTCCCGTTGTTTAAATGTGACAACGTACTGGTTCCCAAGGCGAACCAATATCTTAATCATAACTTAAATAGCTGAAGAGCGTATTGGACACGGGATGATTAGCAACCACTAACTGATGATTCATTAAACACTGGCTGAAGTTAGCTTCACTCACAAGAGTATACAATGCGGAAATTATGCCTGAGTTCAGCGCTGAGCACCGAAGTTTGTCGTTTACAATTTCTGAATCAATCGCATTCGTCCATTCATTGCGTTCGGCAAACTTCGGGGCTCAGCGATGCCAGCGCTGGGACGTACTTAACGCGGCCATTGTTTAAAAATAAGTAACCTAAAAAGTATAATTAAAAAATGATGTTCGACTGTGTTGGGATCGTGATGGAAAAGGAAGTAACAATTCTTCAGACATACAATAACATTTATTCAATGCCGACGTCTCGACTATACCATAGTCTTCTTCAGGGCTTTGGTGTATGATGTTATCCATGAGTCAGTCAGTAGTGTCCAATGTGTGATGATAATTCAAAAATGATGTTCGACTGTGTTGGGATGAAGATGAAAAGGAAGTAACAATTCTTCGAACTTAAATAAAATAAATAAATATATCATCACGGCATATTATCCTTTGCTGGGTGTGCCAATCTGCTTTGTACGCAGATATCGGTAATGATGATGACATATTTGTATTCTTCGGACTTGCAGTCAATAATAAAATTTATTCAGTGCCGACGTTTCGACTACACCGTTGAATAAATTTATTGTTGACTGCAAGTCCGAAGAATTGTTACTTCCTTTTCCACCTCTAAAAAGTATGTTTCTGTATTTCTGCTGTTTTAATTTGGAATCGTAGAAAAAGTATAGTGTATGACTCATTTTATAAACTTGTTAACTCGTTTTTTATACACTCACTCCACTCTTGGCAAAACAAAACTCGTGACTAAAGAGATTGTTGGAATACTTGTTACATAATAAAACAATAATAAACAAATCTGACGAAATTATCAGCTACAAAATCTAAGCAAGAACAACAGTCTACGGATTGTAGTGCTTGTAGTCTTTACAAAATCCAAAAATAAAACCGTATCATCATATTCAACTGCACTAATACCATTCATGTGAAATAAAGATATAAATACCTATAATTAAGGTACAACAATGCCAATTTAAGAAACAGAAGTGGCTGAAAAAAGCATTCTTCTCTAGTGTCCTGATCGTCTCTAGAAACTATGGAAACAACTTGCATCTTTTACTTATTAATGCATCGATGCATGTTTGTTTTTAGTTTGTTATTTTTAGATAATCTTCTTTAGTTAAAGAAGAGTGCGGAATCCCCATCAATGTGTTTTGTGTTTGATGGAGATAATTTGAAAATTAACTTTTATTTATCAAACTTTGACTTTTTGTATTTTAATAACAAAAACGAATAGTGTTTATTTTATAAGATATTTTTCACTCGAAATGACCTCCAAAATATACTGTTAAAGATTGTTACACTCGTTATAAATTAGCCTGTATACAAATTACAGATACCTTTGAGTATAGGTATAGAGCTATAATACTTGTTTACTCCAAACTATTACTGTATTCTTGAAATTATAATAATATTCTTGAGCATGAGTCATATTACAAAATTTCTGTTTCTGTAACTTAACTACAAAATGCATTCAGAACATCTGTTTAATAAAAATAGAACATTAGTAACAGAAACAAAAAATAAATCAAACTAATTGAAAAATGTCGTTAAGTTTATTTTAAGAAAATATACGTCAATGAAAAGAATTATTTAACTTTTCTTACTATACTAAAAATCCGTAAAAAAAATTGAAGGCCCCTCTTTTTATTCATGTATTCACAAGTTTTATTTAGAACAAAGAACCTTTTATTTACATTTTAATGGTACGGATTGATTGTCGGTTGTTAACTTGAGTCAAAGATCTACAGAACCATGCAAAAATATGGATGCACCTGATAATAATAAATGAGAAAATTACTTTTGTGAATTTAAATTTTTGATTTTACGGAAAAGCCTCCTCTGACTTTGATAACGGCTTGTTAAAGTCTAGACTTTTTTGTTTTAATTTTCGTAAAACATTACTACACCTTTTCCACTTGCAGGTATTTCAGAAAGCGTCACTTGTTTCAGAATAATCAATTTAATTTCAAAAAGTATTAAATGTATTTAAATCAGATTAGTCAACTTAATTTTCGAAATACAAATATTTTTTCTTACTTACGTTTGACTTTTTCTGAAATTAAACTGATTATTCTGAATTACAATTAACATTTAACACTTTCTAAAATTAAATTGACTATTTTGAATTACAGATGAGTTCTGAAATTAAGTTCGACAGGGCTACAGTTGTTAAATAATAGAAAATGTTGTTTTATTCTGTTTTCTAACTTGATTTTTACAAATCAGCAGGTTTACCTATGTTTTTGGATGGTGCTGTATAGCCTATAAATAGGAAAACAGCAAATAAAAGAGTGGTCTTTTTAAACCTGCCTACTCTTTTCTTGAATTTTTCAACAAAAAATCCGTGTAATATGAAAGTAAATCTATTTGATAGTAAATTGACAATCGGCATGTTCTGTTTCATGGTTGGTGATGGTATAAGCAGTGGATCTCTTATCCAGTGGTAATGTACAGTTGCATGAGCTTCAACGACACACCTACCAACAAGTAGAGCAGATAGATTTGCGCTCTAACTTAAATTTACATCGGTCCAACCCGTTGCTCAGTCAACAGACACGACCGCATATGTACACTCCCAGGGCGTCAACTTGGTGTTGTGGCTCGTTTGTTCTCAAACAGTTGAAGAGGACCCAACACTTTGATTGACGCGCTTTCTTTGCTTTTTGTTGCTTAAGGGCTCTACTGTTGGGTTGGGGATATTTATTTGCATGCGTACCCGAGTTATTTATTAACTAACATTATTTATTATATAAATAAATAAATTAGAGGGCGTAACGAGCACTGTGTCCGAATATGATTCTGACAGTTCTAATGTAAAAGATTACCCCTCCCTGTGTGCACTTATTGAACTCTACAATTTACTGGATTGAACCATCAAATTATTTGGGTATTTCATATACTAGAAAAAAGGGAATTTTGAAATAACTTCTGTAGGGTAGTTAAAAACATTTAAAATATTTTTAGGCCATGTCCGATTTTATTATTTAGTATTCAGGATGACTTCCCATAAATACAACTCCAAATGTGTATTAATTAATTCAATGGGATCATCCCACATTTTGGCGTTTTTTCTCGAAGTTTACATACGAGTAAATTTATATTTTATATCTTCTCGACGTAGGATGCTCTCCCAACTGAGCTACGAAGTTCCCCTTAAGTTGGTGCATTCTTCACATGTCTAACACTTAAACGAATACACTCTCTTATTCAGGGTATTAAATACTTATTTGACAGTGCGACACACTTGGTGTGTCACTTAAGTTTCTAGTTTTGTAGAAATAATGTTTTAAAATTTATATAAAATTTAAATGTTTATAACTAAGTAATAAATTCATGACATGTCTTTCCCTGTTGAATAAAGTTGGAACTACATTTGACGTTTGTGTATTATCTTAAAACGTTGACAGCAATAACTTGTTTTGTCTATCTTGCCTTATATTGTTCATTTAGAATATTTTATTATTGGCATAGATTTTTTTTTAAAGAAAATCAAAAACCACCTGTTGCAAGTTTAACGTCACTTTCAAAATTGCATGATATGTCAGTCATGTTAGAATAATAGGAATAGGAGAAAAAAATGAACTGTAGATGTCAGGTCGGCCGACGTCAAATCCCCCATTTGGCCGCCATTTTGTTTAGTAAAATAGTGATATCATTGTTTTTATTTCAAAGTGCAAACATTGAAACGATTTATCATTTATATTCAAAATAAATATGTAATTTACTCACCAAAAAATAATAAAAAGTGACGTTTTCCCCATTTGCTACGTTCACAAATCTCTCGCCAGATGTCAGCTACTTTGATTTTTTTCTACAATAGGTCTGACCTTGAAATCGCGGTTCAAGAAAAATGCTCGCCAACTAGCGGCAGCGACCAACTCATGAAGCTCTTAAAAATGTCGTCACAATGCGGCCAGCATGTAGTATGGCCGATGTTACTGTAACATGTAAACGTCAATTTGAGTAATTCTGCTTTAAAAGTTGTTAAAGTGTTCACAAAGTAAAAATATTTATTTCATTTTTATCTCCTTCAACGAATTTTGTTCCACATGCAACTGTTTCCGGAATCAGTAATTTCTTCTCCCTCACTATAATTTCGGGACTAAGCCGTTGTTTTTAAATACTAACTTGAATTGCGAATCTGTACACTGTGTTGATATTTCTATATAACTACATCCTAGAATCCCGCAAATGTTTATGACGAGAATCAAATGAAAAATATAATATGCATGACGTAAATTTTTGATTTATGAAAAAAAAACTACTTGTTAAATGTTAATATGAATATCATATTTCATGAAATGAAAGCACTTTCAATAATCAATATGACATTTAGCACAAATTGTGGGACTATAATTACATTGTCTCCAGTTTCAGCCAGTCAGAGGGTTAAAACTATTCCCTATTCTCTGCAATACTGAATGGCTTAAATGGAACAAAGTATTCTCGTAATTTGTTTAATTAAATCTTAAATTTTGACGTTAGTGCATATAAATTTGTGTTTAAAAATGACGAAGATTCTTCTCTAATTCGTATGAAAAAGGCCAGTATTTTATGAGTTCAATGAAGTGCATTATACATACATATTGTAGAATATTGTGCATTCTCTAAAACAAATTATAACTGTCCATTGTTGAGAACTGGTACACGCCCTCTGCAATTAAATATATCGTCATTACTGAAATCTGGTTAAAGCAAACTAAAACATCCAGCAGAGGATGAAAATAAGCTGCGATGATATATTTATTTATATTTATTACATGTAGTTTTTATAATGGGATAGTATTATTTTGTAATGTGTTCACTGTAATACTCGAATGTGCCTTGTAATGGTGCCAAATGTAGAATCTGTGATTATATTTATAAGTTTTGTTAATAAATTAGCCTGAATAATTATTTCTCTTTTTACATTCTTAATATTCTACTATAACCAGGTATTATATTTCTTACACTATTATAACACGTTACTTAAATATTTTTAATTTTACAGATAAATTATCAGAATCGAACAAATTCACGATTGACAATGCGGAAAAATCGTTAGGTGATATAGTGAAATCTCTCCAAGAAGAAGTTAGAGACTTACATAGAAGTATCGGCGTATTATTGGTTCAATTGACAGAGGAACGATTAGCCAGAAGCTCGTTACAAAATATTGTGAGAACTTTTATGGTTACTAACAGTAACAGTAAAGACTGTGAAAATATTCAGTGGCCACCATGTGAACAGTAAGTTACAGACTGATTATTATATTGCCAGTATGTTTAAGTATTTTATTGCTTGTAAGATAATTTTTAGTAAATAAATTACGTTATTGACATTTTGTTTTATATTACATTAATTTATATAAATTTTACTTCTGTTATTTAAAAAATTCAATTCATTAATTCACATTTAAATAACAGGAAATATTTTTTATTAATTTTCAAAAACTGTTATTTCTGTGCTCTAACATTTCCTTGAAAGCTGTGACGTTTAGGACACTACATAAAAAGAGAAGGAGAACGAGAGGAGCAGCTGAGCTGTTTCAGATAAGGGTTAGTTTGTTTCTTACGAAAAGAGAGCTTTGTGTTGTTGAATTGTGTTCTCCAATATTTTTTTTATTATTATTATAAAAGCGATGTGTAGTTCTAGAAAGTCTTAATTGTTATTCATTAAGCTTTTATAATTTATCTATTAGAAGTTAATCTCATTTTCTCAAAATGTTCTTGTTTGTGGAGTAAAGGGCGCGAGCAGACACGTGACTCGATCGACGTTGATGTGCTTGGAATCAGCTGATTTGTGCCCATGTCATTTTGACAAGAACAGTGTCACGTTGACAAAACCAATGTTTTGATTTATTTTGATTTTTAACTGCTAAAATGTTATTTTTAATTTCATATGTTTTACTCCCTAAAAATTGTAAAATAATAACATTAAAGCAGTTCAAAATCAAAATAAGTCAAAAGTTGGTATTGCCAACGTGATATAGTTGATTCCAACGACCAAATATAACGAGACAAAACATTCTCTATCCCTCCTCACTGAATGTTTTGATTTCGGTTGGCAAGACAGAGAAACTAGAGATAGAGATGTCTTGTCTAGTTCGAGTATTTCTCACTAGAGGACACGTAGAGTGTCAGTCGTTGCTCACTAGATGCCACGTAGAAGCATGTGTATTTTGTCTTTGTTTTGAAGTTGTAGTGGTTTTGTGAGTGACACGTTGATTTTTCCTTAAAATATTAAACCTTATAAATTATAAACCTTAAACGAAATTTTAACTAAGAACACTTGCGCCTCTAGTGTAACCGTTCAAACTAGATACTGATACTCTACGCGGCCTCAGTGGTGACTTCTACTGAGTAATATTCGGACTAGACATATCTCTATCTCTAGTTTCTCTGTCTGGCCAGCCGAAATCAAAACAAACCAAATGAAGTTTTGTCTAGTTATATTTGGTCGTTGGTTGATTTCAAGTAAATCAAGGTCGCTCGAGTCACGGGTCTGTTCGCGCCTTATTCCGGTGTTATGAAATTTATGCAAAATAGTAACTTTCTATGATTTACGTCTTCATATAGTAAAAAAATACAATAAAGCATGTTTAGGGAAAAGTTTCCATTCATAATTTGATGTTAGAAAATTGAAATTCTTTGACGTCATTTCGATTTGCTTTTGCGTGGTTTTTGCTCATTTCACATTGAATATATGCCGTTAGAAACACAGATGGCGCTAGTAGTTACTACGAGCCAAAGCCAGTAGATATACTAAAGTACTGACATGGCGGCCATCTTGGCCTTAAAAAGCAACAGTAATGATTTTTCGTGTCGCTAGAGGCGCCTTTGTCGCAGGTGTAAATTGTCATTGTCAAAAAATATTGTGTTATTGCAGGGGTCTGTAATGTTGGCAATGTCATTGGTTATCTACAAAATGTTTCTGTAATAATAGAAAATGTTAATTTGAACAACACTATTAAAATTAAATGTTCTTATTTCACAATGTATTACATATTTCGATTAAATATCGGATCTTCCAATGATTATAAACCACTGATGACACCTCTCTTGTGAATAACAATGTGATATTTGACACCTGCAACAGCAGCGCGTCTAGCGACACGAAAAATCATTACTTTTGCTTTTTAAGGACAAGATGGCCGCCATGTCGGTACTTTATTATATCTACTGGCTTTGCTACGAGCGTGTATTTTGTATAGGGCACGGAAGATCACGTGCCCTATCATATGTTTTGTCCCTTTCTCACTTCAGACTCGATCTTCAGCTCTGTCCCATACTAACTTCAGACTGTACCTGTCACATTTCTAGCAAAATATCAAATGAGAATAAAATGAAGACAATAAGAATCAAATAGGTTTTTATTGAATTCTTCAATAATATAATATAATGGAAGATAACAATGTGATCATATGTATATTCATAAGTATTACGATCAGGATGTTCTTAGTCTTCATTCTTGTTTAAAAAGAAAATATTACCAACAGTAATTGACAATTTATAAATTTAGAGCTTCATCAACGACCTATTATCAAATCTGAGTAATCGATAATATGTCAGCAAGTGATATTCTCATAAACATAAACGGCCACGAGCCACAGACGACGTCTCTCTTGTTTTTCACATGTAACCAGTGAACTCTATACATACATGGAATGGAAACGTATATACCTATAGCATTGTAAGGGGCAGGTCATGCGAACTGTCACAATTCCACCAGATTCCACCAATTGACGCATGCGCAGAGCACAGCTCACGCTTTTCCAGAGGTTTCAAAATATTTCTGAATGGGGACTTTTACTATTACTTTAATATTTTTTTGCATTTTTATTGAATAATTAAATAATTTATTTTTCTATAAACAATACATGACATTCTTAAAAATTTTATATAGTAATAATTATCAGTAATAATAGAACAAGAGAGTGAAAATAAATTTAAAATAATTTGACAGATTATTTGAAAACATGTTTCCCTACGGGCTTTCGTGACTATTGCCAAATTCATGATGAGTTTAACTTTTTTTTATCATTTTCTAGATTTCCTAAAGTCTGTTTAATAAGAAATATATGGATCCAAAACATTAATAAGGAAAAATGTGTGGTAAAAGATCATTGGAGAGTTTGTAGTTAACATTTTTCTCCCAGTGATTATGATAAGGATGGAAAATTATATTTGTATAAGTTTATCTTATACGTATTAATATTGTTTTGTGAATTGAAAAGAGAATTGAGAAGAATTGATGAACAGGTTCATACAGGGCCGCTCCGTGGGTATAAAGCGTCTTTGTGCTATGCTACACTTTAGTGCCCATTCCCCTCGTAAAATTTGCAATTTAAAGTTTAAAATATACATTTGCTCTTCAAAAATGTTAGATTTAATATATTGATGAAATTTTCTTAGATTCATTCTTGTAATCAATAGATTATAATCAAAATTGTTTGTTGTAATCAACAATTTTACAACAGATTTCAGAATTGTATGTAAATCATAAAGCATTTGATTCTTCGCAAAATGCTAGTAGGTATTTAATATTGGATTCATTGTGCAATTCATTCTTGTAATCAATATTTTTGAGTTATAATCATTATATTCTTTGTTGTAATCAACATTTCCACAGTTATTATTTCAATATAACAATGTTATAATAATAACAAACCGATTGATACGATAATTATTTTACCCATAACAGGAGCTCTAATGCAAACAAATTAAAAAATATATTGTTCATTTCTATCACGTTAATTTGCAAGTTTTATACTAATTTTGTCTTTGTGAATAAGAGTATTTTATAAAAATTTACTATTATTTACTTTACTGTCTTGAAACGGGGCCCCTCAAAGTCAGGCGCCTTTGTGCAGGGCACAACCTGCCCACCCGCACGGAGCGGCCATGTGTTCATCTTAATTTACCTATTGGGATTTTCAAGTATCAAGAGATGGCGCTGATCGCATTAAACACTGGTACACTTTTTGTTGACGTGTGTCAACGTAGCATTTCTGTCAATTGTATTTCTTTAGTTTTCGTATTATTTTCTCATTTATTAGTATTTTTTATTTATAATTCAAGTACGCATAATAGAGTTTTTGTAGTCATATAGTTGTAGTTTCATGTAAATGTCAAATGTGTACCACTGTTTGCAGTTCTAATATTTGCCGCTAGTTAGCGTTTTCTTATTTGAAAATCCCAATAAGACACTACGAATTGGATATAATCGCATTATTTGTATTTACAAATATTAGAATATTTCTGTATGTACTGTATTATAGTTTATATAAATATACTGTCAATTCTTACATATTTTGAATTCATTTTAAAAAATTAATTTTATGTTTTTTAAGTATAAAATATGAACAACAGCGCTCTGAAAGGGTACTGCGGAATCGGTCGAAACGAAACTCTGTTACCATGGCTGCTAGAACGGTCGTCGTATCCTAGCATTGAATGCTTACTCCATTTCTATCCTCCTTGCTACCTACCACACCTACCCTACCTATACAAATTGTCACTTGTTACTTATGTTCAAATATTATTAGGTTTTAAATATTACATCGATAATCGGTGCTTGATGGGATAGCAAACAGTTTTATATTATAGTCCGACGACAAACTTGCACCCAACAACGCACTAGCATCGTTTGAAAAAGAATGACAACACTCACAAACAACAATAAAAGAAATAACAACAAACAAGATAACAAAAAGAAACAAATAATAAAACACTACAATGAATAACAATAACACAATCAATCGATATATGCACAAGAACCGCCAAATAACAAAATGGCAACAAATTCTACGATTGCGCAACTTCATTCTTAAAATTTACCGCTAGAAAAATATGACAGCTATTCAAACTGGCGCATGCGTACTGCGTCGAAAATACAGTCTGAAGCTAACATGGGACAGAGCTGAAGATCGAGTTTGAAATGAGAAAAGGACAAAACATATGATAGGTCACGTACGTGATCTTCCGTGCCCTATTTGATATTTTACTCACTTTGTGTTTATTATTACGTGTCCCTCTGATATTTGTATGTTTACCTACGTTTTCTTCTTCAAAAGTTGTAATAGCTGTCTATGAACATGCGTGTTTAGGCATTGGAAGTTCAGTTCACTGCAAATGTCAATGGGCCTTTTACATCAAAAGAGAGAGATAGACAAAAATGACATATATGTAGTGCGCAGTAGGTTGTTCGCGCTTTGAGGAGACCAGTTACATTTCAAATAAAATTACAAATGGCGGAAAGTAAAAACTCTGGCAAAAACATAATTTCTTAAATAAATTCACACAAAGCATTTGTGATGAATATTTTAAAACAAGAGGAAGAGGAGATGGAATCAGAAAAAGTGATTTTTTGTTCCACAAGATGCGAAATAAACACCACATAAAGTGACAGATAATTGCGTAGTTGCCAGTTATTAGGAAAGTAATAAACAAGAATAAAATTGTTGTTTTTTCTTTTAAATATATTTTTTTCATTATTAATTATTTCTTTATAGTAAAAGACAAAATTATTTAAGTTTTTGTGTTGTTTAAATAATTTTTTATCGAAAATAAATGCTTATTCTTTCAATCATTTTACTTGACAACATGGTGCTTCCTCATCTCTAATTTCACTACGTGGCGCATTGAAAAATGACGTCAGGGTGCAATAAAAATGTAAAAGGTCCATAGACTAGAAAAGTGTAACGGTCAAACTTAGGCGCGAAATTCAAACTCAGTTCATAACGCTGAGAACATAATTTCAATCCCCATGTATTTCTTACCAAGGAAATTTTTGCTCAATTTTAAAGGCCGAAAAATCTCATAAAAGTAAATTTCTTATGCAAAGCATTATATGTAGCAACTAGACCGATCCTTTATCTCCGGATTCGTACAATAATATTCACATGAACTCTGCACAGTTTATAATTTAAATAATAATACAACACTACAAAATTCATTGAACGTATGTCTTAGTTTGATCGTACATGCTTCATCTTCTATTGTGCTGTCCTATTTACTGGTGGGTCAACGACATACGGTATCCTTGCTTACACCAAGCATTTTAATTTCTAATAATTTTCTTACTTTACCTTTTCTACAGGTTTAAACTGTTGCAATCTATTACTGAATAAAGAAACTATCGAATTCTTAGCAAGAGCTGCTTAATTTCTTTTAAAATATCTTTTTTTGTCTGTACAATAAAACTCCTATACGAAACCTATACTAGAGAATTCAAACTATGAACTCGCGCCAAAGGCAAATTCTAACCTAACTTTTCTGGTCTATATCAATATCGGATGCTTGTCATAAGGCGCGCCATGATAGAAAAATTGAATTTCGATGATTTAAAAAAAAATTCATATCTCAGTTGATATATGTATTTATAGGGCAGAACTAACGAAAAATTTTAAAAAATGCCGGAATACCCCATTGGATTCATTAAAATTTATCTAAAGTATATCAACAAAAATATATAAATATGTTTACAATAACTCTCGTAGTCAATAATTGGGAATATGTACATGCGGATAATAAACAATTTCATAAAATAATTAATGTAAACTATATAATAGTTTTGATTGCCACTGATTATGTTTACATCGTGTGTACTATTCTGATACGCAGACCAAGTGTGTTGGCGACTGAAATGTCTTATTAAGAGGCGCTGCGTTCATTTAAGATAGCCAACTTAGTTGGTAATTTTCCAGGTGTGATTGGCTGCCATTACCAATTCGGAGAGTTCGCAAGTTAACCGCTAGGTGGCTACCGGTTCATTTCAGTCGCGAATACTAAAATTTATCTTAGTATGGTATGTTTACACCGGTTTTTAATATACTAAATATTTTAGTACATTACACGCGCTTGCATAGATTTAACTGTCAGAATCACCCTAACCTAAAATTACTTAATAAAGAAAAATAGTTGTGAATATATGTAATTTACATCGCCACACTATTAAAATTGTAAATATTACTAAACTTACACAATTTCCCTAAATGTTAATACATAACTTAATTTACCGGTTTCAGGATATTATTCCATTGTTTACATGTAGTAGGCTGGTAACTAGGTAATAACTGTATATGTATGGTAATTCCATACTGACTTGTCAACAACGGTCTACAAAATGAAAATAAAATTAAAATATAATGGTCTTCATTAATACATGCAGATAACGTTAGCCTATCGTTCTAAATACGGTCTATTTTATTCTAAAGTAATAAACATGTGGAACACAGCACATAATTTTAATATTTGTCATATTGACATATGTCAAAATAATTGTTCTGTTAACCATAGCAATCTGAAAGTAGCATTAATGAGAGAATTTCAAAAAAATGGTATTTATCAATAATGTCTTAATTTTCTGAAACCGATAAACTATTGAACAAACCACGGATGTTATTAATCATAACAAGCCTTAGATGTCTTAAAATCCTCGCTCGGATTTCAAACCGACATCTTCGGCAGTTATGATATACGTAACATTCCTAGGTATGTTAATAGCTATTAATTAAAAGTAGTAGTTGGTAGGTATGCTTGCTGTTTACACCGTACATGAGTAAGGTCTGGTACATCTCGCTTTGAACATACCAAAAATGTGTACCAAAGGTTTGGTACATAGTGTTTACACCTTAGACCAGGAATAGAGAGGGAGACAAGGCATAGTCACGCGTATATTTCCAAATCATCTGAGCGATTTTGAACCTTATTGAAATGTCAAAATCAGCCGCAAAAGGCTAGTCGACGAATTAAATACTGTTATGTTACAGTTGGCCAAATCTAAATAAATACTTGATTATCTATAACTACAAATTATCTTGATTTTGTTTTATTAAACTAAAGTAAATACGAAAGAAAATTCATAAAAAAACGTAATGTAAATAACGGACAAGTTAAAACGGTAGGTGACGCTTGTTGACATTGAAAACTTATTCGGTCGACTGCACACGTATGTAACACATCTGGCCGACTAGCCTTTTGCGGCTGATTCTGACAGTTCAATAAGGTCGAAAATCGCTAGGATGATTTGGAAAGTCGTCTTATGGCGAAATACATAGCATGCCCTGTCTCCCCCTCTATTCCTGGTCTAATGTTTACACCATTCGTCGCCATCTTGTTACGGACTTGGTATGCGGACTAAAAGTTTAGTACGCGCGGTGTAAACTTACTCAATGGCACTATGTTGCTACTTGTCATTCAACATATCTTTCATTTTCATACACGAGGTTTCTGCCTGGTCTTGTATTAAAAGTCTATTTTAATATAAATGATTAATTTTCTAATTTCTTACTAGGGTTTTGTAATTTGTAATAATAATTGAGAGATTCCATTTCGTCAAGATTTCCATCAAAATGTCGCTAGGCCAATCAAAATTAAAAAGTAGAAAATTCAGAATAAAAAATAATGTAAAATTGGTTATATTATGGATATTTATATGTGTAGATTAAGGTTCAAAAATGATTATTCTTATAATAATGTTTATTTACAATACTTAAGTACAACAAATGCTACCCTTTGTGAATTATAAGATATCTGGGTGCTAAACCAAATTCTTGTGCCGATTCTAAATGGAAATAAAAACATAACATCCAACCTTCAATAATAAATGCCACTTATTCTACGCTGTCTATTGCTACTGGAGTTTCAAGGAAGGAAATATGAGCGTATATTTATATTATTTACAAACATTATACATTAATGTAATGTCTAATCTGATTACATGCTTCAGAATCATCACACTTCTGAATACTATTGTCTTTTCGCAAAATAATATGTACATGAAATGGAATGATACAAGATAATTTAAGCAAGTTTGATTTATGATTTAATTGACTCCAAATAAATGCTATCGAAATGAGCAAAATGATTGTTGTTTTACTTAGGCACTGCTCTAGTGTCACTCCGAAGACACAAAAGTGTCCAAAAATAAATCATTTATTTTCTTTAGAGTTCGTTAAATAAATAGCAGTCTACTAATAATATAATTTCATATAAAAAGGCCTCTAGTTCTAACTAAATAGCCAAGAAAATACTGTATTTATATAGAAGAATTTATCCTTATTATAAAAACACTTATACATTTTACGCACCAGCCTTAATCATAAGTTTAAATATCTTTTGACGGCATAAATACCTTTAAATGAGTTATAAAAAAAAGTTAGGAACAAGAGTCAAAGAAATAACTCGTTGCAAAAATGGATGACTCCACAACGACAAAATAATCAAAATCGAATACTCATTTACTAATTTTCAATAAAAATTCGTATAGTTTGACGATTGATTCCCATAATTAAAATACTAAAGATTAAAAATTATCTCATTTCATCAGTTGATTAAAATATATAAATTGTAAATCGTGGAATCCTCCATTTTTATAAATACAATACCGTATAAGTCATCACAGATAAATATAATTATAAATAAAACTCCGAGCAGTACCGAAATAAAATAGCACTACTACGCATATTCACCATTCTGTGAATTGTTGGTTTGAGCAATATTATGCTGTTTAATGTACCCAGTGTACATTTGCCTTGCCTGATTCAATACTCTATTCACATTATGCTTCCGTACCATTTTGTCAAAATGCATCGCCATTTCGTTATAATCCATCCCATTCCTAACTATTATCTCTCTATGTTGGAGTAATACAGTGAGACATAAAAACATCAAAAATGGATTGCCCCCTCCAAATTCATTCGGAGGAGGAAGCATTCCATTTCCTGGAGTTTTTATTTCTGTTATTTCTTCACAAGAGTTCGTCAATGTGGGAACTCCCCCGTTGACGTTTATCTCTGGAATTTTTCTTTCTTCTTCTATTTTCGTTTCTTCTACTGGGAATTCATCTTCGGTGTTTTGCTTTTTTGATTTTTGGGTTTTACGGACTAGTTTGATAGGGGTAACAGATTTCATTCCTCGAGATTCGTCGATGATTTCGCCAGAATCTCCGTCGTATTCTAAATCTGCTTGTTCGTCAGGAGTTTGAAGGTTTGGAGCGCTGGGTCTAACATTCAAACTAGGACTAGATTGGTGCAAAGGATTCTCCCACACAAATATATCATCAGTCTTTTTTAATTTATTTTCAAGCTTCAAAGAATTTGGTTTCGGTGTACTTCCAATTTCAGCTACTTCAGTTACCGTATCGCAGTCCGGAATTTCAGATTTAGAAACTACGCAATCACATTTTGTTTTATTGTTTTCTAAACTACTTTCATTGCTACAGGAATCTGAATCATCCAAGTTTACATGCTGGTTGTATTTATTGCCGAAAACTTGCCGGTCTAAATTTTCAAGCTCAAGTCGCAATTCTCGCGTCATAGACGTAGTCATAGGGAAATATTCTTGGGAATCATCGGGGCTACTACCATCGAAAGGATCTTCTGCAACGCTATCGGATTTCGTTGAGGCATTCCGCGATTTTGATTGGCTAGAATCAGTTGGTGTTAACGTTATTACTGGATTATCTACAGAATCAGAACACGAGGCACTTGTTTTCTTGGGTGACGCAAAGTTTAAAAATTCGTTTAAGTTTTTAACAATTTTACCCATTGGTTTTTTATCAGTTACTATTTCTTGTTCTTCTTTAATAGATTGTTGGGTATCTAATTTATCCAAAGAGGAGAAAATACCTATTCGTTCTTTTAGATCTTTGAAGTGTCCAGCTTTTTTAGATGGTTTCATAAGATTATTCATGCTGGAAGACAAAGTATTTTTTGGTTTTTGGTGCGTGTTATTGATCCTATTATTCAATACAACTTGCGAATCTGATTTTTGTTCTAAGGGGGATACAGACCTCGGTCTGCTGGAATCATTACTGTGGTTTTCCGAATCGCTGTTTTTAGTTTCTTTGTTACTGATTAGATTAACCATTGCATCATCCAAACTTCGATATTTTAAATCCACGGAATTTTTTGATAACCGGCATACATTTTCGTCTAAGCTAAAGTTCTGTCTTTTGACGGGTGGAACTTTATTTCCCATGTAAGATGCGAGAGAAATGGAAGAGGTTTGTCTTCGAAGCGCACAAACTTTGGTGTAAGCGTTTTCGCGAGGGGTTTTAATAAGAGGGCTTACGGGAGGAGTAGAATTAACAGGAGGTAAGAACCTGGTTTCAAAGAGTTGCAACTCTTTTTCAGGATTTTGAGCAGGTAAGGAACTCCATAACACTTCCAACATTCTTAGAGAATCTTCAAAAGCAAATTCCCGTTTCATTTCCAAAAGTAACCAACGGTAACAGAATAGAAGATCATCGGCCTAGAATTTTCCCCACATTTATTTTTTTTTTATTTCTTGATAAAAAATGTCACATACCTGATGACTCTTAAGATAATTGTAAAACTCTGGATCATAATACATAATTCCTTCAGCTAAATGTGTAAACTTTTGGGTCATTGCTATGCCATCCAGCATAAAATTCGTACTAAGTCGCGTCATTAACGCACAGAAACAAATATAAGCGTGGGCTTCATCTCCCATGGTGACAAGTAAAGGAGAAGCTAAGTCACTCATCCCTTGGCAGTAGCTGACTTTTGGGTGATTCAGGGCATAACTATAATATTTCATTACATCAAAATCAAAATTGATTGTACAAAAACAGTGCTAATGCCAGTAAACAAGCATGCAACAAAAATATGTGGTCTGGAAAGAATTTGCAGATTGCAAACTTAGGAAAAATTATTAACATTTTTTCAGCATAACTCAAAATAGGCGTTCCTATGGTACCTTTCATCAAACAAAAAGGCGTAAAGCAAAGAAGTAATTAGCATTAATTTATGTGAAAAACAAGTACATGTTCTTAGACCCAAATAAATAAATGTATTAAATTATAGCAAGAAAGATTAAAACACAAAAATCGCACAATAATTTTAATTTATTTATGCAAAAAAGACCATGTTAGCTATCTTGAGCGAATAGCAAATGAATAATAACTTTGAGAATGTAATGGGAAATGTGTCAAAAAATGAGAGCGAAAGAAATGAGAACAGTAGAAGATAAAAATAGAAAAAAAGTAGGGAAATGGTGTGTCACAACACAACTCCCCCCATTGCTAAGTAGAGCTCATCTATTGCTAAGCAGGCGATGTGCTGATGTCCGACGTTTACGATGGTTATATTTTAATAAAAATAATTTTTTAATACTATTTATCGGCTACTGTAATAGCAGCATTATACAGGGTGATTCATCGGTCTGTCCTCTCTTTATAACTCTTTTATTTAAAGTCAGATAGAAAAACTCTTCAAATATAATTTATATGATACATTATTATCTATCTACGTACAATATCCATTTATATTCAGGGTGCTCCATTTAAGCGCAACAATACGTAACTTTATATTTCTTAATGGAACACTCTATATTTATTTATTTATTTATTTTGATAGCAAATTAGATTCCCTTTAAAAAAGTATTAAGTAATAAGGGGTCTAAAATTTTAAATTAAGAAGTTATTTACCTTTATTCGTTGAATGATATGTTTCTATCATGTTATTATTAACAAAGTAAGCTATGGATAATTTGATCAATTGTTTCGAATTTAAACAAACAAGTTGTACAAATACTCTTAGTTTATCATTGTTGATGTTGATGTGAAAATGAATAATTCAAATTTTAGTAAAGATGAGATGGTTAATATAATATTTATAATAGAAAGATTTATTGAAATTGAAGGACAAGTTTTCGAGCATTTATTATAATTTTGCATTATTTAGTCTGTCACTAAATTTTAATAGCTTCTTTGGAATTAGTGTAATGTTTAAAATAAGTATTAATAAAAAAGGATCAAAATTTTGTATTATATTATGGGTTTTTCCACTCTGAACTACTATTTTTATGAACGTAAATAACTTCTTAATTTATAATTTTAGACACTTTATTATTTAATACTTTTTTAAAGGGAATCTAATTTACTATTAAAATAAATAAATATAGGCTGTTCCATTAAGAAATATAAAGTTACACATTGTTGCGCTTAAACGGAGCACCCTGTATACAAATGCATATGGTACGTAGATAGACAAGAATATATCATATAAATTATATTCGAAGAGTTTTTCTATCTGACTTAAAATAAAAGAGTTATAGAGAGAGGACAGACCGATGAATCATCCTGTATACTTCAATTTGAGTAGTATAATTATAGGACTGGGAACAATAACGAATCCATGTCTTTCTGTTGAACATTATATAATTTATATTATTTTTTCATTGATTTTCGCCAGCAAATAATATTGTGTGTGTGTAATACAGATCGTAACCAATCATTATGGTACTAGTCGTTTGATAACACGGCATTTACTTTGATTGGTTTTGATCCATATTACATACAAAATTTTATCTGCGTAAATCAATGAAAAATAAAATTCATTATTTGGTGTTGTAGTAAATAAAGAACTCAGTATATAATAGATTCATTATAGTACTCAGTTCGCTATAAATAGAGTACTAAAATTGAAGTTTTGTCATTACGGCAGCATATAAATAACTACTAAGTCAGTTTAAAGTGTTATTAGTAAAGGAAGTTATATTTTGATAACATACATATCTCATTCCTAGAAAGAATACGAAGGAAATATGGTGAACACAGAGATATTAAAATAACAAGAAATTCAAGTACCACTACAGAAAATTTTGTATTATTTGGTGGGTTTACCAGATAATAATATCAGGCAAGTACGGATTGGGAAAAATATGATACAACAATGTAAAAATTATCGTAAACACGTAGGTATTCCAAAGAAGCTACAAGAAAATATCAAGTAATCCATGGAAATATTAGACACAATATTTTGTAAAGCGAAAAGATACTACATAAAACTCGACATAAGAATATGAACAATGAAGAACCGAGTAATTTCCAACCCTTTTTTTAAAAAATAGAAACCTTAGAGAATGTTGGATGAATGGATTAAAGGGTTTGTGCTAAGCATTTATAGCAAATAGTAAAATATACTGTTCAAGTTTTCATACCAAAATATAAACTTACGTAGTGAGAATATTAAATAATGAAGCAATATTTTGATTATCATCGCTGCCTGCATAGAACTTATGATGTCTGTCCGTCCGTAGGACATCCTTCCTCACCATGCCAGTCGTATAAGCAAGATCACCCGTAACTGGTCCCCTTTGCAATACATCTTTCCATGCATCTCTTAACGCAATGTATTCACCAGCTTTTCTTTTAATATATTCCATTCGTTCCCTACCAGACATTCCCTCTGGATACACGTTTAGTATATGTTTCCACACTACTTTTCTATAAGTAGATCATTAGTGTTATGGACAAAATGGTGACTTAGATACTAACCTTAAACTAGGATCAATTCCACCTAAATATATAACAGATCTAAGATCTTTAGTATGAAGTATTTGTCCTACAGGATCTAAAAATTTTCTAAATTCTGAATCAGATAACGGAGGTCGAGGTGGTTGCTGCAAGAAATTGTTAGCATCTTCGCCAAGATTAAAAGCTCTTTGGACCATATTAAAAGTTCTTTCCACCTATTATATTATTCTTATTACTAGTTAATTCTTATTTAAAGTAATAACAATCTTACTTGGTTCATAATTAACCCTGGAAGTCTCTGAGAAGGTTTAACTTCTTGGGCAGTACCAGTTCTAAACTGAGTTATAACGGATACAGTAGAAGGTACGTCCCAGTCATCAGAACTTTCCTCAAAAGGTTTCATATCAACTCGTAAGCAGAGACATGGTTCCGAGCCGGTTACAACCGAAGTATTATGAGCTCTGTTAGAATATAAATAATTTCATTTCTTTTATGGGAGGTAAGTAAGGGAAATATGATAGTTTTATAATAAAATTTCACAAGAAAATTACAAATTTTTAAGATTTAAAGATATAAATAATAATAGAAAATATTTAATTTACAATATTTTTAATTAATTTCCAAATACTGTTATTGCCAGCTGTGACGTAGAAGGCTCTACATAGAAAGAGACAGAAAATAAAAGAAATAGCATGAGCCATATAATCAGCAGATAAACAGATTTTTAACTTTTGTATTACCGGCAATGGGCCCTATTCTGTAAATCGGTGGTTAATTTTTAACCACTGGTTAAAATTTTTATCCAATAGTTATTAATTTGACAACTAAAAATCCCTTTTTTTGTTGTCAACATACTAGATTGGTTAAAAAAAATTAACCAGTGGTTAATATTTAACCATTAACACCATACGTCATCAGGAAATATTCAATGACCCCAATGATAAATAAAAATTAGGCCAAAGTAATGATTTTAATAAATCTTTGACATAAAACAATATATTTTAAAATTTTAAATATAGTTAGAATCAAATAAACACATCACCATTAAGACACTAAACATAAATAGTCCATAACAAAACGGTAAAAATATGTAATAAGTTAAATGTAATGTTCAACTGCTCTGCAATTAAAGATAAACTTGTACATTTGATTATTATTTAAATTTTTTAACAATTTCAACCGCGTTCAAGTGAATTCATGAAAATGGAAACAACTTAAAATATTACTATATAATGTCCGGGAAATATGGGGAAAAATTAGCATTAGCAACATATTTAATAAAAGATAAGTATTCCATAGGTATTTAAACAATACACATTTCATAGAAAATATTAGATTTAGAAATTATGATGTATAATATTTAGGAATGGGCATAATTTTTACATGTATTTTTTGGAATGTATACGAAATGTTCTCAATAGGTATTTTATTTTTTAAATTATAATTTTAAAATATGCTTAAAAATAGTCACAAAAACAGTGAGTATATTTAAAAGGTACGACTTAAATATTGTTCATAACAATATTTTAAGAAAGGTACTATAGCGTCTGTGTAATTCCATTTTAAAACTACCATATACGTAACTTTATAAACTCTAATGACTTACTTTAAAAATGCAGCATCTAAATCCCAATCAGATAATAATGGCAAGTAAGTTTCATGCCCATGAACATCATAAGTGCGATAACATATTGTAAACTCTCCTTTTATATCGAATGCTTTACCCAAAATACTTTGCAAAACTTCAAAAGATGTTATTTGAGGATCTACACTAAATTTCCTGAATTCTGGTTGAAGTAAACCTTCACATTTCTGAAAGGAAGTTATTTTTTCAAATATGCGGAAATAAAACTAATAATTAAAAATTTATGGATTGTTACTTCAACAAAAAGAATGAGATAATGAATAAATAACAAACAAAATAAAATATTTTGTGCATGAATAATAAATAAGAGAGAAGAAACGCAAAATTTGAATATAAATAGGGCAAATCATGTAATAATAATAATGTGAATAAAAGAATATATATATTTTTAAAACATATGTTGTAAATAATCATACCTTTACTTTAACCCTTACAGCCTCGCGGCTGTAGCCAAATATCCCAGACATTTTCACTTTACTAATTCAAAGCAGTAATAAATTTACGGAGAGCATAAAATCAATCTAGCAAAAGGAGAGTATGAATTTTTCGCCCCAATATGCTCCAAATATCTTGCATTATTACTTGTTAATCTTCACTCATTCAAACAATTTTATTTACACTTTTTACCACCACATTTTCTATTGATTCTCATGTTTGACAACTATCATTTCTTTGACAGACTTCCTGCAAATGTCAAACATACAGCACTACCAACATCTGCAGCGAAGCGCGGAAAAGCGGTGAAATGTAACTACAAACCGGTGGAAATCAACGGGATTTTGATAGCGTAAATGCTTTATAATTAGTGGATAACTACTTTGAAATTATAATGCCGTATATTAACACTAAAACATAAGCGCAACTAATGCATAATTTCCATTTACGTTAGTTTTTATCTTGAAAGGAAATTGTGTGGTGGGATTGCGATAAATGCGCAGTGTTGTACTCAAAATATTCTTAAAACTATTTTTTTATATAAATTATAATTTCATATATATTTCCTTCAAACAGGCGCTTAGTTTTATCTAAAGTCTACAAAAATCAACATTATGTTCTTAAACATTACTGATTTTAAATTTATTTTAACCCGGTCCTGCCCTGTCCTCCGAAAAATATAGTTAATCAGCTTGCTATAATGAATGAATTTAATTTGCGGTTTTACATATCTATTGATAAATATTTATATAAATTTTCCAAGTAATATCTAAAAGAATTTCTATCTAATAAATTTTATGTTATACTGAATTGTAAACCTCTTATAACAGAGCTCTGTCTCTAGTGGTTAGGAAGGTTTTTACGCGCTCCGCCCGTTAGAAAATTTACAGGTTGTTGAAATCATAGCAACATATATATAGTTCTATTTATTCGTTATTTTGCTATATGTTTTCATAGACTTTCAAGTCATTTACGATTCAGTATATCATAAAACATTGTACAATGCTCAGCCGTTACCAAGCTCGCTTCGCTCGCTCGTTAAGTACCGTGCTCGCTCGTAAAGTTCTAAGTAACGGTCTTGCAATGTAAATTACTATAGCCGTGTTCCTTCGGGCTATGATTGTGATTTCGTGAATCCTGATTAATTTAATCGTGATCCTTTTGAAACAGGATTTAAAAATTATATCAAGAAAACAACAACACAATCTATCAAATGTCAATGTCATAGGTAAACTAATGCAAACTATCGTATTTTATTTTATAAATAATCAACTGTCAAGTATTATAGTCTTTATGTGGTTCATTACACGCTTTTGTAGAAAAATCTTATTTATCTTGATGCCACAAACCCCACATTCGGAAATTTCTACGCTCGAAATAGTATATTTTCAATTTGTTCTGAACTGAAACTATATGTGAATCACTCACAAAAGTCTGATTCTGACGGGAAGGGGGAAGGTTGTCTAGTGATCATAAAATGAGAAAGTGGGGATTACGAATAGGAAACGTAAAAACATTATTCTTCTTAATCATGATTACTTTTATCATTTAGATTACGAATCACAGCCCGAAGGAACACGGCTTATGTCACGTACGATAATATTTTTATTTATTTTTTGTTCTGACTTTCTGATTATTAATATTTTTATTATAAACATGTCCTACCTAAGAAAAAAGATAGCGTTGCCTTCGATTGCCGATTTCCAAAGAAAGAATGCTGCGAGTATACGGTGAAATATGTCGAATGTAATATTTTATTATACATACAGGGTGTTTGACGGATACGGGACACCTCTATTTTTTTCTTTATTAATGTCAATAGAAGAAAATCATTCAAATAAAAGTTATATTAGATCGAGGGGGACATTTATTGAAGAATTTTTTTAAACCAGTAAAGAAATAGTTGTTCTCAAGTTACCATATTAATTATTTATTTTTTTAAACATAATGGCATATAATTTTACCATTTGGGTACCTAACCATTTTATAATGAATATATATATATATATATATATATATATATATATATATATATATATATATATATATAATTTCAATAAATTTTATTATTATAGTTATTTTTAGTAGGCTATGTATAAAAAATAAAAATTGCTATCCGATAATTTGAATTATTGTATAATTCTATAATAGGGGATTACAGCTCAATCGAATTAAGATAAATTAGTACAAAACAGTGAAAGTATATGCTTAATAATGAATACTAATAAAGAAATAAAATGATATAATTGAAATACTTCGGAAATAGGGGGTTTTTGTTTTAGCAGTTCGTCACTCTTATGAATTCCATATATATTAATTTGATTGGCGACTCAAAGACCACTTATAAATATATAACGAATACCGCGTTAGGGGTGGAGTCTACTACTAATCGAAGTAGACAAACTCAAAAAGCGGACACGTGGCTACCAGTCCAGTACTGCAATTCTCAAACAGTTTTTATTTGAATATAAATTTCTTGCATTAAACTTAAATAATTTTGATACACTTGCAATTATAAAGCATGTAGACTTGTATAGTATTATAATGTTAATTTGTTTTTTATAAATATAATTTAAAAATTGCATACATTTGAAGAACATTTTAGATCCACGAAGAAAACAGTTTTATATAAAAACTTATATTCGTGACGTCACACTTAATTTTCAAACTTCGGGGGACCATAAAGCCGCATTCACAGCCGAAATTCGGCGAAATTTGTAGCACTGAAATTTGAAGAAATTAATTTGACCGTTCACAGCTCGAAATTAACGCCAACTAGCAAAAAAAAATAAACGTTTCTGAAAATTAATCATTTGTTTGTCTATGCAATTCATTTAATTCGTTAAAAATTATTAAAAACCATGTCAATAAAATAGCAATTCTTCCCTTGCAATTTCTACTCGTTATTAGATTGTCTTATATAATTAAAATTGTAAAAGTTATTTTATTTTTTGGTTATAATTATACATAAGCATAGTTCTATTTTAAATACATGTAATAAATACTTTATTTAGGCCTTTGCACTACTTCTTTTAGATAATACAACAAACATCATATTAAAAACATTGAAATAACCACAACAACTTTGGTTATGACTTTATAAGAAAAGTGTTCTACGCTAAAAACATAAAATATAGATGTTGACAGATTTTCCATCAATAATATAATTTCTAAAAAATAAATACTGTCTTCCTGTATCTAAATGTGTATTATTTATTTCCTAAAGCCTACTCAATATTTCACTATTTCTCCAAAACAAAAGTTGTCTTTAAAAAAATTACTTGTAAATGGACCTTTCCAATTTAAAGAGATAGAAGATATGCGCAATGGAGATCTGCGCATAGTAAGAACAACTGAGATCTATGACGTTAGATTCTAAAAAAATTAGACGTAAAATGTAAGATAACTTTAAAAAATCTTATCGAAATAAGTTACAAAAGCTTTTATTGAAGGTAAAATGTCTAACGATGCAAATTTTCACTGACAATACAGATATTTTAATGACTACAATATCTTTGACGTTTCGTTTGACAGCCCAACTGGCAGTTGTTTGCGCCATTTTCTTACTATTTGCAGCGATAGAAAGAGATAGCCCTTAAACTGGAAAGGTCCATTATAATAAACAAATTATTTATCTTAATTTTCATTATCAAGTTCCATCTTATGTTTTGTACTTTATTGTAAAAGGCAGATTTGAACATATAATAAAGAAAATAAATCAAAAACAAAGTAAAACAATGAAATCCATTCAAATCACCTAAACGTCAACAAAACG
Organism: Harpalus rubripes; assembly: GCA_963082715.1. Taxonomy (NCBI): domain Eukaryota; kingdom Metazoa; phylum Arthropoda; class Insecta; order Coleoptera; family Carabidae; genus Harpalus; species Harpalus rubripes. The sequence continues at coordinate 42,044,447 of OY720454.1, forward strand.
AGTTCATTCAAATTAAATATATTTTACGAAATTAGTAGAACGCACCCTAAATTAGCCACAAAAGTTTGGAGCTTGCAAACTTTTCTACAAATTATAATTCGTGTACACCAAATTTCAGCGCTGTGAACGCAAGTATATACACGTTGCCATAAGACAAACTCCACGAATTTCAACGAATTTCACCAAATTTCGGGCTGTGAATGCGGCTTAACTCGTTTATTAATAGGAATTTTTCACTAGATTTTCACATATAGTCTTAGTTTTACTTGTAGGTACTTTCTGATGAAATTATATTAAAAAAATGGTGCAATCCCTTATTCCTAATAATAGGTACATAATAGAACACAGAACACTATTTACAAAGTCATTATAGTTGCCGTCAAATAAGTAGGAACTAGAAATTTGTACACTGTTGCTAATTCACTGGCCCTGTTGAAGGCCAAGTTATGAAGAAGCTGCAACACCGCAAGGCAGGGCCCGCGCTATCATTAAACCAGTTGAAGCCATGAAGCCGATTGCGACCCATGCAGTTTTTATTTTTTATCTACAGTGTTATATTGAATTTGATGATTTCAATAGCCAAACTACATTCAGTAATCGTCATATAACTATAAACTTTCAAAAAATAATTCCTAGAAATTATATATTTAAATGTTGTGTAAGGGAACCATGTTGATAATTTACATTAATAAATATAAGGCCTTCAAGTTCCACTATTTATTTATTTACTTTTATATTGAATGTTTCGAGCAGAATCCGCTCATCTTCAGCAACTATACACTTAATGTTGAAAAATACAAGTACATACACACGTTGAAGCAGAATTACATTATTGTATATATACAAAAGTTGTAAATTTACATGTTAAATGTAATCATCGTAGTCAGATGGAGCATGGGCCCCCAATGGAGCATGTTGGGGGCCCATGCTCCATCTGACTAGGATGATTACATTTAAAATGCATGTAAATTTACAACTTTTGTATATGTACAACAATGTAATTCTGCTTCAACGTGTATTTGTATGTACTTGTATTTTTCAACATTATGTGTATAGTTGCTGAAGATGAGCGGATTCTGCTCGAAACGTTCAAAATAAAAGTAAATAAATACATAATGCAAATAGAAATTATATAGTTTGTTTAAAAAATATATATTAATTTTGCTCCATTATAAGTAAATAGCATTTTCGTCTAAATATTTCATAATATTTTATTAGAAGGAAAATGATTTTTGAATATAGAAATAGGTGATAAACATGTTTGAACTATAGTCTATCAGGGTCTGATTTTGTATTTTGAATTTGTTTATAAACATTAGCGGAATGGTCAATAAAATTCAGATGGGTCGACCAGTGGCGTACCTAAGTGAAATGGTGCCCAGGGCAAGGGTCGTAATTGCGCCCCCTGGCAACAATGTAAAATAAAGATTACTTCTTTCTCGCTTTAGTGTAGCGAGATATGTGGCACTTGTATTATTGTTGAAATTACTTAAGAATATCCATATATATATATATATATATATATATATATATATATATATATATATATATATACAGAGAATTTATTTTAAAATGCAACATATGATTCATCACTGCCATTACACACTACTGTCAAAAAATGACAGCAATGTAATATTTGTCCATTTTAAAATGCAACATTATAAATAGTACTGCAGCACAGGAGATACCTCCAGAACACATCAAAAATTTTATCAATTCTTTCTACGATCGACTAGGATATAGGATATTGCCCCAGTGTAAATGGAGGTATTTTTGAACAATAATTACATTAAAATTATGAATTTTTGTAAGCTAAAGTTTGTTAAGATGTGCTACATTGAGGATTTGATTTTTTGTTAATCTTATATAGGCTAATTTATTGAAAATTTACATAACTATAAATTTTGTATGTTGCATGTTAAAATTGACAAAAATTACATTGCTGTCATTTTTTGACAGAGATAGTGTGTAAGCATGGAAGTGACAGACCATATGTTTCATGTTAAAATAAATTCCCTGTATATATATATATATATATTATGAAATAACTTCAAGCATGACCAAATCAGCACAATAATAAAATAACTATCAATATACGGGTGTCCCGCGACTCGACCGACAAACTTATACCATATATTCCGGGGGTCATTACGATCAAAAAATGGTATTAATAACGTGCTCGAAATCGGTCTTTTCAGATTCTTCTCTTTCAACGCTCATCAAAGCAAGATCACTTAATCGATCTTGGCCCATGGAGACTCTCAGATAATTTAAGATTAGTTTTAATTTGTTGAAAGATCTTTCACAGCTAGCGATGGAAACAACTACCTTGACGGAATACTCCAAGTTCTCGATAAGTCAACATTATTTGCATGGCTATTCGAAGATTTTTCGCCGTTAGCGTTTTTCGGTTTCAACATCCTAGTTTTGACAGAGACTAAGTCCAATTTCCAAAGCTTCAATCTCTTTCATTGCGAAAATAATATCTTAAAAACCTTTCAAATCTAAGGCGGCATCATAAAAGTTCATATTTATATCTTGCAGTCTTTTCTGAACTCTATCAATAGGAATGAGTACTTTCGTCCAAAATCCAAGTAGAGTCAGAAAATCAAGGGTCAACATACGGTTGTACAATTGCGTAGCATCACTTCTTGTTTCACTTGTTTCATTTGCATCATCCATTATAGTCTCGAGAACTTGGAGTATTCCGTCAAGGTAGTTGTTTATGGGCTTCACAGCTTCCACTTTTGCACTCCATATTGTTTTAGACTCAGATTTAATAACTATGGGCATAGCGTTTTTGAGTATTTCCCAGCGTTGAGTAGACGATGAAAAAACAAATGGAGAGCTTCAATAGTTCCGAAAAATGTTAATACGCACAGTAATCAACAGTTTTAACACTTCAAATTCTGGCACCCAAGTTACATACGGATACCAAGGGCTCCAAGCGGCGCCCCCTTGGTTCTAGCGCCCAGGGCACCTGCCCTGTTTGCCTCGCCCTAGGTACGCCACTGGGGTCGACCCACTGGGAACTACATCCTATATGCTTCATAACTTCTTGCACAGAGTATTTCTGTAAGTTTACGTTGACAATAAGTTGGAGTTGCTCCTCGATATTATACGGAGAATTTTGCTGAAGACGACTACAAAAATTTGGACTTATTTAGTAATTACAATAATATATAAAAATCTGGTGTGGTCATGCTCCTGTCAATTCCATATTTGAAATAGCAATGAGCTTTAAGGAAAGTATCACTTCCGATTGATCGTTTGTAAACAAAATCTAATTTATTGTATCAATAAATAGAAAAGTCTGTAATACCAAATTTTGGATTATATTTATTATGTCCTCGAAAATCTATTAAGAGCTCCAAATTAAGTACCACTTCTGGTTTATCATACAGGTATAGTCAAAATCTAATGTTGTTTCAAATTATACACGAGTTTTAAATACCAAATTTGAGAAGTTTTGTTATGTTTTAATATATTTTTTCAAGAAAATCTGTTTATAGCTTCCTTTAAAGTAGTACTTCCGATTTATCAATTTTAGAAAACATCTAATATATCGTTCTCATTAACATAAAAGTCTTAAATACCAAATTTGTTAAGTTTTGGATTGTATCAATTTATTTTTCACGAAAATCTGTTCAGAGCTTCAAATAAAGTATCACTTCCGGTTTATCAATATCACTTTATATAAAATTCTTAAATACTAAATTTGACAAGTTTTGGCATATATCATAACACAGTGTGTTCAATAAAATTCCTAACTCGGAGTAGGCTATGAACAGAGAAACGTAAGTCTGATCATTATTCAATTCAAAAGTCAAGATATCAAAATTGATCTTGAAATGTAATTTTAAGGAGAAAAAACAATAAAGAAGATACATTATATTGACATTCACCGTTTTCTAATTTGGTTCCATTTCTAAAATAAGATTCAAGAAGAAAAACTTTAATGTCAAATTGACATTTAATTACATATTTTTAAATTGACATACGTTTCTTTGTTCATAGCCTACTCCGAGTTTTTTTTGAACGCACTGTATATTTTTCACAAAAATATCTTCAGAGCTTCAAGTAAAGTATCACTTCCGGTTTATCAATTTTAGAAAAAATCTAACATGTCATTTTCATTAATATAAAAGTCTTAAATGCCAAATTAGAAAAGTTTTGGATTGTATTTTTCACGAATATCTGTTCAGCAAGTAAAGTATTACTTCCGGTTTATCAATTTTAGCCACCTTAAATACCAAAGTTTTGGAATATATATATTTTTCACGAAAATCTGTTCAGAGCTTCAAGTAAAGTGTCACTTTCGGTTTATCGATTTTAGGGCCACTTCTATAATCATTAGATAAACCTCGTATAACGCTATACCTGGTATAAAATTAGAAATTGTATTTTACAAACCTCGGATAAACCTCAGATAGAATAAACACCAGTATTTCTTATTCCATGGAAATCGGTCATATAAACCTTTGATAAGTTTATCCCTGGTTCTTATGGATACCACGTAAACACAAACGATGTGTTGTTATTCATACGTTTGACAGATGTCAATTAAGTATTTCATCATCACTGTCAGAATCAAAAATAACATTTATATCATCTGACATCGTGAAAAATGCAAATTAGTAGGCAGGAATAATAACAATATTGAAGAAAAATAGTCTAACAAGAAGATAATTTTATTGTGCCAATACCAACCTAAAGTGATTTAACGTAATTCCTGGTAAACTATCTGACAGATAAAAATGCATTGTAAAAGACAGTCTTGTTTATCGAAGGTATAATTGCTAGGATAAAGTTATACCTCCGATAGCTATACCATAGTTTATCCATCAATTGTAAAAGTGGCCCTTAGTCAAAATCTATGTTATTCCGCTTCACATAAAAGTCTTAAATACTAAAATTGAAAAGTTTTGGATTATATCAATATATTTTTCACCAAAATCTGTTCAGAGCTTCAAGTATAGTAGCACTTGATATAAAGTATAAAAGTAGATTGCCTCTTACTTGAAGTTAAACCTTAATTTAGCAAGAAAGCTCAGTAGCATATTTTCATTTTCGTATATTCATCATCGCCATTGTTACCTAATTGATTATATTATTATATTACAAAACTAGGTAATTGAAACGACCGTGCGTTAAAACATTCTATTTGTACAAATTTTCTGACAACAAATATGAAATAGTTATTTATTATATGAGTGTGGAATGTATCATCTTAGTCACGAAAGAAATAGTATATTGTGCAACAAGTGCGGAAAAGTACCTATTGCCCACGAGGTGTGAGAGTTTCAGCACGTGACGAAGTCGAAGGCTGGAATCACATAAGTGGGCAATAGGTGTTTCTGCACGAGTAGCACACTATACTTTTTCTACGATCACACTCTTTGCTAAGATATAAATAATTCATTTTTAATAAAGAACATATTTTTTCACATTAATTAATTAAATTTTAAAATTATTACAATAATTACTTTTGCTATGCACGGATAAGTAATTACCAAATATTTTGTAATTTATAAATAAAAAATCTGGTGTGGCCAACACAATACCTCCCGCCATGTACCGCCCGAGTCACAAAAAAGATTAAGCTAATCCTTATTTTAGAAATAGCGAATTTTACTCTAATTTTGGCAGTTTATTTCTTAAAATATATTCTAATCTAATCCAATTAACTACGTATTTGATAATAAAATGAAGATTAAATTTTAAATACCGGGACTAATCCAAAAATGAGAATTACCTTAAACTTTTTTGCGAATCGTTAATTTTTATTAATCTAAATACATACCTACATATTTACATATGCTGGACACTGTATTGATTTCCTTTCCTATTGTTCTTTTTACTTTTTTCTGTTTAAAACGTTACTATTATTAATTTGAAATAATTAGTTCTTTGTCAGTGACATTTATCTGTCAGTTACATACATTTGAATAACTGCGCAACCAAGTAGTTTTGTTTGTTTAAAGCGCAGGCTCCGGGATTTAAATTATAGATAATTTTATAAATTTATCCATAAAATATATAGAAAAAGTATTAATGCAAATCTGTAGAAAATTTAATAATCTTAAAATTCTATAATAACATTAATGTCGAAAAAATAACATTTAAAGGTATTTTTCGAAGAAAAACTATTTTGAGCTTCTAGTAAAATGCCATTTCCGGTTATCCGATTTACACCAAAATCTAATGGGCTCTTTTCATTACAGAAAAAGTTCGAAATACACGGTTTCAAAATTTTCTGAATGATAGTATTTGAGTTATAGTGGAGGATCCATACACACATACATCATTAGGAAAATGTTAAAATTGGATTCTAGGGACCTTAAAACGTGGTCATTTACTAAAATCTCGGTATGAGATTTTTAGCACGGGTAGCGGGAGGTAAAAAATACATTTATAATTATTAACATTATATTACAATTGGCAACTTGTGTGAGAAATAATTTCTCACAACTTATCCCACGACTGTGGGAAATGAATAACTTTCGAGCTTTATAAAATATGGGAAAAGAGTAATTTTCTGTAGAGGTCGTAGAAAAAAGTTTTTTCTTTAGTGACTAATATACATTCCACACGAGTGTAATACAATGTTTTATCCAACCCTTTTTCAACACTTCTTAAATCATTTTTATGTTATCATTCATAGTTCGAGACTGACAAGTGAATTGATGTATTTTAAATTACAAAGTAGGCATTGAATGCTTATGATTTTGTTATATTGTTATTGAAAAAAAAAATTTTTTTTTCTTTTATAATTATTGTCTGTCATTGGGAATTATTTGAAAGAAAAAAAGAAATTGGGTGAAAATGAGGACCTTCCTTAAAAATTTATTCACTTAGAAGTACAAGCAGCATCATTGACTTTCTCGTTTCTCGTTTTCGGTTCATCAGCCGTACATGATAGCTACCATTGTGTAAAGATAGTAACCTATTTTAGCATAAATGTTAATATTAATTTAGATAAATAAGTTTCATAATGTTAAATTATTTCAATAATAAAATTATTTTGTAAAATTGCTTTTTACTCATATTAAAAAAAAAATTTAAAATCAGTGACTAATGTTTTACATTAGTTATTTCAAATAACCGTAGTAACAAGTATATTATGGTTCGGTGTTGGATAAAATATCTTATTTTCTAATATTTGTTTTTATTAAAGTTTAGATGTTAATATTTGTTTTTATCAATAACTTGATAACAAAGGACTGTAACGTGGAACTTCCGCCGTCGCCGCCACAGTAAGCGAGTGTGTTTATAGCGGTGACGAAATCGCGATAGTAGCCGGGCGACGCAAGCGAACAGGTCGCGACGTGTTTAATTACTTCCGGTCGCTTGAACCTTTTGGCTGGTAGCACGAGCGTGGTTCTAACACCGGTGTTAGCTAGAACCAAGGCAACGATTTGGCACATACTTCAGGTTTGTCAACAAAATCAGTGTTGCCAATAAACTGATTAAGCCGAAAGTGTACTGTTAGCCTTATTCAATAAATTTGTCTTCATTATTTGAAATTGTTTATCCTACAAACAAGTCAAGAAGCATATCATAATAAACAATTTGAAATAATGCAGTCAAATTTATGGAATATGGTTATCAGTACATTTTCGGTTTAATCAGTATATTGGCAACACTGATTTTGTTAACAACCCTCAAGTATGTACCAAATCGTTGCCTAGGTTCTAGCTAACACCGGTGTTAGAACCACGCTCGTGCTACCAGCATTTGTGTTCATTGTTATTATGCGGTCGAACATTCTAGGGCTTTTCTAGAAGATAATGGCAACTGTATAAAAGGGACGTAGCTATGCTCGGTAGAAGGTTAGTTACATACAGAGTCATAGAAATATTGACATGGAGTGTTAGAGAGGAAAGTGTTAGTGAGAAGCACAGCCGTATCGTAGTGAGCGTATGCAGTTGGTGTCGAGTAGGTACTCGGAAAGTTACTGGTACTTTGGGATAGCTGTGGATGTGAATACTCGGTAGTGTTGACGAGTATTGGGAAGCTATAGTGTACAAGGACAGTAACGGCGAGTCGGAAAGTTACTGGTATACCGGGATAGCTGTTAAAGAGAATACACGGTAGTGTTGAAGAGTATTGGGAGGCTAGGTATACGGGGACAGTAACGGTAAGTGGAAGTGAATACTCGGCAGTGGTGGTGAAGAATTGTGGCATACGGACAGTCGGTGATACTGAGGCTGTGGATGTTAGATAGAGAGTTACATAAATAGACAGATAGTGTTGTGAAAGAGCTGACTTCTGTCCGAGCAGTTGAATATACAGACGCTGTTGAGTATATAGACGCTGTGGAGGTCGGTAGGCGGACAGTTGAACGTTATAGGTATATAGTGATAAATATCGCGTAAACAGTCTACAAGAGTCTGCAACAGACCGGCAGTCTAAGATTGGAACGCGTAGTGAAATAAATAATTTGTAATATCGTGGAAATAAATAGTAGTGTCAATTGGTTAAATAAATAGTGTTAGTGTTACTAGTTAATTATAGTTTTCGTCTTAATTAGTTTTTAATAATAAGTTTAATATGAGTAATAGTAATTTTCATTATAGTTTAATAAACACTTAATTTTAATTAATAATAATTGTCTAATATTTGCACTTCACCCAAATAAATAAAAACGTAACAGGACGATCAGAAAATTTTCCAATCTTAATTTTCAATTTAGTTTAGCCGCCTGAATTAAACACAAAAGTATGGGAGTCACTTTTAAGAAAAAATTTTGGACATGAGGCGTTGATTTGGCAGATTTAGGTAACAGTATAATTTTACGATAAAGGTAAGATGACTCTTACCAGGCGTTATTCTATGGGCACTCCCAGCTGTTGATGGTTGGCGAGAATCTATAATAAATAAAAATAATTAACTCGAAAATACAACTTATTTGTACTTGTGCCTAATTACAATTATTTATGTTTAATATTTGCCATTGAAACAATAGAATAATTGTAACATTCAACAAATATTTATATTAGTATGAGGTCGAATAAATATCAATATTCGTAAATTAAACATTTAAATAAATAGTATGGCGATTACTTACATATATTTATTTTTCAAAAATATGTCAAAATTTCTCAAATTCATCTTGTTGACTACGCATGCGCAAATTCTCGCTAAAAGCTTGACGCTTTTATAAGCGCGACGCTCTGACGTAACTCCAGTCTTTCAGAAAGCGCCGCGACGGTGTAACCAGCAGTTCTTAAACTGTTAGTGAGCGAACGCGTGTTTATATTTCAACCATATTTTGTCATTGTTTACAGGAAGATTTTGTTTTATTTATTATTTGTTGAATGAAATTTGTCTTTATTTGTAATCATGCATGTGTAGAATATTTATGTTGTAATTTGAATTGTTTTTAATAAATTTGATTATTGTTCAATATTTAATATTTATTTTAATATTTTGAAACAGAAATCGAGTGACATCAATTTGAAAATATAAATTCACGTGAATTTCGCAGGTAAGTTTATTGAAACAATATTGATTGTTTTATTTATAAATTGCTCTAGTCGTGCAACATAAATTTTCAATTGATTGATAGGAATAAAATTATTCTCGTATTTTAATTTTGTGTATTAAATAATGCAACCCACAATACTGTTATGTTTGTGTTGCGGATTCAGTACATATTATGCGACGTTATAGAGTGAAGATACTACGAAAAAATAATGAATTATAAATTCATACATGCGTTGAAAAAAATGTATGTCTGGATTCTAGAATACAAAGTTATTGTTAAACCAAAATGAACTGTTCAGCTAAGGAAAATATTTATAAAAATTACTTCATTTATTGTAAGATTAGTTGCATACACCGAGTAAACGAATTGTGATTTTATTCTATACAACATTTTATTGAAGCATTATTGTTTATTGTCTAAAATTAATATGTCACTTTTACGCAAGGAAAAACTGTTTTCTCATGTTAAATGCATATGGCCCGCTTTTTGGGTTACACCCGTGTACATATACTTTTGTTATGATACCGATTTATAATTTGATTAACTGTGCAAAATTGGTAGTATTAGGTCCTTTTTCTGTTCTTCAGGAAGTTCTTTAAAACCTTAACATAATAGTTTTCCATGGGAAATAATTTTTTAGCCACACTGCTATTTACATATTTGATTTAAAGCAAAATGTATAATATGCCATTAAAAATATCCATTAATTCAATACTGCACCTGACAAAACAATAAAAACAAAAATGTGACGACTGGTTCATATTCATTGCATCAAGTTTTTAATTCGTAAGATTAGGATAACAGTAACAGCACAGAAAACCATAAATGGTAAACTTATAACAAAAGAAAATAATCATTATTCTTACCTTCACTGATGATGATGATAATGATATTCTTGCAGACCAATCAGGGTAGAATTAGAAAAAAATAAATAATTTTATATTTTAGTCAACTATGAATGTGTGTTTATTTATTATCACTTTTAATTTGTATAACATTGATATTGTCCAAATTTCATCTCGTATAGTAAGAACCGGAACTAGAACCATTACAGCTAAGGATAATAATACCTGCGCTAAATGAAAGATTAAAAAGTTCGAATACTGTTCGGGCTATCAGCCCTTTTAAGTATACTAAAAAATTGCCTGCTGGGATCGTCGACAAAAGTCAGTTTGCTATATCTTGAGATAGGCTATACAGGGTGTCCCAGGACGAGCTTACACTATCGTTATTTTAAAAACTACTCAATATTATTTTACAAAATAAAATTAAATTTCTTATATTATATGGAATGCTATATTTTTAATTTTACCATTGAATTCAGCAGAATATCTTATATATGAAACCATAGAAACATTTTACTCATGGTCAAACATTTCTGGCGTAATTCCATTTTCTTAATTATTTCTCTAAAAACGGCCACTTCTTTATCACTCTATATTTCGTGAATGGAATCGAATTTCTATAATCTGTAAAAATAGTTTTATAAAGAAAGCTTTTGTTTACACTAGTATAAATTAATAATCGACAAATTTGAAAAATGTAATTTCTACGTCAAAGATAGTCGAAGTCCAAAAAGTTAAAAAAACTCAACTTTTTTAAATGGAACGCCTCATAAAAAACTATCAACTTTCAACATAGGACATGCTACACACTATCCCTATATTTTAACGAAGAATCCATTTAAATAAAAAAATTAGGCGTTCTATTTAAAAGCTTGAGTTTTTTTAACTATTTGAACTTCAACTTTAAATTGACTTGGAAATAACATTTTTCAAAAATTGATGGTTATTCATTTATATTAGTGCAGGGATGGCGAACCTTTACGTATCAACGTGCCATTTTTCTAAAGAAATGTTTAATGAGGTCAAAGACGTGCCATCAAATAATTTTGACTTTGTGATTATTGGGAAAATAATAATAATAAATACTATCAACTCAAAACTCTTTAGTTACTACAAAAAAAAAAAAAATAGGAACATTTTGCAATGTTTCAATTATACGGGTAATTTAAATTAAAGTAAAATTAGTGTGACTTCTGTTGTTGCAGATTCGATGACAAATAACATATGTTAGGGTTGTAAGATGTTACTTTTAGCAGAATGCATGCTGAACTGGAGTTATCTGTCAAACGGTTTCTAACCGAGTCTTTAATGTTATTCATCTCTGAAAATAATGACTCGCAGGCATAGGTTGATGAAAATATTGTTAAAATAGCATGAACCAGGTTCTTCAAACAATTAAATGTGTCTGGTAACGCATTACATGTTTCCAAAATTTTGTTATTAGCATTTTCACTTATATTACTTGTCAATCTTTCTGTTTCAATTAATTCTAACTCTTTCCTTGTTTCAATAATTTTTTGAATCCATATTGAATTAGACTGGAAATCAATCACCTGCATTTCAAATTCTTCAATTTTCAACCAATCGAATTGGGACAAATTCAGTTTATCAAATGACCCGCGCACCGCACCCGAACATTCCGTAGCGTAGGGATCACTCGCGTTCGCTCGTCATATAATACCTACTTCACACGTCTTTCCGTAGTACATCATATGAATTATGTGATCAGTGACGTGCCGAAAATATTGTGACGCGTACAATTAATGGCACACGTGCCATTGGTTCGCCATCCCTGTATTAGTGTAACGAAAAGCTTTTTTTATAAAACTATTTTTACAGATTATAGAAATTCGATTCCATTCTCGAAATATAGAGTGATAAAGAAGTAGCCGTTTTTAGAGAAAAAATCAAATAAGCAGATTTGCGCCGGATGTGATTGACTATGAGTAAAATATTATTATTGTTTCATATTCAAAATTTCCTGCTGAAATGAATGGTAAAATAAAAAATGTAGCATTCCATTTAAAATAAGAAAGTTAGTGTCTACTTCCGTTTAAACTGGAAGTGCTACTGCTTTGAATATATTTTCGTTGAAACGGGCCTGTCGGAAAACCCCTATAGCTACCAAATTTCTTAAAATAATATTGAATAGTTTTTAAAATAACGATAGCGTAAGCTCGTCTTGGGACACCTTGTATTCACAATCTGTTTAAGTTTTAGGTCCCTAAACGCTTGAGGGGTTAAGAGAATTGACTTTAAAAAGTGGGGACTGCTTCAATTCTTGCATTACATTTTCACAAGTAAAAATTTATAAGAATGAATATACATATCTCTGGTCAATTTTCCGAACATAATTAATATGTTATAGACCCGAAGAGAAGTAATGATATTGGTAATGACTATTTTCTTTTGTTATAAGCTTTCTATCTGTGGTTTTTTCCTTCCGTCATCTTTAGGTAAGGAAGGTATTGTCTTTGGTCAAAAAATTCGATGATGAGTTTTTAATGAATAAGCACGGTTTATGGTCCCTAGAATACGATTTTACTATTTTTACGACGATGCCTGTAAGTATGTATAGATGCATGTATGTATGTATGTGACGATTCTTTCGGATCGCATAATTTTTTCGTATTTCTCTTCTTTACATCCAAATGAAGAGCTGATTAGATTTTGGTTATAATTGGTCGACCGGAAGTACCCTAATTTGAAGATTTTGACAGTTTTTCTTGAAAAAACGCTGTTAAATATCATTTTTTCATATTTAATGTTATTATAAATATTAAAGAATATTTTATTCTCTATACGATTTGATTACATTTTATATTTCATGATGGATATTGAGTAACAAAATTATAATGAAATTAAATTTCATAAAGCAGACAGTTTTGCTATAAACATGGAAACATCTACTATTACTATAGGTACGTTCTATTGGTGTCAGAAATCTTCCTACTTCTTCTAGTAGAACATCAATGGTCGTTCTTTTGCGTCAAAAAAATCGAAATATTCCTACGAATCATTCCAACTTCAGAGTTGGAAGCGTTGGTAGGAAGATATATAGATTGGAGATAAATTAAAAATTTTACTAGCCGACTGTCGGGCGTACATTTCTGTCACATTTGTAAATGTTTAGAGTAGACTGTGCTCAACGAAAATATCACCTTAAGTTTTTATTATTTAATATATTTTTATATAATTATAATTTCTGTAATATTTGCATAACAACATTTCGAAGATCCAAAATAAACATACAAAGTTATCTTTAGTTGTTAACTAACAATAACACATAGCCACTGTCACTGTTCTATTGTGTTTATTTTTTTACTTGACAACACTTGACAGTTATTTGCTACTGAGCGTTCTATTGCTTTAAGAATATTCTTATTCTAGTAGGAATATTTCTGACACCGATAGAACGTACCTTATGTTCCGTAAGTCAACCAAAATAACCAGTATCTTGATTCCGGGTACACCATGGTTCCTAAATATTTTCATCCATTTCGGGACAGATTGACATTGAATCATATGACATTTAAAATTGACACAACCTAACAAAAATTAAAAATTAACCAAAAGAACGATAACGTTGAATAATGTCTATAAAAATACCACAGTCAACAATATATCAAATATAAATGTTTTCATACTTACATCTATAATAATTATTAGTAATACCACTAAAAATGCATGCGGTTTACAAATTTGACACTGACGGAAAGTAGCGGTAGTGGGGGTAAAAATACCAGAGAAACCAGGATTATTTCGTGGTTGCCGTGGTCTGACATTTTGCCAACTTTTTTCAGGAACCGCGTTCCAAATAGAAACCGGTAAATAATTTCAGGGCTTACGTAATACAAAACCGTAAATCTGGTCGAACCGGTTGCGTTACAGATCATGCTATATATTAAGAAAATTCTGATTGACAGATGTCAGTGTCAAGTGCAATTGGCATAGTATGTTTGTGTTATAATTTTACTGGAAATATAGAAACATGTGTATAGAATTTGTACAAAATACATAGAACTGACTTAAGTTAATATACTGGAAATATTGAATATTTTGCAAGAAACATTCTGTGTGGAATTTGTACAAAGTACATAGAACTGGCGGAAGGTAATGTGCTGGCCACATCAGATTTTTTTTTTATTATCTATATGTTATGGATTACAATATCATAAAGTCAAAAACTAATCGTAAACAGTACCTACTGTAAACGTCCTCAACGGTATATTGTTATTTACGAAATTTTGCGAATGGAAGCAGATTTACACGCTCAGAATCTGATTAATCCGTGATGAAATATTAATTTATTCATTTAAAATTACCCTCTGTGGTGACGGCTTGTACACATTCTCAGCAGTACAGATATATTGTCATTATCGAAATCTGCAAATGAAAAAAAAAATATTTAGAATAATTTGTACATATCATATCTGTTGGTTATTATTGTTGTGCAATTTTGAAACTATTACGAGCGCACTGTTATAAAAAAAACCTTTTTATAGAGCACACTCCCCATAATACGAAATACGCCAATGTCTTCATGATGAAAGACATATTAGCTGGAAATTTGACAAATTGATTAATTCCACAAACCAAAAAGTAGAATGGTTTAATAATATAAAGAATAAAGTCTTAAATTTTGAGTTGTTCGATCAATCAGCTACCTACTAAAAAAAATTATTTTAAATATAAAAAGTATCAATTAAATACACTATGGCAATAAAATTTAATA
This sequence comes from Harpalus rubripes, assembly GCA_963082715.1. Lineage (NCBI taxonomy): Eukaryota > Metazoa > Arthropoda > Insecta > Coleoptera > Carabidae > Harpalus > Harpalus rubripes. The sequence goes on from OY720454.1 coordinate 42,059,517, forward strand.
AATCTGATGTGGCCAGCACCTAACCTCCCGTCAATTCCATGCTTAAAATAGCAATGAGCTTCCGATTGATCGTATGTAAACAAAATCTAATTTCTCGTTCCAATAAATAGAAAAGTCTGTAATACGATATTTTAGATTATATTCTATTATGTTTTTCCTCGAAAATCTGTTAAGAGGCCGAATTGTTGGATCATGTTTTACTATATTTTTTCAAGAAAATCAGTTTATAACTATATCAATTTTAGAAAAAAATATAATATGTCGTTCTCATTAATATAAAGATCTGAAATACCAAATTTGAAAAGTTTTGGATTGTATCAATATATTTTTCATGAAAATATGTTCAGAACTTCAAATAAAGTGTCACTTCCGGTTTATCAATTTTAGCCAAAATCTAATATGTTGCTCCACTTCATATAAAAGTCTTAAATACAAAATTTGACAAGTTTTGGAATATATCGTAATAAAGTTTTCAAGAAAATCTGTTCATAGCTTTAAGTAAAGTATCACTTCGGGTTTATCAATTTTAGAAAAAATGTAATATGTCCTTCTTATTAACATAAAAGTTTTAAATACCAAATTTGAAAAGTTTTGAAATATATCATAATATATTTTTCACGAAAATCTGTTCAGAGCTTCCAGTAAAGTATCACTTCCGGTTTATCAATTTTAGCCAAAATCTAATATGTTGTTTCCTTTCATATAAAAGTCTTAAATACGGAATTTGAAAAGTTTTTGAATATATCATAATATATTTTTCACGAAAATTTGTTCAGAGCTTCAAGTAAACTCACTTGTAGTTTATTAATTTTAGCCAAAATCTAATATGTTATTCCCCTTGGTATGAAAATCTTAAATACTAAAATTGAAAAGTCTTGAATTATATTTTAATATAATTTTTCATTAAAAACTGTTATGGGCTTCGAATAAAGTATCACTTCCGGTTGTCCAATTATACCCAAAATCTAATCAACTCGTTATAGGGGATGTAGGAAGCTTAAATACGGAAAATAGAAATTTTCGGAAGATTGTTGTAAGAGTCTCCGTGGACGAAAAAATCGTCACTCACACACACACACACACACTCACACACACACACACACACACACACACACACACACACACACACATCATCGAAAAAAAAGTAAAAACGTGTTGTGGGGACCCTAATTCGTGCTTATTTACTTAAAACTCACCATCGCATTTTTGGCACGATTACATTACCTCCCTTCCCTACGGTATGACGGGAGGTAAAAATGCAGTAAATCGCTTTGCTCTGTGAACGGCTCATATGTGCGGATATGTATGAATGCATGTCTGTAATTTATATACCATGCAACGTATTTCGAGAAAAATATGAAATATTGATGGCCCATATAAAATTAATTTATGAATGTAAATAACCCTCATTACTTTTATTGTCGAGCTGAGTATAATTACCATAATAATACCATTGCGCCAAATGTTCATAAATAAAAATGTACTTCACCCAATGGGCGAAACTCGAGCTTATCGATTGAAAACAATAGCAAAGTGTATTATTCGAGTGTAGTAGAAATCGATTTGGATATATTCGTGTTCTTCTCGACTTGGTTCGGGAGAGAAGAAACATAAAACGATAGCGGAACAAATGAAGCCAGCTCATGACTGAAAAAGGCCTACTTTTCTCTTGTGAAAACTTGGAAACTTTCCCGGGTTCAGCTTGACGAGAGACGTAAAAAGATTTGACAATTTTGCGAAATAAATTTCATTACATGTCAAAGAAAGGCCGAACTATTTGGAAATATGGTTTTTATGAGTTTAAAAGAACTTTATTTAATTTTATTCCTTTGTGGAGGGCACACTTTAAACTTTTATTTTTGCACAAGAACCCGCACTCATCACACCTAATGTTTGGCAGAATCAACAAGATTAAGAAAGTTATAATATTAAAAACCATAATTTGTTTTTCCATCTTCCCTTGCCCGTATTTTTCGGGCGAAAGTATTTGTTTTAATATATGATTGTCTTTTTTTATTCTATGCATGGTAAAAATCTGTACAATTTTCAAGGATATTTGTTTTAATCACGAATAAATTTGCGATAATTGCAATGTACATTCTACTTTTTTCAGTAGACCATTTTTTTTTTACTTTGATTGTGAAATTAGTGTAAATAGAAATAAAAAAGCATTTTTACGAACAATATTTATTAACATTTTACAATAATAAAAGTTTAGAAAATATATATACTTGATGAAACACGGTGTAGATATAAATACAGAAAGAAAGAACTTATTACATAGAAACCGGGATATTACAAAACCTGACGGGACGCCTGGACAATCTATGAAATCCGGGACTGTGCTGGCCAAACCAGGACGGATGGTCACCCTAAATTTACATTTTTTCATAGAATGACTAGTTGCAGGTTTAAGGCCTTTTCATGCAAAGAAATAAATCAAAATTTAATAGTTATTTATGTATTAAGGGTATAATTAAAAGATTGTAGCACGGAAGAATGTTTAAAGCTCGACGCGTAGGTTTAATTTTCCCGAGTGCTATAATTTTGATTATGCCCGTGGTACATACAACGTTTTATTTTGATTGTCGAAATTTAAGGATTCAATACGTATATTTGTATATTCGTTATTGTAGTGCTCACTTTGTGAATTTTAAGTATATGCTTTAGTTTATTCGTAATTTGTTGGTGTTACTAAGACTACGTTTATCTCGATAATTCAAGCGGCTTCAAGTATATTATGACTTGAAAAATCCTATTGGTTTATCTCAGTGGATTGAAAATAGGATTGAGTTATTTTCAATCTTCTTTAAATTCGAATCGACTAAAAATTTTAAATACTCGATTATGCAGACACACAGGGAGAGGTATGTATATGATCTAATTTCATCCTGGATATATAACCCCAAAATCTAAAAATTGTCATGTTGTTATTTGTCTTCTCTTTCGAAAACATTTATTTCTTCATCGCTCCAAATATTTCGCTTTTCGATAATTTTACTAAGTTTTATGTCGCGACTTTTATAAAATGAGGTAAAATGCAAACAACCAATAAATGACATGAATTTAGTAACACTGCAACATATTGCGGATGTGCGCATGCGTAGTTACATTATTTGAAGCTTCACTGTTTATTTCGACAGAAGTCAAGCCGCTTCGTAAGTCCAAGCCTGTTATTTTATAGGCTTGACTTGACATTTTCAAGCGGCTTGAAATATAAATCTCGCTCGTTTATTTCGAGGATTGAAAAGGGATTTACTAAATTCAAGCGGCTGTCGAGATAAACGTAGTCTATGTTGTTTGTTATAAACATTTTAATTTAGTGTCAAATGAAAATGACATCGATTGTTCCAAATATATAATATCGAATGAATTTGAGGCTGCACAGGGCAAGTTATTTCCACTGAAGTCAAAAGACGTATACGAGAAAGAATACGAGCTTTGCGAGTGGCGGTGTTCAAAAAATGTGGTTTATCGAATTAGTTGTGTTGTCTGACATTTATCCATAAACCATGATTCTGATATGTTTGAATAACTTTATAGGCCCTCGGGCGAATAAACAAGTTTATGAGTCCAAAATAAAACAAAATATATTTTGTAATTCTACTTTTATGTAGGTACATAATTTGAATAATAAATAATATAGAGAGAAGTGAAAGTAACTGCAAAATTTAAATTTAGAGCTGCATTTTTCAAATTTAAAACTGTAGAAACAAGCCAGATGCTGCACCAAATATCATATTTCAATTTCATCATTAGAAAAATTGAAATCTAATCTAATAAAACAAAATTTGAATAACGATGAAGATCGATATTAATGTATAGAAAATGAACAATGGTATAATAATAATACATAATGTATACGAGTAGAAACTAAACAATGAAAATAAATATGACATTAACGCTTTTGCTGCTATCACGCGAGAAAATGTGTCTATTATTAATCGCCCTTATCAACAAACTCGTTAGTTAAATAATTATTTCTGATGATCGATTATTCTTGGTTTCACTAGAAAATCGTGTATTAATGATTGACGGAATAAAAGCAACTTTAGATATCACTACTAAAATTTAGTGTCCAACGTTACTAACTTTCTTATATAAAATTAAATTTTCTCCAATTTAATAAGATACGATCAACGAAAAATATCACCTAACACGTGTATTAATCGGCGATTAATAATCTCAACAATCGTAGAGAACGCGTTACAGTGTTAAATAACTACATACACAGGGTGTTTCAATAAGCTTGCTCACTATTGGTAACTTTTTTATTTGAAGAGATACGAGTCTGGGTAAATATTAATGTCATTCTAGATCTACGAAAAAAGTAACATGATTCCATTTTTATCTTTCGTCATACCTTTGGGTAAGGAAGGTATTATTTTTGGTCAAAAAATTCGATGGTGAGTTTTCAATGAACAAGCACATTTCAGAGTTCCTAGAATACAATTTTACTATTTCTGCGGTGATGTGTGTATGGCTGTGTGTATGTGTGTGTGTGTGTGCGTGACGATTTTTTCTCCATTAATAACTCCAACACTACAATTCTAAAAATTATAATTCTTTCGTATTCCTCATTGTTACATCCATACGAAGAGCTGATTAGATTTTGGTTATAATTGGTCCACCGGAAGTACCCTCATTTGAAGATTTTAACAGTTTTTCTTGAAATAACGCTGTTAAATATCATTTTTTCACATTTAATGTTATTATAAATATTAAAGAATATTTTATTCTCTATACAATTTGATTACATTTTATATTTCATAATGGATATTGAGTAAAAAAATTATAATGAAATTAAATTTCATAAAGCAGACAGTTTTGCTATAAGATTGGAAACAGCTAGTTATAATAATTATAATTTTACTACAAATATAGAATCAATTCTAAGAAACTCTTTATATGGAATTTGTACAAAATATATAGAACTAAGGGAAGGTAATGGACTGTTAATATAGAATCTTTCGCAAGAATCCGTCTGGTAAGGAATTTGTATAAAATACATAGAACTGACGGAAGGTAATGTGCTGGCCACATCAGATTTTTTTTATAAATTTGGCAATCTTATTGAAACACCCTTATAGTAATTTCTTAAAGTGATTGCATATCCATAGCAAAGAACAAAATTCGTGGTGTTAACTACAAAATAAATATAAAAGTTAAATATTCTCTCTAATTCTAATGAAAAATACGTTCAAGTTAGGGAGGGATGGAAAAAATATGCCACTAGAGAATAAAGACATTTTATCCACAGAATGAGTGCACTTGGTTTCATGCGCTAATCTTTCAGGTTGTAGATAAATATACATATATGTTCTTTACTCACAGTATGTAACCTAGGTAGCGTTTCCGCTTAGTATGTCGAATATAATTTTTAGTACCATTTTCATCAATAAAAATTGAAAAATATTGGTTAAAAAACTCATCTCCAATTTGATTAAATGAAAGTTTTTTAATTTTGAAGCATTTCGTAGTATTAAAAAGTCTTAATTGGTTTATTTTGCCTCTAGCGTGGTTTACACGTCGGGTAAACTTGTAAACTGAGTCTCCCCCTCTTGTTGCTTAAACTCGGCCTCTAGCGTGGTTGACACGTCGGGTAACCTTGTTTAAGACAGTACTATCCCCCTTGCTCCTGAAGATGCCCCATACGACTGCGGGCGAAACGTTGAGCTCAGACTCAAAATATGACACAGTCCATTCCCGGAAAACGAATATTTCTCAATCTTAATTGTTTTTAATTTAACTGCATTTCATTTTTAATGACGTCACGGCGACACCTATCTTTCTCTGGCACAAGCTCTATAGTAGGCAGCGAGAGAAAGGTAGCACTAATGTGACGTCACAGTGACACTGACAACAAACCTCAAATATCTCGCAAAGTAATTATTAAAAAATTGTTTTTTTCATCTTAATCGCTATTTATTGAGTAATACTTTAAGTATAAAGTGTACACTTTATTATTTTTTGTTATGGTGCAGGACCCCATTGAAGGTACCTATTAGTCAAACACTACAGTTCGGTGTGATTACTGGGAATGTTATAAGTTAATAATAATAAAAATATAGTATATTTTACACTACAACAACTAATGGAATGGTCCATATTCCACAAATTCCAAAAATTTTGTGCTACGGGCCGAAGGCGAAGACTACGGTTTGCGAGAGTGGAATATGTCATTCCGAACGTGATGTCGACTATACTTTCTGCAACAAGATTCTAGAAATTATACAAAAGTGGTGCTTATATAGAATTTTTTTTTTTTAGTTAATTTTCTAAGTAATACAATATTATTTAGCCATACTTACTGGTCTGAAGATCTCCAAAAAACCTGTAAAAGTTAACAGAAAACTCCAAAACTGTTCAAATCTTCAAACGTCAAACGCGAATTCAGAAATAAATAAAAATAAAACAAAGAGACGTAACCATAGCAAACGAATAAAGATATTTGATACATAGCGCTAATATGCGACTAAACAAATTCTGATTTGTCGAAAGCCATCCGGAATTATTCCAAACGGCGTGCGGAATTATTCCACACGGTTGTTGGAATAATATTAATTCCAACATAATTCTTAGTTGTAGAATGTGTAGTTTCCAAAATAATGTTCGAGAAAATAATTTTCGAACTAGTACTACTATGTACAAGTATTTGTAAAAGATCATATTAATACATGAACATATAAATATAAATAAAAACACCCCTTCGTAAAAGGTTTGATTTACGGCCAGTTACTCTGTGAATATTTCTTTTATAGCGTAATTGAAGTGTTAGTTTCGGTCTATGCGCGTGTGAGGTTTGCTAGGGAAAATGGCGGTGAATTTACATAGATCCCTCGTTACCGGTGAGTTTGGAACACCGTTCAATGTTTGTTTGGCCTTTTTACCACGGTAATGCTTCGCAAGACCTGCTTTAAACGGCTGCTCTAATGCTGCCATTCAACCATCGAAGGTTATAGCCAATACAGAGGAGAATACGTTAGCAAACTTAAAAAAAAAAATATGGAGCAGACGCAAGAGTAAATACAAATGATATCTGATTATTTCGGTGGCGTAATACAAGAGCTACCACATGCAGACAATGTGACTAAAATGTCTGCAAAGATCATTCCGACAGTGCCATTATCAAAAAGAAAAAAATAATTAAAATATACCTACGTATAATTAATAGGGGATTCCACCATTTTTTAAATATAATTTCATCTGAACGTATAAGTAAAACTAAGACTGTCGGTGAAAATCCGGTGAAAAAATCCTATTAATAAGCGAGTTATAGTCCCCCGATATTTGAAAATATAGATGTGACGTCACGAATATAAGTTTTTATATCAAACTATTTTATTCGTGGACCTAAATGTTCTTGAAATATATGCTATTTTCTAAATTATATTTATAAAAAATAAATGGATTCAATATTATTATACTGTACAAGTCTACATGATTTACAATTGGAAGTGTATTTAAATGATTAAGTTTAATGTAAAATATTTATATTCAAATAAAAACTGTACTGGACTGATAGCCACGCCTCCGCTAATTGAATTTCTCTACTTCCATTGGTAGTAGGCTCCTCCCCTAACTGGGTGTTCTTTATATATTTATAGACCGTCTTTGAGTCGCCAATCAAAATATTTTGCATAGGGAATTCATATTTCCGAAGTATTTCAATTATATCGTTTTATTTCTTTATTAATATTCATTATTAAGTATATACTTTCAATTTTTTTCTAATTTCTCTTAAATCAATTGCGCTGTTATCATCTATTATAAAAAAAATCGACTACAAAATATTCTAAATCCTACCATATACACACTTCAAGTGTTACTCCTAAATACGATACCAAGTGTTGAAGAGTCTAAAGCAGTAAAGACCTATAGATTTTACTAACATATATGTGTACACACTGCAATAAGTATTTTTTTATTTAATGATATGATACTGGTTCAATGGATGCCGATTCCTATAAATTCCTTTACATTTAGACTTTGACTGTCCTTGTACACAAAAATATAGCGTTTTTTAACTGATTACAAAATCAATTTTATTTTGGTTGTTTAGATATTAACAAGTTCACTGTGATTAGGGGTCATTTTATCTCCTTCCCAAAATGCGACAACATTTAATGTCTATTCACGATTTTGCAGAAAGAGTAATTTCAGCATTTTGAAGATTATTAAAGGGAGAACACGTTTATAAAGTTCATTTTGTTTGAGGGTTTTACTCCCTCAAGGCGTATTATGAAGATTATAAATCATATATTCATATGTGGGAGAGACGGTTAATCCTTAAAACCAATTCAAGTCGCAGTATGCTCTTATCATCACTTAACTTGTTTCGTATCTATACATCCGTGCCTATACATTTTTTTGTCAATTCAAATCGGGGTTTTTTACGGGATGAGTAAACATATGAAAAAGATTCTGGTTTCAGCGGAAGAAGCATTAAGTACTAATATAAAAATTGTGTTAAAACATTATATCTAAAGCAGGTATTTGGTAAGGGACCTAGTCTTTCGTTGACAATAAAGATCTAAAAATGTATAAAAGTTCCCAACCTTCAAACCGTTCCTTCGGTGAATATAAATAGGTACTGTTAGATGTAAATATTTAAAATAAAATTTAAAGACAAAATAATAAGTTTGTTCCTACACGACTTTTTTGTTGCATTCATATACGCATTCATGAACCCTTTTGTGCGCATGTCTTGTTCATGTACTCATTCAGACATATGTAAGAAACTTTGTACACTCTTAGAAACAGATAGGGAAAATAACACGCACGAAAATCTATTATCCTAGTCCCAGCAGGTCCACTATGATATTCTAGACATATTGTCTAAAATATAAAAAGTCAACATTTTACTAGCCAATATGACAAAAAGATGACTATATGATTCTAGACATTTTTTACTATTTAATCATTGTAAAATTCTTTACTTGAATCATAGTCATTTTGTCTTGTTTAAAGTAGATATTTTTACAATTTAGCTTGTAAATAATTTACTGGGTTTAAAGTCAATATTTACTCTTTCGAAATTGCCACTTTTACTTTGTAGAATGTCATTTTGACCAATTTAATTTTGTCCTTTTATCTATGCAGTTTTGCCATATTGACTGTTAAAAAATTGTCAATTTGACTATGATTCTATTTATTTAACTAGAGATTTTTGTCACAGGATACAAATACAAAACAGATATATATGCATTTTTTTTATTTTAATAAAAATAATGGTACATTCGGTAAATAATATATCATACGTTTAAAATTTTTTGTATAAAAAATCAGTTATAAACTACTATAAGTTATATTTTATATATTATTATCTAATAATACCTATGCATATCTTATTCGATGAATGGTCTTGCATTGGAGCATAACAAACAAAATGTTTTAGATTATATAAATGAATTGCTACATATTCTTTGGTTGATTTTTTCTTAACAATAAAAGAAAATAAATCATTATTATAAAGAATGTTGAAGTCTTAAGTGTCGAATTATATCAAACACTTTTAACTTTGTAGTATTACATAAATAGCAAACAAACATTTTAGAATAGTGTAAAATAGAATACCGATATTATATTAAAAAATTATGTATTATTTATATTAGATCTTAATTCTCTAATTTTTGGTGTAATAGTCACAGAATTCAGGTCTATTTTATAGAATTCAATTTGTAAAAATGAATAAAATGGTACTAGGTTGGGATGAAAATGTGCTCCAAATACCATATAAGACATGCACAATTGGTCAAAAAGCACTTACAATATTTGATGTACTACATTCAATAAACCTGATCTATTACTCCTTTAGTTGGCCCACGGGCAATCAGAACGGGTTGATTTGTCCTTTTTTTATTGAGAACATCTGTCATTGAAAGTCCAGTCTAAAAATATTATATTTTTTATAGATTTAAACGTTCCATCCCACAGTGTAATGAAATATCTGTGTACCTTGTGGAATATAATTAGCTGGTCTTCACTGGACTGGATTGTGTCTCTTGCGGCAATAAAAATAATAGAGCTATAAACCCTTTTGTATAAAGATTCCAGTCTGAAAATATTGTAATAATTACTTATGTAAATCACAACATAATGGCAAATTACCAGAAGTGTTTAAAACTAACATGTTTTAAATGAGAGAAATTAGGAATTATTAACCCCTTGAGGTAGCAACCCGCTGCACATAAGAATAGAACGGTTAACCCGCCCTGACTCTATTTAAATAAGTCAATAAATAAATGGAAATAACTGTTTCTGTTACTTGGAAAAATTAGTTATATATTTTTACGTGTTTAAGTTTAATTTTAGTAATGTTTGAAATAGCTGTAGTATCTTAAACTAATTATTAATATTAATATTATTGCATCTGGTTTCAGGCGAGTGCGCGCGCACCCCCACGCCAAGCGTAGTGCCGCACAGCATTGACCGCGCTGATCAGAATGTGTCTGGCTTGCAAATGGTAAACACGTATCGCGTCGTCGTCCGCGAAAGTGGTTTGTCCACCATTTTGCATAAAACTTTCTGATTTTCATATGGTCAGTAAAGTAATTGGTTGTTTAATTATCGTACGCGTAGCTTGATTAGCCTAACACGACTAATTCAAGGAGTATCGTTCGGTTTTCATTTAATTTGGTACTTTATAGTCCGCGAATACTTTCCGGCGCCATTTTATGCAGCTAATAGACACATCTCAGGAATCAATTGTAAAATCGAACTGTACAATTTGATTTCTCACGGAATTCGTGTTGTTAGGGATTTGATTCATATTTCCTTGGGTGAAATTATTATTATTTCTTTGTAAACTTGTTTACACACGTCCACCTTCGAGTGACGTCATTCACAGCGCATCTGCTGTTATTGTCGACTAGGTACATTCAATGCAACAAGTTTTGCAGTCTCGTTGGTTGTTATTAAGTTCATTTAGAGTTCTTAATATTGTTTAACTACATTTGTTTGTTCATACACTTATGAAATGATTTAGTTAATTTATACAAATATCGTATTTGTTTATCTTTGGTTTATTATTGTTTATGTCACTTGTATTCAATACACTATCACATATTTCTCAGAATTGGTTTTCAGTTGTTTGTTATTTTGTTGCAATTATATTTAGCACGTTTGTTAGTTCGTAAAACTAACTGGTCCTTCGTTCGTTTTAATTAGTACATTTCACAAATTAGTATTATCCCGTTTATTGGCCAAGTCCAGTGATGTGAACCAGCTATCGAAGGTTGTAATTATTTTGGTTTACATATAGTTTTGTTTTATTCATTGAATTTAACATCAAACACATTGTTGGTGTTTCTAGACCGGATTCGCTGATCTAGAGACATCGCATTTGGGCTTGCGAGCAGGATCAAAACATTTTGGTTCTTCTAGACCGGATTCGCTGGTTTAGGGTTTGAACATTTGGTCCTTCGAGCCATTAGGTCCTTATTACTTAGTCCTTCGCACCGGAGGGACGCAACATTTGGTCCTTCGAGCCGGATTTGGCGGTATTCGGAGATAATTATTGTTTCTAGTTACATTTGATCGCTTCGAGCCGGATTTGGCGGTATTCGGAGATAATTATTGTTTCTAGTTACTTTGGTATTAGTAATTGCATTTATTAGCACACTCTAAAATGGCTAAACTACTGCACAAACAATTAGAGGTTGTGACAGAAGATATTCGTCGTCTATCAGTCTATTCTTCAGAGACTGATGAAAAAAGTAAAGTGAAATTTGAGGTAACTTTTCCGTCTCTCGCAGCTTGGGAACAAGAATTCAATCGTACTTATTGTGAATATTCTTCAAAGTTAGAACAAACCAAAAATCCCGACGAGGATATATTGGCAGAAATTTCCCGAGTTAAGAATTTGTTTAATGAAATAAAAGAACTCATTTGCGACATACGTGTCAATTACAAACTTATGTTCAGTGGAGACACCGGATCACAGTCAGGGTCCGACAGAGCTAAATCAGAATCACATTCGATTCAATCAGCACAATCTTTGCGATATATGCAACCCAGCTTGCCTAAATTGAATCTCCCAACATTCGATGGGGAGAAAACAACTTTTATGAATTTTTACGATTTATTCACACAGTTGGTGATAAATCGGGACAGTTTGTCAGATATTGAACGACTTCAATATCTCAAGTTATCTTTAAAAGGGGAAGCCGCTAGGCTTATTACAAATATCCCCGTCAAAGCTGATAGTTTTGATATTGCATGGAACGCCATCACAGATGAATATTATCGTCCTAGGTTGTTGAGGTCGGTACATCTGAATGCACTCCAAGATGTGCAAAAGGTCAAGCAGGCAGACGCCCCTACACTAAAATCGTTGTTGAACACAGCACGCGAAAACATCGCTGCTCTGAAAAATTTAGAGGTTGATGTTGACTCATGTGGGGTCATTTTGGAAAACATGATTTGTCGTAAGCTAGATTCGGCTACTAGACGACAGTGGGAACTAACATTGGATTCTGACTCCAAGCCCACTCATGTAGAGTTAATTGCGTTCTTGACTAAGCAAGTTTCAAGCTTAGAGGTTGAACCAGACAGACCTGTCAAAACTCACGAGCCAATCAAAAGGCACAAGCCAGCATCGCGAGCGATGACATTGGCAACTGATACGAATTGTCCGTATTGCAGAAAATCTCACTACATCAGTCAGTGTGAAGGGTTTATAGCTCTTAAACCTAAAGGAAGACATGATGCTGCAATTAAACACAAGTTGTGCATCAACTGTCTTAGAATGGGTCACATACGCCCGAACTGTCCTAGTACAGCCACATGCAGAACGTGTAACAAAACTCACCATACGCTGCTGCATTTTGGTGAAAGGTCGAACAAGTCGTTATCACCCAAGCGTGATAAACAATCTGTGCAAAAAAATCGTCCGTCATCACCCAAGAGTGATGCAAACTCTCAAGCCAGTAGTAGTAATTCTGAAACTACTATGTCAATGTCTGCTAGGACTTATTCACTAAGTCAACACAGAAAACATACTTCGGTATTACTACCCACTGCAAAACTGCATATATTTGACAGTGCAGGAAAGGTACATGTTGTACGTGCCTTATTGGATACAGGATCGCAGAAATCCTACATCACAAGTCGTTGTGTCCACAATTTAAATCTGTCTATTGAAGCGTGTCAAACAAAGATTATGTCAATCAGTGACACCCACGTCAAGGACACTAGTGGTATTATACATACCAAAATCAAACCATGTCGTAGAGAAACTCCAGTTCTCGATTTGAGTTGCATTGTAATCGACAACATTACAGGCAGAATCCCAGATTATCCAATATCTCGGGATACCTTTAAACAATTTGGAAATATCCAACTTTCGGATCCCGAATGCTATAAATCTCAACGAATAGACATGCTGTTAGGAGCTGACATTTGGGGTCAGATCATTCGTAACGGAGTTAAGAAAGGAGTCGATGGCACACTCACCGCCATCAAAACAATCTTTGGTTGGGTGGTTATGGGAGAATATACCAGCAAGCAAACAAGCAATGCTGTGGTGTCGTATCATACATACACACAAGAAGATACACACGAACTGTTGTCTAAATTTTGGGAATTGGAAAATGTTCCAACTCCATCGGTTGTCACTAAACCGGAGGATAAAATGGTGGAGGACCATTTTGTCAATACTACCCAAAGAGACTCCGAGGGAAAATACACGGTTTCTTTACCTTTTAAACAGTACCCACCAGTACTAGGCAATTCATACAAGAAAGCTTTGTCCATTTGTCACGCACAGCTGACTCGCTTGAGTAAAAGCCCAGAGTTACTCAAGGCTTATGATGCAATATTCGAAGAATATTTGCAAAAGGGTTACGTCACTAGACTTGATGTGCAACCCAATTTGAATGATCAGGATTCGTACTATATTCCACACCATGCCGTGGTTAAACCTGATAGTGCGACGACACCGGTACGCATTGTGTTCAATGCTTCAAAGCCATCGTCTAATGGAAAGTCGATTAATGACTACTTGTATCCTGGTCCGGTACTACAGAAGAGTATCTTCACTCTTCATTTGCGAAATAGATTTTATCCTATTTTAATTACGGGGGATTTAAAACAGATGTTCCTACAAATTAGAGTTGTACGCGAGCATCAACGATTTCTAAGGTTCATTTGGAAACCTGCGGATGCCACACATCCTATTGTGTACCAATTCAACACTATCTGCTTTGGTTTGAATTGTTCGCCGTTCTTGGCGTTGCGTACAGTTGAGCAGTTGGCTCAAGACGAAGGGGATCAATATCCCTTAGCAGCTAAAGTCCTGCAAAATGATGTCTATATGGACGATGTTGTGACTGGAGCTGAAGACATTCAGTCAGCACTGACACTGCGCCGTGAACTCACGGATATATTCGAAAGGGGAGGATTCACCCTCCGAAAATGGGCCAGTAATTCTCAAACAGTACTGGAGGAACTACCAGATAATGCACGCGCAGTGAAAGATGTCCACTTCAATGACGACGAGTCAGTGAAATTGTTAGGTGTCAAATGGGTTTGCAAGTCCGACTGCTACGAGTATACGGTCTCAAAACCCGACGATTTGTGCACCAAAAGAAACATTTTGTCCTGCATTGCAAGGATCTATGATCCATTAGGCATTATGTCCCCATTGGTGATGTTTCTTAAACTCATCATGCAAGAGCTTTGGAAATCAAAGGCAGAATGGGATGAAGAACCTCCCGCTCATATTGTCTCAGAGTGGAACTTGTTTCTGAACGAGATCGATTGTATATCCAACTATTCGATACCAAGGTTAGCCTGTTTGGGTTCGAAATTCGATCTTATCGGATTTGCGGATGCCTCCGAGCGAGGCTACTGTGCCGTTGTCTATGTTAGAAGTTATCTAAACGATAAACCAGTGGTTCAATTGCTCTGTGCAAAGACGCGTGTAGCGCCTTTGAAAAAAATTACTATACCTCGTCTGGAATTATGTGCGGCGCATCTTCTCGCCAAACTTCTCGAGAATATTCTCGAAACTATTCCAAAACAACCGGAGGCTGTACATTGCTTCTCGGACTCTATGATAGTTCTTGCCTGGTTGCGCAAGGAACCACACACTCTGAAAACATTTGTGGGTAATCGAGTCGCTCAAATACAAACAAATTTTCCGAGTGAACACTGGCGTCATGTAACGTCGGAACACAATGCGGCCGACGTAGGTTCTAGAGGTCTCAGTCCTCTAATTTTCAAGACATGTACTCTCTGGATAAAGGGACCTGAGTGGTTACAACAACCTTACTCGTGTTGGCCACAAAGTGAAGTGGTTCAACTTGACGAAGATCAAACGAACTCTGCTCAGACAGAGATTGCCAACAGCCTAAGTTTGTCTTTAGGGAGACCCTAAGGTGGCCGGTATGTTTAAAACTAACATGTTTTAAATGAGAGAAATTAGGAATTATTAACCCCTTGAGGTAGCAACCCGCTGCACATAAGAATAGAACGGTTAACCCGCCCTGACTCTATTTAAATAAGTCAATAAATAAATGGAAATAACTGTTTCTGTTACTTGGAAAAATTAGTTATATATTTTTACGTGTTTAAGTTTAATTTTAGTATTGTTTGAAATAGCTGTAGTATCTTAAACTAATTATTAATATTAATATTATTGCATCTGGTTTCAGGCGAGTGCGCGCGCACCCCCACGCCAAGCGTAGTGCCGCACAGCATTGACCGCGCTGATCAGAATGTGTCTGGCTTGCAAACGGTAAACACGTATCGCGTCGTCGTCCGCGAAAGTGGTTTGTCCACCATTTTGCATAAAACTTTCTGATTTTCATATGGTCAGTAAAGTAATTGGTTGTTTAATTATCGTACGCGTAGCTTGATTAGCCTAACACGACTAATTCAAGGAGTATCGTTCGGTTTTCATTTAATTTGGTACTTTATAGTCCGCGAATACTTTCCGGCGCCATTTTATGCAGCTAATAGACACATCTCAGGAATCAATTGTAAAATCGAACTGTACAATTTGATTTCTCACGGAATTCGTGTTGTTAGGGATTTGATTCATATTTCCTTGGGTGAAATTATTATTATTTCTTTGTAAACTTGTTTACACACGTCCACCTTCGAGTGACGTCATTCACAGCGCATCTGCTGTTATTGTCGACTAGGTACATTCAATGCAACAAGTTTTGCAGTCTAGTTGGTTGTTATTAAGTTCATTTAGAGTTCTTAATATTGTTTAACTACATTTGTTTGTTCATACACTTATGAAATGATTTAGTTAATTTATACAAATATCGTATTTGTTTATCTTTGGTTTATTATTGTTTATGTCACTTGTATTCAATACACTATCACATATTTCTCAGAATTGGTTTTCAGTTGTTTGTTATTTTGTTGCAATTATATTTAGCACGTTTGTTAGTTCGTAAAACTAACTGGTCCTTCGTTCGTTTTAATTAGTACATTTCACAAATTAGTATTATCCCGTTTATTGGCCAAGTCCAGTGATGTGAACCAGCTATCGAAGGTTGTAATTATTTTGGTTTACATATAGTTTTGTTTTATTCATTGAATTTAACATCAAACACATTGTTGGTGTTTCTAGACCGGATTCGCTGATCTAGAGACATCGCATTTGGGCTTGCGAGCAGGATCAAAACATTTTGGTTCTTCTAGACCGGATTCGCTGGTTTAGGGTTTGAACATTTGGTCCTTCGAGCCATTAGGTCCTTATTACTTAGTCCTTCGCACCGGAGGGACGCAACAAGAAGTTAATTCAGAATTTAGGTCTATGTTATCCACTAAAATACATGCGACACACGAGCACAGTGTACTGATCATCAAATAAAAATAAGGTGAAAACCATGCTCGTTCACACAAATTTAAATTTGTCAAGGTACACTAATAAAATTTACTAGGGCTGATAGTATATTTTAAACTCGTTCAAACTTGTTTCATTTAATGACTATGGTAACCAGTGCAGCATACTATACTTTCAGTAAACTTTACGTTAAATTTTAGTCAATTGAAATTTTTACTTTTCTTAAAGACAAATTGACATTGTACAAATATTTTATTATGTATTACTAGGTAACATGTTAAAATGATATTACAAAAAGTAAAATCAGTTTTATATACTTAGTTAGAATAACATTAGAAACTAGTAAATAAAGCTTGACTAGCGACATAGAATTCAGCAATTTCTAAGAGTGTATAGTTGGAACGGACAATGGATTTGTCATATCATCGCAATTAAATACTATCTCCTCTGCAGTAAAAATATTAGTCAATAAATTATCTAAAAACAAATATTAATTACTTATCATATTACATATCTAAATAATTACTGATTTTTATTCGATTTTGGCCGAATATCAAATCCATTTCTTCATCAGATGAAACAGATAACAATGATTCTAGATCAGATTCAAATTTCAAATCTCTTATAATTTATGTTCCCTTATGAAAACAGATAAACAAGCACAGGTTATGCTTCGAAAATTGTGGTGCGCAAGTGGATAGATCTGACAGTCCGCGGATGCGTTTATGTTTGCGTCCGAAGTCTGTAGGAACAAACATACCAACAGTCCAATGGACTGTACCACAGCGGGTTGGAACGATATTTTAAAAATGCACATGCGTCTGACGTCCTGACTAGCTGTAGGAACAAACCTAATATGTACTGCAAGATTGAACTTGGTACTTAGAGTTCAATTATATGTAATAGCACCACAATGAAATTAAAAAAATCTGATGTGGCCAGCACATGACCTCCCGTCAATTCCATGGTTAAAATAGCAATGAGATTTAAGTAAAGTATCACTTCCGGTTGATCGTTTGTAAACAAAATCTAATTTGTTGTTCCAATAAAAAGAAAATTTGTAAAACCAAATTTTGGCTTATTTTTTATTGTTTTTTCTCGAAAATCTGTTAAGAGCTCCAAATTAAGTACCACTTCCGGGTTATCATATAGGTATAGTCAAAATCTAATGTTGTTTCAAATTATACACGAGTTTTAAATACCAAATTTGAGAGGTTTTGGATCATGTTTTAATATATTTTTTTCACGAAAATCTGTTCAGAGCTTCAATTAAAGTATCACTTCCGATTTATAAATTTTAGCCAAAATCTAATATGTTGCTCCCCTTCATATAAAAATCTTAAATACTAAATTTGACAAGTTTTGGAATATATCATACATTTTTCAAGAAAATCTGTTCAGTGAACAGCTTCTAATAAAGTATCACTTCCGGTTTATCAATTTTTGCCAAAATCTAACATGTTGTTCCACTTCATTTAAAAATCTTAAATACTAAATTTTAAAAGTTTTTGAATAAATCATAAAATATTTTTCACGAAAATCTGTTCAGAGCTTCAAGTAAAGTATCACTTTCGGTTTATCAATTTTAGAAAAAATGTAACATGTTCCCATTGGTATAAAAATCTTATATACCACCGTGCGCACACACACACACACACACACACACACACACACACACGCACACGCACGCGCACGCGCGCTCACACTCACAAACACAAACACAAACGCAAAAGCAAACGCACACGCACACACACACACACACACACACACACACACACACACACACGCACACACATACACCCTTACCTACGGTATGACGGGAGGTAAAAAAAAATCCACAATGAACGTGTTAAATATCATTTTTCGATTTACAACCTGTACATACGAGTACCATTAGATGGAAACATTTCAAATTTAAAACTCGAAAATTTTTGTTAGCAGTGAACTTGTTAGTAAAGAAGAATTTACATAAATTTATATAATTGCGTTCTTTGTCAGTTATTATTATTTAATTGCTCTTAAATTATTTAGTATTCCTCCTCCATTCTTTCATTATTCATCCAGTCAAGTATGGAATGTAAATGCTCGGCTTTGCGTGCGGTATTACCGTGCATTGACCGCTGCGTAGTGCAGGTAAATCAGCATTGCTAGTCCGGGTGCAGGATAGCGGAATGGCGGAATGGGATTTGTATACTTGTATTTACAGCCTGGTGGCAGCGGGTTAAGTTATTTCCACCACAAAATGGAAAGGGTATCAAGGGTTGTTATTTGCGAACAAGGTTTTTAAATTGGAAACTCGAGGATGGATTCATTCCAGTTGGGATTAAAAGTATTTTTAGATAATTGATGGTTTTATTTCGAGAATGATCCCTCGATCGAGGATTATTCATTACACAAAGAGACATGGACTACATTTACACCGTGCGTACTATTCTGATACGCAGACCAAATGCATACTAAAATTTATCTTAGTATGATATGTTTACACCGGTATTTAAATAAACATACTAAAAATTTTGGTACGTTACACGCGCTTGCGTAGATTTAACTGTCAGAGTCACCCTAACCTAAAATTACTTAATAAGGAAAAATAGTTGTAAATATATGTAATTTACATCGCCACACTATTAAAATTGTAAATATTACTAAACTTACACAATTTCCCAAGATGTTAATACACAATTTAATTGCATTAAAAGTAGTTATAGATGGTAGAAAAATCGCATTGGTACGCTTGTTGTTTACACCGTGCATGAGTAAGGTCTGGTACATCCCCCTTTGATCGTACCAAAAATGTGTACCAATTGCGTACCAAAGATTTGGTACATAGTGTTTACACCATTCGACGCCATCTTGTTACGTCACTTGGTATGCGGACTAAATGTTTAGTACGCGTGGTGTAAACGTACTCATGCAGTGCCGTCCAAAAACTATAGGTTCACGTACACGTGATAATGTTTCAATGAATCACCAACTTTTCTTTCTGTGTGTCGTAAGTTATTGCCTTCTCTCAGAACATTAAATTTTACCCTAATATTATAAAGAATTTCATTTCATGGTAGCATTTTTCATGTTTTAAATTTTTATATTTAATATGAAAAAGATACCCTAGGTATTTTTTAAATCGTTAATTAATATTGTAATCAAGGCCACATTAACCACAAGGCTAAATGTACACAGCCTTTTTTAAAATATTGACCCATAGGGTTTCTAAGGCAGTAGGTTTTATTTCAAAATTACTATTAAAACTTACTTAAAAAATCTGATGTGGCCAGCACATTACCTTCCGTCAGTTATATGAGGTATTTACGAAATTCTACCTGTGAACTGTTACCGGTAAACAGCTTTTATCAGTTTATAGCTACTGGAATCGATATTATAAGAACGCAAGTGGTAAACAAGGTAGATCCATAACCAACGAAAAAATTTGAAACAGGTTAGAAATTTAACGTAGTTAACAAAATGAGCAGAGTCCTACTTTGAACACATTTCCACTTTTACCGCGCACGCTTCGCTTTGCATCACTACTTTTCCAGTAGATGGATTTGGTAAATATTTAACAATTTTCGAACACGGTAACTTTTTACCACTCGTGTTTTCGAACACAGTCGGTAGATGCGGTATCTACCGGTAGAATTTTCGTAAATGCGTATGTATTTTCTATAAAATCCATACATAAAGTTCCTTGCAAAAGATTATAAATTTCTTTTATGTACATTACCTTTCGACATTTGTATGTATTTTATACAAATTTCATACAGAAAATTTCGATCAAATAGATCGTAACACAAATATACTACGAATATGTCATTGCACTTGACACTGACATCTTTCAATCAGAATTTTCTTAATATAGTAGCTGTTTCTAGCATAGCTGGCTAATTTATGAAATTTAATTTCTTTATAATTTTATAACTCTATATCCATTTAATATGAAGTATAAAATGCAGTCAAATCGTCTATAAGTTCTTTAATATTTATAATAATATTAAATGTGAAAAAATTATATTTAACATCGTTTTTGCAAGAAAAACTGTTAAAATCTGCAAATGAAGGTACTTCCGGTTCACCAATTATAACCAAAATCTAATCAGCTCTTCATGTGGATGCAACGAAGAGGAATACGAAAGAATTTTAATTTTTGGAATTGCAGTATTAGAGTTATAGTAGACGAAAATTTTGTTACACACACACACACAAACACACACACACACACACACACACACACACACATACTCACATACACACACACATCCACACACACACACACACACACACACACACACACACACACACACACACACACACACACATACAGACATCATCGTAAAAATAGTAAAATCGTATTGTAGGGACCCTAAAACGTGCTTATTCATCAAAAACTCACCACCGAAATTTTTGACCAAAGACAATACCTTCCTTACCTAAAGGTGACGGAAGGTAAAAATGACAAATAAAATTTTTTTAATACGTTAAAATAATTTATCTTATAATCGTGCAAAAAACGTAATAAACATTGCGATCAGTAAGACAGTACCTAAGTGCTTCTCTACTGGTAATGGAAGTATTGTTTTGTTCCATCTTTCTCAGGTGTTCTTTGATTTTAATACAAAACGGCCTCTTTCTGGAAACAATTGAAGATCAAACATATACCTACGTTGATGAATTTGTGTGAAACACTTGTATATTGATTTTCCTAAACATCGCTACCTTCCGCTTACCAAAATTTACCTCCCCCCCCTCCACCTTTATTATGAAGAAGGGAGCATTATTGCTAGTAGCCCGCGGGCCCTAAATATCTTAGGACGGTTCTTATTGTGCTAATTTAAATTTTCACGATGAGATTGATCTTATTATAAAAATGAAAGATTATTAAATTTTCTACAGATTTGCATTAATACTTTTCTACATATTTTATGGATAAATTTATAAAATTATCTATAATTGAAATCCCGGAGCCTACGCTTTAAACAAAAAAAAAACTCCTTGGTTACGCAGTTATTTAAATGTATGTAACTGTCAAAGAACTAATAATTTCAAATTAATAGTAACGTTTTAAAAAGGAAAAAGTAAATAGAACAATAGGAAAGGAAATCAATACAGTTTCCAGCATAAGTAAATATATAGGTATGTATTTAGATTAATAAAAATTAACGATTCGTAAAAAAGTTTTGAGCTAATCCTCATTTTTGGATTAGTGAATTCTATTCTATCCCGGTATTTAGAAATTAATCTTCATTTTATTATCAAAAAATCTGATGTGGCCAGCACATTACCTTCCGTCAGTTCTATGTATTTTTTACAAATTTCATACAGAAAGTTCCTTATTGCTAAAGATTATATTTCTTGTACTTTACCTGCCGGCAGTTGCATATATTTTATGCAAATTCCATACAATTTATATCAAAGATCCTATATTTCCAGTAAAATTATGACAAACACACTATGTCAATTTCACTTGACACTGACATCTTTCAATCAAAATTTTCTTAATATAGTAGCTGTTTCCATAGCTATGGCTACTTTATGAAATTTAATTTCTTTATAATATTTTAACTCTATATCCATTTAATATTAAGTATAAAATGCAGTCAAATCGTATAGAGAATAAAATATTCTTTAATATTTATAATAACATTAAATGTGAAAAAATGATATTTAACTTAGTTTTTTCAAGAAAAACTGTTAAAATCTTCAAATGAGGGTACTTCCGGTTGTCCAATTCTAACCAAAATCTAATCAGCTCTTCACATGGATGTAACGAAGAGAAATACGGAAGAATTATAATTTTCAGAATTGTAGTAAAAGAGTTATCGCAGACGAAAATTTTGTTACACACACACACACACACACACACACACACACACACACACACACACAGACACACATACATACACACACACACATACAGACATCATCGTAAAAATAGTAAAATCGTATTCTAGGGACCCTAAAACGTGCTTATTCATCAAAAACTCACCACCGAATTTTTTGACCAAAGACAATACCTTCCTTACCTAAAGGTGACGGAAGGTAAAAAAGTAGTTAGTTGGATTAGATTAGAGTAGATTTTAAGAAATACATACACACACACACATCCACACACACACACACATACAGACATCATCGTATAAATAGTAAAATCGTATTCTAGGGACCCTAAAACGTGCTTATTCATCAAAAACTCACCACCGAATTTTTTGACCAAAGACAATACCTTGTTTACCTAAAGGTGACGGAAGGTAAAAATGAGGTTAATCAATCGCATTGCGAGATTAAAAATTGTCGTTACTTACTCATATTTCGTGGGTAATTGATTTTTTAATGTTACTCTTTTAATTCCTCTTAATATTTTTTCTCATAATTCCGTTAGTTCTACACGTCATGGTGAATAAATTGACGTGATTTTACTCGTATATTGACATTTTTTATGTTTTTAATAATATTTTTAAGTATTTAAAAAAATATTTAACCACAAAACTGATATGATGAACGTAAGAACTTAATTCATGTGGTCAATTTAACTAAACATTTATTATTTATCTTATAGGATAAAACATTTCTTATCTTCACTTGTAAATTGCAAACTGCAAAACTCAGTAAATTTTACAACTCATTACACTTTTGCAAATTTGTCTTCCTCTAATTTTCCTGTTCATTTGACACACAAACTTTCCTCCGAAAAATATAGTTTGTGCAACAATACGATCAGTTCTACCAACTGTTCTGAAGTGTCACCAGTCACTAGGCAAGAAAGTTCCAAGAGATATCTAGATCCATTTTAAAAATCAATTCGGCAGTGTTGCAGTTACGGGTGTGAACGCTTTTATTTTATAGTTTTTTTTATGAGACTCAAGAGAAAAGTTTAGTATCAATAAGTTTGAAGTTGCGATGACAGAGAGGTACATATGCAAGTTGAGAACTTTACTGTTTTGAGATTTTTCAAGACGTAGATGTTTTATAAACTAGGGCAAAAGGTGAAGAATTGGATAAGTATAGACACCGTTCAATGAAACACCACCACACACTGAAGGTGAACTCGGGCAGTTGTGTATACAGAGGCTGTGGAGCTCAGTAGTGTATACAGAGACTGTGGGAGTTCTGTTAGTAGAGTTAAATAAATAGCAGTATCGTGGTAAGCGTATGCAGTAGTGTCGAGTGGAGCACTCGGGAAGTTACTGGTATACTGGGATAGCTGTGAATACTCGGTAGTGTTGACGAGTATTGGGAAGCTATAGTATACGACGACAGTAAAAGCGAGTTGGAGTGAATACTCGGCATTGGTGTTGAAGAATTGCGGCATACGGACAGTCGGTGATACTGGATCGGAAAGTTGAATGTGATATAAGTAAATAGTGATATAAATATCGCGTAAATAGTCTACAAGAGCCTGCAACAAAATGCGTAGTGAAATAAATGAACAGTTAATTAAATAAAAGTACGAGAGTACAGTAAAATAAATAGCGTGGAAATAAATAGCCGTCCTAATTGTTTAAATAAATAAATAATCATAGTGTTTAAGTAATTAATTATATTCTGTCTTAAATTAGTGTTTAATATTTGTTTAACCATAGTAATAGTCATTTTTATTATTGTTTTATAATAGTATATTAAAGAACGGGTTTTATAAGACATGTTTTTTTTAATTGACAAGTGCGAAAGAAAGTTATATAATTTAAAATATATGTATGTAAAAATTCAAAATTGTCTCCTATGTCGCAAACAACCAAGCCGACCAAACCATCACAGTGTGCGTTGTTAGTTCTTGGAAGCAGTCTGCATTTTGTATTTCGAGAAATTAATTAACTGTCCTATCTGTAGTTGAGGTGATCCGTGGGCCTCATAAATTCAAACAAGTATTATTTGATTTACATTTATTGTTTCGTTATTTTCTGCATTCATTTACTTGTGAATGGATGGCGGATTTGAAATAGGCGATAGGAGAAGGGTTAAAAGTAGTAAATGTTTGGAATAAAGTAGATATGCGACGTATATGTTAAATGCATTAAAATTCGACTATTTTAAAAACTAATAACTTTATTTAAGTTTTGATAGTCTCCTTCGCACATTTTAAGGTCTGTTTTTAATATAAATGACCCATGACCCATATTTTAATTTGTCACTATAGAAGAGGATCCAAATTTGTTTCATTATAAATATAAACGTAAATTTTAAATAAATAAATATATCATTATTTCTTATTACCCATTTCTGGGTGTATCAATTTGCTTCAGTATTCGCAGATTTCAGTAATGACAAAACCTATATCTATTCCAAACAGGACGCTTACCAGGCATTACCTCACGGGCTATTATCAAATTTTGCTCTCGTGGTTTGTGGAAATAATAGAATATTAATTACTACACTGTGTTTGACGTTTTGTTTGTTTAATTTTGTTGAAAATATCTGCTATATAAATTGACATACAAAACAAAAACACGAGTAATTAAAATAACAAACAAATATCATATAAATCAACTCTTGCCTTGGTAACAAATAGAAATACAGATAAAGGCGACAGATAAATAATATAAACTACTTTAATGGGACTTTTCTAAACTATTCGTTATACTTAGGACGGTTTAGTTTGCGATCTTTTTCTAGAAACGAAAGGAATAATTCTTGCGGACGGTAATACAGCGGTGTTAGTGTCAACTAATGGATTTAGTACTTCCGCTTGAACGGACCGGATATTGTCATTTTGTTTTAAACTGAGTTTTGTACTTCGTTCTTATTAGCGATAATCATTATAAAATGTTTTCTGCAATAATGGAAACGTTGGACGCAATGACGAAAAATTAATCTGATCATATTTAGTATTATACTTGAATCTACTACAAACTACAGTTATACAAAAAGTGGTTTTCAACTGTTTTGCAAAGACTCCCAATTTTTATTAAAATTGGTTGGACTGATTTTGATAACTGGTAGCTTCATTTTATCTCAAACAACAAAGTTCAAAGCAAGTAAATGTAAGAAAAAATATACACAATTTAAAGATTGAAATTCGATGACGTATTCATGAATTTTTATGACAAAATTGAATTTTTACCAAGAAATAATTTCTTACATGTAATTAATGGTTTATATTGAAAAATAGACCTTTTCAATTTAAAGAGATAGAAGATACGCGCGTTTGTTTCTAAAAAAATTAGCCGTAAAATGTGAGAATATCTCAGATAACTTTAAAAAATCTTATCGAAATAAGTTATAAATGCTTTTATTGAAGTTAAAATGTCTAACGATGCAAATTTTCTTCTGAGAATACAGGTATTTTAATGACAGCAATATTTTTGACGTTTCGTTTGACAGCCCAACTGGCAGTTGTTCGCGCCATTTTCTTACTATTTGCAGCGATAGAAAGAGATAGCCGTTAAATTGAAAAGGTCCATTTCTTTCTAAAAAAAGATGAAGGTGGAAAGACGAAACTTAAATTTTAAGAGTGCCTAAAATTAATTGCAGCGAAATAAAATGACAAATGAATTATTAGGCAGTGCTGCCAAATTTCGAAATTGCACTTTTCTGTTTAAAGGTCGCTTAAAATTTCAGCCTTGTTGGTGTAACTGGGAATTATTATGAAACAAGAATATAGGAACAAGGTTAAGACAATACGTACCTACAATGTAAAGTTTTGACGTAGCCGCAGCTACCTTTTTGGGTTTTAACTATATGCAACCCCAAGGTCGAACAATTCGTCCTTTTTAGAAGGTCGATGCACTAATCTCGGTTTAGGGTAGGAAATCATGCCTCACTTTTAGGTAGACACGAAGTGACCATTCATATAGTGGGTTTAAATACTGATACAAATAGTGATTTGGCATTTCCGTAACAGAAGTTACCTGGAAATGCCTATACGGTTGTTAAAAATGCTTTATAGTGATTTATATGAGGACATTGCAAATTCGTTGAAAAGTATATAATCACTAGGATTCAGGAAAATAATAAATTATAAATATATAAATATATCATCACGGCTTATTACCCATTGCTGGGTGTGCCAATCTGCTTTGTACACAGAATTCGGTAATGATGAAATATTTGCACCGTGCGGGCGCTTACCAGGCGTCACCTCACGGGCACTCATTGCTGGCGTGGAGAGTGCACCACAGGGGTCAATTTTGTGCGATTTAAAATAAATTATATACAGGAATAATAAATTTATTCATTTAATAAAACAAAATGTGTAAATAAAATGAGATATATTGTAAGTTACATAATATGTTTTATCTTTGAGGTGATGTCTGGTAAACGTCAACACGGCGGTACGAATGTCATCCGTATGATATCTGTGAACAAAGCAGATTGGCACACCCAGCAATGGGTACTATACCGTGATTATATATGTATTTATAAAATAAGGTATCTGCATATGTATTCAAAAAAAATTACGTACACTTTGAGTATTGCTTCTATTTTTGCAGGTCCTAGGGGAATATTTATTCAGTTTCTTTAGATATTCTTCTAGCAGATAAGGCAAAGTTAATATTGCTGTGCGTAATAAATATCTGCGAACGAAGAATTATTTAGTTAGTTAGTTAGATTTTCAATGTTTATTTTATTGTAATTAAATTATGATGTTTGTTAACACTAGCATAAATAAAAATATATTAATTTAAAAATTATACCAATGGAATAAATGAAAAAGAAATGTATATAAATAAGAAAATGAAACAGACAAAGAAAATGATCTTTAAAGTTCCGATTTTTATACGTCAAACATACTTTGTCAAAATTCCACCTATTTCGACAATCGAAACAGTCTTCTTTGTGATAACAAATGTACCGCACTAAATCAAGATGGACCTAAAAAATAGAAGAAATTAGTTCTCAGACAATTAAAAATTGAACATAAATACATATATTTTTACCTGAGTTTCAAGTGTTGTCATTGCGACTGTCGTCAACAGAATAACAGAAAAAAAAATTCACATCTCTACGAATGCGGCGAACAATACCATTATTCGGAAAAATCCTTCCTTCCTTTCAATTTGTTTATATCCTTATAAGTCTACACATCGTCAGTTATGTTTAATGGACAATTCCAGTTTTTCATATAATTTTATGAGCACGGGTAATTAATACTTTAAATCAATTGTTAATTTATTGTTTTGCATTTCACACATTTATTTATCTATATTGCATCATGCTATGTATATTCAACAGTATAATACTAATCATTTTCAAATAAATAACGGAGAAAACGATTCCGGTATTGTAAAAATATAATATTAATTTGATTTGTACTAACAATGTACAATAAGTTACAAAAACACAGTAAATCAGAACATTTTATATTATTTTTGCTACTCTGTACCTATGATTCCTTTAAAATTTCATACATAATACATTATTAATAATGTAAAATTCATATTTTTATGATAGGTACTGTACTACAAATTGAACACAGAATGTACAGCTCGAATCAACACTTAAGTTCTAACATGTTATAAAGGTAGAAGCACCTACTTAATTTACTTACAGTGTAACACAGATGCTTGTAAGTGACTTGAATTTGCCCTACCAAAATTTCCTACCTTTTTCTTACCGTCTTTCGACTTTCCTACCCTAAATCAACTCAAAGGAAGATTCAACGACCCAATTGGAGATTCATCTTCCCTGTTTCTACCCCAAAACTTTACAATGTATAACATTAATGCCCAGTTGCAGAAACGTTCATCAATGTCATGTTCACTTAGCGGCTCATCAAAATGAATAAATTCAAATCAGTTTCCTTATTATTATCTTATTTAAACCATTGCTCAGGCCCGATCCTACCGGGTGTTCATTTTGTTCCCAGAACAAAGGCGGCCAAACATGGGGGCGACAAAACCATACTAACTTTGTATAGAAAAAAATTATTTAAGAATTTTAAAAATATCAATAATTTATGAAGTAAACAGATTAATAAAGCATTATTCTTTTAAATACTTGGTTTGGCTTACTGGTAACATATCTATCCTAATAGGTATTATAGTTTATTTTATTAAAAGACTGAGTAATGTCTTGCGCCCCTATGAGAAAATTTTCTTGACCGCCTTGATTTAAAACGCTCCAAGAAAAAATTTAAAAGCAAATATATATATATATATATATATATATATATATATATATATATATATATATATATAATATATTATATATATATTAATTTTTACATTATACGGTGATAGTAATATCATAATCAATTTTACGTAATTATTAATTAAACTTTTTCATTATTGTAATCAAATTTTCTTTGTGTTAATCAAGCTTTTCTTTGTTGTAATCAAAAATCTTTAGGAAAAACTCTAAGGAATATAATCAGAGTAACATATTTTCATTAATTTACCCAACTCTTGATATAGATATACATAGGAACCGGGTGTTAATCAAAAAGCGGGCCATAGGCGTTTAACATTGGAAATAAAAGTTCCCAATTAATTTTAGACAAAAATGTTTCAAATAAAACTTGTAGATAATTAAATTATACGCCTAATTCAGTAAACTTGTAAACATAGTATTAGATAAATGATTTTATTTCTAATTCATCGTGTGCTATTGTTTAGAACTATGCTCTGTTCCATTTCAACAAATCAGAGAGGTCAAAACTATTCCCTATTCTCTGCAATATGAATGGCTTAAATACCTGAAAAAATAAAATGGGGGGGGGGGCGGCATTTTTATATAAGAACAAAGGCGGCTGATAGGTTAGGATCGGCCCTGCCATTGCTGTCAAGAAATCAAGTTGCATTTGTTTGTTTTGATAACCCGCTACCTGAACAAAGCGTTAATGAATATTTCTGCAATCGGGCATAAAACATTCTTTAATTATTACATATATTAAAAAAAATACTGAAAAATTATCTCCGTAAAAGAAGTAATAAAACAAGAATTATTTTCTGTGTCAATAATTAAATTCCATGACTTTACCAGGTAATAATAAATTCCCTGACTTCCATGATTACTTGACTTCTCTGACTGTTGCCATCCTGTATAATGATTTGCTACGTTTTGTAACTTTCTTTTTTAATTATATGAGGGAAACAATTTGGATACATTGATTTCGGAGCGTTACCTGACGGGATCTCAAAGCTAATGTAAAAATCTGATGTGGCCAGCACATAACCTCTCTCCAGATATTTTACCTGGTTGTACGCATAAAAAATATTTTTAAATACAAATACATATATTCAT
Source organism: Harpalus rubripes (assembly GCA_963082715.1). NCBI lineage: Eukaryota > Metazoa > Arthropoda > Insecta > Coleoptera > Carabidae > Harpalus > Harpalus rubripes. The sequence goes on from OY720454.1 coordinate 42,089,494, forward strand.
GTCTCACTGCAAAATAATTATCACATATATTTGCAAAATCTATGGGATATTTTAATATAAATTATGTACAATACATATTTTTTTTTTGTAACTACTACTTCCGGTTGTCCAATTGTTACCAAAACTTAATCAACTCTTCCCATTATTGTTAGATTGTGGAATCCGTAGTTAAAAATGTCTTAAGTCTTATAGTATTTGAGAAATCGTGGATCCAACATCCACACACACACCACACACATCCATACACACACACACACACACACACACACACACACACACACACACACACATACTGACATCATCGTAAAAATGTTATAATCGGATTCTAGGGACCTTAAAACGTGCTTACTCACTAAAATCTGGATATGCAATTTTTAGCATGAATTCAATACTTCTCTTAGCGAATAACTTGGTGATTTGAAAATCGGAAATAAATTTCAAGTACGGATCACAACACATAATTTATAAACTCCCATAAATTTACTTGGAGTATATTTACATGTTGGTAATTAATAAATTGATTGTTATCATCTTAGAACGAATAACAATATTTGTTTAAATAGAACATATTTACTTTTAAATTTTGTTTGGTTGGGCATGCAAAAATTCTGCTACAGGATTTTCATGCACAAAGAGTTAGTCACTGAAAAAATTCACACAAAAATTCGAGGAATTTCGCATTTGTTCCATAAATGTTTTAAAAGGTCCTAAAAAAATTAAAACTCCACTTTTAGTTTTAAACTGCATAGAAGTATCTTTTACTGTACTTTTACTACAATTATCTTGCTATGCCATGAAAAAGAGAATAGAGACTTGCATTTTTTTATCATAATACGAGTGTACCTATTTTCCTGAAGTTTGTCATAACACATAAAATGCAAAATATATGCATAAATAAATTATGTATTTGCCACTCTCCTTTTATTCATACAAGAGTCACTTTCGTGCTATTTGAAAACAGGAAATAATTTTCTAAGTACAGCCGGTCGTACAACGCACTCAGCCACGCGACCTAATTAATTTTTAGAAAATTGTTAAAAAAAATTCACAAATCAAGTATGTTGACATACCGGGTGTCTACTTTATTTCCCGAACATAGGAAATTCAATATTAAAATTTTGATTTGGCGATATCTCTTTACCTATTAATTTTAGAAAAAAAGTGTAATGAAGAAAAATGTTCCGAATGTTCCGAATGGAAAATGAGTACCAAGTTTATTGTTTAATTGTTTCTTATGTACAAGTTAGAAGCAAAAGAAAATACACGAATTAAGGCAATTATCAGAGTGCCATGCAAAATAAGACAATAATTTGTGTTTGTTGTTTCTGACATATCTGACATATTTGACATTTATTTTGATTTTGTTATTATTAGAACAATAGAAAGACAATCTAGAAGTAAAAAATTAATCACAAATTTTAATAATAATAAAATCAAATGAAATGTCAAATCTGTCAGATATGCCAGAAACATCAAATATAAATTATTGTTTTATTTTTCGTGGCACTCTGATAATGGACCTTTTCAATTTAACGGCTATCTCTTTCTATCGCTACAAATAGTAAGAAAATGGCGCGAACAACTGCTAGTTGGGCTGTCAAACGAAACGTCAAAAATATTGCAGTGATTAAAATACATGTATTCTCGGTGAAAATTTACATCGTTAGACATTTTAGCTCCAATAAAAGCTTTTGTAACTTCTTTCGGGATATTTTTTAAAGTTGTCAAAGATTTTTCTCACATTTTACGTGTAATTTTTTTACAAACAAACGTCATAGATTTCAATTGTTCTTACTATGCGCAGATCCCCATTGCACATATCGTCTATATCCTTAAATTGAAAAGGTCCATTGCCTTAAATCGAAAATTTTCTTTTGCTTATAACTCGTACATAAGAAACAATTGAACGACAGATTTGATACTCATCGATGCACGTTTTCATTTCGAACATTTTTCTTCCTTACACTTTTTCCAAAATTAGTAGGTAAAGAGATATCGCCAAATCAGAATTTTAACATTGAATTTCCTATGTTCGGAAAATAAAATAAACACCCGGTATATTAAAAAGTAGGATTTTAAAATTATTTTTCAGAACTCATAATTAGTTTATTTATATATTTTAATTCAACCCAACGTTTCGGCAGCATAGACTGCCTTCTTTAGGGAAAAACATAAATAAATAAATAATAACAAAACAATAAATAATAATTCTTTATTGTACCTATATTAACTTTTACAAGTTTTTACAATGAGGTCATGGAAAAAAAATGTAAGTTTTTTTTTCGTTTAAATCGAACAAGCATAGTCTAATTTATCATTGTTAGTATGACATTTTTAAAAAGTTACAAGACGTTAAACGTTTACACTGCAAGTTCAGACTCATTTCATACAGACTTATTATATCGACACAGGATTAGTAAAAGAAAAAAATATATAGACTATAAATTAAGAATTACATATCTCAATATTTGATAGAAATGCTATAATATATTAATATAACATCATTCTATTTATTTTTATAAATATGCTGTCAGCTGTGCTTCTTTCGTTCTTTTTGGGTTGTTTCTAATATCAATAGTGTATATGGTCTGTGCTCACTATTTTCGCTAGTATTTTGGCACAAAACAAAGTTTCACCGACATGTTTACTTTCGTAAATATCAGGTTATCTTTAAATGTCACTTTGACGTTTAACTTTGTGTGAAAATCAAAATGGCCGCGTTTATGAACATCTTACGTCACTGGGCAAGGGACGGGGCGGAGAAAAACAGCCGCGTTTTGAACAATGTCATTTTTACTGCAATTTTTTCATTATTAAAGATCTATTTGAGGATAAAAAATACGGGTCTATTATTTTTCATTACTCTATCGATTAAAGTTAAAAATGAAAAATCGTATATGGTCTCATTGGTAATGGGGTTGAGACATATCGTTGTATTTTTGTAATATTTTACATTTGTACACATTGTATTGATGAATATGAGATGATGAACCTAGGATTCGAACCCAGAACCGCTGGCACGTGAAGTAAGTACGCTAACACCAAGCAACCTCGGGCGGTAATAATAACAAAACAAAAAATAAGTTATTTAAATTGCGAACAATTAATTTTTCTATAACTATTTTTCTTTAAAATAATCCATAAAGATTGAAGAGTTAAAACAGTCCTAGTTGACTCCTCGTTAATCACCCTTAATCACTTCTTGTTCATGCTATCAGCTATAGCGCTTTTTAAGTCGATTTTGCAAACCAATTTCATTTTGGTGAAAAACTGATAGGTTGTTTTTGCATTAAATAATATATATATATATATATATATATATATATATATATATATATATATATATATATATATATATATATATATATATATATATATATATTAAAGTTAACTCGGCCAAGGAATCATATTTTCTGGTTTTGAAGTAACATTGCAATGTTTTTATTTAATTTAATGTTTTTTTCTTTGAAAAATGTAGCGCAATTTGATAAACTTATTTGAAAGGTTTAAAATTAATTGAATTGAAAATGTCTCTAAAATAGCCTTGCTCGTCTTATTACATTTTAAATCTAATCCTAGTGCCATCAATTTTTTTGTGTAAAACAAACAGCAATCTCAGTGATATTAGAGAGTTCGTCGTGGAACAAGATGAAAGAATAGTCTTTTTGTTCTGTCTGCAACCTCGAAACGAAATAACTGACAGAATTCTCCAGATCAACCGAATTCGATTTGATTCGTACAAAAATCTAGTTTGCTCGGAAATCTCTCGACAAGCTCGCATCGCGTTCGCGACGACAGCGCTGTCAGAGAGCTCTTGGATATGCAAAGAATCACCGACAATTATAACTTACTTCGGACTTGCAAACTCATTAACGGCATTGTACGAAAATGGGTTAATTGCTTTTTAGAACTTGGCGCTTATCTTACAACTTTCGATTTTGTTAGTTATCGCCAATTTTCGATCTTAATGTACTGTACATTCAGCGATAAATTGGATTTAAATTCCAGATTAGCCTGTTTTTCGATAAGATTTGTTTAATTTTGTTTTGGAAATAGCTTATTCGGGAAGGTTTATCGCCCTAAAATTTACTCTGATTTATTTAATTATCTCGAATATTTTCCCCAAATTGTATTTTAGATATTTGCATAATTATTTGTTTACTGCTACACGCAATGCTAAATAGATTTTCATCATTTTTCGAACAAATAAAATAAGCAATTTTATTTAATTTGCAGAAAATTTGTGAGTCAAATTTTATTATTTAATTTTCAAGGAAACACACACACACACATACACACACACACGCACACACGCACTCACGCGCACACGCGCACAAGCGCACACGCACACACGCACGCACGCACGCACACACACACACACACACACGCACGTTATTATATTCTGTAATTTAAACTGTACCTACATAAAACTAAAACGTTTCAAAATTAATAATTAGTATATTCAATGGGGTTGCGTGGCAGTGTGCGTAAGGTGACCGGTTGTGATTTGGATGGCCCGGGTTAGATTTCAATGTTAGGTGACGCCTGGTAAACGCCATCAATGGTATACACATATCGTCATTAACGAACATATGTGGCGACATGAACTTATCCTCGTCGTCTTAGGTTATTGTTATTCTTTTTTCCCGAAGTTACTTGGCGACAAAATAAAAATAAATAACTAGTTACATCTTGTCATTACATGAAACTAGCAGCAAAATAATTTAGTTCAAATAAATATTTATATTTCTACAATTTAAAGATCCCAGCGTTTATTTTACATTTTTGTAATGGCTGATACCGTTACACATACGATTAATAAATTGCTACTCTCAGAAATGGGTAATAAGCTGCTGTGATGATATATATTTTTTATTTAATAAAAAATCTGATGTGGACACCACACGACTTCCTTGTACGCAAGACCAACCTGAAGTATAGACCCAATTATAAAATTGCACGTATTTGACGTAATTTGACTTTAACAACTATTTTTTTTATTTATTTGTTATTTTTTGTCCTAATCCATAGCAAGCTTCATTACAAAAGCCAAAAAGTATATGTTTTAAATATACATATCTCGCTTATACAAAGGGCTAATTTAATAACACTTGATGTGCTAGACGCAGAATTCTCTACAACTCTTATTTGAAGCATTTATTTCTAAAATCAAAATGAAACCATTTTATTCAAGAAAAACTGTTAACAACTTCAGGTAATATATCACTTCCGGTTAGCCTGCTTTAACCAAAATCTACTATGTTATTCCAATTGACATTAAAATCTTATATACCAAATTGGAAAAGTTTTGGATTATATTTTAAAATAGTTTTTCATTAAAATCTATTATAGGTTTCAAACAAAGTACCATTTCTGGAAATTATGTAATGACCAAAAAGGGAGGTGCACAACTAGATGTTATAGCAGTCCTAAATTCAAAATTTCAACTTTCTGCGGCTTACCGTTTTTGAGTTATGCGAGGTACGGACGTACGTACAGACGTCACAACAAAATTAATCAAAATAGATTCAGGGATGGTAAAAATGAATATTTCCGTTGAAATCTGAAAACTGATTTTTTTTGCGATTACAATACTTCCTTTACTTTGTACAAGGGGGGAGTAAAAACAAAGTATATTATAGAACTAGTATAGAATGCAACTATAGTAGCCTCTGTTATTCGACATTTCTTTTATTTTCATATAAACTACGGCTGTGTCCGATGTTGCACTTTTATCGCCCTAATATCTAAATCCTAAATTTATATGCCCTAAATAACGTCATTATTAGGATTTTAGGAATTGAATTTTAGGGTTTGTTGTACACTATGCCTTTAAGTTGACGCGCACTAATTAAATAAATTATGTTCGTTGCTATAATTTGTGCAAAATGTTAAATTTACTCTCAAAATATAGCTTCTTAGCTTCTATTTTGTAAAATATAATATTTAATGCATCAAATTAAATCGAATTGTACGATTTACTTTTGTTGTACTGAAGTGTTCCCATATAAACCAATGGATGTCGCTAGTGTGCCATTCGGAGTTTTACTTCTATGAAGTAGACCTAAATCCTAAATGCCAAAATGCGACATCGGACACAGCCTAAGTAGTTTCTATATGGCGTGGCATCCATAAAGTCAAACAAATTGTTTAGATGTTAAGGCAAGATTAAGGGTATTAAAAACCCGAATATTTTAAAACAAATAACTTTTTTAAAACTTTGATAGTCTGTATGATACAGTTTTAAGATTAAGTTTTAATATGAATGACCCATGTAATAATAATCAGTTTTTGGTCACAAATTGACATTGTTTTTTCTCGCATTAAGCCACAGAGATATGCATACTTTGGGATAAATTTATCTTCATAATTAGTTTCACTTAATATTAGTACTTCTAAATACGTAGATTTTTAAATGTTCAAACTGCAAGACGTTAACTTCAATCGTACTATACACATTTTTAATTCAAAATTGTAATGCACCAGTTTTCATCATTTTGTAAATACCATTATTTGCAGAAATTACATTTGTACTTGAATAAATGTTTAGAATTAATATAACTAAAAATAAAGTAGCAATCTTGGCGGAGTTCCTGAAGCAGATTTTGTATTGCTCTGAAACTTCTTGAATCTCTCCATAATAAAAAGCTAACGACATGAGTTTGTAGTTAAGAGAAAATTCTTACAAGACAATCAAAATAAAAATGGCTACAAATTTCGTTTATAAGCCAAGTTTATCCGGCGGAATCATTCCACATAATCCGAACCACAATCTCCAAACATACTACAATCCTCGCTTATCCTTTTTCTCGCCTTTGGAACGCAATCTGGGTGTCTGTGCTAACGCGCACTGATTAATTTTAGGAAAAGTTGTTCCTTTAACGAGAAAACTGGGAAGCTCTGACTTAGTTACTGCGTGGAATTGTTTGGTGGAAAGAAAGAAAAACTATAAACCTAAAAACTAATAAATAATATCAAATAAATGTGAAGGAAAATATTAGCATCGTAACTATATTAAACCCAAAATACCTACTCAATTTTGGGAAAAAATTCAGAATTCTCAAAATCCAATTTTCTTATTTTTCTCATCAAACTATAAAACCGCGTCTCAATATCTTTTTTAGTTTATAAGATATTTAAATTCAAAATTTTACTTTAAAAATAATTATTTTTGGACCGTAACTCAAAAATGGGTTGACTTACCTAAATTTTATTTCGATTTTACGGGTAAAATTATATAAGTGTACCAATTCTCATAACTTTGGAACAATAGACATTATTAATTTAAAGAGATAGAAGATATGCGCAATGGGGATCCGCTCATTGTAATACTCTTAATCTTCTCGAAAGAAGTTACAAAAGTCTTTATTGAAACTAAAATGTCTAACGATGCTAAAATTTTCACCGAGAATACAGGTGTTTTAGTGACTGCAATATTTTTGACGTTTCGTTCGACAGCCCAACTGGCAGTTGCAGCGATAGAAAGAGATTGGTATTAAATTGAAAAAGTCTATTGGTTCAATATTTATAAATAAAAGTATTGAATAATCCATCAAAATGGCCGAAATCGGTAAAAACCCCAAGGGGTATACCTAATAATTTTTTGCGACCTTTAGGCTTTTTATACATATATTTTGTGCTATACACTAAACCAGTAGATCCAAAAATTTGAATATCTAATCGTATTAGTTAGTAACTTCCTTTAAAATTTACAAGGGATATATTTTTTTTATCTATGAATAAAATCACTTGTAGCTATACTACTATTAAGTTACCTACATGTTAAAATGTCTTTGATTTCTCATTACCATGATGTATCGATAATATTGTGAAAATATATCATCACGGCTTATTAGTATTACCTATTTCTGCGTGTACCAATATACCTGTATTTGTCAATTCACGGGCTCTCAAAGCTGTCGCGGGGAGAGAAGCATAGTACTCACTTTTGTGCTATTTGAAAATAAGAAGTAATTTTCATGTTTCATGTTAGTTAGAATCGAACTCGGGCTATGCAAATCACAACTTGTCACCTAACGCAAATATAAGTTGGGCGATACGTGACAAGCGTAGTTATTCAAAGGATATTTCATAGGTATAGTTTTTTCGATGATATTTCGTTATGGCCCTCTCAGCAGGTCTATTGTTAGGGATTTAAGCTTGATTTATAGGGCTGGAAGGACAGGTATGTATTCAATATTTCCCAATTTAATTTTATTTTTAATAATGAAACAGATAATTTTGTACAAATATTATTAATGATAATGAAGCAAAAAAAAATCCATCATTTAATTAAATAATGCAATTAAACAATAGTGCCATACATAAAAATAAATAAATAAATATATATATATATATATATATATATATATATATATATATATATATATATATATATATTTCTGGTGTTATATTGTTCATTTCATTTATTATTAGTTCGTTAACATCGTCACTTACAGTAGGTGATGTATTGTTTCGTCTTATATTGCATTTTAATTGCCCCCAAAATAATTCAATTGGATAAATTTTTGAAAGCTCATTTATATACTTACTCACTAGGTATGCCTTATTTGGTATCTTATTTTCCCTAATATGTATTAATACCAGTCAAGGACGATTCTTCTCATCTTATATTTCTAATAATAGTCAAAGAATTAGTTTAATTTTGTGAATTCATTATTATTTCAAGTAAATCTGAAATACGTAATATGCACAGAGATTAGGGATTTCCGAGTTTAAATATTTTGCAATCCTACCCCGAGCGCCAACAGGTACAATCTCCTGCTGTGTGCGGTTCACCACAGGCTTAGTAAGTTAAAGTCATAACGAAATATCTTGGAACAGGCTATACTGTGTGTTTCAAGATATTTACAAATCTACCTGCCTTCGTAATGACACTATTCACTGCAAAACAGCATGGTATGTACGATCCTATGCGTCAGGGGAGGATTAGCAAAAGTTTGGAAAACGATGTACGGGTACTTTCTCAAAATCCCACTAATTAATAAATCTGGTTTTATTTATAATTTGTGAAAGTTTGGTGTAATGTCATATTCTTTGATCTGGATTTCTTAAAATTCAAGTGAAACATTAAATTTCACACAATATTTCATGTGATGGATTTTAAATATTTTGTTACAACCCTGTCATGTTTCTCATCAAGCCCATTGAAGAAGCCACCCACTGCGTAAGTCGAGACAGGTACTTTTGCAAATATCTTGAAACAAACTATATATTCCACAACAAGTAATATTATGCCATTTTAAACGTGTTGTACAGTATACTTTCTCCAAGAAGATTTTAGAAATTATACAAAAAATTGATTATATACAGTAATCATATACCATCAAATTATTTTTTATTGACGCCAGTCAATAAATTGCTTATATGTAATAACATCATTCATGTGTTTCTTTTGATTTATTTGGTAATAATTGGCCCACTATATCATTAGTAAGTTTTCTTATATCTAGTGCCGCTCATTTCATATCTATAACTTCATTGCTACTTGGCATTTTACTTTGAAAAATGTTATTTAGTTAATTTTCTAAAGTTGACTTTAGACGACAAAAGATTGACATTAATTTATACATTTTCTTATTGTACTATAAGATTCTAGAACTTTACACGTTCAAAGAAATTTGAACGTTCGATGTTCAAACCATTTGATAAAAAAATACAACTTAGGACATGTTCTAAATATCAAGGTCATTTACTTCAAATTTTAGATACTTCGTAGGATTATTTCATCCTAGGTTACATGCATTGTATTTTGTAATGTTGACATATAAATTTTTTGGTTAATGTCATATATGTTTTTGTTTTGACTAAATTTCATAGTCAAACGTGAATTCAGAAATAAATAAATGTAAAACAAAGAAACGTAACCATAACAACCGAACTAAAAGATATTTTATATACCGCATTGATGTGCGGCTAAACAGATTCTGATTTGTCGAAAGCCGTGCGGAATTATTTCAAATGGCGAACGGAATTATTTCAAACGATGTTGAAATGATATTGATTGCAACACAATTTTTAGTAGCGGAGTGTGTAGTTTCCAAAAAGTGTTGGATAAAAATATAAGCAATTTCAAACGAAATAAAACGTATGGAACTCCCCGAAACCTGTATTAATTTGCCAAATATCCCTCAAATTTTTTTCCTCCTTAATCTTCCTCATAAATCACCCGAAATCAGACGAAAATCAGCAAAACAAAAACTGCAATCACAGGTACCCAATCAGTGTGGTATCTTCGGTTCCTGATCTTCGGATCAGCGGAGTCCAGAGTCTGGAACGAGCCGGTGATGTTCCGGTCGGGCGGCAGACTGGATTAGCCACGTAAACTAAGCCATCAATCCCGGACCCACGGTCCACGAAACCGGAAACGATCCAACATCCCATACCACCCACAGGATGAAAAGAGATAGAAATAGTGACAGGTTTCACACCAGACGAGGATAAAAGGTGTGAGGTGGATACTAATTAGATTTTAAACAAATGAAAGATATTAATTGTTTTTTCGACATGAATGTGTTTATTTTAATATATAAAACTATTGTTTGCATTATACCAGGAATAATTATTTAGTGAATTTGACTTTTTGATTCACTGAAAAAATTCATTGTATAACATTCCAAATGTTCGCAAACGGTTCCTCAGAAGTTCGATAGGGTTGAAAAGAATAAATAATAAACAGTAGTAAAAATACTATAAAACGTCCAGTTTTATTGTGTTTTGTAAATTAAATTATGAATTATACTCCTCTTTAAAGTCTCAAATTTGAAAATATCACGAAATATCCATCAGATATTTTAAAATTAATTATTGAAATTTGTGTAATAATTTGAAAAAGTCATGTGACCTGAAACATAATATGACGTCAGAGCACATGCAGTTTAACTGTCAGTAACTATCACTTATTTCTATTTATATAAATAACGTAAACTGTTTTCCTATTGGCTATGAATGACGTACTATATGTGCTCCGACGTCACAGGAGTGGGGGGTTGTTTTTCTAACGCGGAAAATAACAATAAATGTCACATAGTTTCATACTCATTCGTAAATAATAAAGAACATCATTCACGATCGTAACTCTAAGAATGGTTCTATTTATAATATTGAATTCTGTTTTTGGCGCCAATATTTTTATTTAATTATTTATGAAAATACTCGTAACAATAAATTATTATAATTTTTTATATTACTATGAAAAATATTGAATAAACTTTCATTTAAAATATTTAAAAAAAATGTGAAACAGAATTGAGGGTCCCACTGGAAAAATATGTAGGAAACGATACTTAGGCTTGTATTTACTTATTTAAAAATTGTTTAAACTTCTAATGTTATTATTAATTAATAATTTTTTTACGTTGACCGTTTATTAATACATTATGTTAATGTATGGAAAATCATTCAATAATGACCCCTATTAATTCATGATTTTTATTCATAAACGATTTTAGTGGGTAACCATAGATACCACATACCATTGCTAAACAATTGTAGTCAAAATTTTTGGCAAACATAACTTTGTGTTGTAACTTGAGAACCACTGGTTTAAAAAAATATTTTATTCTGTAATGGGATGCCCCCCTTGGTCTCCTACAAATTTATTTTATACTATTTTTTGTAGCTTTAACTTCCGAGAAATATCTTAGTTTCGATTACACCTTATATATATATATATATATATATATATATATATATATATATATATATATATATATATATATATATATATATATATATATATATATATATACGGGTGTAAATGAAATAAATTTAACCAGTAATTTATTTATTTAACCAGTCCTACAGAACATAAAGTTCCAGTTACAGGAGGATTTTACACCAAAAAAGAATGATACAATAATAAACCTTGCATAGTAACGGTACACAAAAACAATAAAAAAAAAATCTGATGTGGCCAGCACATTACCTTCCGTCAGTTCTATGTATTTTGTACAAATTTCATACGGAAAGTTCCTTGTTAAATTAAATATTCTATTTCTTGTACGTTGCCTTCCGGCAGTTGCATGTATTTTATGCAAATTTCATACAGAAAATTATTATTTTGTGACGTTTTCTATATACATTGTAATGTATCTGCAGAAATAAAAGATTTATTATTATTATTTCTTGTACATTACCTTAAAGCAGTTGTATGTATTTTATACAAATTCCATACAGAAAGCAATAGATCCTATATTTCCAGTAAATTATAAGACAAACACACTATGTCAATTTCACTTGACATTGACATCTTTCAATCAGAATTTTCTTAATATAGTAGTTGTTTCCATAGCTATGGCTACTTTATGAAATTTAATTTCTTTATAATTTTTTAACACTATATCCATTTAATATTAAGGATAAAATGCAGTCAAATCGTATAGAGAATAAAATATTCTTTAATATTTATAATAACATCAAATGTGAAAAAATTATATTTAACATAGTTTTTTCAAGAAAAACTATTAAAATCTTCAAATGATGGTACTTCCGGTTGACCAATTGTAACCAAAATCTAATCAGCTCTTCATATGGATGTAACGAAGAAGTATACGAAAAAATTATAATTTTTGTAACTGTAGCATTAGAGTTATCGCAGACGAAAATTTTGTTACACACACACACACACACACACACACATCCACACACACACACACACATACAGACATCATCGTAAAAATAGTAAATTCGTACTCTAGGGACCCTAAAACGTGCTTATTGATTAAAAACTCATCATCGAATTTTTTGACCAAAGACAATACCTTCCTTACCTAAAGGTGACGGAAGGTAAAAATCTGATATGGCCAGCACATTACCTTCCGTCAGTTCTATGTATTTTGTACAAATGTCACACAGAAAATTCCTTGCTAAAGATTATATTTCTTATACTTTACCTTCCGGCAGTTGCATGTATTTTATGCAAATTCCATACAGAAAATTTATAGCAAAAGATCCTATATTTTCAGTAAAATTATAAGACAAACACACTATGTCAATTTTACTTGACACTGACATCTTTCAATCAAAATTTTCTTAATATAGTAGCTGTTTCCATAGCTATGGCTACTTTATGAAAATTAATTTTTTTATATGTTTTAACTCTATATCCATTAAATATTAAGTATAAAATGCAGTCAAATCGTACAGAGAATAAAATATTCTTTAATATTTATAATAACATTAAATGTGAAAAAATGATATTTAATATAGTTTTTTCAAGAAAAACTGTTAAAATCTTCAAATGAGGGTACTTCCGGTCGTCCAATTCTAAACAAAATCTAATCAGCTCTTCACATGGATGTAAGGAAGAGAAATGCGAAAAAATTATAATTTTTAGAATTGTAGTATGGAAGTTATCGCAGACGAAAATTTTGTTACACACACACACACACACACACACACACACACACACACACACACACACACACACATACATACACACACACACACATACAGACATCATCGTAAAAATAGTAAAATCGTATTCTAGGGACCCTAAAACGTGCTTATTCATCAAAAACTCACCACCGAATTTTTTGACCAAAGACAATACCTTCCTTACCTAAAGGTGACGGAAGGTAATACATGTTAATAAACTAATTAAATAATATGCTTTTTTTAGAACATAATATTAAGATATAAACATTCAACAACTAATAATAACAAATAAGAAATAATATATATGAAAATATAAAACATTATTCATAACGAAAAAAGTTTGAAACATTACGTTTGAACACCCTAAATGAAGAAAAAAATACATCAATGTTAAATGGAATACTATTAAATATAGAAAACATTTGATAAATTGGGGATTTCATTTCATAATTAGTTCGTACAATATTAAGTTGAAAAGTCACCTTATTTCTAGTTGTTAACCGGGGTACTTTTATAGGAAGATTACCAAGCAGTGTATTATCAAAAATAATATTATTTAGCAATTTATACACAAATAAACATGACTGTATATTTCTCCGAGAGTGTAACGAAATTAAGTTAACTTCAGACAAAAGTAAGTTATAGTTAATATCGAAATTAGGGTACTGTTTAAAAGTTTTGAAATAACAGAATTTTGCAAATCTTTTTTGTACTGATTCAAGTTGTAATATGTATTTGTTGTAAATTGGGTTCCATACTTGTAGACAGTATAAACGTTTTAAAGTTGTTATATTATTGAAAGATTTACATGAGCGTATAATAAAACCCAGAGTTTTAATGGATGACTTAGTGATGTAATTAATATGTAAGTGAAAACTTAACTTACAATCAAAAATAACACCAAGGTCTTTGAACATAAATACACGATCAAGATAAGTATTTTCCATAATATAAGAATAAGTATAAACAATTTTTTTCATTAAGTAACTCATTAACTTACACTTACTGAAGTTGAAAAATAAGTAATGTAACTCAACGAGAGCAACAATATTTCTTAATAACTTTTTTTTCTAAGTCTTTTAGATTTTGAGGTAAAATTCTTTAAAGATTTGCTGCATATTTCGTTACCCGCCCATGGAGAACAAATGGCTGCTGCCGTATTCAAGTGGGATACAAACAGCTCAAAAATTGTCGATTATCGGTTACACTTGCGGTCACAATCGAATCAACGGAAATAACATTAATTATTAATTAATTCGTAATACTACAATTTTTAAAATAAAGAAATTTAAATTTTGGATAATAAAATTATAAAGTTGTGTATTAAACCAGGTTTTTAATCACCTGTGAATAATAGAGAAAGACAAGGAGGAACGAGGTAACGACGAAGAGCAAAAGCATAGTTATTAGGTTATGAGATGATTATTTATCGTCGACAAATCATAATAGTTTAAATAAAATGTAAGTACAAATCTTGTCTATTTAAACGAGGTACATGAGTACCAATAATTAGTCGTCCATTTATTGTTCCCGCCCAAACGTTTTTTAATTAAAATTTTTACAGCATTTTCGTCTGTCGAGATGTGTATTGTGCATAATAAATACATCTTCCCAAGTAAATTCAGTCTCATTAATGAACATTATGAGCCATTCCCAAAAATGAAGTCTGTTATGTTCTGAAAACATTGAACTTTTTGCACATGGTATGGATACAACTGTTGTTTTTTTAAATTGCCATATGTGACACTCTGTATTGTGATAAAGATGTACAAGATTAACAAATATGCAAATATTAGGAACAGTATGATTTGGAAACGCTCCGTCTAAATGCGTTGGCAACTCTATAACACTGTCTTTATATCAACCACAAATTAAAATGTAGTAAAGATGCGAATAAATAAACCATAGGTAAGTAATTACAATGTCTGTGTACTCGGTATTTGTAAACGTAAGCATTTTGACAGAATTTTACCTTATAAACAAGTTTATTACTAATGTCAAAATTTAATTGCAACGACAGGACTGTCAATTGCCAAAACAAATTTTTTCAGAGCTATTGCTACTGCATTCAATTATTATAAAAATACTTGGAACGACTTGTCAATTTACGGGGTTGTAAAAATACAAAAAAATATGCGATTTCGAGAAAAAGTTATTAAGAAATATTGTTGCTCTCGTCGAGTTACATTACTGGTTAAATTTAATGCACTTATTTCATTTACATCCTGTATATATATATTGGTTGTTGCTAAAGAACTTTTGTCATTATACATCATGGGGCCTAGGAACTTCCTTTGTTTGAAGGCGAATAAAATGTGTTTAAAACTGCTGGTAGACAAAATTTATTTTTGGATATTAAAAGAACATAATTTCAAGTTTTAAATCATGCAGTCTTAAACCAAATTAACTGGTAGGTGATGGCCACCGTTCTCTATGTACCGATACAAGCGATTTCTGAAGCTCCTTTCTACATCTTTCAATATTCGGGCTATTTCCTGCCGAATAAGATTCTTTAGCTGAAGCAGGTTTGTACGGCGGTGTTTGTAAACCTCTGCCTTGAGATATCCCCATAAAAAAAATCACATTGTGTTAGAGTCGTGAGGGCAATGTCCCTCTGACGGCTCATCTCGATTTGAGCTGACATTCCGTGAGCGGCGCGCTCGCCCAATCTAACGCCATGTGATTTTTTTAAAGGAATTTCTCAAGACAGAATTTTACAAACTCCGCCCAACAACCGTACAATCCTGCTTCAGCTGAAGAGTATTTTATTCGGCAGGAAATAACCCGAATGTTGGAACATGTAGAGAGGAGTTTCAGAAGTACATTGTGAAACATTGTCAGCCATCGGGATTCGAACCCGAGACAACTACCTTGCCGAGATAGTGCAAGGTAGGTGGCTTGGGTTCGAATCCCGATGGCTGACAATTTTTCACAATTTATTTCAAATATACAAACTGTTAATTCATTGTTAATATTAGGAGCTTCAGAAATCGGTTGCACCAGTGCATAGAGGACGATGGCCACCATCTTCAAGATGTGTTTAAAACTGCATGATTTAAAACTATACATAATGTTTCTTCCATAATATCCAAAAATATATTTTTTCTACAAATCTATTAAAAGTGGACTTTTTAATGTTTGTTTTTAGCGTTAAAAATGTCATTTTATATCAGTGTTGAAAGTGACAGATCATTGTTACTTTTGACACTAGTGTTAAAATGGAATGTCAAAAAATTATTAGAAATACAAATTAAAATTAAAAAGTAGTGTTTTGTAGAAAAAATAGTGTACGGTATACGTGTTAAAAGTGATTTTATTTTGTTGGAAGGTTTGGATCACTCCGCTTCGCGTTGTGTTCCAAACTTCCTTCTTACAAAATAAAATGTCACTTTTAACACTTATCATAAATAACTATTTTCTATCAGCAATATTTTTATTTTATTCGCCGTTAAAAAAAGAAAGTTTCTAGGCCCCACGCCCCACCCTGTCTTTGAAAAGTATACAAAGGGCTTGTGAATGTTCGGAATTTGAACCTACATATTCGTACCTTGTAATTAGTGAGCACTGTTCATCTACTGTTACTTAAATTTTAATGTAACATCAAAATTTACACGATATATTTTTGTACAAAATTTTTTACTACGCACAATTTCTTCGGTAATAGCATATAAAAACATGATCTATAAATCATTCATACTATAAATTTCACTGCCTTCGCCAAAATGGCCATTTTGCAAACAATTTAATCCATCTCCCACTAAACTTTTCCCGTAAAAGCTTACTAATTTTCCGGCAGCCTTATAAATATTCGAATTTATGATGAGGTAGAAAAAAATATTCGAAGCCAGTCGTAAAATCAAGAGTTGAACTGACGTCCCTCAAGTCTAAACTTTCACCCTAGCCCTAGTGATTGATGCTTGAAGGGCGAAAGGCTCTGCATCCCTCAACAAACTTTTACAAGATTTTTATGAAGTGTACGCAAAGAGAGAGATACAAGCATGAAAAGTCGTAAATATTATTACATCAGTTAAGAAATGAGATTTATTGGATTTTTAAAAGTTAGGTTTTAAATATGAGTATAAAGTTAATACTTTCAAGTTGATTTAATAAAGAAACGAGGAAAAATTTTATGATTAAAATATATTTCTTGTTTTATTTTTCTAATAAGATTCGTGAACTGTATTTAATTTAAATTTTTTTATTTATATGAATTTTCAGTTAAAGTATTAATACTGGATGTTTTACAATGAATACTCGAACTTTTGGGATTTCATTTAGCGGGCTAAAACAAATCGAAAATGGATAGTGGTATTTTTTTATTTGTCCTTCGTCATCAAGTTATTGACTACGTTTACACGTACGAGAAAAATTTACTTTGACTTGACTTTGAAAAGGCGATTTATGAAAAGAAAATTAATGGCGCGTTTACACATAAGATCAAATCTACTTTACTTTAGATTTGTTACTTGTCCTTAACATAACTTCTTGTTGACAGCAAAGCAAATTTGGTTATGTCGAATTGTCGAACACAAGTACTAACGATGTATGTTAATTATTTAACTTTTATAATGTTAATTATTATTTACGGAAAATTTACCGTGGTTTGTAATATGCACTTACTAAATATGAGTGTGATATTTTTAAACAATATAACCACGCAATCACAATATTGGATGCGTAATAAAATGAAAAATCATCGCATAATAGTTATTTATGTATCAAGGCACTGAAGTTCTATTTTTTTATCACGAATGTAGAGTTTATTGTCAGAGGCCCTTTAGGGCCGAGGAAAATAAACCACATGAGTGATGAAAAGGTGCTTCAGTGCCGAGGTGCATATTATATTTTATTTGAAATCGAAAATTTGTGAAAATGAAAGAAATACTTATTTTTATAGGTTATGTTTACATACCTGTCTGCCTTGTCTGCCATTCAATATTATCAAAATTATAACTTTGAAACAATTTATTTAAATATTTATATTTATTGAAATAGAACAATTTTTATTATTTGCAATATTAATGGGTTGTAATTTATTTAAATTATTAAGTGTTATATCGGCTGTTGATGTTGATGGTGGGGCTATGGATTGCCCTTCAAGAATTCTCGTAGCAATTTCTTGTTTTCTTGTAATGGATGATTCCACATAATGGTATTTCTATAGGTTATATCTAGCTGTCAGTTCGTCTGTTACACATTCGAATGTATTCAGTGTTGCAAACATCGGGCAATGAAGTTTTCGTAAAGAACACTCAAAATTTTGTGTTTTATTTGAAACTTATTTATTGGTATTATTTAGTCCATTCATTTTGTATAAATTTATGTCATTTTAAGTATAAATTCACTATTGTACATCGTGTACCTGCTTCAATTATTTTACGTATACAATAATTACTATATCGTTGGCAACACTGCATTTTCAGAAATCGCCCTATAATGGATTACTTTAGTGCCGATTTCTGAGCTTTTAATGCCGATTTTTGTGCACTTTAGTGACGATTTCAAATAAAATATTTTTTAATGTGAGATTATTTTATATTTTAAATAAAACACAGAATTATATGGCTTGTTGCGCTTTTATAATTTATCAATAGATGTCACTGATGATAAAGTAAAGTAAATTTCGTTCACACGATTTTCTGAAAGTCACTTATACGAGTCAAGTCTGATTTATTTTGGGCTTGACTTTAGGAAGAAAAGTAATTAGGCGAGAGTGTTTACACAGCGGTAAAAGTCGCCTTTTCAAAGTAAAAGTCAAGGCAAAATACGTTTTCCTATACGTGTAAACGTAGTCATTGATAAAAATGTAAAAAGCTTTAATGTACGGCAATAACAAATAAATAACTTTTATCCAACACCGACTCATAACTTGTTACTATGGTTATTTGAAATAACTAGTATACAGCATTAGTCACTCCGTGAGAGAATATTTTAGAAGTCACATAAGAATTATTACTAATTTTTGTTTTTTTTAATATAAATAAAAAGCTATTTTACAAAATTATTTTATTATTGAAATAATTTAACATTATGAAACTTATTTATTTAAATTAATATTAATATTTATGCTTAAATAGGTTACTTATCTATACACAATGACAGCTGTCATGTACGGCTGATGAAACGAAAATGAGAAACAAGTTATAGACCGGGAGCCAAGCTATCAAAAGTCACGTGATAAGATACAAAAGGTTTGACCTTAGGGTAGGGTGCGGATTGGCTCCCCATACAAAAATAATCGTGTCTTATAAGTCGGACCGGGGGCTTTCAAAATTTAAAAAAGGACCAAAAATTACGTGATGAGGTACATTCAAATTTTTTGTGCCATTCAATGCGGGCTTGTGTCTAGTTTGCTAATATACCTTGTAAGACATCGAAACCGGGGGCTTTTGACATGTAAGACACGAAAGAAAATTTCAAAAAAGGACCAAAAATTACGTGATAAGGTACATTCAAACTTTTTACGGTATTTTATGCACCATTATCCAAAAATCATGAATACACTTTGTAAGACATAAAAATCGGGGGGTTTAATGCATTTAAGACACCCAAAAGTCAAAATGCTGTCCAGATTGGTCGAATTTATGAAGTTAGTTGCAGCCATTTCTACCAATACTAAAAACTAATAAAACATAACCAAGAAATTATCCTGGCAGTAATTAAACTAAATTTTTACAACGAATATATTAATTCGTTTATAAGTAATTATTTATAATTAATATCAAAAATGAGGAGAATTAGGTAATATTTTATAACATTATCATTTTCAAGCTTATCAAACATTAAACATCAAGATTTTAAATTGGTAACATTTAAATGAAATTAGCAACTTGTACGAAAAAATGGGACAGAACGCATTTTTCCATTCTAGTTTTCTATTCGATTTCGATCCGACATATCAAATTGCGGCCTGTATCCGAGTTCTCGATCACATTTTTTGATCATAAACATTGAACTTGTATGATTACAGATGTCAGGTTGGTCGAATTTATGAAGTTAGTTTCAGCCACTTCTACCAATACTAAAAACTAATAAAAAATAAAAATTATCCCGACAGTAAGTAAATTAAATTTTTACAACGAATATATTAATTTATTTATAAGTAATTAATTAAAATAAATATCAAAAATGAGTAAAATTAAGTAATATTTTATAATCTTATCATTTTCAAGCTTATCAAACAACAAACGTCAAGATTTTAAATTGGTAACACAGTTAAATGAAATTAGCAACTTGTACGAAAAAATCGGACAGAACGAATTTTTCCATTCTAGTTTTCTATTCGATTTTTGCGTCCGAGTTGGTAGTGTCCACGATCCGAGATATCGAATTGCGAACTATATCCGAGAAATCGTTCCGAGTTCTCGGTCATATTTTTTGATCATAAACATTGAACATGTATGACTACAGATGTCAGGGTGGTCGAATTTACGAAGTTAGTTTCAGTCATTTCTACCAATACTAAAAACTAATAAAACATAATCAACAAATTATTCTGAAAGTCAGTAAATTAAAGATGTACTACGAGTATATTAATTTATTTAAGTAATTATTTATCATAAGTTACCAAAAATGCGTAGAATTAGAAAATATTTTATAATATTATTTTCAAGCTTATCAAGCATCAAACGTCATCATTTTAAGTTGATAACATGTAAATGAATTAAAAATGGGACAGAATGCATTTTTCCATTCTAGTTTTCTATTCGATTTTTACGTGCGAGTTGGTAGTGTCCACGATCCGAGTTATCGAATTGCGGACTATATCCGAGAACTCCGATCGATTTCTAGGATCATGGACACAGGCCTTTAGACCCCCTCGTGTTATATAATAGAATTCAATTACGTAGCTTTGGTGATTTTAAAAAATTATGAATCATTCTGTCATACTGACAAGTATCATTTCTTTCGGTTTTGTGTGTTTTGGACTTGGTTATTTAATAATAATTATATAAAAAATTGATAGCTTTAAGTTTGTGTTCTTGTAAAATTGTGATACGGACCACTGTTTTCGAGAAAATGGCAAAAAATCCACTTTTTTGTACGTCCCCCCTCCTTAAGCTTGAAAACTTAATTTTTTTCAGAGTCCCCACCTAGACAACATATTAAAATAATTTCTATCCCACCTTTTGTAAGGCACAGGTCTTTGACCTCCATCGACTGGACAATAATAGCAATAATTAGATTACTTTTGTCTATTAATTTGAAGAAATGTCTTACTTGATGTTGAATAATTTATTGATGACCAGTTTGTAATATTAATTATCTTTGTCTCATTAACCGAAAGTACAGATTATCTTTCTTATAGGAAATAATGAAATTGAAGCTACTCTTAAATTAATATTATTAGATTATCTTACATATACTACATTATTTCTTCCTAATTATGAGCAACCTTCGAAATGTGGTAATCCATTTGATATGCATCCTAATTAAATCCCAATAGCACTCATAATTATATCTGTTCTGTATTTATCTCCCATTAATTCCCATCGTCAAAGGCTGCTGATTACTCAGCACGTTCCCACAATACGAGAGCAGAGACTGATGCTTCAGGAGCCTACAAGGCAAAGCTTTCAAGCTGCAAGCTGAGCTTTCAGTGCAATTAAAGCTGAGATGTACCGTTGCCCCCAGGTACGTACGAAATTTGCATACGAGAGAATGCAAATTAGAAGACACAGCTTCTTCACAATGAGATAAATAATGGGACGTGTTATTTTTACACAAAAAAGTTTGTATTACGCTGCAGAATGTGTTGAAGTGTATAATTTAAATTGTGTTAAACAGAAAATTAATCAAAATAGGGTAGAATAGTGTGACGTCAAAATATAGCGCGAAAGATGAAGCACTGTCCTAAGTAAAAACTATACTTTCAAAATAGACTCTATTGACAGAACACATAAGGGTCAGAATTTAAAGGCGTGTAATTTGATGCTGATATTATTGTGATTATGAAGAAGTTAACTTTGACATATTAATAACATCAAATTAGAAACATTTTTCTATTACTTCATAATACAATATATACACATTCCACGCACATTCTGAACTTCAGAGTTTCAAGTTTGCGCAGCTTCAACCATATCTGATTTAGCGACATACCGACTGAGTTATTGTTTGATGGCGTTTTTAAGCGTTTTTTATTTTCAAATTAGTTTAGATTTTTTCTATTTAAATTTAAGATACGTAAATAACTCTCCACATTCATATATTAATGATATGCCGTGTTCTTAGGGCACTGTAACCTAAAAGTGGCTCGCTTGTCTTTCAAGCGGGCTCTTCCGGCCGCTTCACGCATTATTCACGAACATGTTCGAGATTGAACGAACATTTAGTTCCATGCAAAGATTTATCGAACTTGAATAATTATTATTACAAAGTAGGATAATATGTTTCGTTTAATTTAAAGGGTAATATTCAAACTTAACCAGTGGCGGCGCCAGGATGTAAATGTAGGGTGGGCACAATCAAAAAATGGTTGGGCACTAGAGGGGGGGGGAGCGTAATAGGTTATGCAAAGGTAACCAGAAAAAAAGGCGCCGCATGCATTTTTTTTTCATCCAATGTCAAATGCCTTATTATTGAACATTACATTTTTTCAAGGAACGTGAAGTTGCATGTTTTCCGCCTTTCATGTACAAAAAAAATTGCCAGATCACAGACCATTTTAGAAAAGTGAATATCTTCAACGGATTGTTAACTTACCTGGATAAACTGTCAAAATTTAATATCAACTGCACTTCTACTATTACAATTATATTTTAACTGACATCCATATTACGTAATCAAAATTTATATTTGTAAAACAAGCAATGAAATATTAGCTGTGCAAAATGCATTATTTAATTTTATTCTTTATCTTAAATTATAATATTTGCGTTTGTTTGATTTTGGTTTTTTTATCAAGTCCCGTGTACACGCGACTGTTGGGGACCCATTTATTTTAAATAATAAAGATATCTACCTATATAGTTTTTTTCATATACCCACATAAAACGATATAAAGACGCGGATATCTAAATTTAAATAATTATATATACCGGGTGTTTACTTTTTTGTAAATTACAGGTAATATGTACAACGGTGAAATTTTCATGTGGCTGTAACTTTTACCCTATTCATTTTATAACAAAAGTGTAAATACAAATAATGTAGTAGGTGGGCACTTGGGTGGGCACAAGACTTTTTAGGGTGGGCACGTGACCACCCTGGCCCCCCCTTAGTGCCGCCACTGAACTTAACTGAATGGCCGCTTAAATAGCTAACTTTTCTTAATTAAGTAAGATATTGGCGACGAAATGAACTGGTTAAAATTATAGTTCTTATTTGCTGTGGCAATAAGGTTCACTTTGAAAGATGTGTTTACCGGTAGGACAATAGTTCAAATGAAGCGCGCCACATATGACGTAATTACTGAACTACCCTATACCTACTCGTAGGTATATGAAGCAATAAGTAGTTAAATTCGAAGTGCCAAAACAATATCATTTATGTAAGATTTCATTACTATGACTATCATATTGAATGCACGAACTTTTGTGTGATTTTATATGGGTAATCATCTAAGAATATCTTGTGAAATTAATCAAATCACCTATTTTTAACATAGACTTAGCGCAGTTAATATCATAAATTGGCATTTTATATTATACCCGAAATATTTTTTTGAAGAATTTAGATGTTTAGAAATAATATTTATTTATTATTGAAGCAGTATAAAAATGTACATATTAAATAGTATTGTACTTACTAATTGACCAATGAAAAGTACCTATAATCTTGAGTCCCTACCTGTAACAAAATTAGGAAAGAATTAGTACATTCCTTCTCTTTCTGTATAAATTTATTTTTACTCCCACTTGAAAAAGTTATCATTTCATCGCAATAGGCAGAATGGATATGTAGGCAATACTAATTAACTGAACGGATATAATTTCATATCCATTCTAGGATGGATATGAAATCCACGAATCACAAATCTCGAAGTCGTGTAACGCAGGCAACTATCTATTCATTTATTACAAGATTAAGAAGACGAACGATACAAATGTCATATTTGACATTTCAATGTTGTCATTTATGTAATAGTATAATATTGTTAAGTAGTTACCATAGATATGGTTGTTATGTACATTACGAGTTTGACAAATACAGAATATAGAAAACCGACTTAAGACTTCCGACTGTATTGTATTAAAAGCCCAAAATATATTGTTTGTAATTGCATCCTGACTTCCAAATTTATTTCTCTTACAACCTCAGAAGTGGGATTACCTAAAATTTAGCTATTTCAGCGGAGACCATAAAGAAGACGTAGACAAATGGATAAGAAAAATCGACATTATACAAAATTGACGACTCTGTCATTTCAGTTTTAGCGACCAACAAATTGGAACACCGTGCCAAAGAGTGGTATGATTCGCAAGCCACTCTTAGCGAACTTCCGTTGCCGAACTTCCGAAACTTCCGAACTGCCAAAGAGTGGTATGATTCGCAAGCCACTCTTAGCGAACTTCCGTTGCCGAACTTCCGAAACTTCCGAACTGCCAAAGAGTGGTATGATTCGCAAGCCACTCTTAGCGAACTTCCGTTGCCGAACTTCCGAAACTTCCGAACTGCCTTTAATAAAACATTTATCTGTCACTTCTGTCAAAATCAAAAATTTTGAATTTCCAGTATTAATTGACAGTGGTAGTACTGTCAATATAATTCGAGAAAACGTGGTTCAAAAATCGAATTTATGTGTAGAACCGGACTATCAAGTGTTCACTGGTTTGGGGATGAAGAATATAAAGAGTCTTGGACGAGTATCTTTTTCGCCTGCTGGCATGAAGATGTCTCAAAAGGACCGTCACCAGAAGAAAACATAATACGGTATAGTCGATCTGAGTACTGCAGTCCTCCTCAAAATTTAAAGTTATGGCCTTCGGATGCAGATTCTGATTCCGATGTCGAATCAGACTCTGTAGTCGAGGACGACTATTTGTCAGGAGAGGCCGAATTGTAATAGTATAATATTGTTAAGTAGTTACCATAGATATGGTTGTTATGTACATTACGAGTTTGACAAATACAGAATATAGAAAACCGACTTAAGACTTCCGACTGTATTGTATTAAAAGCCCAAAATATATTGTTTGTAATTGCATCCTGACTTCCAAATTTATTTCTCTTACATTTAGATGGAAATATTTTCGGTATAAAAAAAGATTTGAATAATTTAATAACAAATTAACTGAATTATATTATGAACTAAATGTAAGTATTGAAACAGAACGTATAAAAAATGGAAATCAGAACGGTATGAAATATCGCATTGCCAAGTCAAGGTTATCCTTTAGATTTGGCAATAAAAAATCGTAAGTAGTATGTAAAAGTATTGTATACTTATAAAATAAAATATTATTTTAATATCAAATGTCATTAAGAAAGCCTAGAAAAACAAGTACATAAAATGATATTAATTAATAATGTTCAATAAAATTTTTAATTTCTACAGTTTACATTTTCCTTCTCTTCGTTAATCGTAAAAAAAGTATGCTGTACAACTCGAGTGGAATGTCCATATCGCCTTCGGATGATTGAACACTCCGCCTACGGCGTCGTGCTCAAACTTCATCCTGATGCGATATGGACATCATATCCACTCTTGTTGTACAAACTACTATTTTATACATATATGGATTTTGCTTTAAACCGTAGACAAATTACAAATGTAACGATGACAATTAAAATTTGTAGTCTTTAGTGATTTACCAAGCTAGGAAACTTGGCTTCAAATATAAAAGTTTGATTTGCCTTGAAAATTCAAGTTTTTTAAAATTCTAAGATTGGCAAAACTTGGCGTTTGGTTTAAAATCTCCAATTTTTTAAAATTAGGCTTAGCTTTATTCTAGCAGTCAATAATAAAATTAATTCATGCCGACGTTTCGACTATACGATAGTCTTCTTCAGGGCTATGGTGTATGATGTTATCCATGAGTCAGTCAGTAGTGTCCAATGTGTGATGAGAATTCAAAAAATGATTTTCGACTGTCGGACTAGCAGTCAATAATAAAATTTATTCATGCCGACGTTTCGACTATACCATAGTCTTCTTCAGGGCTCTGTTGTATGATGTTATCTATGAGTCAGTCAGTAGTGTTCAATGAGTGATGAGAATTCAAAAACCAATGTTCGACTGTCGGACTAGCAGTCAATAATAAAATTTATTCATGCCGACGTTTCGACTATACCATAGTCTTCTTCAGGGCTCTGTTGTATGATGTTATCTATGAGTCAGTCAGTAGTGTCCAATGAGTGATGAGAATTCAAAAACCGATGTTCGACTGTCGGACTAGCAGCCAATAATAAAATTTATTCATGCCGACGTTTCGACTATACCATAGTCTTCTTCAGGGCTCTGGTGTATGATGTTATCCATGAGTCAGTCAGTAGTGTCCAATGTGTGATGAGAATTCAAAAAACGATGTTCGACTGTCGGACTAGCAGTCAATAATAAAATTTATTCATGCCGACGTTTCGAAGCATTGTTACTTCCTGTTCCATCTCCACCCCAAACATAGTCGAACATCGTTTTTTGAATTCTCATCACACATTGGACACTACTGACTGACTCATCGATAATATCATACACCAGAGAGCTGAAGAAGACTGGGGTATAGTCGAAACGTTGGCATGAATAAATTTTATTATTGACTGCTAGTCCGAAGCATTGTTACTTCCTGTTCCAATAATTGAAATGTTTATCAGTACAACAGTCTATTGTAACTATAACTAAAGTACTATCGAGAAAAAATCTTTACATATTTATATTGTTTTTAGTACTAGAATTTATTGTTTTTATAACTTTTAAAAAATTGTGCATTATTAAAATAAACGTATAATTTTATAAATACATTTCTATGAATACACAAATTAAATTTGATATTGTAACTAATGAATGTAAAATATTAATACAATTTGTTACCATACAATTCATGTACGCTGTTGTAATCAGCTTAAACACGCTAACAATAGACATACCCATACAATAAATAATCCCTAATTAAACAATCAAGTTTACAATTAAACAATGGCAATAAACCGTCTGTCAATTAAATGCATATTATCATATGATGAAACCATACTCCAAATGCAAACAAAAATAATTTATTAGTTGATGTATCAACTTTGAATGTATATGAATATGCCAATATCTATTTAACATTAATAATTATGAATGAAATACATATAATAATTATTAAAATATTTTGAGTAGGTAGGTACACACCCCATTCGCTCGCTCAATTATGTCAAATATTCAACCATGAATTGCACTAACCTGGTGATATCGATAGTATCCTTAAATACGGTAATTTCAGCATTTTATCCAAGAATCAATAAAAAATGAACACATAACACTAACACTACCACTGCACTGTTAATAATGTAACATATGTAATTTGTAATATGACTACAACGCTATAAATGATATTTAATTTAGTTTGGAATCATAAACTTGTTTATCCGCTCTAAAAAACGGGCGCAATTTGGCATTTATCGCCCGAGAGCTTATAAAGTTGCCCAGCAACAGCTATTCAAACGTCAAAATCGTCGTTTTTAGGTACATGTCAGACAATATAATAAATTCGATAAATCACATATTTTGAACACCGTTGCTCGTAAAACTATTCGTATCCTTTCTCGTATACGTCTTTTCTCTTCTGTGAAACCTACTTGCTCTGGACAACGTCAATTTCATTCGATATTTCTTTTAAATAATCGATATCTTCCATTTTCATTTGACAGTAAATTTAAATTTGTTATAAACAAACAATATGGCGAGAAACCACAGCATACTTAAAATTCACAACGCCAGCACAACGATACCGAATATATATCTACCCATTGATCCTTGAATTTCGAGAACCAAAATAAAATAAAACGTTGTATGTACCACGGGCATAATCAATATAATAGCACTCCGGAAAATTAAAGCTCTCCGCTGCGCGTCGAGCTTTAAACATTCCCCCGTGCTACAATCTTTTGATTATGCCCTTAATACATAAATAACTATTTTCATATTAAAATAACAGGAAAACATGACAAGTCACGTTATTTTTTACTATTAATATGTTGTATTCTCTAATGAATAGACTGTGTTCCAACTTATCAACTGAGATTGTAGTGGGGATATATTTATTTATATTTTATACACATGAAATACAATTTGGATTAGAGTGTACAAATTTTTAACTATGTATTGGTAAATAATTTTATGTTATTTTAAATGTTATGTGACAATATAAATGTTTAAAAGTAAATGGGTATGAAATATTTAACTATACACCATATTTTTCATATTTAAAATATATTACGAAAATGTGGGAGTACAGAATGATATCGATATTGTAACATTAAATTCTATCAGATTTCAAATTCTGTCAGAATTGAGATTTCCCCCACTCTTTCTCCGAATAGATTTCAAATTCTGCTGGTCTGGAGCAGTAAAGTTCGTAATGGGGAAAACCCAATTCTGACAGAATTTGAAATCTGACAGACTTCAAAGGTACAAAATTGACACCCTGTTCTCGAATATGATTTTATGAATTTTTGTACAATGTTGTAAAACTAAATGAAAACGAATGAATGTATTTTGTGTACGTGAGAGGGTGTTATATTTCTTATATATATTTTTATATTTTAAGTACCTATAATAATTTTTTTACTTATACAGGAAACAGAGGATTTTTTTTTTAAATTTTAAAGAGATATCTGTATATGCACAATTCTTTGTAAACATTTTTTTAAAGAATTTTTTTGAAGGAATTCCCTGGCATTACATTCTTTGACATAAATATTCTGCGGTAAATAGTTGGCCAGTTATAAATTTTTAAGATATTATTTGATTCGGGTATTTTGAAAACGATTGAACTTTATTTTATAAGATTTACGGGAGAAGCAAAAATCAGGTTAAATATGTAGAAATTGTTTCTTTTTTTTCATCAAAAAGAGATTTAATAGTAATACAATTTAAAAAAAAAGATTTTTCAATATACCGGCTGTGAGATACAAATTTTTTCTTAACAAGGAGATGAATGATTTTCATATTGAACTTAGGTTTTCTATAAGTTAAGCGGTTAAATGTGTCTTTTCAAGTAAATATTTTTCAGTATTTCAGTCGCATCGTACATCTATACGTGCAGAAATACAAGATAGACTAAAGGCAAGAAAATAGAAAATGTAACAATGTTGAGACACAGTAGAGGTACATTATAAATCTGAATGATTATTTCGAGAAAGAAAACTACATTACCTTTTTTATTTTAATTTTGTATCTGGCGAACAGAGGAGGTTCAGGAAAAAGTCTGAGATATTCCAAAGAAAATGTAAACAAATACGGCTCGTAAACCTATCACTGTGTAATATTCCTTCCAGGCTTCCTCTCTAGATCCATATTTACGATTCCAGAGCATAAATATCCGCGCTAAGTCAGATATTGAATCTGTTCCCAGTAGACGGGGACTTAATATCGTTTTGCAAAGCTGTCTCACGAAGATACGAATGGAATTCGATTATAGACTAGTGCATTGCATATACAGCGTCATGCACTTCCATTTGAATTTTAATAGTGTCTACGATACCCCATGAATAGCAATCGAAAATATGAGTAATTGCAAACGAGCTAGGAGAGGACACTTCAAGCCAATTGCCATTTTTCTGATGGATATCGAGAATTTCAAATAGTCATAACCCTTCATAACGATAGATTTCTTTTTTAGACCGAATTGTATAAAATTTTCCCTATATAAAATAAAATAGTCTGGAAAAAATCTTAACATAATAGTTATTTAAACTACAAGGAATGTTAAGAACCTACCCACTTCTTAACCTTCGAGGAAGTTGTAATAGACCGAGGCGGGAATACGAGGCCTAGGACGATGTTAAGCTGTGTGCTACATTTCGTGTTGCTTGTATATTTTTCGCGCTACCGGCAAATTAAGTTTAAATATTTATAAAATACGGCCTGTTTGCTATCTGCCAAACGAATTATTCATATCTTATTTTCTTTTAATCTAAGTTACCAATGTTTGTTGCTCAAAAAGTAAATATAGGGAAGTATAAAAATATAAACAAACACTAATGTTGACAATAAATTATACAGTAAATTGTCTATTTGCATTTGATTCAAACACCGAAAATACAACAATTTCTAAATTTATAGGTTAAAAACAATGGTTGTTGCAATGAAACAGTTGAAACACACAATTGAAAATAACAATTTGTTTATTTTCATTGATAATTTCTTTAATTAGTTCACAAAATTGTATAGTCTTAATATTTTTATTTTGGGCAATGACAACTATAACAAAATTTAAAAAATGTTTCAATGCTATGTATGTTAGAGATATTAAAGAAAATAAATATTATAAATTTAAAATTAAACAAATGATAAAACCTGACTGATTATTTAATTTGTTTCATGCCCCCCGTAAATTGTTTTATTTCCGGTGTTTGAAACAAGTGAAGATGACAAATTACACATGGTTGAATAACTAAAAAAATCTCTTTTCAATGGTGTAACTTTCCAATATGGTGTCCATATAAAAATTAAAACTTTGACATCAAGACTCGAAAACTAATAGTGATAAAAAATTTGAGCATCGATATTCGAAAAAACTTAAAAAGTGCCCCAAAGTTTAAAATCCAGTATTATTTCAAATTTGGAAGATATTTGCAAAATTAAAAACTTCCAAATATACATTTTAGCGTATAACTAGTGAGCTATGTATTTTTTCTCAAATAACAAAACACTATTAAAATGGTATCCTAATGGGGTAACTGGTCTAATTTAACCGACTTTGTATCTCGTATAGTTCTCGAGGTCCCCAAAGTTATCCTGAACAGTCTGAACACCTAATTAAACAATGTTTGATTTAATTCATCAAATAATGTTGACATTTATAATTTAAATATTTAGTACTCCGTAATATTTATTTTAAATTTAGTGCTTATTTGTGGGTTGTGTAAAGAAAAATGGATATTGATACTGTTATTTTTATTGGGAGTGCAAGTGACATTATTAAATAATAAAAAATCTGATGTGGCCAGCACATTACCTTCCGTCAGTTATATGAGGTATTTACGAAACTTCTACCGGTGAAATGTTACCGGTAAACAGCTTTTTATCAGGTTATAGCTACCAGAATCGATATTTTAAGAACGCAAGTAATAAACAGGGTAGATCCATAACCTATGAAAAAATTTGAAACAGTTTAGAAATTTAACGTAGTTAACAAATTGAGCAGTCCTACTTTGAACACATTTCCACTTTTAACGCGCGCGCTTCGCTTTACACCACTACCTTTTTTTGAGATTATATTCTTCATGAATGCGGTAGATGGATCTGGTAGATATTGAACAATTTTCGAACACGGTAACTTTTAACCACTCTTGTTTTCGGACACAGTCGGTAGATGCGGTATCTACCGGTAGAATTTTCGTAAATGCGTATGTATTTTATATAAAATCCATACAGAAAGTTCCTTGCAGAAGATTTTAAATTTCTTGTTTGTACATTACCTTTCGACAGTTGTATGTATTTTATACAAATTCCATACAGAAAGTTTCGAGCAAAAAGAGCCTGTATTTTTACCATAGCTGGCTAATTTATTAAATTTAATTTCTTTATAATTTTATAACTCTCGATCCATTTAATATGAAGTATAAAATGCAGTCAAATCGTATAGAGAATACAACGTTCTTTAATATTTATAATAACATTAAATGTGAAAAGATGATATTTAACGTCGTTTTTTTTTAAAAAAAAAAAAACTGTTAAAATCTTCAAATGAGGGTACTTCCGGTTGACCAATTATAACCAAAATCTAATCAGCTCTTCATATGGATGCAATGAAGAGGAATACGAAAGAATTATAATTATTGGAATTGTAGTATTAGAGTTATCGTACACGAAAATTTTGTTACACACACACACACACACACACACACACACACACACACACACACACACACACACACACACACACATACAGACATCATCGTAAAAATAGTAAAATCGTATTCTAGGGACCTTAAAACGTGCTTATTAATTAAAAACTCGCCACCGATTTTTTTGACCAAAGACAATACCTTCCTTACCTAAAGGTGACGGAAGGTAAAAACACAACTCTAGTTAAGTAGTAGATATAAGGAACAGATGTCTGCCTATAAAAATAATAGATTGCATTCTAATTTAGCCCAAGATTTGTTAAATAACAATCATACATGTAAACAAGATAACCTTAATGTTCTGCACAAAGAGAGGAAAGGCCAGAGATTAACTCTCCTAGAATCATTTGAAATAAAGAAATATCTGCATAAGGGAATTTCCCTTATGAATGAGCAATTGGATATAGTCGACTATCCATTCTTGGATTGCGTGATCTCTGCCTTTTCTCCAAACCGACCAATTGTAATACCATAAAACTACCATAAAACTATAAAAGTTCCGTTGCTAATGAAAAATAATAAACAAATATTATAGACCACTTACACGTTAAGTAACTATTATACAGAGTGATAAAAAATAGCTGATTCAGTTGACAATAAAAAATTTTACTTGAAATTGGTAAGATTGATACATAAATTTATTTCTTTTCGTTGACACTGTTGACTGTCACATTTGAAAATTTTAAATTTGACTAAATTTACAATTTTTGGTTAAAATAATTATTGTCTACCTCACCCACATCATTTATTTCTTACATTAGCTACAGAGCAATAATCTAAAGTATGTCATTCATTCGAAACCCAATTAGCTGTCGGGTCCCTGCTCTGATATAATTTATTTGTATTTATTCCAAAATTACATGTAAAATAGTATTTCCGCTTTTATCTGGTGTTGTGTAAACTGTGGAATAAAAAGATCCCCAGCATCGTATTGCTAACTGAATCAGTTTGATCACTCTGTATTAAGTACAATGTTAGTAGTACGAATACAGGTCAAAAATTGTTAATATTCTTAAAATTAGATTAATAATCAATCTGTTAAAAAATTATTACATTTGTTTACAGTGTATAAAAATATATTACTTTCATTATTATTTGCTACCCAATTAACCGAATTTTACTGTTGCCTAGCAACGCCTTTTTATTTTTCAATTACTAGTGCGTGAAAAGTAGTTTTCACCCACTGTAGTGCTTGAAAAGTGACCCTTTGCACACTGTAAAGAGTGCGTGATAAGTACTTTTCACGCACGGTTGTATACGATAAATATATTAAAATACTCTAATATAATCGAATCGAACCTAACCTATAATTGCAAGTAGCAAATTATTCTTAGATACTGTATATAAATATAGGTACACTTTTTAATATTAATTTATTTTTGAATAAAAAATATTTGAAATCGTACCTACCTCTTTTCGTGTCCAATAGATTTATTGTCTAATATAGTCGTATAGTAATTAAATAAGACTATTCGATTTGGTAGATCTATTTATCAATGCAATAGTTATAAAAGGTAAACTATGTATATGACCCGTATTCTCACCTCTTTAAGTAGCGCTACTTGCGAAAAATCGCTACTTCAACTGTCAAATGTCAACTTTAATATTAAAAGTTAGAGAAATAAAAATAAATTAAATTGAAAATAGCATTTATTTCAAAAATTATAGATTTCATTTACAAAAATATGAAACCTTTTCTTCTCTATATGTAGAATAAAATTTAAAAAATCGAAATCGCGCTACTTCGGAAGTAGAGCTACTTGAAGAGGTGAGAATGCGGGCCTATATTTTCTGTTTCGGATTTCATTTCCATTGTTTGTTTATAAATTAGTTTCCATTAAACATTTAAAATCAAAAGGATGTAAGTGTGAATAAATAATATAGGCTTTTACATGAAAGCAGTCTATTAGTCAAGATATATTTTTTTAAAATAGACAATAAAAGGTTGAATTTGCAAATATAATTATTAAATTTGTGTTTAGCAACATATTCATCAAAGGATTGAACGCCGCAATGACTTAATATTTATTTAAGTTCTTAATTTTAACTAAATCCAACTCTGCTCTAATGAGTACAATAATTCTTTCCAAAAACAAAGGAATTTGTGAAGTATAGCGCAATAAATTTAATAAAGTACCTAATTATTATAACGCGGGAATAATAGTAGTAAGGAACAGTAGTATAACTATAGTTCAAAAGTGGCCGTACCCATTCAAGCTCCTGAAAACTTTTTAAATGTAGTTAAAGCTAATTAACACGGTGGCCTACTCCTCACTTAATCCGCTCTACATTTATCTTAATTACCCCCCTGGGTGTCAGTGCCGCTTCTTTTGTTTTATTGTCCTTTGTCTCCGGAAAGAAAAAGACGAATCGCTATCGACTAACTTTCGAATTACTATCCGACTTTTTTCATGTTTCTTTTGTTCCCTTTCGCACCTACCTAAACAAAAAACAAGATGAGATTTCCTTGGATAATTTGATAAATATTTTGAATAAACAAATGCTTGTGTACGTAGTCTGGTTTGCTGAAAGTTCATGTATTTGTTTCGCAACTGTTTTTGTTCTTTCACAACGTTATTGTTTGTTGTTCGACAGTGTTATGCTTTTGTTTTCTACCTGTCCGACGTGTTTTCAATTTCAAGTACAGAAGCTTTTTATTTTCAGGCGCAAAGTATGTTTGCGTTTTATGAACAACTGCAGTAAAACTTTAAGTGTTAGTGCGGAGGTTTTCCAAAAACTCTCTGTTGGTTTATGTGAAGCTCTTTTACTGTGCTTGTGCAGCAAATGAGTGCACCAGACCAGATCCCTAAACAGAATTTTACTCAGTTCTATACAAAGTTAAATTTTATGCTATTTTACATAAGCTTAATAAAAGATGTACGAGACAACTTATTTGCGTTTCAGGAAAATATTTATTTTAGGAAAGTAACTTTTCCTTGTATCGTAATAAGAATTTAGCAAGCTTATTATTGATACTAGAATGAGCTTCATTCTTAGGCGATTTTTACTGACATTTTCTTAAATATGCACCACAATACTACTCAATTTGAAATAATTTACAAATATAATGCGTTTCGCTGCTAGCGCATATAATTCCTTCTTTACCGTTACCATTTCATTCGAAGTTACTAAGTCGTAGCCAGATTGTAAAATCCGTCTTTTTATATAACGTTTATAAAACATGGCAAAATTGTCAAACAATCGTTGACTTAGCGATGTTGTAAGTTATCCAAGCGCGAGTTTCGTATATTGTAGAGGTGTATTTAGATAAATTCCAAGCAAAGATGTGCATATATTCATATTCCAATGATTGTAAAATTCTATAGAACAACCAATCATTTTATAAAACGAGGCCAGATTGTCTAACCTGCGTTCAGTAGCGTATATTAAGGTGGTTTAGTGGATTTCAAAACCCAGTGCCTCAGCCTCACGTCTTCGGCGTCTTATTCTCCTCGAATCTATAATGATGAAGCATTTTTGATTATTGAAGATAAAGCTAAATTACTAGGAGAAAAATGTGAAATTTCAGTAGCATATGTAAAATCGGGAGTCAAAAGATAAAAAAAAAAACACGACGAATGCAATAGATGAACCTATTGAAGACCGAAGACTAAAACAGTTTATCACGTAGTATAGACATATACCATCTATAGACTCAATTTATTGATAGATTTGAACACTTTTATCAGGTGCCTTCAACCTTTTCATGTCTTCAACCAGAAAATTTTTATAAAGAAGAAAGTTTAAAATGCGTTATGGATTTGGCTATGCAAAGACGATTTAAACAAATTAAGCACTGTTGATGAATACAAGCAGTTGAGAAGTTTGCACAAAGAAATTGTCACTTCAAAACAAGAAATACTTACAATAAACATTTTTCTAAATTTACTAGTACTTTAAAGGCCGTTTGACACGATAAATTATTTAGTGGAAAATTGTGTACATTTTTCTGTTTCATAATTATGAACAAAAACATGTATCGTCACATACAGTAGAATGACGTTCAGAAAAATGTACAAAATAATGTAGAACTTGTCCTTTATTATAGCAAAATATGTTACCGAATATGCGCAATGGATGCGCATTGAGTTAGGTGCCGCCTTGTAGTGTGGGTTTGTTGTTTTAAGTTTAAATTTATATATACATACATATATATATATATATATATATATATATATATATATATATATATATATATATATATATAAATAATTTTCGCCTATTTTTTTATTGACCAATTCAAAACTTATTTGTGTCTTATAGATATAACATTACGCATAAATGTGTATTTTCGTAAGACTATGAATTTCTGTACGATGTAGGATCTTCTACTTTTAATTCTTGATTTAGTAAATATAAAACACCTTTGCCTTGTTATCGCTGTTTCAGCTAATTTCCAGACCATATTCTCCTTTTAGTAAATCTTTGTTTCTTGTCCATGGCTACGATTTTTATAATTGAAGAGAGTAATAATAATAAATTCAAATTAATTTCTTGTATGTTATCTTCATCCATTTTGCTTTTCTTTATAACTTCTGACAGATATCTGTTAAGATACTGTGTGGGCGCAGGCGCACATAAAGAATTATGTACAAAATAATGAAGCAGTGACATGTAGACTGCAGAATAATGGACAAAAAATCTATAATTTAATGTAATTAAAATTTTGTGCAAAATTATGTACATTATTCTGAACGTAAAATTGCCTCGTGTCAAACGGCCTATATATAATTTTTTTGACCCTTCCTATAAGCAGCGCAACTGCTGAACAAACCTTTCGTGGACAGGACTAAAACCGACAAAGTCATATTTAAGGTCTATAATGACTGATTTGGCAATAATAAATAGTGAACGATTGTTTTACAAAAACATAGATTTAAATGAAGAGACTGATTTAATTAAAAACTTTTAAAAAGCGCAACAATAATTTATAATATCTATCATTTCTGTATAACTTTTTAAATATATTAAATGTTATATAATATGGCGCCTTTTTTCATCCTCATACCTGCCATTGGTATCAATATACGTCACTGCTTTCGTTGAGTTAGCGTCGTTTGACAACTGCCTTTTCGTTTTATAAAAGAATGAACAGCTTACTATAGCTTGTATATTTCTCTAAATACAACAACAAAATCTAATCTAATACGTAACACTCAGCTCACGTTTTCTAAGGGTTAGGTTATGTCGAGGTGTTTTAAAAATAATTACAAGCAAAAATATCAAAATATTCACACCGGTCGTAAACTGTTCGTCGATTTATAAAACGTCCAGTCAGATTGTAAAATAACGCTGTCATCATAGATTTAACAATCTGGCCACGTTTTATATAATGACTAGACGTTTTATAAAAAGACGGATTTAACCATCTGGCTAAGGCAATTATACTTCTTTGATATTTGAAGGACTTTTCTGTCCTGTCCTATCTTCTTTCAATCAAGATTACGGGTCCCTCTTCCTTAGCTATCCTCAATACTTTTAATTTCTTTTGTTGTTAATGCTCAAATTATATGTATGTCGTCGATCCGATCCATCAATCCCGGTAATGCCTACTTGGTACAGGGATTGCCGGCAAACATGGAATTTTCCAACAGAACTAATTTTTGTCCAACATTAGATTCCAGCTCCTCTTTCATCCCAGTTAAAACCACGGTTAATGTAGTTCTTGAAGTCCGTGAAAAGTTAAGGATATTATATTAAACATCGATGGGAGCCAACACAAAGCGAAGCGGAGTGATTGGCTGCCGGCGGATCGCCAGTGTAGTTTTTGATCACTGTTTGCCGGCAATCCCTGTACCAACTAGGCATTACCAGGATTGACGGATTTCAGTGTTTGCTGCCGACATGTATATGCACGAGTATTTATTGACCTGCATTTGCAGCTCTCGCCCTAGTTTCAAAATCATACTCCCCTGGTATATTTATAGTAACATATGATTATTGATGGCGCTGCTATTATTTTTCCATGCCATATATTTACATTTCTGCAAATTACTCTTAATGAAAAATTGCGCAATTTTTCATGGCCCATATTTTAATTAGCAAAACATCCCCTAAAAATGTCACGCTGATAAAATTTTCCACTCCACAAATCCAAATTCCCAGCCATAACTCGACTAAAAATAGTCGAAAAGGGGGAAAAATTCTGTGTAACAATAAGGAGAAATTGTTATTACTAGCGTCACTTCGGATAATGAAACCCCTGCAACCTGGAGGTAAATTGGTGGGTGGTGCCCCAGTTCCTACGCCACTGGGACCGGCAATTGAGCGTGCTCGCCAAACGAATTTCCAGCTTCAAATAATCGCCTTAACGTCTCGGGTTCGAACCCGGAAAATCTATCCAGAGGAGATTAATTTGTTGAATTTATCAGGGCAGGATAATTACTAGATTGCCTAGAAACAGATTAAGTACGAAAAAGGTTTTCATAAAGTGGAGATGAAAAGAATAATAATTTCGTGAAAACACTATTATTACATGAACATTGTTATATATATATATATATATATATATATATATATATATATATATATATATATATATATATATATGTATATATATACCGGGTGGTGAACTGATTTATGCAATATAGGAAATTCAATGCTAATTTTTTCATATGACGATATTTCGTTCTCTATTTATTTTAGAGCAATATGCTTCAAATAAAACTTGTATATAATTCAATTCTACATGCAAATCACTCATTGCATTTTATTTTACACTTTTTGTAACGTGTAAATTTGGGATTAATATTTTTATAAAATTGCCCATTTATAGCGATAGCCGTGGAATTTAAACAAAGGTACACACATAGATATGATCAATTGATCACATATGCCGTTTGAAATGTCAGATAAGTTAGTACGTAGTATGACACAAATTAATAACATATTAATAATAAAAATGAGAAATGAGTATTGATATTGCAGTTAATAGGCCGATCGTGATATACAGTACTAATACTTCAGCTTGGGAGTTTCCTTCATAAAACCATTTTATGCTTTGATTTTTTTCTTGAATGTTGTACATGTTGTTTTATATTAACGAAATTGCCATAAACCAAGTAATAAACTTCATAGTAATCACTTGCGCGAACTGTCAAACTACTAGAAATTATTTTGCATTTGTTTGTACCTTTGTTTAAATTCAATGGCTATCGTTATAAATGAGCAATTTTATAAAAATATTAATTCTAATATGACACGGTGTATAAAATGTAAAATAAAATATGATGAGTGATTTGGATGCAGAATTCAATTATCTACAAGTTTTATTTGAAGCATTTTGCTCTAAAATAAATAGGGAACGAAATATCGCCATATGAAAAAATTAGCATTGAATTTCCTATATTGCATAAATCAATTTACCACCCGGTATATATATATATATATATATATATATATATATATATATATATATATATATATATATATATATATATTTACCAAGAAAATTGCTTGATGAATAATTTTTTTCGATTTTTTGGAAATACCTCCTCTGGCTTTGATAAAGGTTTGACAAACTGTAGGCAGTCAAGCATTCTTTGACTTCGTTTTTGGAAAAATTATTAGAAAATTAATTTTGCAAATTCTCCCGTAGCTAATTATTATTTTTTTATTCGTATTCATACATATAAACAAATACATACGTATGGAATAAAAATAGCAAAAAGTCACCGATATGTCTATTGGCTATACTTGCTTGAAGAATACTAGTTCGTATCGCAGAATTATCTACTGGTTTAAAACAATAACCAAGGTCGCGAGGAGGACGCTTCTGCATGACCCGGTTTTCATTTTTTGACAGCTGTCCCCAATCTTCATATTTTTAATTCACATAAAAAAAATTATACCAAAATCGCAAAGAATTTAATAATGAATCGATTTATTGTACTATTAAAATTATTATATATTATTATAGATGATCTAGTTTTATTAACTTTTCTTTTATATGTGAAATATTCAGTTGCATTGTGTAGGACAAAATAGGGTATTTAATTAATTTTTGATTTTTTTACGTTATTATATATACCGTGTGTCTGTCTTAAAGGTGTACATAGGAGATTAACATGGGAAATCAGTTTTTTTTGCAATTTCCTCCTCGCCTAATTATTTTAAGCAAAAACACGTCAAATAAAAGATTCAGGGCATAAAATTCTGCAACTAAATCAATAAACAGAATTATTTTTACATGCTTTGTAACGACAGAAATTAAATATGAAAATTACGAAAATTACGTTGAAAATATCGACAGCCATGGAATTGAACAAAAAATAAATAAATGCTTGACGTTTTATCAAATTGTCAGAAACGTCAAATAAGTTAACTTACGTTGTGACAGATAAAACGTCAAACATTTATTTATTTTTTGTTCAATTCCATGGCTGTCGATATTTTCAACGTAATTTTCGACATTTTCATAATTAATTTCTGTCGTTACAAAGCATGTGAAGGTAATTCTGTTTATTGATTTAGATGCAGAATTGTATGTCCTAAAACTTTTATTTGATGCGTTTTTGCTTACAATAACTAGGCGAGCAGAAAATTGCAAAAAACTGATTTCCCATGTTAATCTCGTATGTACACCTTTAAGATAGACACACGGTATATTTATAAAAATAATAAACACGTATTTTTTTGTTTGTTTATAAAATTAAACATCTGATTTTTTTGCCCATGAACTACTATGTCATAATGACGTATTATATGTATGCTCTGTTCCATTTAAGCAATTCAGTAGATGGCACTGGCAACAGCGCAAATCTGAAGTAGCCGAAATTACATTGGGTGAACTTATCTATTGTCACTAATTTCAGCCAATCAGAGAGGTCAAAACTATTCTCTATGCTCCGCAATACTGAATGGCTTAAATGGAACAAGGTATAATAGTAA
Source organism: Harpalus rubripes (assembly GCA_963082715.1). NCBI lineage: Eukaryota > Metazoa > Arthropoda > Insecta > Coleoptera > Carabidae > Harpalus > Harpalus rubripes. Next base: position 42,130,774 of record OY720454.1, read on the forward strand.
TAGTAGGAGCACTAGGTGACAATCGAGTTGACATTTCTAAGCATTTCTAGCTTTCCGTGTTTGTAGTTTTGGTGGTCATTGTAATTGTAAAGATTCTTGCTCGAGCACAATTCGGATTCATGTCCTAAATATTACAACTGCTTTGAGATTCGCCATCTAGTGGCGTTTTATCATAGGAACATCATTCTGCGGCACCATTACACACACACTTTAATTGTAATTTAAAATTTATCATAAACATAACTTTCATTTCACAATTTCTTTTTTTTGTTACTATTACATTTAAGTTACAATTAACATAACCAAAATAATTATAGTTATATGTATCACTTGACTAGAAACTGCACTTTCCCCAGGGTGAGTATATTTTGACAGGCCTCACCTACGGCTCGGCCTTTAAATACGAACATTCATAAAGCAATTTCTGGACGTGTAATACACAAAAAAATTTGTGTCGACTTTACCCTAAATTTATTAAATGAATTTTATTTATTGTCCATATACGAAATACAAGCGATTTTTCATGTTGGTAACATCAGAAGATTTGAATTTTAAATGACACGTATTTACGAACATAACCAGAAAAATAAACAATTTTTTTTATTGTTTTTACATTGCAATTTCAAATATATTCATATAAGTTTTAATTAACAATTTAGTATTAAAAGTTTGCTAATTCTTATGTTAAAAATAGTCCTAAATTGACATATCACCAGATTAGTTTTGCCAACTTCTTTGCCGGCCTAGATTATGTAAATAAGTGTTTCCGGGCGATTTGGACGTATGTAATACTACTTAATAGACGGAGGCACAAAAAATTTGTTTCATGTGAAATAAAATATTTGAAGAGAATAATTTTTAAAAATCAGCAGTACCTGCTAATCCATATTTTTGGACCAACTGTATTTCTATTTTGAATATCATTTTCAAACGCTTTAGAAATTCCTAAAAGGGTCGATTTTCTTTCTGATTCCCATGCGTACGTTTTAATCTGCTCTTGGTTGATTGATAGTTGGTCTCGCTGCTCACGAATATTTGTTTTTATCTGGAGTTCAGCCCTGGGCGGATTCCAGGGGACTCTGGGTTCCATTCACCCTTGACGAGAATCTCGCATGTGCCTAATCACTAGGACCGTAATACAGGATTTCATAAGAGTAATTAATTATACCCTGACACGAGAATAAACATTTCATATTTGAGAAAAATTGAAAGTTTTTATGGATATCAAGAAGAAAAAAATATAAAAGATATATTATTTTTACAGGATGGGAGACTTTTCTGTATACAAATAATGATCGTGATATACCGAGGCAAATTAGGAGCGCGAGTCTGCAATAAGCATTTCCGCAAGGTGTGTACTATTTTACAACCGGTTAGTAAATAGAATTTAAAAATTTATTTTATTTATATTTGACAATTTTATTATAATTTGACGTCAAAATGGCAATGCAGTTAGAAAGTGACATTTAGTTTTTTTTTTCTGTTTCGGAATTAGAATGTCATATTCTGGCACGCATATTGATGTTAGAAGGAACTTTCATTCTTAAATGATTTTTGGTGATATTCTATTATTTGAGATACACGGAATATTTATACAATGGACCGAACAAAAAAATATATCACTGTCACCAACTTAATAATTCTACAAAAAATTTCAATAGAGAAAATGGTATAAAACATATGTTACAATAAGGCAATTGAAGCTATCATTCGTTCACCCACTCGCTGCTGCGCGCTCGTGCTCGAATACGTTGCCTTCTGTAATGTACGTTTTAATATACAGGGTGGTGATTCGAACACCTCCACATAGGGATTTAACATGTAAAATCAGATTTTTGTAATTTCAGCTTCCCTAATTATTTTAGGTAAAAAAAGCTTCAAATAAACGCTGTAGAGCATAAAATTCTACATCCGAAAGCAAAATTAATTTTACTTTCTTTGTAACGGCAGAAATTAGTTATGAAAATGTCAAAAATCACCTGCAAAATAGCAATAGCCATGGAATTTAAACACAAATTCACAAATATCTAGTTAGGTTAGTTTATTTCTAATATTATTTACAAATTGTGTTTAAATGAACAATTATCAGTTTAAATATATATTTAAGAAAAATAAATTAACCTAATTTGACAGATAAACCGTTAGTTATTTATGTTAATTACTTTGTCTCAATTCCATGGCTATCGCTATTTTTCAGGTGATTTTTAAAATTTTCATAGCTAATATCTGCCGATACAAAGCATTCAAAATTAATTTTGGCTATCGATTCAGATGCAGAATTTCATGCTCCACAACTTTTATTTTTTTACCTAAAATAATTAGGGAAGCGAAAATTACGAAAATCTGATTTTACCTGTTAAATCCCTAAGTTCCGGTGTTGGAGTCACCAACTTGTATGTACTATTCTCTGTTTCGGAGTTAGAATGTTTAGCACGCTTAAAATTATTTTTGGTGACATTTTATAATTTGGAATTAGTATGACAACATTAAATTACCTTCCGTCAGTTCTATGTATTTAGTATAAATGTTATACAGAAAGTTCCTTGCAAAAGATTATATTTCTTGTACATTACCTTAAGGCAGTTGTATGTATTTTATACAAATTCCATACAGAAAGTTTCTAGCAAAAGATCCTATATATCCAGTAAAATTATAACACATACATACTGTCAACTGCACTTGACACTGACACCTTTCAATCAGAATTTTCTTAATATAGCTGCTGTTTCCAGAGTTATAGCATAGCTGGCTAATATATGATATTTAATTTCTTTATAATTTTGTTAACTCTATATCCATTTAATATGAAATATAAAATGCATTCAAATCTTATAGAGAATAAAATATTCTTTAATATTTAACATTAAATGTGAAAAAATGATATTTAACATGGGTTTTTCAAGAAAAAACTGTTAAAAACTTTGGAATTCTAGTATTAGAGTTATCGCATTAGAAAATTTTGTCACACACACACACACATACACACACACACACACATATATATATATATATATATATATATATATATATATATATATATATATATATACACACACACACACACAGACATCATCGTAAAAATAGTAAAATCGTATTCTAGGGACCCTAAAACGTGCTTATTCATCAAAAACTCATCACCGAATTTATTGAACAAAGACAGTACCTTCCTTACCTAAAGGTAAAAACACAAATTACAATTACTAATTTAATTAATCTAAAAAATAATAATAAATAGTATAATACACATGGTCTGCAAGTTATTTAAGCCCTCGTTCATGCGGCTATTCGCTTACCTATCCGAAAATCTGTAATTTATGGATTACTATACCTACTATTCCAGCTAGCTGGAAATTTAAATATACATGAAAGGATGTTGTAGTTTCTGTAAAGAAAATGACTCAAATACTGATTATGAATATATAAATTATTTAGTTGTTTTTCATTGCTTTTCTCGAAATTATTAGGTTTATTTATATTATCGGTCGATTTTGTATTACTCTAGATCTGTCGCTTATTGCTATTGCATATTTGATGGATTTATTACAAACCTAGTTGCAATAATGGCATGTCTGATTTGTGGTATCTCGGTCTCGCCGCTATGCATATGAAATTGACGTCAAAATTGAATTTGGGTGCAGGTGCGGTCAGTAATTATTCACTAATAAAAACGCCGTGTTGATTGGATTGGTTTGTAATTAAAGATAAATCAGTTACATTTCCCAAACTCTCGACATCTCCAGCGAAAGCCACGGGCCGCGGAAGAATCAAGTCCGGGACGTGTCCTGTCCTGCTAATTGCTCGGCTCGTTTCAGCTATGGCCTATTGGCAGCCACCGTGCGCCGCACTATAATCTAGTTTGCCTTGAAATGCACGCATTAACAAAAGCTAGAGTTGGTAATCGAGTTCGCGAGCGCCATTTTGAATGTAGATCATCATAACCCAATCAATGAGGCCAGACCACCAATCACTGGATTGGGAATGGATTCGGATTCCGATTCGGATTTGGAAAACTTGTTCAACTTACGCTTAAACGGCCTGATTAGTCTGATTGCTAGTTTGGTTATCGCTTTAATTGCCAGACTATTACAGATGAGCAATTTCAAGCTTTTAACAAACATTAGGGGACGATTACGGATGCCGAGATTTGAATGACCATTATTTTACTCTATTCGTGTTCCAAGCCCCTGTCACTGAAGTTCGTATGACTTTCAAATTTAATGAAATGTATTTTTTAGATTAATTCCACTATTCCACAAGCAATAAATTAAATTGATGAAGCTTTTTGCAGAATATTGATTAATGATATTAATTTCAAAATAGGTAAATAGAAAAGTTTACTTTTATGACCATTTGCACCGCTTGTAGTTAAAATCTTAACTACAAGTTAACAAAAAAGCGTATATCAAAATTTTGAAAGTAATATATAATAGGAAAAATGGTTGTTTCTTGGCTGGATTGGTGATGAAATGAGAAGAGTTTCTGGATTTCAGCCACTGTATTTATTCAATCTCAATATATAATAATGCTATATTGTCAATTGCATAACTAATAGTTAAAAATATTAATAGAATCAGAGCTGGGACCAGTACTCAAAAAAGTATTTGAGTACTAAATACTTAGAAAAGGCTAATTAAACACTAAGTAAAGAATTGCTTCAAGTACATTTTTTACCTACTTACAGTATAGTACCAGTACTAAGTATTTTTTTTATGAAATCCGTTAAAATATGACAAAAAATATCTAATATCACTCTCATCCAATAAGACAGTTAACGTGCATTCACAAATGAAAATTAGGTTTAGATTTATGGTTTATAATTTAGATTTAAAGACTTTGGCCGCATATTATGTAATGAGCCCATTCACACTTATTCAGAATTTAGGGTCTCTAAATCCAAATCATAAAGCGAAACATTGCAAGGTCCAAACTTTAGGTTTATGATTTAATTTGACGTCACTAACTTCACCAATGAGAACGATTCTGAAATGATATAGATATATACACCCATCTTCATTTAGTATCCACTTGGTGGATTCGGTTTTTTAAACAAATGCGAGAAGAACATGGAAACTGTTATAACTTAATTGCTGACATATAACCAATAATGCCAAGCGAATGACAGTTTCACGGCGCACAGGTGTCTTGTTGAGTACTGCTCTACCGATATTTTAATCTTGTTTTTGAAGCATTTACACAGATATTTGTACATATCAAAACTAATTTTCAGGTAATTTAAACTTACATTTATGAATGATTTACTTAAACCTAAACAAAAACCATAAACCTAATTTTCATTTGTGAATGCACCTTTAAAGTAGCCCACTAATTTTAAAACCTGTATATATATATATATATATATATATATATATATATATATATATATATATATATATATATATATATATATATGCAAAAAAGGTTTCACGCATATAAAATGTTTTAAAGTAAACCCCATAAGAAATGAAATAATGCATTTCATTTCACGCATCTCTATTAAAAGTCAGATTTAATGAATTTATGTAGCTAAGCTACTACTTCACGCATTAGGGTAGAAAAATTCTTTACTTATTTAGTTCTACAATATTGTTTAGCAAGTATTTGTCTTTAATAAATAAGATATTCAAAATGTTCATCTTATAGTGTATCACGTTTTGATTTATCTTTATTTACGTCTTAACTATTCAATTGAAACTGCAGGCATTGAAAACTTCAGTTCCAACCTATGAGACCCGCCGAATAACAGGCAACTAAATTAATGGCGGCCAGTAGGACATGTCAAATATATAAAGGTCAAAAACCATTGCTCGGTTAACGGAAAAATAAGTTGTCACGCTCTGATTTTATAATATCATTTGAAAATATATGAAAAATAAGCGAATTAAAGAAAATGAACATAGTTATACACAAAAAAGTGCTGTTTTAAAAGTACAGTACGAGGTAAACAAAAATTCAAGACATATTCCATAATTTTTGGCAAAGAAGAAAAAGTTAATCGACTTATCGTATGGAAAACGTATTTAATATGTCGCAAAACTCTAATCTGATATTTAAATATTATTGTTCTTTGCTTTTCACAAATTATGATTATAATACTTTTTTTAAGGCATGTATTTTTAATACAATTATTGACATTACTGTTAAATAAAATTTATAATTTTATTAATTTTATTAATATTTGTGCCTGCAGCCTGCAGTTCCAAGTCAGAATTGTCGTAAGTCGAGTTACGTCATAATTAGTAATTAAACCTGAATTTATGAATTGTTGCCCCTCAACTATGTTTCTTGATGAAGGAGTGAACCAAATGAACTTAAAAATCATGTTGAACTGAACTGTTAACAATATTTTAGGTTAGAAAGCACTTATTGAAAATGTAAAAATATCTGCCTGCCATGACAGATGCGCTCACAGCGCCGCCAGCGGATTCTGCCGGTCCCAATATTTGTTCAAACTGTGTTGGCAGTAATGCACAAAACACACACCAATATGTTCTTAGGCATGCGTGAAGTATTTATTATTTAAATTACTTTAAATACTTTTTGGATATTTTAAGTACCAAATAGTAATTTAAGTACTTTTCATGAAAAAAAGTATCTTAAGTACAATACTGACTACTAATTTTAAAAACTATTTTAAGTAAGGAATTGTAAATACTGGATGCAATTGAAGTAATAATTTCAGTACTTTTACTTTCAGTAGTGTAACACGAGGGGGGTGCGGATCTGAGAGGATGATTGCTTATTCCAGCGATGACACTCTAACTGACTGGTGGACGCCTGGATGGTTGGCGTCCACGACTTCTTGAGAAAGACTTCTTGAGAAGGACTTCTTGATAAGGAAGAACACACATACACTTCACTTACACTTTATGAACACTACGGACATGGACACTACTTGGGTTTTAATAACTAAACTTTAATTACATGATTAGAATATTAACTAATTAAACATAACTAACACAACTAAACCATTACTAATAAGTTACATTCCGTAACCCAGCGGGCGGGCGTCGCCCCAAAACTAAAACACTACATGTTCAAAAACAAAACACGTCTGCCCGACGCGACGAACCCCATGGCTCTCTAAACTCGACTATCTAAAACAAAACGCTGTCTTCAGGACAGAATTATTACGGGGTGCATAGGGCATTCAAAGTCACGCACGTATACATAATAATTTCCAGACTTAATTATCAACAAATAAATGTGACTATCATAATACGAAAAAAAATTCTAAACTGAATTTTGACATTTATAACTTAAACAGATAAACAGAGTTAAAATATGATTATCGAAACTATAATTTAGAAGAGTTTATAAAAAGTTATTTATCTGTTATTGCGCTTACCCTCGCCGTGTCACAGTAGTTCCCGGCTCTGAATAGAACAGAAATCACCGCTAAATACAAAGTGCGAGAACGAAAGATTTGTTTATGTCCGTCCATAAATAAACCAGCAAATATCTCGCTTATTATTACTTTCAGCGATTTTAACTATATAACATACATTATAGTATGTTAGAGCAATATTATTACTTCCGGTTTGGGAGAAATTGATAGCAACTTATAATTTTCAAATGGAACACCTATATATTTTTTCAAGTTTGAAAAATAAGTGAAATTTACTATCCAGCTGTATAAAAACAATCGTATGTTGTATTATAAAAAATATAGAATGGCGAATGATTAAATTATTATACTTTTGTTAAATTTAGGAGGCTTTGCATTTCATTTATATTATATTACACCTTTCACTCTCCACGCCAGCAATGAGTGCCCGTGAGGTGACGCCTGGTAAACGCCCGCACGGTACAAATATATCATCATCATTACCGATATCTGCATACAAAGCAGATTGGCACACCCAGCAATGGGTAATATGCCGTGATGATATATTTATTTATTTATTTATTCAAATATAAAGAATACGAATTAATTAAATATTCAAATTGATGTATAATTACTTTAATATGATATTTAATTTTTATATCTGATATTTCATGTCATTAGAAATTTCTAATACAAAATTTTTTTATTGCAATGTCTCCTATATTTAATAAAAAATTAATATTTTAATCATTCGCCATTTTTTTTTTTATAAAATAACATTATTGTTTGTATACAGTTGGATAGCAAATTTCATGTACTTTTCAAATTTGCAAATTAAAAGTTGCTATTAATATCTCCAAAATCGGAAGTAATAATTTTGATCTACTATAATGTATGTTATATAGTTGTGTCACAGATATTATTTTGCGTAAGATTATTTTTATTAAATTTATTATGTTTTGTCTCTAATTAGCTATTTAGGTACGTAACCGATGCTGTTGGATAAGAGCTACATTAAAAGGGCCGGTTTATCAATGCAAGGATAAAAGTGCCAGATAACAATCTAACAGTTAACGTTAACTGTCAAATAACTTTACACGATTGTTTATCAATACAAAGTTATCTGCTAGTTAACAAACTTACATTTAATTATATATTGGTAACACTGAAATTGTAAAACCTTTAATGATTGGCTTGGGACTCATGTGACAAATTTCAAAATATTTTGACAGATCAAGAATACAGACCTGACAGATCTTTATAGGATAGATTTTACTGTTAATTATTTGAGAATAATGAGGTACTTTGGATATTATAGTATGAATTGTACATCAAAATAGGTAAATATATTAAAAATATTTATATTGATAAAATGACAATATATGTTCTAGGAACCACAATATGCATAAAAAAGATATCAACATAATGGAAAATTTAAGAACGCAGGCGCAACATCTAATTATTTATATCTGTATATTCAACATTCTTCATTGTTGTATTTACCCAAATTTTAAAATTATGAATCAATGTTGTAATTATTCTTACAGATTATTTCATATTATAATTTATATTAATTTATTGCTACCAACAAATATTATTATTGTTGTAATCGGTGTTTCATTTGACATGAATGTTGCATTATACAACAATTTTATTCACTATTGTAATGATTTGTATGATTATAATACGTTTTCATTATTGTATGTAACATCTTTATTCATTTTATCAATATGTTTAACCATTATCTAGTCCTTAAGAACGGGGAAATAGCAACTTCCAACTATCCAACTGGTTGATTATATCTTCATTGGATTCAACGCTTTCCTTATATAAAATTCTGGATATCTATATCTCTCTGGTCTCTTTTTCTTGTATAATGTCCGTAGTTAAAACTATAATACGTAATACAAGGGTAATAAAGCATTTTACATAATGGATATAGAATCGATTTAAAAAATTCTGCAACAATACATTTTAGGTTAAAAAAATTGTAATATTTGAATAGAATTAATACAAAATATCAGTATAATATAGTTACCACATTTTAATTAATTAATTGTTTATTGTATTTATTAATTTTTGAGGGTAAAATTTTCTGCTTATATTTTAACTGCCAGATAATAGCTTTATCTGCCAGTTGAAGTGACGGATAAATTTTGGCCGATTTTATCTGACAGTTTACGTTAACTTTTGTTTGATAAACGCTTTCTATGTTGTAACTGGCAGTTAAAAAGTTATCTGCCAATTAAATTATTTATCCTTGTATTGATAAACCGGCCCTTAATGATACTGGTATTCAAGTATTTTATTTCAGTTTATTTCTAGATTTCAGTGTGAGAACATTGATATTATAGTGATTCAGGTGAGAGAGTTAATATAGCATGTGTATGATTGTGGGTGTGTGTGCGAGCAGTACGGTGTACTGTAGTGGCCGCATCGTGTGAACCCGAGGGTCGCCAACGGTAGCAGCAGGGAAGGCTGTAGTGACCCGCATCTGGTGTCGCCAACGGCAGCAGCAGTTAGGGCTGTAGTGATCTGATCCAGTTGGTTAAGAGGAATGTCTCCGGATCACCACCGAAGCGGCAGTGGTTCCGTAGTGGCCGCTCGTGTGAACCTGAGGGTCGCCAGCGTAGCAGCAGGGAAGGCTGTAGTGACCCACATCTGGTGTCGCCAACGGCAGCAGCAGTTAGGGCTGTAGTGATCTGATCCAGTTGGTTAAGAGGAATGTCTCCGGATCACCACCGAAGCGGCAGTGGTTCCGTAGTGGCCGCTCGTGTGAACCCGAGGGTCGCCAGCGTAGCAGCAGGGAAGGCTGTAGTGATCCACATTCTGTGGTCGCCAGCGTAGCAGCAGTTAGGGCTGTAGTGATCTGATCCAGTTGGTTAAGAGGATTGTCTCCGGATCACCACCGAAGCGGCAGAGGGTCCGTAGTAACTAGCGGTACTGCCCGTAGTTGCCAACATGTGTGTACGGTGTGTGAATGCCTGAACCTTTTGTAAATGATTGCCTTCTCACTGAGTATTTCTCATGTGTTAATTCTTTTACAGAAATAATCACGGTGTGAAGGAGGATTCCGCGTGACCGGGTTGAGCCAGGCGACGGTCATCTAGATTTGTTATTATTTTTGTATTAATACTGTATATACCGGTTTGATGATAAATGTGTTTTAATATTCTAATTTTCAGCGCTAACATTTAATCGTCATTTATAACAGTTGAAATCACTAAAAGTAATAATAAGCGAGATATTTGCTGGTTTATTTATAGGCGGACACCCCGTATACTGTCATATGCCGATTATGAGAGCGAATCTTAATCTGAACCGTAGGGGGGGGGGCGGAGATAATTAAGTGAATACAATAGAAGTGATAGCGATCGGTATTTGTGATAACTGTTGCGTTAATGCTATTTGTATTTGTTGAATTTTAGTTCCAATACTTTTGATAACGATATACTGGTACTAGTGGATAAAATAACGTCTGTAATATCGTTTTACTACTTCTCATCCATTAAATGCTACGTTTTGGACTTCATTCATAACATGCTGTTCTTTCGATTTAACGATGTAGCTGCCCTCCTTAAAAATCCAGTGAAGTAATTTGGATATAATTTCATTAATGACTATAAAGCCGGGCTCAGACGACTGGTGTACTTGATGAATACACCAATACTGGTATACCTAGCAAGAGTATCACCTCATGTACGCCATTAATAAGCAAAGGCGCTCACACGACTTGTACAATTTCTTTAAAAATGCGCGAGCAAATTGGTAGCTCTGGTGGTAAAAAGTGCGTGTTATTTAAAACCAAAAATACTCAAACACCAATTCATTTGTCTAATCCATTTTAATTTTTAATCATTTAAACTATAATTAAACAGAAAAGTATTTTCAAAAGACATAACCTGTTCCATCCGCTTATTGAATATTCATACAGAATGAATAGTAGCGAAGCAAAAACTTTTGTCATTTTTACCGAGAGCCCATTGGCTAAAAGTATACCAGTCTTAATAGAAATGACCAATAACATATTTATTTTACTGGCCAAAGCTTACTTACAAATCGCTGGGAATATAAGGAGTAAATGAAGCGAAGGTAAGCTATCAAATAAAAAAAATAGGAAGGAAATGTAGCAGAATAAGGCGATGGGAAGACAATGCAGTGCAGGCCCGGTTTATCAACTTGAGAGCAGCCGAGTATGTGGCGACGTCACCTAGACGCTCACCTCGCATATGAGACGCCTGGATGAACAATACACAGGGACGCATTAAGGAAAATGGACAAATATTTCAGAAAACAATACTATTGCTGTAGTTATAGTTACGGTGACCATATTTTCTTTTTTGAAAAAAGGACAAACCTCTAACCTCAGCAACCCCAATATATCAACATACTTGATTGGTAAATATTTTTTAACCAGTTGTTAAAAATTAACCACTGAGTTACAGAATAGGCCCCATTATCTTTGATAAAACCTAAGTAAAATATATTGTATAAATGCGAGAGAAAAATCAGCTGACGCCGGGGTTCGAACCCCGGCGTCAGCTGATTTTTCTCTCGCATTTATACAATTTATCTTGGTAGTAATTCCTTAATTACACGCTTCTAAAGCATTACTTTTCAATTTAATCTAAGTAAAATATTTTGAAAATAAATTATTTAAACTTTAAAGGATGATATATAGAAATAAAGGACAAAATTGAGTTTTTACGGAGTAAATAAATCTAAAGGACAGTGCTTTCAAATAAAGGACTGTATTTTAAAATAAAGGTCGTATGGTCACCGTAGTTATAGTTCAATACTTAATTCTAATACCAATAAATATCACGCTTAGATCAATACTTTTTGTATATTGGTACTGTGCTGTACTATTATTTGGCCTTGGCCTGTTGTACAGCTTTCTTTCAAAAATAAAATAAATAAATCTTATGATTCTTGGAAATATACCTATAAGCAAAATTATTCCCCACAAAATTTGACTACAAATTGTAAAAATATACAATAATATAATTAAATGTAAATAAATAAATACATCATCTATTACTCATTTCTGGATGTGCGCCAATCTGATAATATTTATACCATGTGATGTTACACACACAGGTATCACAAAAACGCGTATCGGCGAGAAATATAAGAAGTTGGTGAAATTAGACAACAGTTTGTCCCATTAGGAAATCATTTTAGTGAAATACATACGTACTCGGTGTAACACTGAATGACAAAATGAACTGGTTTCTAATATTTAGTAACTTAATTTTACAACTTACGCAAGGTCATTAATTGCAACTTTTTGTAGTTAAAACGTTGGTACCGAAAGAAAAAAAAACCTTATTAATAAGCGATAGTTGTCACACGAATTAAGGACTAGTACTAATCATTCACGAAACTGGTACCTCAGAACTTGAGGCCAAAGCCCAATGAAAATATATTTTTGTCCTACTTTTGAACTTTTATAAAACTGTAATAACCCCAATTATCTGGCTGTTGATAGGTTTTTGTTGGAGGCAGAACACCTTATTATTTAGCATCCCTTCGTTATCCTGTTCGGGCGATTACGCCTTGAGTCGTGCACGCCCGGCGATATGCAATTACTCGCAGTTCAACGGTCTCAGACGCTATTTTTCAGGCTTTGTGGACTCGTGAGGAACCGGACGGACTTGAAGGGAAATTTATGTGATATTTTTCATATTGAATTTTTCCTACAGCTTTACACTGAGCCTGTCTTTTGCTCCCATTGCAACTGATAGTGTGAGAAATGGCACGTAAGCACGATGCCAGTCGTTAAATTAATGGAAGGATCGGGTAGTAGTCTATTGTATTAGAAACCGATATATCTTCATAGTTTTCTGTCAACCAATAAAATATATTATAAAATATATTATCTCCTTTGCGTTTATTTCTACGTCGCTGTCGTTGCAGGATCGATTTGCGTGCCTGGCTCCATTTAGCTTAATCTAAGGCATCTTCTAGGGGCATCTATTAAATATATTTAATAATTTTTGAAATGAGTGATTTAAAATCAACAAGAAACTTTCATGTACATTTTCGCCTATGTCTAATGACTTTCGCATTTTTCTTAAGTAACAATATACACCACTAAAATGGTTTCCTATGTTTTGTTTAACCCTTAGCATACCAACTATCCCCTTTCTTCTGTATACCTGTGATCTCCCAGTTACGAAAGAAGTAACAACAGTTAAATTCGCTGATGAAACTGCCATACTTGCAGTACGAAATATCGTAGAAGAATCTACAAAGAAACTGAAAAGCAGTAAATAAGGTTAACAATTGGACAAAAAGATGGAGAATAAAGTTAAACGAATCCAAATCCATCCATACAGACTTCACCAATAGAAATATAAACCATTTACAGGTGAGAATCAACAACAGAGTGATCCCCTACTCAAATATAGCTAAATACCTAGATATGACACTAGATGCTAAACTAAGATGGACATCTCATTTTAACAAAACAAAAGAAGAAGTAAGATATAAAAAGATATATTGGCTGGTACACTCGAAATCGAGACATACATGGGACCTTGGTATAGATTGTGTTGCTGAAGAAATTAAAAAACATGCGAAGAAACATCAGGATACACTACAAAATCACGTCAATATTGACGCCAATCGACTACTTGACAACAGCAATAACGTTAGAAGGCTAAAGAGAATGAAACCATTCGATTTAGTGTAGTGTGCTATGAGTGAAAAGCAAAGCAGTGCTAGTGAAATCATTTAAAAAAATCGCAAGAACAAACCTAAGATGAACTAATGGGTAATCTCTTAGTAAAATATTTTTACCATGTGTTAGATTAGGCTATAGAAAAATTGTACCTTAGCTAGAAGGCTAGTAACAATAAATTTCATATTAAATAAACGTTTTAACATAATTTTTAAATTAGTACAAACCAAATCTTTTTAATAATCTGGTGTGGCCAACACAATACCTCTCGCCATTTACAGCCCGAGTCACAAAAAAAGATTAAGTTAATCCTTATTTTTGACAGTTTATTTCTTAAAATATAGTCCAATCTAATCAAAGTAACTACCTTTTTTTTAAACCTCTCAACAGTATTAAATCACAATTACAGAGTGGGTTCACATTCACACACATCCATGCCTTAGTGGGATTCGAACCCAGAGCCTCGAGGGCACTCATGATATGAGGCGTTGCTCTAACCATTGAGCCACCGAACTGTAATAAAATGAAGATTAAATTTTAAATAACGGGATAGAATAGAATTCACTAATCTAAAAATGAGGATTAGCTTAAACATTTTTGTGAATCGTTAATTTTTATTAATCTAAATACATTCCTACATAATTACTTATAATTTCGAATCCTTCTTGACTGAAATGGTAATGATGAAGGCATAATCGATGCCGAAACCGGTCGAGGCCGAAAATAAAGATTTTTGACTGATATCCAGGAATTTTTTCTACCCTCATAATTACTTATGCTGGAAACTGTATTGAATTCCTTTTCTATTGTTCTATTTACTTTTTTCTTTTTAAAACGTCACTAATATTATTTTGAAATGATTAGTTCTTTGATAGTGACATTTATCTGTCAGTTACATACATTCGAATAACTGCGTTTTGTTTGTTTAAAGCATAGCTCTGGGATTTAAATTATAGATATTTTTATAAATTTATCCATAAAATATATAGAAAAAGTATTAATGCAAATCTATAGAATATTTAATAATCTTTAATTTTTATAATAACATTAGTCTCGAAAAAATAACATTTAAAGGTATTTTTTGTGCAACCGGACGCGAAATATGCATTTCGCAGCCGCAATACAGGCCGCGAAATTAAATTTCGCAACCGTTGTTATGGTAACGGCCGCGAAATTCATTTCGCGGACGTTGTCATGGTAGCGGCCGCGAAATAATCACTTTGACACTTGAAAATTGCATGGTTTTGTTTATCACATGTTAATCCCATAGCCACCGTGAAAGCTAACTTTCTATATTCAATGAAACTGTTTAAAATTAATAAAATTTGTAGTTACATATATTTTAGGGTTGCACAAAAAATATTGTGTACACCTTGTCCGCGAAATCCTTTAGCGCCCTCGAGATTGTCTTGCCTCGGCCGCAAGCGGCCTCGGCGACAATTTTTCTCTCGGTACGCTAAAGAGTGATTTCGCGGCCTTGATATACAAATAACTATTTCGAAAAAAGAAAACTATTTTGTGCTTCCAGTAAAGTGCCATTTCCGGTTATCCGATTTTCACCAAAAACTAATGGGCTCTTTCCATTATAGAAAAAGTTCGAAATATAAGGTTTCAAAATTTTCTGAATGATAGTATTTTACATACACACAGACATCATCGTGAAAATGTTAATATTGGATTCTAGGGGCCTTAAAACGTGGCCAGTTACCAAAATCTCGATATGCGATATTTAGCACGATCCCTATACCTCCCTTACCAAGGGTAGCGGGAGGTAAAAAGCAACACATATTTATTTTTTTAAGTGAAAATCAGTAAAATGGATATAAAACTGGAAGTTTCAACTTCTATTAAGAAAAATGTTTAAATAATAAATTGATGTGAATATTTATATCCTTTTTATAATTTTGTTCGGTTGTAGAGCTTAAAAAATATACGACCTGTAATTTCTTAGTAAAATTTCTTCAAATAAGACATTTGTGAGATATATGTTAAAATATAGGTTTGTAAATAGAGAAAGAAAAAAGTTACGACATTAATGGCTGGTTGCACCACATAACTTAAATATTAAATTGACAATATTGCATCGAAATGAAATGTCAATTGAATTATAATACATTGCTTTCAAATTTTTGTTTAGCATTGTATCTCTTATCGTTTTTGAGGTCTCCAGACATGGCGCATTTTTTGGGACGTTGTTATAATAAAGTTCTTCAAGAAAAATGATGGTTACAATGCGTATGCCAATTTACTCCCGCCTGGACCTTGCAAGTTTTAAGGCGACGTGCAATCTGAACCCGAAGTGTGCCGAGTTAAAAAAAAAAACATTGTAAATGGCTATCTGAAAATGTCTCTGCTAAACAATTTTAATCCAGCATAAAACAGGGGGGTATCACTAAGTGAAATTTAAATGTTTTGATCATGTATACTAAAAGCATATTATGTAAGTAGCCTAATAGTAAATATAAAAGACAAATTTATATGATCTTGTAATTAAAAATCGAAATTAAAAGTATCACATGTTCAAAACGGTCGCCACATAAAAATCCGGTTATGGCGTATCCGGCCCTGGGAATATTATATTTTAACGTAAGAAAACTTACCATAAATAAACTCCAATTTTATATATACGTAAAGTTTATACACCGGCAAAGTGACAAAATAAAAATGTCAAAAAGAGAATCTTGGAATACACGTTTAATGATTCACAATAAACTAAAATGTTAAATACAGTAAACTGACAGTTTGAATGACATATGACAGATGCCAATATGATATTTTACTTCAATTATATTTTGCCTCTGCGCCATAGAAACATACTCTAGGGCCGCATACGTATTTCCGGTGGTGTTTAATATTTAATTATTTTTTTTGCAATAAATGATACTTTATAGAAAAAATAAAAAGTACGTATCTCTTATTTTGTCATGCAAATTAACACATAAAATTTTCAAAAATTATAATACTCCCCTATTCTTATGGGTTTAAATATTATTGTGAATGTAGAATAACTTGCATTTTTGATTTGTCTTTATGTCACTAGGGGCCGGTATTTTCACTTGCGAATAAAGGTTTAGATAAATTTATCCTTATGATAAATATTTTTGTGTCTTTTCACTTCCAAATAAATTTATTCGAAAGAATAACATGTGTTCATTATATTTCCACATAGTACAGGTTTTTGAACTATGAATTAATAAATACCGTGAGAAATCGATCACACTCCATCAGACAGCGACATAACCACATATATGAAGGAATTTTTTCACAGATTCTTATATTATGAAAACAAATTGTTTTTAATTCATCATTACATAGTGGGGTTATTGCGGATCGTATTTGATTTCAAACAGTGTATAGGTAATTCATTACAAAGATCCTGATATTTGACGTTGGCAAAATATTTTCGAATTTTGGATACTTTTGTTGAATACGATGACAAAAATTTACTTCGAACTGAAAAGTATATACAAAAAGTACAAGGACAATTTTACAATATACATATTATCTCGGTCACCGCATATGATTGCTGCATTAAATGGTACACTTGTTAAATTACAGTCTCCCGGGACTTAAATGCAGAAGAATATAGATGACATTAAATATGTTAAACAAAATTTTGACAACTACAAAATCAAAAGAAGTTGACACATTTCATTCTTGTCTGCTTAACGTAGCTACGCCAAACTCCACCCTTCTCTACTCACACAGATTCACTCTGCAAGGCTACCAATTCACGAACGTTAAAGTTATTCAACAGATAGCTATTTGTTTCTGTCAAATGTGTTAAAAGACGCAATGGAATTATTCATTGGATAAGACATAGAATAGATTTATTTAACGAATACTTATTCGAAACTTTATTCGGAAGTGAACTTGCGGTAACAAAATGGCCTTGGTAACTGAGAATATTATTGTGTTTCGCCATCGTATCGTCTTTGTTTCTTCTCATTATACAGGTGTCCGTTCTTCGAGGATCACCGGTTAAATTATGGTAAAGTTGCCCAAATTTAACTGAATTCGTTTCTCTTAGAGTTTCCAAGATCCCAATAGTGAGCATTGAAAAACGGTCACCTGTACATGAACAAACCATCTAAGTTCTCACATCTGCTATGGGTAGGTACACAACACCTTTCGCTTGTACCCATTTTTGTTCTTGTCATAGTGAGGTCAATGCACCACCGAAGAATTTTCATTTCCAATCAATTTTGTATCGTAGATGGCTTTTACCTCGACTAGACGTCATAGTTGACGTAAAGTGCACTTTAGGCGTCACTAGTGTGCGATAAATAATTGATTTCTATTGGATTTGTTCACTGGTTGGCAAAACACAACAGATAATTTACACTTCATTTAGGGCACTAAACTATACAGGGCGTAACATCTAAATAAGCTACCTCAAATAATTTCTATATTATTAAAAATATAATAAAATACTATAAGACAATCTTATAGAAACCAAGGCGGACATCCGCATAGAGAAGACGAATTTTTTTTAAATCGGTGGTTCTCAAGTTACAATACAATGTTATATTTTTTAAATAGAATGATATATATATATATATATATATATATATATATATATATATATATATATATATATATATATATATATATATATATATATATATATATATATATATGTATTTGAGACCCATGCGTATTTTTTTTCCGAATTCAACCATGTTTAATTTCATATTTTTACA
Source organism: Harpalus rubripes (assembly GCA_963082715.1). NCBI lineage: Eukaryota > Metazoa > Arthropoda > Insecta > Coleoptera > Carabidae > Harpalus > Harpalus rubripes. The sequence goes on from OY720454.1 coordinate 42,149,486, forward strand.
TAACAAAAATGCAGTATTCAATCAACGGCTATCTCTTTCTATCGCTGCAAATAGTAAGTAAAATGGCGAAAACAACTGCCAGTTGGGTTGTCAAACGAACCATCAAAAATATTGCAGTCATTAAAATACCTGTATTCTCGGTAAAAATTTGCATCATTAGACAATTTATTTCCACTAAAAGCTTTTGCAACTTCTTTCCAGAAGTATTTTGAAGTTGTAAAGATTTTTCCTATATTTTACGTCTGAATTTTTTATAAACAAGCGCCATAGATCGCAGATGTTCTTACTATGCGCAGATTCCCATTGCGTATATCTTCTATCTCTTTAAATAGAAAAGGTCTATTGATATTGAGATAAATTTTTTCAGTAGGCTATATGTATGAAAAAGAAAAACTGCTATTTGTCAATTTGAATTATTTAGAATAGAAATCAAATAGAACACTGTTTATAACGTTATTGACTAATATTGGTTTCATTTAAGCTCACTCAAATTTATTTAAATTTCAATTGAATTTTTCTTAATCATTTTGTTATGTAAAGATATAAAATAAGCACATGGTTGAATTCAGAAAAAAATACTCTACCGAAGGAGTCTAAATATATATATATATATATATATATATATATATATATATATATATATATATATATATATATATATATATATATCACCCCATATAAAAAAATCTGATGTGGCCAGCACATGACCTCTCGTCGATTCCATCTTTAAAGTGCTTCAAGTAAAGTATCAATTTTAATCTAATATGTTGTTCCCCTTCATATAAAAGTCTTCAATACTACATTTAAAAAGTTTTGGTATATATTATAATATATTTTTCACTAAAATCTGTTCAGAGCTTCAAATAAAGTATCACTTCCGGTTCATCAATTTTAATATCTAATATGTTCTTCTCCTTCATATACCTAAAAGTCTTCAATACTAAATTTTAAAAGGTTTGGAATATATTATAATATATTTTTCAAGAAAATCTGTTCAGAGCTTCAAGTAAAGCACCGCTTCGGTTTATTAATTTTAGACAAAATCTAATATATTGTTCCCTTTCATATAAAAGTCTTAAATACTAAAATTGAAAAGTTTTGGATTATATTTTAATATAGATTTTCATTAAAGCCAGTTATGGGTTTCAAGTAAAGCATCACTTTCGGTTATCCAATTTTACCCAAAATCTAATCAACTCTTTATATGAATGCAGAAAGCTTAAATACGAAAAATAGATATTTTTGGAGGTTTGTTATAAGAGTTATCGTATACGAAAAAAACGTCACACATATACACACAGATATTATCGTAAAAATAGTAAAAACGTGTTGTGGAGACCCTAATTCGTGCTTATTCTCTGGAAACTCACTATCGAATTTTTTGACCGAAAACATTACCTCTTTTACCTTCTGTATGGCGAGAGGTAAAAATATTACTTTGTATAGTAACTAGAGAACCACTGGTATGCCCGGTAAAAATAAAAGTTCCAATTCGCCCATGACGATGTACTATGCCTAGTCGGCTTTGTTATTTTATCTAAAGAAAAAACTTGTATTTCGTTTTGCAAAATTTTGCTGTTATCTGTAAAAATAAACATTCTCCATAATCGCAACATTTTGGCAACTGTTCCTGATAAGATATGAGAAACGGCGTCTGAATGTGCTGACTCAGAGTTTCAGTTTCAGCGTTTAGTTCCCAGCTGAAATGCTGAAAGATACGGAGGCCTGGACGGCTTTTGTTGTTCCAGGAATTAACAGAAATAACGACGGAGAAACAAATGCCGAGCGTGGGCTCAGCCAAGTCAGACAGAAGACTATCGCGTGTGTGGAGTAATGAATGATAGGCTTTTGTTTCGCAGGATTATTATTAGTATTTTCAGTTCATTACAGGGTAGAGAAAATTACGAAAGATAATGAAAGAAATACGGAGTTCCAGTTTTCAGAGAGAAATATTGGTCCGGTCGTCTAATACATCTAAAAACAAATACTACCATTTACGAGCTGAAAATAAATGATTAACAAATTATATGAGTTTTTATTAATATTATAAACCATCAAAAGGCTTTTTCTATAAATATTTTTTTATAGGATCTCATTTCAATGCTAAATTAATGTCAGAGAAATCTATATTTTTTTAATTGGCCCTTAAGCCCGTTATTTTCACCTCTGCTTAAATTGTCTGTTAAAATAAATAGCATTACAAAATTACACATGTTTAAGTTTTTCGATGTGATATTTTTAACTGATAGTTAAGTTAACAGACAGTTTAAGAGCCAATTTTGCAATCTCCGGTTCAGATTTTAACTGCGAGTTAAATAAACAAAACTGAAACGAACTGAACTGTCAAATGTCAAATTTATCATTGCCCGGTGTGGTGTGTTCAGCTCTGGCTTAACTGTCTGTTAACTTACCTGTCATCTAAAACGAGAGATATGCATCGAAAAATTGAAACGTGTAATACGACATAGTATGTAAAATAGATTTTTTTAAATTAACAGTTATAACGAAACGTCAAAAATATTTCAGTCACTAAAATACCTCTCGTTTGACATTTTAGCTGCAATAAAAGCTTTTGTTACTTCTTTTGAGAAGTTTTTTAAATTCAAGAAAATGATGTTCATCTGTGTTTGGGATGGAAACGGGAAGAAACAATTTCTCGGACTTGCAGTCAATAATAAAATTTATTCATCAATATGACTATTCTAGGTCTGAAGAAGATTATGGTATAGTTATAGTCGAAACGGTAGCGTGAAATTTTTTATTATTGATTGCAAGTCCGAGAAATTGTTTCTTCTCGTTGCCATCTCCAATTTTAAAGTTGTCATTTTACGTTTAAATTCTGAAAAAATAAACCCCATGGATCTCATATGAAAAGCACGTAACAATGACTCCCGCCATTTGTTGGCTTACTATGTGCAGATTCCTTTGTACATATTTTCTATCTCTTTTAATTATTGAAAAGGTCTATTGGGCTTTACAGCTTAGAGTTTCAAGTTAGACGTCGGAATCGGCTCTTCCGATTCACAACCAGTCATTTAAGGCACAAAGCCATGGCAACTCTTTTAGGCTTGTTAATTTCATGTTTGGTTAATTTATCTGATAGTTTAACTGTTAGTTAAAACGAAAAATATAGCATCGATATTATAGCATAAGTTTTTCGTTTTATTTAATAGGTTAAAGACAGTTTAACCAGAGATGAAAATATTGTTCCTTAGAAAGTGTTCTTTGACATTACACATAACAGAAATGCAAGTAATAACTGTCAGTGTCGATAAGTAGATAAAGTTTCTGCTCCATATAACATATGCTTGACAAGGCAACTCATATTATCGACCATTAACATATAACTTTCAATATATTCCATAATATAGTATTAAACTTGCGCTATAATATAATTTTACACTATTAGTTTCCAATACAACTTCTTGCTAACTTAATCTAGTTACTAGTTTGTAGTGTAGTTAGTGTACGTATAGCATGTAAAACTTTATATTTAGCGCCGTGGCCGCGATATCATTAGAATTCTGTGACCGTGTCGTCCAATTACAGAAATATAATTAATTGGTCAGTCGACACATTGGCCAATTAGCGCGCGTATCTCGTTACTGCTGCCTCCAGTGACAAAGACTAAATGACGCCAAATTAGCAAGTACACCAGGATTGCTCTCATTTTTTACCACTGATTAAGAAAAGAATAAATTAAAGAAATACGTAAGTACGATGGGTGGACTTCCGTGGGTTGAATTAAACATTAAAGTATGTATTAAGTATGTAGAAACATTGTAATCTATAACATCTATCAATAGTATGTTCCGAAACTTAACCAAAGGAACCGTAACCACGTAACCGGTTGCAAAATGGTAGCTGAAATTTTTGGTAAGTTTTGGAACGCTATGGTTGTGTTATTTACAAATTGCTACGCGGGAGAAGTAGGTTCAGTTCATGATGCCACTGTAGTGAGAAGAAGTGATATAAAAGATATAAAATAATGGTGAAGAAAATAATATAGGATTGCTAATATAAGAAGACAAATGGGTATTTGAAAAAGAAATGTTATTTGTAACAACTTACAACAATAATATAAAAATAAGTAACATTTTGTACTAGGTATCGTTGTATAAAATAAAAATATAATTTATCAAGTATAAAAATCAACATGGTAACTCGTTATTTTTTACTGTAAAAAACTTGTTCATAAATATTTCAAACATTTTGTTCTTTTTGGGCCATTTTTTCTCGGTGCCGTCTTTCTATATTTTCCTCTATTTTGCCGAGAAGGGAGATTTTGTCTTCTTTGTTGAATTTTTTCGACGTCCCCTCGCTATAAATAAAGATAATGTACTTACATTAATATATAAATATTATTTGTAACACCTTTTACTAACTGAAGAACCAGACTCCTCCAAGACCTCGTGATTTTTTATTTGTAATAATAAACAATAAATACAGTCGGTGTTTCATTAAATAAAAGCCCCTTGTCATTTACTACAATGTTTACTGCAGTTGGCAAACATTTATGTTCGGGAATTTTTGAAATTAAATGCTCAAATTCCCCAATTTCAAGTGTGCACTATCCACACTTGTATGTAAGTCCTTTTACTTATAAATAATTATAATAATATTCTTGCATTAATAAAAAAAAAATATATTAACCTCCATTTTCTCTTCACAACACGCCTTCAAGGTCAGCTGTTCAAATTTTAACCACGCGGTTCGCGAAGGCCGGTTCGGCCTTCGCGCACGGTTACTATGGTTAGTAAAAAGTAACCAAAAGTTTCAGGCACCGCGTTTCGAAACTTCACCGGTACGCTGAAAACAAGTACCGCGGTCACTCTGGTTAAGTTTCGGAACATACTACAAATATCCAATAAGAAAACTCCAATGTAATTTGGAAACATGTCGCAGGAAAAAATAAATAAATATATTCACTGGCAAAGGAGGAAGTATTAATGAGTATTTAATTAATACGTATGAGAATTATTGAGATTAAGACATATGGTTTATTTTTTTAATTATATTTTATTTTAAATATGTTCAAAGCAGTTGCCGTCAACACTAATACACTTTAATAGCTCCGAACCAATTTTTTTTAGAATATTTTCAAAATAATGGAATGCAACATCAATCTCTTCTTCAGACAAAAAACCTACTACATCATTAAGTCAAAAATAGCCAAAAGTCACACATTGCCAAATCAGGTCAGTAAGGTGGGTGTTTTGTTAATTGTAGTGAAGGTGCCCCATGGAAAGACGCATTATCATGACATAAGAGTAATTCTTGTCTCTGGAACTTTACGCACTTCAGCCAAATATTTTTAGTGTACCATTTAGCTGTAACTTTCTTCTGTCCATCCAACTTAATTGCATTTACCTTACCAGTTCCAGTTTTTCTAAAGAAAACTTTATTCATTACTTTGTTCATGGCTCGCTGTTTCTTGGGTATTTTTGGTCTTTGTCTTTGTCTTTGGTCTGAATCCATGCATACACATACGAGTCTATTGACATATAAGTAATAGTATATTAAGTATTAAGAACGGTAAGGACAGTTTACCGATCGAAGACAATGTTTGGAGACTGAACGATGCGAAGGTCCCAATTTTGTCTGAGATCGGTAATTCCTTAACGTTCGTGATGCTTATATTATTTTTTGCACGATCGACGCACAAAATTTAAAAGAAAAATAAGATTTGAAAATTATTTTGACATATTAAAAAAAATTATTTGTCATTTTTGAAGTAAGCTTTGATTTTTGTTTTTGTCTCGCCTCCTGAACAGTAAGTGAAGCACATCACTTACTTACGTGAGTCATATCACTTACCTTTCAGTAATTTGTAAATAAGACCTACTGTTTTGGAAACACTATCGGTAAATATAAAAAATAACCCGATCGTGCAAAAAGGAATATAAGTTTCGTCAGCTATTATAATTTTTGAATATTTTGAGTGGTAGGGTACCTACATGTACTAACAGTGTGCAAGGTGTGCGTGGCACACTGGCCCCGCAGTATTGAGATGTTCCAAAAAAATAAATTTGTTTTACTGAACTTCAAAATTCTTAATAATAATGTAAAAAATATTTTTGTTTATATACATATATTACAGTAAAAGTAGATAGTAGGAAAATGTGCACATTTTCGGTAAATATAGATACTTGCCCAAAACTACTTTTTGTTGAGCCACCTCGGTGGCCGAGCGTGATAAGGCAGTGTGTTCTGATAGCGCTCAAAGCGACCTTCACCGTTCGGATCCTGGGGTCGTGGGTTCGATTCCCACCAGGGGCTTGGATGTTTGTGAGTATTTTCAAATACATTTATAAATACAATATTATGAAATCTAATATTATTATGAAAACTACTTTTTCTTGCAATTAAATTCAACCAAACAGAACAACAATAACCTCACCTAGCGCACAAAAGTCACTCTTGGAGAACTCAGACCGAGTTTTGTGCATTAGGTGAGATTATTGTTGTTATATTTAGTTGAATTGCAAGCGAACAATGTTCATTTACTTACAAGAGAGTGAGAATAAATTGAAAATAATTTTCCAGATTTTTTTTAAACTTGTTGCCATTTGGCAATAGCCACTCAAGCCACTCGGGCTTTCGTGACTATTACCTGCCAAAAATTTTCAAAGAATCTGTCAAATTATTTTCAATTTATTCTCACTCTCTTGTTATACAAGGTACGTTCTGTTGGTGTCAGAAATATTCCTACTAGAATAATAATATTCTTAAAGCAATAGAACGCTCAGTAGCAAATAACTGTCAAGTGCTGTCAAGTAAAAAAAATAAATACAATAGAACAGTGGCAGTGGTTATGTGTTATTCTTAGTTAACAACTAAAGATAACTTTGTATGTTTATTATGGATCTTCAAAATATTGTTATGCAAATATTACAGAGATTATAATTACATAAAAATATATTAAATAATAAAAACGTAAAGGTGATATTTTTGTTGAGCACAGTCTACTCTAAACATTCACAAATGTGACAGAAATGTACGCGCGACAGTCGGCTAGTAAAATTTTGAATTTATCTCCACTCTATATGTCTTCCTACCAACGCTTCCAACTCTAAAGTTGGATTGATTCGTAGGAATATTTCGATTTTTTTAACGCAAAAGAACGACCATTGATGTTCTCCTAGAGGAAGTAGGAAGATTTCTGACACCAATAGAACGTACGTACAGTGTGTTAAAAAAATCCTAACTCGGAGTAGGCTTTGAACTAAGAAACGTATGCCAATTTAAAAATATTTAATTAAATGTCAATTTGACATGAGATATTGTCAAAACTGTTATCTAAAGAAATCGAAGCTTTTCTCCTTGCATTTTATTTTAGAAATGGAAACAAATTATAAAACGGTGAATGTCAATATACTACATCCTTCTTCATTGTCTTTTCTCCTTAAAATTACATTTTAAGATCAATTTTGACATCTTGACTTTTGAATTAAATAATGATCAGACATATGTTTTACTATTCATAGCCTACTCCGAGTTAGAATTTTTTTTGAACGCACTGTGTTATTACTAAAAAATTTATTTATTACGGCCTACGTGATATTCTTAATCTCAATAATTTTAACTTGCCCTTGAATGAAAATTGTTGAAATGAGAGTAAGTAAATACTTTCTATCGTGAAACGGTAACATTGGCACTGCACAGCGCTGGCACTGCTGAGCACCGAAGTCTGCCGAATACAGTTGCTGGACCAATCGCAATCGTCTATTCGTGCGTTCGACAAACTTCGGCGTTTAGCGCTGTGCCGTGCTGAATGCGGTCATAATCACCAAAATATTGACACACCCAAACAATGGACAAAAAATCTTGATAATATATTGATTTATTTATAATATTATTATAAAATAGAGAATTTTATCTCTACTTATTATAAAATTTCAACAAAGAACGCATGGTTTGCATAAAAATAGAAGACCAACCCTTTTATCAGGTTCCTAATGGAATTTAAACTAACTTTTTCTCCTCTACATGTACGTATTTCTCATTCTATCTAAATTACATTTTCATAAAGTAAAAAATATGATAGAATCGCAATTAAGTTTTTGCTCCACAATTTAATTCTAATAAAGATAAGCCATATTAAAGCGGAATAAAAGTAATTTCCATGTTTAGTTAATTTTCGTTTTGAAGTAGGTAACCGAATTTGAAGTTTAATTCGGGCGAAAATGAGCGGCGTCATATTTCATAACAGATTGCAGGTGTGATAGTAGAGACACTTCGCGACCAAATGCATATTATGGTAATAACGTCTTTGTGATAGCCGCAGCAACGAGAAATACGACAGGATTGTTTCGTAGTGGGACATTTTCAGCTGCTATATATTTAGTTATGATGTTTTCCCTTTTAAAGTAATCATACTAAAAATATTGGAATGGATTTGACCTACATTTTCTGTTAAAACACAGAATCATGGATTTCAATTTCTGTTCAGTAAATAAAATAATTTAATATCCGATATATTACCAAGCAATATTTTATTAAATTTATATAGATATACTCGACTCGTATTACCACGACTTTTAGCTCAAATGCAGTTATCGTTAGATAATATATTTGTGTCGTACATAAGGTGCCAACTGCCCTACTTTCAGTAGGACAGAGGACAATTACAATTACTACCTACGCAATGATGTTTTCAGCGATATCTTGAAATTCGAAGATGGCTAGAATAACGAAAAAAAATTATATATTTATTAAAGGTTCAAATTCACCTGCTTCATACATAAAATGAACATAGCTAGCTCAAATTTAGCGGAAGTAAGAGACGTATTATGATTCCCCCAACGTCATCAAAGTATTGCATTTCAGGATGCCAAAAAGTTATATATATATATATATATATATATATATATATATATATATATATATATATATATATATATATATATATATAAATGTAGCGGCTCTATCAAATAGCCGCTACGTTGCCCACCGACACGTTGTCTTATTTATTTATTATATTATTCAGTTGTTATTTTTATATTCTACAAATATACACTTGTCATCCTGCTCTCTTAATTTATATATTTATTTATTATTTCATACTTATTTAATAACGACGATGCCATCATTCGTTACAAAACCGGAAGTAATAATACTGATCTACTTCAGAAATTTTATAGAGGAGTTAATATACTATAATTTATGTTATATAGTGGAAATCGATAAAAGTAATAATAACCGAGATATTTGCTCGTTTATTTATAGACGGACATCTTGTATATATTTGCATACTGGTAGCAACTCTCTATTCTCTCGCGGACACTCAAAGCTAACAATTAATTTTAAATCGTGTAATATGGTCAGAAAACTGACAAAAATACAGGTTTTGGAATTGTTAGGATTTTTATTATTTAGTATTATCAGTAGTTAAGTTTGTATAGTAATTTCTCAAAATTAATTTTGAAAATATAATTTTATGATCAAAATTAAGGGAAAAAAATGTATTGGTGGGAGGTAAATGTACCAATTATAACCCATCGCATTAAAGAATGGGCGCATGGGAGTATGTCCGGGGCCACAACATTAATGCATTAAAAATGGCCATTCGCTTATATCATTTCTTTGACAGGTGGATATGTGACTTTAATGAGGGGAGAGCGGAGGGCACATTCATACAAGTGAAGTGTTTACTTATTTTATGAATCCCATTGCACACTTAAACATTTAAGTAAATCCTTGTATGAGTTTGAGTGTCACTCACACTTGTGTAAAATCTATAAATGCGGCCCTTAGTTTTAATACTTCGTAAATTTCTTTATTAAAATATTAATGAAATATCAGTTATTTGATTCATTTTCGTAATCAATATTCTTAGGTTATAATAATCAAAATATGTTTTGTTGTAAACAACAATATTCAGCCCAATTCTCTAAGCAAAATTGTTAAAATTTCAAGGCAGTCGTTAAGAAAGGAATTCCTATTCACTAAAACTTAAAATTGTTAGGATTTAACAACTAGTGGATAAAATGAATTGTTAATCTGACAACTATATTTTATGCAGTTTTTAAGAATTTGCTATGGCTTTCCTTGATATCTTTTTGCTTGGAGATCAAATTTTGAATGAATTTGACGAAGAAGAACATAGGTAAGTAATATTAATTTTCTAAATTTACTATTTCAAGCACTTTAATCATTTATGTCAATTAATTTAGGCATAACCTACGAATAATGCACAGAAATATGAGAGATGTGAGCGAACCGTTTACTATTCCTGAAAACCGGTTTCGTAAAGTTTTTCGACTAAGTAGGGAATTAGTTCTTCATTTATATACAGAGATAAAGGACGTTATGCCTGGGTCAATAAGAGCTACGTACATTCCGAATCATTTCAAAGTTCAAATTTTTCGAAAAATATAAAATGCATACGAAGTCCACCATTAAACTAAATTGCTCATTTGTGCATCTTGCACTTCGTGGTTTTTTCTTTTCAGCCTTTACACTCATTTTTTACAATGAAGCAATAGCACCAGCAATAGGTACTTAATTCGCGCACAAAAAATATCACGTTTTGACAATTTGACGTTAAAGATGTATAACCCCACAATTGTTTCAAGCGTGGTCCAAAGTACATAATGATATACGTCAATGTCCGCAAAACGTATACTTACAACTAGCTTCATGACTAATTTTAACAACGATTGTTAATGAAAAATTAATTAACAATAGTGTTAAAATATTTTTTAAAGAATAGCATTTTACGATGCGTTGTTAACAGAATTGTTAAAATGAGTTGTTAAATTCAAATTGTTTTCTAACCACTTACTTAACAACTACCTTAGAGAATTGGTCTGATTAAAGACAAAAGATATCGTGTGCCAAGATTAAAAAAAAATTAATAGCAAACCGAGGCAATCTCGGTAAAGAAGGAAGGAAAATGATTTCATCAAGATTTTAATAGGGATTATGGTAGTCTTTATTTACAAAGATGACGTCTGCGTTTCGAGCCGTAGGCGAGTGAAGCAAATCATCCGAGAGAATAATGCCCATAATCCCGAATTATGCTTTCTCTACTCCTGTAAATTTGGAAATAACAAATAAATATTTTAGAAACAACTGTACAAATTCACAATTTATTGGAACAATACAATAATATTTATCAAGCAAAACATTAAATTGATTTTTTATTACTATTTATTAAGCTACTTATTGGCGATTGGAGTAAAGCTGTATTGTAAAATTTGTATAATAGGGGATTACAGCTCAATCGAATTAAGTGAAATTAGTAAAAAATAGTGAAAGTAGATGCTTAATAATAAATATTAATAAAGAATTAAATGATATAATTGAAATTCTTCGGAAATAGGGGTTTTTTGTTTTAGCAGCTCGTAACTCATATGAATATATATATATATATATATATATATATATATATATATATATATATATATATATATATATATATATATATATATATATATGTATATAATTTTGATTGGCGACTCAAAGACCACCTATAAATATAAAATAAATACCGAGTTAGGGGGTGGAGCCTACTACCAATGGGAGTAGGCAAATTCAATTAGTGGACACGTGGCTACCAATTCTTAAACAGTTTTTATTTGAATATGAATTTCTTGCATTAAACTTAATAATTTTGATACACTTGCAGTTATGAAGCATGTAGACTTGTACAGTGTTATAATATTAATTCGTTTTTATAAATATAATTTTAAAATAACAAACATTTCAAGTACGTTTTAGATCCACGAAGAAAATAGTTTTATATAAAATTCGTGACGTCACATCTATATTTTCATACTTCGGGGGACCATAGGTTACTCGCTTATTAATAGGAATTTTTTTCACCGGATTTTCACCACTAGTCTTAGTTTTACTTATACTTTCTGATGAAATTAGATTAAAAAAAAAAATGGTGGAATCCCCTATTGGTAAGGTTCAGAGACGGGATGGTAATACCCATTGTTAAACTCTCACTGAAGTATTTCTGGCGGGGTACAGTTTTCCTCATCGCTCTCAATTTCCAATTTAACGTAATTTAACACTTTCCAAAATGATAGAAATCGATTGGAAAATGTAAACACAAAAATATTATATGACGCGTGACAACAGTGACATTACAGAATTGTCAACTGTCTGACGGCCATAGGAAGGGTGATCGCGGACAGAATTAAAATACACGGGAATAACTGATTTCTACTTCTGTGATTGGCTGAAAAAATTGAAATAATGGGAATATATTGTAACAGGAGTAGGAAAAATATATTATAGTAAATCAAAAGCATAAGATTTATCGTTTATTTTTTTATAATTGTTAAAAAAAATGATGAAATGTTTTTTTTCTATTGTGAGCAAAATAAGGGATGAAACAGCAGTATATAAAATAGCATATGCCAACGAAAATCCCACAACATCGGCGAGAATCCGGATAATATTCCGATGTTCACTTCTTTTTTCTGATTACCGCTTTAGTTGCGGTTTTAATAAACATTCTCCTGTTATGAATAGTTCTTGTGGATGCAGTTGCAGCCTCTTTTTATTGTTTTAAGTGCAAAGTAATTTCCAAGTTCTACCCAGGATTACGATTAAGGAGAGGAATATAAGGATAATATTTCAAACAAGATACAAAGATAGAATGGGATGGGAGATGGGACACTATTTGTTTCACTTCAAACTTTCTTCGATACAACAAAATAAAGTAAAAACAAGATCATATTAAATGATCATATTAAATGAAGATCACAATGAAGCTATATTAAAGTCCATTTTCAATATAGAACTCGATATAGAAGGTGTAAAAACTAAGAGCCAATTTTACAATCTTTGGTAAAAATTTTAACTGCCAGTTAAATAAACAAAACTGAAACGAAGAAAAAGACAAATTTATCAATGCTTTCAAAATAATCCGATTTATTTATTTGGAAGTGAAATTTGAACTGGGAATTGTAAGATTGGCTCTAACTAATTTTTCTCGTTTAAAAGTATTTAATAATATTCCGTTTTATTAAAATAATTATCAAGTGAAGGTACTTATATTTTTGAATGGTACTTTATACTCGTATTTTCTTATTTTCCTTACTTTAGAACTAGCATTGAACTATTATTGTCATTACAAGAGAATATTTATCATATATTGTCAGTAATAATATATCAAGAGAGTGAGAATAAATTAAAAATAATTTGACATATTTTTTGAAAATTTGTTGCCATTTGGCAATAGCCACTCATGCCATGAGAAAAATCTGGATAATTAGTTTCTTATTTATTGAACTCTCGAATTATATTTAATTAGATTATTTTTTGATCTTCAAGTTTGCTAACTAGCTTCATTCATTTACATGACTCAGTTGGTAAGTCTGTTTTGACAACTAGAACACACTTTAACAATGCAAAATAAATAATCAAAAGTTATAATTACTAATTCTGGTATTTCTAAAAGTGGTTTCTATAATTTTTTGGTTTATTTCATGATCAGAAATGGCACAAAATTGGTCTTTTTCGCTCATTTTATTTATGTGTTGATTACTATCTGACGTATGTCAACAAAAACAAAAGCTACAGAGATTATTCCCGGGAATAATCTCTAGAGCTTTATTCTCAGTATAAGAATGACAGGATTGGTTAAAACGCAGACACGTGACACAAAATGGAACATTTCATTGTTTGTAAGAAATGTCAAAAAATAATCAATGAAATGTTTTGTCTCTTACCTCTATTATTCTATTCCTGTTTGTATTGTCTGTGTATGTATGTTTGTTTTCAGTGAATGTATTCATGTTGGGCGATGACGATATGAAGGGACAGTATCTAATAGTGCGCAAAATGAAGCATTGTTTATATAGAAAACAAGAGCCATCGTGTTGTCTAGCGACAATATCAACCAACAATGATCATATCCCTGGGAATTGCACTTGCAAAGTCCGTTAGAGGTGCCCATAACTCTATGAATTAGCGATAGTTTATATTTATTTGATCAGCATTTTTTTTTACATTAAAGATCAGTATTTTCCGAAATAAATGAAACATGAATATTGTGTCCAAGTTAGAGTTGGTTAGTTTAACTTATGGTTAAGTTAGTTGAGGTTAGTTTAGATTAAATTAGGTCAGATTAGGTTAAACTAAATTTTTGTTACAAGTTATTGATCATTGCATACTAACCATTAATTTAAAATATTGATTCAATAAATAGAAGTCTTATCAAATTTGTTAGAAGTTCAACAAAATTTTTGAAGTAATTAAAACATATAATCATGCCTTATTACACATTTCTGGGTCTGCAAATCATTTCTTACTCGCAGATTACGTAATGGATATATATCTGTATCATTCAGGGCGTTTATTACCTTACTAGGCGACGGTTGTTTTACATAATGACCTTTTATAATAAAAAGTGGCAGTTAAGTTCGGTCTCAACTTTTTGATTTGAACTATAGATCTAAAATTAATAATAATAGAAAATAGTCATTTGTCCTTATTTTATCGATCATCCTGTATAAAATAAATTGCCTTCAGACTTCAAGACAACCCCCTACTCCTATGACGTCGGAGCACATATAATACGTCATTCATAGCCAATAGGAAAACAGTTTACGTTATTTATATAAATAAGAGTAGACGATAGTTTGTCACATGTTAAACTGTATGTGCTCTGACGTCACAATCCGTTTTGGATCACGTGACTTTTTCAAAATATTCAAATATCAATAATTGATTGTAAAATATCTAATGCATATTTTGTATTATTTTCAAATGTAAAGCTTCATTCACAGCTACTTTTTTATGCATAACGTTAATACATAATGCTAATAGATAATGTATAATGAAATTTGTTATATGGCAACGCATAGGACCATTCACAGCTAGTTTTAATATTAACGCATAATGCATAAACACAATACATAACAACAAATGTTTGCAAACTCCAAACTTGTATGCATTAAGTAAATTTGTGACAGCTGTCAAAATAAGATTGCGAGAAATATTAAAATCTTCAATTTCGAAGAAAACAAATAGCTGCATCTAGTGCTACATTTATAATACCACGTGCTCAAATAAAATTAGACAAGGAAATACGCTTCAGCAATCCTATCCTGCCATGATAAACTTCAATTTTGACAGGTAATTTGAATAAATACAGATGTAACTATCAATAAAATTTTGTTGCAGAAAATACTATGTTTTTCTTAACCTTACGCATTAGCACTATGTATTAAAGTTATGCCTTATCATTACGCATTAAAAAATAGCTGTGAATGTAGCTTTAGACTCATTAAAAAACAATATCTTTTAAAATTTAGTACTTAGAAGTCATAAAAAAATTCTTGCAACAGCCCTATTATTACTCGTAATCTATTTCCATTTTTATATGGATACATTTCACGAAATCATTGGTAGTATTGAATTATATTATAATGCAATGTATAACTTTTTTAAGTGGTCTGTGAATCCCCAAAAACTTTTTAACTAGGTACTTATTATAAAACATTTATGATCTTTCTAAAGGGTATTAAAACAAAATACACTAAAATTAGGATTAACCATAGGGTATTAATGTTTTTGGGTAATATATCTCTTTATAGTGTTAGACACATAAAAGACCTGGTTTATTTAACAACTTTACAAATAAATAACCTTTAGATATTTACGAATGCTTCAGCAGCTAAAATACGAACCAATCTAAAGCAAGAACAAGCATTTTTAGTAGCCGAATAGCCAATAAAAAAGCATAATTGTGTGTATTAGGTGATCGGCTGTGATTTGGCCTGCCCGGGTTTGATTCCAACAATCGTTAAACTGGAAACGAATAGCAGAAAAATACAGACAAACTACAGTTTGTCTATGACAAAAGGGTCAGCTGGGATGTTCTCTCCATAACAGCTTTGGAGACGTCAAGCATACGCTCTAAAGATCATTACCGAAATCTACGAAAAGAAGCAGATTGGTTCACGTTCATAAGTTAATAAGTCATTATGGTGTATATTAATATTGTTATACAATTACAAAATATCTAAAGTTTACAAGATTTTATTAACCTTCAACCTAATAGAAGTATCAGATGATAAAAATGTTTACAGAGAATTCTATACCTATTTTATCGCACACAAAGTCAAAATAAATGTATGGCTTAATGCAAGAAAAATTCGTAATTGTGGGAATGAGTGAAAATTTCATTGTTTAATAATACTTTTTTACGTCGTTGCCGGGACGGGACTACGGATGACAAAAGTTAAAGCATATACTGATATATAGTACCATTCGATATATTTTGAAGCTATATCGGTATATTCGATATATTAATGCACAATTTTGTTTTTTAATGTACAACATAAACAGGCATGATGCAAAAATAATGTATAAATTAAAATTTTATTTTAAGAAGTAAAGTCACTTGAAATTGACTGCAAAAATAATAATTTGTTTAATCTTTTACCTCTCAGGTGATTTTTACTCTTTGTAA
The DNA here is from genome assembly GCA_963082715.1 of Harpalus rubripes. Taxonomy (NCBI): domain Eukaryota; kingdom Metazoa; phylum Arthropoda; class Insecta; order Coleoptera; family Carabidae; genus Harpalus; species Harpalus rubripes. The sequence goes on from OY720454.1 coordinate 42,165,924, forward strand.
CTGTTGGAATTTATATAAATATAATAGACCATAACACCTAGCAAGTACCTATTATAAAAGTACACAAAACTAAACAAACTTATTTCTATAGTAACGATATATCGCAGCTGCATTACTCGATACATCGTTCAAATATTTATGTTCTATATATTTTGTAATATATCAATATATTTTATTTATCGATATATCGTTGCCATCCTCAGCAGGGACTGCATATTTGTATGCCAAGCTCCATTTGGCTCGATCTAAGACTCGTCTACACTGTAAAGTTTTGACGTAGCCGCAGCTACCCCCAGCAACCCCAAGGAAGAACAATTCTACCTTTTTACAAGCTCGATGCACCAATCTCTGTTTAAGGTAGGCAAACCTGCCTCACTTTCAGGTAGACACGAAGTGACCCTTCATATAGTGGGATGCAAATACTTGAAAGTGATTTGGAATTTCCTTTAAATGCCTATTTGGTCGTTAAAAATGCTTTTTAGTGATTTATATGAAATCCTACATGGGGACATTGCAAATTCCTTGAAAAGTATATTTAGGATTCAGGAAATATATAATAAACGCTCACACGGTACGAATATGTCACCATCCTTTACGATATCTGTGAACAAAGTAAATTGGCACATCCAGCATTGGGTAATATGCCGTGATTATATATTTATAAAATAAAGTATGTATTCAAAAAAGTTCACGTTCACTGGCTATTGCTCCAATTTTTGTAGGTGTTGGAAGAATATTTATTTAGTTTCCTCGGATCTTCATGTAGGCAAATTTAGTATTGCCGGGTCTAATAATTATCTGCGAACAAAAGACTATTTATTAAAATTTTGTTCAATTTACATTATGTTATTTTGTATCTCACTAAATCAAGATGGAGCTAAAAATATAAGAAATTAGTTTTTATACTATTAAAAATACAAACCTGAGTTTCAAGTATTGCTATGGCGACTGTCAGCAACAGAAAAACAAAATTTTCGCATCTCTCTGTTGTTCCGTCCCCTAGCCTGTATTTACCGTTACATGACCTTCAGAAAAGCCCTTAGTTTCAGGTCTAACATACACGTTTTCTGAGAAATACGAAATACGATCACTCTTCACTTCTAAAATAAGTAATATGTATATTTTTTAATAGGTAACGGAGAAAACGATGTATACGTTCTATGGAATTATAAAAAAAATATAATACCTAATATTAATTAACAAATTTGATTTGTATTAACAATGTAAATACAATAAGTTACAAAATTTAGTAAAACTGAACATTTTAAATTAATTTTGCCAATGTTTACCTATGATTCCATTCAGAATATAATTCATCAGTCACGTGACATGTTTTCCGCCAATCAACATTCAGAATCTCCCTAGTTACATGTCTGTCACAGCGATGATAAAAAACAAAGAAATTATCACCTTATTTATATTCGTTACTAAGGGATTTGTTTTCTTAATTTACAACATTGGCAGTTAATATTGAGTATAAAAATAAGCGGTAATCGTTTTTGATATCAACAACGATGAAATTAATAAGTCAATTGTAAAATTAACTATGTTTTAATACAATATATGAAAAGTTAGGTTAGCAGTACACACAATGTGTCACAAAAATTCATTATATTCTCACATTAAATATAAGCTCGTGATATGATTAATAATCGCAGATATTGCTCGTGAAACCGAAGCAGCACATTCTGCAACTCGGTTTCACTCGAGAATATCATCGATGATAATCATATCACTTGTTATATTACGTATGAAAATATACATATATTACATTGTTACGTGTTGTTAATGTCAAGTCCATATTTCTTATGACGAGAAATTGAACGCAGAATATACAGCTCGAATCAAACCTACAGATCTAAACATGTTACAAAGATAGTAGTACCTACCTAACCTAACATACTTACAGTGCAACACACGTGCCTGTAAGTGACTTGAATCTGCCCTAACAAAATTTCCTACTTTTTTCTTAGCATCTTTCGACCTTCCTACCCTAAATCAACTCGAAGGAAGATTCTGCAACTCAGTTGGGGTTTCATCTGCCCTGTTTCTACATTAAAACTTTACAGTGTTTTCTGTGGCTTAATATTAGAACAACAAATGTCAACATTTAATAATGTTGATATTCTATTACACTATTAATGTTGACATTGACATAAATTCAATGATGTTGATCACAAATGTCAATAAGTAATTCTGTGATTTATACTGTCTATGTCTATAGCACTAAAGCCCTTCGAAATTTTACTGTCATGTCTTCTTTATAGTTATTATAGCAATGAGAGTTCAAAGGATGCCGATTCCTTTACACTTAGACTAAAAATATAGCGTCTCTTTATCCGATAGCAGATTACATGCCAGAAAAATATTTCCAGCACTAGTAAATAAATTTGAACGCTTTTAAATTTATAGAATGATTTCTGGCTACTTAAAAGCATACCTACCTAGACCGCAGACCATGTGTAAAAGCTGCATTTTAGCAGATTAGACTTGTAAAGCAAAACAGTAAAATTAGCATCGGTGCGCTGCTATTGTGGTAATATCTGTACAAGTACATAACATACAGTTGGGTCTGAATAATTCAAAGGGTTAAAAAGGGATGGAGTTGGATTAGCCGCGCAGTGCAGCCCTCACGGCACTTTTATCGAGAGATTTATACGTCAGTATAAAGTTTTCGCGTGGCAAAAAGCTCTGGGAACAAGCGGGCTTAACATCGGGCACTTTCATGGCTGGCCATGATTTATAGGTCCATTTCTCGCATGTCAACTTTGGATATCGCCCGGACAACGTCTTCCCGACGTATTATAGATTGTCTAGCGCGGCTGCTGGATTTATTGGTTGTCTCTCCACACACTTTTTACACTTGTGGAAGGATATTGCTTCCTGCACTTCATAAAGAACTTTTACACAATCAACAAACGGATAACTTTGTTACCACAAGATATTTGATCGCGTGATTTTCTACAAAGTATGAGATCTTTTTGCTTCTAACCAACAAATAATGAAAACTTTAAAGCAGGGACCCGGAACGAAAAGATTTTTCGTTTCGTTACGATTCAGCTCCGAAAAAAATAATTTAGTTTCGGTTAATATCGTTTCGAACCGGTTATTTTTGTTCCAGATATTTTTATATAAAAAACTCCTAAACTTATTTTTAATAATTTTAGTGATTATTATTACACAATAAATACCTACTATACAAAAACAATAACAGAATATTAAAGGTCTCATTTTGTAAGACATTTTTTTTCACGCGTCAAAATTTAGAAAAAGAACTCTGGCGAAAGAGAAGCAGCCTATAATAAAAATTATGGGTTTTTGACTGTTTTTAAAATTATCAATAATTATGTCACATAGGTAAATTATCGTGCAATTGAGTAAAAGACTAATGTTACTTTAATACGTCGCACAAGTGCCCAAATTATCGTATATACATACATACATACATACATGATAATAGGTGACTACAGCGCAATTGATTTAAGAGAAATTAGGAAAAAATATTGAAAGTATATGCTTAATAATGAATATTAATGAAGAAATAAAACGATATAGGTAATAGAAATACCTCGGAAATAAGAGGGTATTTGTTATAGTAGCTCGTCACCCATATGAATTCCATATACATTATTTTGATTGGCGACTCAAAGACGGCCTATGAATATATAACGAATACCCAATTAGGGGGAAGAACCTACTACCAATGGAAGTAGAGAAATTCAAATAGCGGAGGCGTGGCTATCAGTCCAGTACTGCAATTCTCAAACAGTTTTTATTTGAATATAAATATTTTGCATTAAACTTGATAATTTAAATATACTTCCAATTATAAATCGTGTAGACTTGAAGAATATAACAATATTAATTTATTTTTTATAAATATAATTTAGAAATAGCATATATTTCAAGGACATTTAAGTCCACGAAGAAAACAATATGATATAAAAACTTATATTCGTGACGTCACATCTATATTTTCAAATTTCGGGGGCCTATAACTCGCTTATTAATAAGAATTTTTTCACCGGATTTTCACCGACAGTTTTAGTTTCACTTAAATTTTCAGATGAGATTAAATTTAAAAAAAAATGGAATCCCGTATTATCGTATGATTGACAACATTTTATATGTTCGGCGATTTTCCTACGGCAAAAATATGAACAAACTCATTAAAAATAAATTTAAAATAAAGTGTGTATTAGGAACAAAATAATAACGTTATTAGAAGTATACTAGGGACTTTTCAACTTGTGAAACGCTCCATAGTGATCTACGGAAAAGATTAAAAATCTAAGGTATTACCAAACTTTACATTGGGAAAAATACACTAACACATCACAATACTAACTGCTCTATATATATATACAATCTAATTGACCTCAAAAACCGATATATCGATACACCCAATCATAACCTCCTAGAAACATCGTCGCTGTCAGTGTTCTATACTGTAGAACATCGGACCAGCGACCTGCCATCTGTCATCAGACAGCTGTCACACAACCGCAGACCTCTACATCGATGGTTTGCGTCTTGTACCTCAAGCTTCGACATGATTGACCCGGGAGATGGCGGAGGTAGCCTTAACTCAACGAACAATTCAACATACTCTAACGCTACTAAACAAAACAAAACACAAACAACTCAAAATACGTTTCCAATGAAAGACCAAGCAATTATCATTAATGCATTAAATGAGATATCCTTAAAAGAATACTGCATAGCAATTGGAAATCTAGTAAAACCAGAAAACATAACTCACGTATCCCGATTATCAAACCAACGCATATGCATCTTCCTGAAAAACAAAGCCATAGTAGACTCTTTAGTCACGAACCACAGTAAAGTAGTAGTACAAAACCACCAAACAGAAATTAGACGATACATTACACCGGCAACTAGAATAATCTTATCAAATGTATGCCCCTCCATACCACATGAAGAGATAACAAAAGTATTACACAATCTGAATATAAAAACGCTATCACCAATACACAACTTAAAAGCCGGTATACCAGATCAATCTTACTCACATATATTAAGTTTTAGAAGGCAGGTCTATATTCCAGAAACCCAAAAGCAGAATGTACCGGAGAGCTTCATAATTAATTATGAAAACACAGAACACCGAATTTTTCTATCCTCTGATACAGTTATATGCAAAAAATGCAACGCACAAGGGCATACGGAAATAAAATGCAAAAATACTAACTTAGAAGATATATCAATAACACCCACTAACAATGACCAACACAAAATACCTCCTAAGGAACTATCAATACTTGACGAATATCCTGCATTACCGAACATAAATAAACCTGCATCTTCCAAGGAAATAAATCCAATAAGTACTATAACAAAAAACACCATACAAGCATCATCCGACATCCCAAAAACAAATGAAATCCAAAATAAAACCGCTGTTAAAAGAAGTGCACGCAAATCCAGCACAGAAACGGACACAACAACCATAAAAAACAAGGATAGCATCAACCAAACCAAAAAACCTAAAACAACAAAAAAACAAAACAAACAAACACAAATCACAATGGACACTGAAATAGGAAAAGTACTCCCAGACATTAAACAAAAAATGTTAGCAACACCAGAACACTTTATAATGGGTTACGAACAACTCAAGGAATTTCTAGAAAATATATTAACTTCAAACCACCCGCGAAACCTCCTAGAAGAGTACACGGACGATATAGAAAAGGGTATTAAGATGTTAAACGAAATCCATACTACAATAGACAACAGCAGAATAAAAAACAGAATAACAAGAACAATAAAACGTCTAAACATACCAAAATGGTCAGACACGGATGACCCTCCCCACTCATCATCAATTGAAAACCTGTCCCAAATATCCATGTCACAAGAAAACCTCTCCCAAATATCCATGTCACAAGAAAACCTACTCTTACAATTGACTCCCGGAGAAAACTCATCCTCAACTAACAATATCCGAGATCAGTAACTACCACACTTTACAACAAATAACCGCACCTAAAGCTTCTACCATTCATAAAAGTAAAAATGTCAGTAATACAGTGGAACTGTAACAGCACTAACACACATCGAGAAGAACTAGCCGTTATAATAAACAAATATAACCCACACACAATATGCCTACAAGAAACTAACTTACATGAAAGAAACTCTCTAAACATAAAAGATTTCCAAATATTCAGAAAAGACAGGGAATATAATGGACATGCATCTGGCGGAGTAGCAATCCTAATCAAAGACTCGATACACGCAAAGGAAATTAACTTACATACTCACTTTGAAGCTGTAGCCATCCGATCCTCATTCCCAGAACCAATCACGATCTGCTCCATATACATCCCTCCACATCAGCCAGTAAATCCAAACGACATAAAAACCTTAATCCAACAGCTCCCAAAACCATACCTACTCCTAGGAGATCTAAACGCCCATAATCCACTGTGGGGATCCAAATACTACAACCCCAATGGAAGAAAACTAGAAGATATCATCATCAACGAGCTAGCCCTCCTCAATGACGGATCTCCAACACATTTTTGCTCCAGATCAGGTACATTCTCAGCAATAGACATCTCACTATCAGATCCAGTTTCAGCCTCTGGCATACAGTGGGAAGTCCTACCACACCTATATAACAGTGACCACTATCCTATTAAAATTTCCTTAAATTATCAACACAGTAATAATCCCCACACAATAATTAAAAAATGGAAATTAGAACAAGCTAACTGGGAAGCGTACAGTGAACAAATGAAACATATGAATGCAAATATAACAGATTTCACAAATTGTAACGATATGGTGCAACACCTAATAAACTACATAACAAAAACAGCGGAGAACACAATAGGATACAAAAAAGGACACAAAAAGAAACAAGTTCCTTGGTGGAATGATGACTGCGAGAACGCCATGGAAAACCAAAGAACAGCACTGGAGGCCTTTAAAAAGACTAGAACACAAGACAACCTTATAGAATTTAAACGCAGAAAAGCTATAACACGTAGAACTCTAAAAAATAGTAAGAAACTCTCATGGCAAAAATATGTATCCACACTAAGCACAAATACTCCCATTCGAGAAACATGGAATAAAATCAGGAAAATTAAAGGAAAAAATTCTGTACCGGAAATCACCATCCTTAAAAATAACAACACATTTACACACAACCAACAAGAAATTACTGAAATCCTAGCAAACACCTTCGAAATAACCTCCAGTGACCAAAACTATGATCAAGAATTTATTAATTTAAAAATAGAAAAGGAGTCAGAGCCGCTGGAAATAACAGAAGATTCAAATAACCCCATAAACAACCCAATAAAAATGGAAGAATTGCTCACCGCACTAGAAGAAACAAAATTAAAAAGTAGCCCAGGACCCGATAACATTCCATATGAGCTTATTAAACAGTTACCAAAAAACACCATCACATACATTCTCGACATATATAACTACATATGGTCTAAACAAACATTCCCAGACCAATGGAGGGAAACTCTAATCATCCCAATCCACAAAAGCGGAAAGGACAAAAGAGATCCATTAAATTACAGACCCATTACACTTTCATGCACGTTATGCAAAATACTAGAAAAAATTATTAATAAACGCTTACTTTGGTATCTCGAAACAAAAAACATAATTACAAAAGAACAGTACGGTTTCCGAAAAGCTAGATCTACCATAGACCACATCATAAAACTAACCGCAGATATAGAGAACACCTTCAAAAATAAAGAACACCTAATAGCTATCTCCCTAGACATCGAGAAAGCTTATGATACAACCTGGAGACACAATACAATAAAATCTTTACTAGAATACGGAATAAATGGCAACATAATCCACTACATCAACAACTTCTTAACAAATAGAACATTTAAGGTCAAAAACCATGGATATCTCTCAAAACAAAAAATACTACAAAATGGTCTACCACAAGGCGCAATATTAAGTGTCACCCTATTTTTAATCGCCATAAATAAAATTACAAAGTCAATTCCAAAATCAGTCAAAATAGCACTATTTGCAGACGACCTCTTGATTTATTATAAAGGAAAATTTCTAAAATCAGCAAAATGTAATCTACAAAAAGCCATCGACAATATATCAAAATGGACACAACAGCATGGATTCAAACTATCTATACAAAAAACTAAGGCCATACATTTCACAAAACTACGGAAATTCCATGAAAATGAAACTCTACTTAAAATAAATGAAACTACGATACAGTACAATAACAACTTAAAATTTCTAGGCATCACATTTGACAAAAAACTATCATGGAAAGAACACATCGAAAAATTAAGAACAAATTGCAACCAAAGACTAAATTTGCTAAAAACACTAGCTCACCACAGTTGGGGTGCTGACCAAAAAACCCTCACAACATTATATAAAGCCCTCATACGAAGCAAAATAGACTATGGATGTATAGCGTACGCAAATGCAAAACCCTCTTTACTAAAGAAAATAGATGCCATACACAACACGGCACTAAGAATAATCACGGGGGCATTCAGAACAAGCCCAATACCAAGCCTACTAAGTGAAGCAGGAGAACCCCCACTAACCCACAGAAGGGCCCAAATTATCAGCAACTATATCACCCAAATCGCAACACAAAAAGACCACCCTAATTATAGCACCCTATTCCAACAGAACAAAACCACACCCACACTAAAAGAACACTCCGTACTACCAGCCAGATTCCAAAATACTTTAAATGCATTCAATATCCACATCCCAAAACCAAGTCCTTATACTCTTCCTACCATCCCTCCCTGGACCACAAACAATCCAATAATCATCACAGATTTATCGTACTACCGAAAAGATAGCACTTCAACAGAATTATACATCAAAAAATTTAAAAAAATATGCGAACGCCACAAAGAACACATACATATCTACACAGATGCAGCAAAAAACAGAGAAGGAATCGGAACAGCAGCCTTAATTCAAGACAAAATAATAAAACATCACCTCCCCAATCCACTCTCAATATTCTCCGCAGAAGCCTTTAGCATCCTATCCTGCTTAAAATACATCCAACCATTAAATTCACCAAAACCATACATAATCTTCTCTGACTCCCTCTCCTCCATAAATGCAATAAAACAACCACACCCTAAACACCCCATCATCCAAAAAATCAAACAAATAATACACGACCTACAGACACAAAAATACCAAATTACTATTGCATGGATACCATCACATATACAGATACCTGGAAATGAAAAAGTAGACAAAGAAGCAAAAGCCGCCACGTCCATAGGAATCACAGATATTCATATATCTCCAGAAGACATCAAAACCTACAACAAAACCCGAATAAAACAAAAATGGGAAGAACAATGGCACCAAACTCAAAACAACAAACTAAGGGAAGTAAAAGAAAACACAAAACCATTCACAACAGGACACACCAGAAGAGAACAAATAATTTTGAGTAGGCTACGGATTGGCCATACCAGAATAACTCACAGCCACATCCTCACTAAAGAACAACAGCCACTCTGCGAGAGATGCAATGAACCCCAAACCGTAAAACACATCCTGATAGACTGCCAAAAATACACAGAAGAAAGAACGAGACACAACATAAAACCGACTCTCAAAGAATCCCTATCTTACCAAGAAACCAACAACATCATACAGTACATAAAATCTATAAACATTTATAATGATATTTAACTAAATTAGTAATGTAATATAACGTATTGTATCACAAACAATCTCTTGTAAGCGCTAATGACCTTGACGTTAAAGCGTTATTTTTCAAATAAAAAAATAAAAAAAAAAATAACGTTATTAACCGGAATTTTTATTTTGTTTAACGAACGAGTAATTTTCTATAAAATTTTTCGTTTATTTTTCGTCTTAAGAAACAAATAACGAAAATTGTTTCGTTAGGTATTTAGAAATAAATACGAGGGTCGGCTATGGTAAATAAAATTTGCATTATTTATCTGTATATTTGAAATTAAGCTGCGAAAATTAAATTAGTTAGAACTTATTTAATAAATTTTTTAAAGTAACGTTCTTCTTTGAATTATGATTGTTGTTTTTATGTCAGGCTGTAATTAATTTGACAGTTTTTAAGTCCTCCAGTAATTAGTTTGCCAGCTTTGGCACTTTTTAAGATACCAAAAATTTATTTAACAGCTCTTTGACAGTTTTCAAGTTTCTGAGAGATTAATTTGAAAGCATTCGAAAAGAAGATTGATTAGAAACTTTTAAGAAGTTGAAGAAAATTACTTCGAATAAATTAAAAAATGGACCATGTTTGAGTCTGTAACATGATTTCACACACACATATAATAATAGCCACGCACACACATACTGTGTATGGAGGAGTATTCAAGCTCAAAGCTGTCCATATTATTTTAAATATAAACATAACCAAAATAATCTATACTTTTTAAAATGTCGCTAATCTTGCAACATGTGGTTTTTGAATTAAAAAGTATATACAAATAATGAGAGGAGGCAGGAGAGACAAAATAAATTGTTCATGTTATCATGTTAATGATTCAAGATAATAGACAAACGTCAAATGGAGTTTGAATATGATTGGAAAGGGAGAGATATTGGGCGTTTTCGTTTATTGTCTCGGAAAACTCGGATCTGAAGGATTATAAGCGATCGAGTTTCAAAGCGTACCTATCTGAATTTATTTTTTATCTCTCGGAGAGGAACGCTCCAAGAGCCTTCAACCGCTCTGACCCTGTCAAATCTGTGGGGTTAGGGTACGAAATGTGCGAACATCTGAAATACCGGAAATGGGATGTAAACAGCAATTTAATATTTATAATACATTATCATTCACATTATAATTTGAAACAATGTTTTCTATAATATAACGTATTTAAATTTTTTAACACATTTCGCACTATTTCTTTTCGTAAAGTTATTTCCTCATTAAAATCTTCATAAAAATAATTTATTTGCAATTAACGGTACTATTTCCTTACATTTATTTGAAATAGACATGATAATTTGATATT
>OY720454.1:42181953-42279453 GCA_963082715.1 Harpalus rubripes
CTCACACAGATGTTGCTCTTAAATTCGACAACAGAATATATTGGAAAGCAGCTAGAATTATCGTGTGGACCAGTTTTTTTCAATGCAGTCTATCGATACGAACTCCTACTGGTCACTAATAAACCAATGATTGTGTAGTATTATCTGAGAAACTTACATAAAATGTGTAAAAAATACAGTAAACTAAGAGCCGGTTTCTTAAACGTCCAGTTAAATTTACTTCCACCATTAATTGGACACATGAAACACGATTTTTATATAGTAATGATTTTAATAATAATTTTCATATGTGAAAAATAATTTATTATCGCAGAAAAATTATAAAATGTCATAAGTAAAAAGAAACGTACAAATTGTTTATTAAGCTTTTTCATTACATATTCAGTATGTAAAGCGATGATAATTAATGATTATGATATATTTTACATATTATTATAACATTTGTTTATTACATTGCATATTAATGGGAATGAGGGATGAAAAGCCACATACGTGGAACATCCATACTTTACACGGGATTCGAACCCGCAACCTTCAGCGTAAATAGCGGAGACGCAGTTCGCTACATTACATCGGTCGGTATGAAAAATATAACATTTTCAAAGTTCTTAACCTAAGAAAGGAACGACAATTGCGAATTAGGAAGCCTAGATTTTTGTTATTATGTTAATATATAGTTCGAAAAATTAACAATTATATTACGAAAATGAATTAATACAAGGATGAATGTATCGTCATACAATTTAAACAAATGTTAATCCATGGATCAGTTGATCATTAATTAAGGGAGAAATAGTGAATTCGGATTTTAAATATTTAAAACTCTACGTATAAAATGTGTTAAATTCATGGATGATTCGTAATCTTGCGAACATATTTTTCATTCTGATCTGCTCTCGTGCAAAGAAAGTAAGAAGAATTTCATTGTAAGCATGTGTGAATTCAATTCAGTATATTCTCTCTCGGATGGCGATGAAAATTTATAGACCTTAAAATTTCTTCGCATCCTCTCGTTCACAGAGCCGGAATTACTAAAAATCCAACATTTAGTTTAGTATTGCCAGCCGTCGGCAAAAATATATGAAGGCAGTAAATTTTACGGGGAATAAAAATGATATGGCTATGAAAATGAATGTGGAGGTTAAGAGTTGCATCTTTCGAAGCGGATAAGTGATATTACACAAACTTCAGGTGAAACTCCTACTTTATGAGGAAATCACTTAAAGATTCTTATGAATTTAATCATAAACTTGCCTCTTTACCTTAAATGAAACTCAAAAGTTTTTAGATGCGTTTCAATTCTACTCTATTATGAACTTATCCCTTTTTTGCTCTTCAAACTAAATTAATTTATCATAACTTTCAAGATATATTTTACTTTGAGATGATGTCTATAAAGTTTCTATGCCACAGACATCGGAGAGCTATGTGAATATGCCTGAACATTATCATAGTACCACGACCAGGAAGGAATATATCGCGACAGTGCTTAGATTTTAACCTTCCGTCACTCGCGCTGTGTTGGAACTGCATTATTCGCGTGATTTTTTTTTAACAATACGTAAATGTGGATTAAATAATTAAACAAAAATTTGAAAAATACTTTATAAATAAGGTACTATTGTGGGCCTTGGAAATCCATATTTTATTTGTTACTAATAGTGTTGAACAATGGACAATGGACGTTTCGAGACTAAATTCATCTCATCATCAGCTATAACAAGGTTACACTAAGTTTTAGATAAAATTAAAGATAAGTGTCTCTTACCAAGAAAAATACAAGTGTTATAAACAATATATCTTAAGTAATATTTGTGTTACAGTCAAATCACATCGTAAAAAATTTGAAGAACTCAGAACACAACCGCTCTACACGTGAGGCGGCTACATTCTGTTAAACAAATTTACGCTACCTACTAACTAAACTACCAAAATAAATTTAACATTTTATAATTTTTTTGTTCGTTTCTCGATATTATTTTGTGAACATTGAAAAGATTGAACGTGCTTTTATATACGTATTTTCGGGGAAATATAATTCATTAGTATAGTTGCGATATATTTTAGGACCTCAATAAGTTTAAACCAAGCTCGAAGACGAAAGCTAACGCCCTCACGCTTATAAAGCTCATCGAGCAGTTTTACTGCCTCGCAAGCTCCTTTACACCGCACGTTCTTTTCATTACCGTAAATTAAAACTACACAACGGGAAAAAATCAACGAAAACCAGTGCGAGTAGTTCTCAAAGCACACCCCAGAGGGAGCTTGGATCTTTTAATTTAAAGCTCTCGTAGTTTATATCAAAACTTTTAATATCGGAAAGGAGATTTCTCTATGCGATATGCGGAAATACATTTTTATGTAGGCTCAGTAGTTAAAGTTGATTGAAGTAATTCAGGACGTTTTTTAAAGAGCCATCTAGAAAGCTATGAGATTTTGATGTCCCTCGTTCAAGCGAAACAATATTGCGCAAAGTTCATTATTTGACTACATGGATGCTATTTATTTTTGGGGAGTTCCATCACATATAAAGCAAATAATATATATCAATAATATCATCATTATAGGTTTGTCCTCCAATATATATATATATATATATATATATATATATATATATATATATATATATATATATATATATATTATGTTTATTAGTTTCTTTTTAAGTCAAACCGTCCGAAAATATGAGTACGATTGAAAATTACGGGAAATGGAATGATAAAACTAAAAAAAAATGTAAATTTGAAATAAATATGTTCATTTTAACTAAATTGACTGTTAGTTAATTTGAAGAATATATCACCGATGTAGCATAAGATATAAAATTACACACATGTCAATTTTTTGATGCGGCATTTTTTTCGTTTTAACTGAAAGTTAATAGATAATTTTACCAGAAATAAAAATACTGGGTTAAGAATTTAAATTTCGATTCATTTTATTATTAGCTGAAACTCACGGTATACCATGACCATTTTCCATTGCTGAATTTACTTATGTATTTTAAAACGATTTCAAATAAGGATAAAATAAAAGATTCATATTAATTCTTAATTTTTAAATAATGTCATGGATTCTAATCTAGATTTCTATTTCCTATTATACTGGTATAAAGAAAATGAATATTGTACTTGTATTATGAATAAAAAAGCATAAAAGGAAAGTTTCTGCTGTTGAAATGACGGATATCTTTATCGAGGAATTGAAATAATTTAATATACTCGTATAAATAATATATAATTAGAAAAAATGTTATTCAGAGAGTGGTAGTGACAGTGAGCCATTTGAAATGAACCTGCCACCTTCAGTGACTAGTGAGTGAATAGTTATTAAAAGATTCATTAAAAAGAATGACAGTGAGTCGGTTTCAAATAAAAGTTTAATTATTATACGTATTTCGATCATCTAATATACCAACGAATTTAAAACGAATCGAGTGTTTTTTTAAAATTAATTTTTAAATTTCTTTTAACGAGAACCGACAGTTGAATCCATAATCCATACAATTCATTTAATGGCAAGGTACACTTTTTTGTTGGCAGCGAGCTATCAACTCCTTAATATTATTATGGTAATTATTAATTTATTTTGAACAGAAACTGACTCTCTCATAAAAGTATCCTTTTCTAGGTAATGGTGATATTAATTTTAACAGTTTTTCCTTTTCCTATATTACACATAAACGCAAATGTAAAATTTTATATTTTAAATCGTTTCATTTAAGTAAAAACCAAAATTAAACGTTTATGAATTTATAATCTTCGTTATAATAATTTTAGAAACAAACACAGGTTAGAAACGTAAAATACTATACAGGGACTTGGAAGACGCAGCTTAGTGGTTTCAATAGTAAAATCTTAATGTGCAGTTATTTGCTCCCCTAATTATTTTAGAGGAAAATTGTATTTACGTTTTTGCTGCAGAAAAAAATACTGCATCCGAATATGATATTTTTTATAATTTTCTAATTTCCGGAACCGTAAAAATAGTCTAAAAAAATGACATTTTTGCAAAAATCATTGAATAAAAATTTAAACAAATATCACATAAACAATTAGCAAATGTCAGACAAGAATTTTACAGATTGGGGCATTGTTTAATGGTAAATGGTGGTTTGTGATGTTATTTTATATTATAAATTCATATGTTTTGTGATATTAAAATAAAAATTCATTTTCCTAATACATTTTATGTCTTTTAATTTAAATAAGTTAAGGATCGTATTCATAGTCACTTCTTAAAAAAAATTAAATTTTGTTCTCGTCAAATTACATTGTTGTAATCAACAATTCCATTGTTGTCATCAACTACAATACAGGTGTTTTTATTTTCTTCGTTTTGTAAATAAGTTTAAACGTCAAGAACCTGTGACAGATGTTTGCGTTTTTGTTAAAATTTTTGATTTTTGCAAAAATGTTATTATTGTTTTCGATTATTTTTACGGTTCCGAAAATTGAAAAATTATAAACAATAGCATATTCAGATGCAGTATTTTTTCTGTAGCAAAAATCTAAATACAATTTTGCTCTAAAATAATTAGGGGAGCAAATAACTATACTTTTTTTTTACCATTGAACCCCCTATGCTGCGTCGTCCAAGTCACCACCCTGTATAGTTATCACTGGAAAAGTGACCCAAAATTTCCCAAAAAATAGACGGACAGTAGTAGGTATTTATTTTATTTTATCAATTATTCAACAATTTATTTTCAAAGTCAAGTCGATCGTTTTTTCTATTTTACACGTGGCGATAAATTGCAGGTCACAAGTTGATCAACAAATCTGTCGATTTATTGCATGTGTAATACGGCTATAAATGATTTAAGGTATAAGTAGTATATAAAAAAAAGATTTTGGGTAGAAGAAATTGGAGAACTTGATTAATGTGATTTATGAATATGCACGAGGAGAACAATGTGTTTGAAGAGAAAAGTGCTGTGACTAGTGAAGGATGACTATCGAACTACTGAATGGGGTCATATCACATTTTCCAATTTATTTATTTTTCTGAAAGTACACTTAAAACTTACTTACGAAAATATATATTTTATATCACATGAGTATCTAGTTTTACAAAAGTAATTTTTTAAAGTTTGTATAATATATCCAATGACGTAATAATTTTGCGACCGTAGTGTCACCTACCGAGTAAAAATGGAACTACATTTGATGTTTATTTCATTGTGTCTTGAAATCACACTTGAAACTTTTGAAGTATTTATTGCCTTATACCATCTTTCCCTTACATCTTGAGGCATAATAATACGAACAAAGATTTGATTTTTACTTTTCAACGTGTTGTTATTATGTAGCATATTTCGTTATCTGTACTTACTTTTTTTAAAAACAACTTGTTGCGAGGATATTGACGTTACTTTCAAAATATTGGTTATATAACAGAAAAGTGATAGATCAGGATTCATGTATAGTACAGGCACGAGTACGTGCGTGCCTAGTGCCTCACTATCGTGAATTTGTGGGCAAAATTATGACGTCACAAAATCAGACTCATGAATGAAAACTATAATAATAACAAATATTTTTGATGTATGTGTAACGAATGATGGTATCGTCGTTACTAAATAAGTATGAAATAATAAATAAATATATAAATTAAGAGAGCACGATGACAAGTGTATATTTGTAGAATATAAAAATAACAATTGGATAATATAATAAATAAATAAAACAACGTGTCGGGGGGCAACGTAGCGGCTACTTGAAAGAGTCACTACATATGTATGCATAATATTAGGTAAATTTTTCATTTATGAAGGAAAAATAAACATATTTTTCTTTTTGGTATGACCCCATCACGATTTCGTATGAAACAATATTTTGAGAAACGTCGAGAATTTATTAATGTATCGTATGTATCTTTGTATGACTGTGTGGTGATACATCAGGGAAACATTTTCAATATCAACATAAAAATCAATTTTTTCTCGCATGAAAAATATCGCAGCGGTTTCGTATTTGTATACACTTAACGTAATGAAGAAACGTCCTACCTACACGAGGTGTATGCGTGCGCAGGCGTATGTTCTTTATTCAGCCATTGACGCATCTTAAACTCCAGTTTATAGATTTACACGGTGTTTACTTTCACGCCCGGTTTCTAGGCTCAGGGGTGTACCTGACACAAATTAAATTAGGGAGGATTTGTTTGCTTTTTAGAAAGTATACATCCACAAGTTAATGCTGTTTTTCAATTACCAGATGCAAATTTCAATTAACAGAGATGTGAAATTAATTCCTGGATACGCCAAAGCCACCCTGCAATACGAACAATCGGTCTTACCGCTAGTCAATAATTACAAACATAAAAAAATTCAACATCTGAGAATGAATTTTGGCTGACTTTTTTGACGTGGGTATACTACATGCATTTATTTGTATTCGGTGAAGATGTTGTTACTCTCCCTAGAGTATTCCAATTGTTTAAATGTAGAGGCAAATTATTTGTTGTTTTTTTTGGTAGAATTTCATATCTCTAAGGGGTTTTCAAGTGACTATATATATATATATATATATATATATATATATATATATATATATATATATATATATATATACCGTGTGTCTATTTTAAAGGTGTACATAGAAGATTAACATGGGAAATCAGTTTTTTGCAATTTCCTGCTCGCCTAATGATTTTAAGCAAAAATGCGCCAAATAAAAGTTTTAGGGTATAAAATTCTACATCTAAAATAATAAACAGAATTACCTTTACATGCTTTATAACGACAGAAATTAAATATAAAAATGTCGAAAATTACGTTAGAAATATTGACAGCCATGGAATTGAACAAGAAATAAATAAATGCTTGACGTTTTATCTGTCACAACGTAAGTTAACTTATTTGACGTTTCTGACAATTTGACTTGAACAAATATCGTTCATTATGGCAATAATAGAAACATAATATTAATAAATAAAGTTAAGAAAACACAGTTTTGTTTAAATAATATGAATATATTAAAAATTCAACATTGCGTAACAAAATTATGTATGATGCTGTTGTGTTATGTACTCTCAACTCATTTCCAATACATCTACCTTAGTACTACAGAAGGGGTCTACACTTATCATTCCCAATACTCTTTCCTAGAGTAACGCATGTTCTGCTCGTCCTGTATTCTGATTTCGCGGCTCACGTGTGTTTGTGGAAGACACATTAGCAGTCTTTTGAAATTTTGTCACGAATTTAGCTCTTCATTCGTATAAATGTTCATTTTTTAATCATTTCAGACAATAAAACTAGAAACAAAATCAAATTGTCAGAAACGTCAAATAAGTTAACTTGCGTTGTGACAGATAAAACGTCAAGCATTTATTTATTTTTTGTTCAATTCCATGGCTGTCGATATTTTCAATATAATTTTCGATATTTTCATATTTAATTTCTGTCGTTACAATGCATGAAAAGCTAATTCTGTTAATTGATTAAGATGCAGAATTTTATGCCCCAAAACTTTTATTTGACGCATTTTTGCTTCAAATAATTAGGCGAGCAGGAAATTGCAAAAAAAACTGATTTCCCATGTTAATCTCCTATGTACACCTTTACGACAGACACACGGTATATATATATATATATATATATATATATATATATATATATATATATATATATATATATATATATATATATATATATATATATATATATATACAGGCTGGTGGCGGTTAGGGGTGAACATAGGGATTTAACATGGGATTTTAGTTTTTTGTAATTTCTTGCTCTTCTGTTCATTTTACGACAACAAATGTAGAGAAAAAAATTGTTCAGAATTAAAAATTGCATACAAAAATGTATTTACATTTATTATTATGTTTTTGGTTTCTTCACAACTTTAAAAAGAAAATTCAAAATTTCTTTTAATTTGTAGCAATAGCCATGACTTATAACTCAAATGTTTAAACATAATAATGTCATTCAATTTCTGCCAAATTTTCGAAATATTCTCTAATAAAAAGTTAATTTAATAATGAATCTTTATTCGAATAAGGAACGAGTTTTAGTTATAAAAAATTATTATGGTGGAAATAGTTTTAGAAGAATACGTGATATGTTTTCCATAAAGTACGAAAATACATCAATTCTTATTATAGCAACAATTTGTAAACTTGTTAAAAAAATTGAGAACACGCTAATATAGCTGTGAACGAAGGTAATGAAGGAAATAATAGTTATAATAATAATATTAATAATAATAATGATGATAATAATAATAGAAGACGTCATAAAGAAGTGAATGAAGAAATGGTATTGGCTATGATAAATCAAAATTCTACGTAGTTGATACATCTGGAATTGGTTTATTCTTAAATGGTATACCTAATAAAAAATGCGTATTAAAATTAAAAGTTGTTTGTTTTTATTTGACAACCAGAAAAAAATAAATTCCATGGCTATTGCTACAAAATAACACAAATTTTGAAATTTCTTTTTAAAATTGTAAAGAAACCAAAAGCATAATAATAAATGTAAATATATTTTTATATGCAATTTTTAATTCTGAACAATTTTGTACTTTACAGTTTTTGCTGTAAAATGAACAGGAGAGCAGGAAATTGCAAAAAACTAAAATCCTATGTTAAATCCCTATGTTCACCCCTAAGCGCCACCACCCTGTATATATATATATCAGATTAAAAATGTCAATTTTAATTTACGTTTATTTCGTGAACAGAACATTTAATATCAATGAATAAGACCTCGTTGGATGCAGCTTTTAATTCTTAAAAAATTCTTTTGTATTTACACTTTCACTGTAAAATCAATAGGTCAAAGCTTATGAAAAAATTAACCCTATATTTAGTAGGTCATATACTATATATATATATATATATATATATATATATATATATATATATATATATATATATATATATATATATATTTGTAATTTCGTATTTATTTCAGTGCAAAAATTCAAGAACAGTTAAGAAAGTTTTATAAAACCTACGGTTGGGTTAATTAAGTAATAATGTAGAATAAAAATTGATAATGATTTCTATGGAACATAAGAATTGAGGCATTTGAAAGCCTAAATTATAAATCACATTTATAAAATAAAAAATAAAAAAAAATAAACTTGAGAAGGAAATTAATATATGAAAACAAAAAAGACTAGATAAAAATATATGTATACAATATTAAATTTCATGTTATCTTTACTTATTATATAGATATATGCGCACATGTCTAATTTTGATGTACCAGCTGCATATATG
The DNA here is from genome assembly GCA_963082715.1 of Harpalus rubripes. Lineage (NCBI taxonomy): Eukaryota > Metazoa > Arthropoda > Insecta > Coleoptera > Carabidae > Harpalus > Harpalus rubripes. Next base: position 42,191,194 of record OY720454.1, read on the forward strand.
TATCCTATCCTGCGCTTAATTATATCCTAGAATTTTCATTTATTATTCCGTATTTCAGTCAGGTTTTTAATGTTTTCTTTAGACGAGTATATCTATTTATTGCACTTTTTCACTTCACTTCACTATCACATTTAGGGCCGGTAATAATAATTTTATTGTCTTTTCACTTGCAAATAAATTTATTCGAAAGAATAAAATATGTTATTCGCGGAATAAATTATTCGGTACTTGGGTAGCGAGTAACCATTTATTCGTAAGTTCATTACATATCCACATAGTGCAGATTTATTAACAAAATGGATATATTAAATATTTTTGATGATTATGATGATATTTTGAACTATGAATTAATAAATAACGTGGGAAATCGATCACACATCACAAACAAATTATTATATTAAGTACATATTGGAGATTACATTTGATCTCAAACAGTGAATAGTTAAATCATTATAAAGATCCTGTCATTTGACGCTGACAAAATATTTACGAATTTTGGATACTTTTGTTGAATACAATGACAAACATTTACTTTGAACGGAAAAAAATAAACAAAAAGTACAAGGACAATTTTACAATATACATATCTCGTTTACCACAAATGAGTACTGAATTAGATGGTACACTTGTTGAATTAAAGTCTCCCGAGGTTAAAAATGTGGAAGAATATTGGTATTAAAGATGTCAAACAAAATTTTGAGAACTACGGATTCAAAAGAAGTTGACACATTTCATCCTTGTCTGCTTAACGTGGCTACGCCAAACTCCATCATTCTCTACTGCCACAAATTCACTCTGTAAGGCTATCAATTTACGAACGTTAAAATTATTCGACAGATAGCTATTTGTTTCTATAAAATGTGTGAAAAGACGTAGCTCAGATAAACACGTCTTTCTCCAACAAATGTTGAAATGAGACTCTCTTCAGAAAAAGTTGTTGCTTAAAGATTATTTTGTTGCTCATTTAAATTATTGTCATTAAAAATCAGATATCTACAGAAAAATATCATGGGGTGTTAAAATATTTAAATATTACTTTTGTATTCCAAGAAATTCATCAAATTTCTTATTTTATTGTTTGAATTACGAGTATATCCAATCGTCTGTAGATGATGTTCTTTTACTTAATCTTTCTTCCTTTGTTTGCTACTTATTTTACTGACAGATACTAAAGTTTGCAGACTTATAACTTACAATAAATTTAGTTTAGAACTAAAGAAACTAGTACAGTACATTTCAATCTCTTATAGTAGTTGAAAGAACAGATTTCACGACACAACAATAACAATTCACTTAAAGTAACTATATTTCCAAAGCTGACAACTGCTCTATATATTCCATTGTCGTTCGACGAAGAAATATATTTACGATAGAAATTTAGCGCGGGCGTAGCGTCTTTGTTACACGCCTACACCTATACAAAATTGCAGACAATACATGGTGAATATAAATTATAAGAATTTGTAACAAATTTCATTCAAATGAAATATATGTGTTTTCAACTAGTTTTATTTACCGTTAACATATAAAATCGTATTTAATATTACAGTGTTTCCGAAAATGGTTTCTTGGGTTTCAATTATTGTCATTATTGCCCAAATCCTAATTGTAGACTATGACGAATACTCGTAATATGTTATTCTTTATAAAAAAATAATAATCTTAATTTTGATAATCGCCGATTACGATTACGATTATTTAGTAAAAATAGGTTAAGTTAAAAGTATCACAATAACAATCAATAATTTATAGCAAAATATTTTTATTATTTATTAGTTAGCACACTCTATTCAAAAAAAGTCTTGTTTACGTATATAAGTAAATTAAATAATCTAATTTTGCTACCTAAATAATAAAAAAAGTACAAATTCGAAATCAAAACAATAACTAGGTAACAGAGTAAAAGTTAAGTTATTTCAATGCAGTAAACACTTAAACTCTTTTGTAAACAGAGTGTCCACTAAAAACCAGAACATTAAAGTTTGACCAGGGATTTAAAATAAATTTATTGACTGTTGCTTTTTTTCGATATTGGTAAGACCCAACAAAGGAGCTGACATCTGGTGGCAAAATAAAACATATAGGTCGTAGGGAAAACGTTGTGCTGTCATATAGGGTTATATAGTAAACAAGAGCTAAAAATGACCCGCAAAACGAAAAGATATTGTGTTATATCGCAGTGCAATAATTATGCAAGTAAAGACATATCCGTTCATTATTTCCCAAAAACTGAAATATTACAAAATCAATGGAAAATCGATTTAAAAATGAAGAACATGTCACCATTCAATAAGGTTTATTCACAATAATTTTTGCCTACAAATTTAATTCCATGTAAGTATTGATATAAATTTATGCTTCATTACATTATTAGATTGTTTTTATAGTCATTAGAAGAAAAACATTAAAAAAGAATGCTATTCCATGCCAAAAATGACCGTAACCAGAACGTCTGGTACAGAGAAGAAAAATAGAGAGGTTACTTGCCTGTAAGTATAAGTAGTAGTAATTATTATTTAACATTACAAATTATAACTACATTTATTTTATATTGTTTATAGGAAAGATAGAGAAGAAGAATCGATAAAATGCCAGAAATCGAGCCAGCAAGCGGAAGACGTGCAAAACATAATACATGTAGATGGTTTTTTTAATCAAACAAATACAATTTCCTCTTAATATTACAATTTATGGACAAAAATTAACTTATAATTATGTAACTATAATGAATTTTAAATCCAATAGTTTGGTCTCTTCCCTTTTCTCCCTGTCCTGCTTTACAGCTGCACACATTTCCACACGATGTCATTTGTGTTATTGTTATCACGATAGACTTAGGTGCCCCATTATCTTCATATCCGTGTAAAATAATGTGTATATAACTAAAAATAAATAAGTTAACAAGCAAGATAACCACAAATTTGTATATCATTTTACCTTTATACACTGCTTCTCCTTCGGTTATAGGCCGCACAGCACCTTTTAAATAAGTATATACTTCTGTCATTGTAATAAACATTCTGAATTTAATCAAAAATAATAGAATATTTCCTAAAACAAAGCATCAAACTACAACGACTGCAAGTGTAAAATTCAACGTTTTCCCTATAAGTCAGTCTGTAGTGCTGCCATCTCTTGGAAGTGGTTTTCCCGAAAACATAGCAGTATACCTATGTTTTGTCACCTCTAATGAAGTTGTACACCAAATGAAACGAAACATTGTCAAAGCGATCTAGTGTAGATCTGCACCATCTCAAACAGTGGTCTTTTTGACTGGAATCAAATTGTATGAGATCCAACGACAACAAAATTTACGTACAATCAAATGTTGGTCTAAATTGGTTCATTTGTTTCCACACCAATCTCTAAAGTTGCTTGAATATTCCTGACAGTAATATGCCGGTTCTCTTTAGTCATGTTCTGAACAAGACCAATATTCTTTTCGGTAAGTGCCGTTTTTGGCTTCGGAGGTCGAAAACTGTCATTTAAGGAAAGTCGGCCACGCTGAAATTCATTGTACCACCGCTTTACCCAAGGAACACGACTTGCCACCAAACACTCGATGGATTTTCTCAAAATATTCTTGATGGCTTAATCCACGCTTGAAAATGTAAAAAATCACAGCTCAATAATGCTCTTTGCTCAATTCAATGATTTCTTTGGGAAAGGATTACTTAAAAATTATGTTTTTAAACAACATTCAATTATATTTAACAACCATCACTATAACGAACCTTGTAAACAACATGTCAAACAAAATTTGTTTCAAAATATCATACAGCTTTCGTATTAATATACTAGGATGGCACCCACCATGCGCACGCCTATGCCCTAATCTATTATTAAACTAATATTTCCAAGTTATATTGAACAAATTAATGAAGGTACAAATACAAATCTGACAAGTAATAATATAAATATATTATTAAAGAATACTGGTTGGACTTGCATTGTCTTTATTATTTTTATATTTAAAATATAACAACGTTTCGACTGCTACAGATCTACAGTCATCATCAGGTTACAAAATAATAATAATAATAATAATAATAATAATAATAATAATAATAATAATAATAATAATAATAATAATAATAATAATAATATAATTATAAAACATAAAATAAATAATAAATATATAAATTGTATAATACAAACTTTCATAAAACTATTCAATCAAATTTTGACGTCCTCTATTTGATATGATAATGTTTTCCAAAGGTTACTGATTTCAACGCTTGGTTTACTAACATTGTTTGAATTTGGAAATATAAAAACTGCTTCTTTAAATTTTCTTCTCCTCCATTGTTCTTCCTTGTGGAGTATTTTTGCTTCTTTCCACAACATATCATGCCCTTCCTCTCGTGAATGATAATGCCCCAGATTTTGATATTTCACCATTCTTGGTATGCATTTTATGTTCCTTTACCCTAATTTCTAATGGTCTTTTAGTCTCACCTATATAAAATTTTCCACACTCACACGGAATTTGGTAAATACAGTTTTTTGTATCTAAGATGCCATATGGTTTGGTTTTAGTTAAATAACTTCTTAAATTTGACCTCGCATTAAAAACGGTTAAAATATTATAATCTTTCCCTATTCTTCTTATTTTCTCGGAAATTCCTTTTACATATGGAATTGACAAAGTTATTCTGTGTCCAAGGTTTTTGTTATGAGAATATTCTTCATAGTTCGCCAAGCTACGAAGCGTATTTTCAATTAACCTTACCGGATAACCGTTTTTTAATAGATCTTGTCTTATATTTTCAAATTCAAACAGTGTTAGTAAACCAAGCGTTGAAATCAGTAACCTTTGGAAAACATTATTATGTCAAATAGAGGATTGAATAGTTTTATGAAAGTCTGTATTATACAATTTATATATTTATTATTTATTTTATGTTTTATAATTATATTATTATTATTTTGTAACCTGATGACAACTGTAGATCTCTAGCAGTCGTAACGTTGTTATATTTTAAATATAAAAATAATAAAGACAATGCAAGTCTAACCTGTATTCTTCAATAATTTAACATTGTCTACAACCTTTAAACACAAATATATTAGTTTGATTTGATACTACTGTGCGAAACAGACGAACGATTTTATTCATTGGGTCTGCAGATGACTTCTTTTTTTTTAATTGAGCCGTCCTCTGTTGGTTTATAGTCCTTGGGTATTATCGAAACGTCTGTTTAATTCAATAAAAAGTGTTTGACTGCAGTTCCGAGTATTTTCTTCATCCTTTAAAAAACTATTATTTTTAATTCATTTTTGGTGAAATTTGAGTATAATAATAGAAGGATGTATATCTGTATAAAGATATGTTACAACAACAAAAGCAGGAAACATGATGACATCAATGTTGTTTAGTCAAACAAAACAGGGTACGGAACAAACAGTTTGACATATCACTAGAATCTTGGTTGACAAGCCAACAGTAGCGCCTCTTTTACACCCCGTGTAGGTATAATACTATCTGTGAATCAGGATTTATCTGTACCTTCTCGCCTCGCAGTCGCTTCGTATCGTAACCTTGTATAAGGAGAGAGGAGTTTACCTCGTATCTGTAAATGGAGATGGCTGTGATTTGACTAATGGAATTGGTTGCGTAGTCCCAAGAGTGGCGCACTTCACATACATCAGGGCTGTACAAAACAACGGCAGATGTTTGCCCAGCAAATAAATTATGTTAGCGTCACTCCGAGCTGCCAGGGATATTTGCAATGCGGTGGAAATGACACCAACCCGGAATTATGTGGAGCTTAACGAATATTTATATGAAAAGGGAACATACTAAATTTATCCGGGACGGGAAGGCCCAGACACTTAAAGACTGAATAAGGTGACAGTCATCTTGTTTAGTAAACGAGAGGTCATTCATTTACAATGCGTAAGTAAATCTACTAAAGCTGTAGAGAATATTGTGTATAATTTAATTTTTCTAATTCCGTTTTATAATGCAAACTTTTTGTTTGTCACTTTGAATGTCAAAATATCTTTTTTCGCTTTATTGTGTTTATCTTTCACTTTTTCGTATTAATGCGAAAAAATGACATCCAACCTACATATATAACAAAAATTCATTATTTTTTGTAAAAGTTGAACATAAATGGAATTAGGGATAACTTTGTACATATATGATTCGTTGCAAAATCATGTTGTCGAACATACTTTGTTCATTAGGCTATTTTTCTGTTGAATCTGCAATAAGAAGTTTTAGCATCTCTTATAATTATTATTATATAAGGGTGGATTTTCCTGTAATCTGTCTGTTTAACGGCCAGTGGCGGTGCGTCAGATGAAGCAGGTGAGGCTAGCCAGGCCTCACCTCTTAAATTCAAAACATTTGTAAAATTTTATAATTTTATTTTTCATTTAAAATGTATTGAAGTAATACAAATCTACAATATTTGAACTCACAAACAATCATTGTTACTATAATATGTCAAATAACAATGCAAATAGTGTTATATCACGCGAATTTACACAAAGAGGCCAAATTATACTGTCCTCATGGACAATAATAGGGCAATACATAAGTGCGAGTGAGACGGAACGATTTTACCCTCTCTACGCTCTACATGTACAGTACTGCAGATGAGCCAAGCGATGACTTGGCCTCTCTCGTTCCGACCAGAGCGCACATAAGCTCTTACAACAGAAAAAGCTTGCTTCAAACAAGTATATTTGTATTATTTTCAATTAGTTTTTGTAAAAACGATTTAATAATTACTATTTATTGTTACTGTTGTTATTTTTTATATTTTCATAAATTTAAAACTATTATTTATTTCTATTTTAATTGTACCTACTGTTACTTGTCACAGTTATTTAAATTAAACATTTATAAACAATTAAACAATAATTAAATCATGTATTATAGAAATATATAAATACCAACAACCAAGAGACAAAACAACAGTACGAACTACTTACAACAATGGGAATAATCTAATTGAACTGTTAAGGAAAAAGTTAAATAAATAAATAAATCATTACAATGATTACTTTTGCGTCTAATATTTTCATTATTAGTTCTCTTGAATTATATAAATATAAAAAATATAATCTTTCAAGCGCAAAATAGCAAGATAAAAGCATCGGAATAATAGGTTGGGTTGAGAATTTCTTGGCCTCGGTTGACTGGTGGGGAGAAACCACTAGCTGCTGCTTGGGCTTTACGCTACCCGCTACACGCTCACGCCGCACAGTTAGCCAGCTAGCTATTACTCAGTAATATAATATATTAGTTTAATGCAATAACAATATTTGGATTTTCTGTTTCTGTAGGTATTGCTTATATGCTCACATCTCGCATCATAATTATAATTCAATACTAAATGTCTTCTAATGAATTCGTAAACTTTATTAGAAAAAATAAAGATGCTAATAAAAATTTATTGGTAGCTGCAAAATCGCAAAAGAAATATAAATTTAAAAATGTTTTTTTAATATTTAAGACTGACAATGTTACTTTTGTTATAGAATTTTTCTTAATTTTATGTTAATACTTTATTTAAATGTATTATATATGTAACTGTTTTCTTACAATTAAAATTATTAGTTTTTGACTTTTAACCGATTTTAATTTTTAAGAATTTGTTAAATTTGCTTCATTGTAAAAAACTCTATATTATCTTACTTTGCATTAAAATACGCTTGACCTTGAAAATTTTTAAAAAATCGCTTGCAGCGCATTTTTTTCACAAATTTTAAATCCATCGATATGTCCCGTATTGTGATTTATAAATCTGGCCTCACCTCACTCTAAATTCACGCACCGCCACTCTCTAACCATGAATCACTGAAACTTTTGTCTTTCAGTCTGTTTAAATAAAATCCTCAGCCTACTTCCTATGTTCTTCATGTTTTTCGTCTCTCTTCTTATGCACTTTAGATCAATCGATACCTGTCTTCAATGAACTTGCTTGCACAAACATTGCCTGCCAAGAAAAAAAAACGCAGCTTCCCCATAAAATCCTCATCCTTTAATGGATAATTTTTTGACCATTGCCCTCTTTTGCGAAGAACTAATCCCGTAATATATTACTTTCTTTATATAACTTGTCATATTTGTTTATATGGTTTCCGACGCACGTGCCCACTCTAAGAAATCTTGTGCCGCCCGTTATCAACATACAAATAATAATGTTTGCATATAAAATTTGGGGATTATTTTTTTTAATTCTGAACATTATTTGTATATACATTTTTGTTCTAAAATTAATAGGGTAGATTATTACAGCTATATGAAAATTTTACCATGGTATTTCCTGTAATTCATAAAAAAGTAAACACCCGGTATATGTGATTATTTGAATATGGACACCTGCGTCTTTGTTTCGTTTTATGAAAAAATACTATATAGGCATCTTTATTATTATTTTTAAAAAAACAGGCGCGTATATTGGGGGGGGGGGGTAAAGGATGAATTGATAAAAAACAAAATCAAACAGCCACAAATATTATAATTTTGTTTGAAATATAAATTTTAGTTACATAATATGGATGTCAGTTAAAAAACGATGCAAATTTTAACAGAGGATCAGGTATTTTAGTAAGAATATAATTCATTAATCACGTGACATGTTTTCCGTCAATCAACATTCAGAATATCCCTAGTTGCAGGTCTATCACAGCGATGATAAAAAACAAAGATATTATGACCTTATTTATATTCGTTATTAAGGGATTTGTTTTCTTTAATTGACATTGACAGTTAATTTTGAGTATAAAAATGTGCGATAATCGTTTGGTTGATATCAACAACGATGAAAATAATAAGGCAATTGTCAAATTAACCATGTTATAATACAATATATTAAAAGTTAGGTTAGCAGCACATGCAATGTGCCACAAAAATTCATTATATTGTCTCATTAAATACAAGCTCATGATATGAATAATAATCGAGGATAATGCTCGTGAAACTGAAGCAGCACATTTCACTCGTCCTTCGGACTCATGAAATCTGCAACTCTGTTTCACTCGAGAATATCATCGATGATAATTATATCACTTGTTATATTACGTATGAAAATATTTTTGACGTTGGCAGTTGTTATCGCCATTTTACTTACTATAGCCGCTTTCTTTTTACCAAGAGTATCAACTCCGAGTAGCACGGATCTACCCAAAACCGTTCTTTTTAAAAGGGGATAAATGATCTTCCCATTTTCTTCGTCCCTGCCCCCGCGAAACGCAACCTTTGAAACAGGATCAAATAGATTCTGAACTGATCCGAATGTCAATGTCACGTCAATGTGACTGACTGCTATGTATTTTGTCTTGTTTGTAAGCATTTGATATTAATATGACACAAATAGAAGAAGTTAATAGTTTGAAACGTTATATGTTTCATTACCTCAAGAAATACATCCATATTTAAACACCCAAATGTAAAATAATTTAATGTGTCAAAAACAAATCACATATACAACAGATTGTAGCTACAAGCGAATTCAGCAGATTATTTGGTACAAATATAATGCTGTTTTATTTTCTACTTCTTATTTTTAAAAACATACTTGTTCTTTTTAGGAGTAATTCAGTTCAGTACAAGGTAAGATCAGTTCATTTTCCCCCTAAAAAGAAAGCGCCTTATATTACTACAGGCGCTATCTTTTTAGGGGGAAAAGGAACTGATTTTACCTCGTACTGAACTGAACTAAACTACTCCTAAAAAGAACAGTATATTTTTTCCAGATAAGAAGAAGATAAAAACATATACCTATAGCATTATATTTATAATATAATAATATGCTGAATTTGCTTGTGGTTATAGTCCGTTGTATAAGTGATTTGATTTTAACATATTAAATTCTTTTACCTTTGAGTATTTAAATATGGATGTATTTCTTATGGTAATGAAATATGATATAACGTTACAAACTAATTAATTTTTTCTATTTATGTCATTTTAATATCAAATATTTACAAAAAAGACAAAATACTTTGCAGTCAGTCATATTGACGTGACATTCGGAATCAGTTCAGGATCTATTTGATTCTGTTTCAAAGGTGGTGCTTCGCGGTGGTGAGGACTAGGGGTGTGCGATCTTAGAAATTTGAAATCGATTTTCGATCTTTTGCTAAAATCGATTTGTCGCGATTGATCGATTTGATCGATCAACAGCAAAAAATCGATATTTTTTAATATGAAATCGAAATACTACGTCAAAAAATCGATTTTAGTAAATTATCAAAAATCGATTTTAATAAAGAATCAAAACTTCGGTTTTAATAATAGATAAAAATCGACTTTAATAAAAAAATCGTAAGATCGATTTTAATTAATATAAAATTTTTACTACCCATACGCACATCAACTTACAAAAAAAATCACAAATAACACTAACGCGCGTGAAACGCCAAATGCTGGTGAAATCATGAGATTTTTAGAAGATCGATATCTTTTAAAAAGATCGATTTTCCGGAATTATTTTATTGATCGATCTTTTTGGGAAAAAATCGATTTTCAATTAATCGATTTTTTCGATAAATCGATTTTTTCGATTGATCGATCTTTTCAAAATAAAAGATCAATCCGATTTTTACAAAAAAAGATCGATCAAGATCGATCAATCGATCATTTTCGCAGCCCTAGTGAGGACGAAGAAAATGAGTAGTAGAAGATCATTTATCCTCTTTTAAAAAGAACGATTTAGAGTAGATGCGCGCTACTTGGAGTTGATCTTCTTGATAAAAAGAAAGCGGCTTATGTGCAGCGATAGAAAAACATAACTGTTAAATTGAAAAGGTCCCTTAAAAAATATAACATCTAGTTACAAGGCATTTGACCTTGAATGATGAATGAATGTGGTGCCTTTTTTTTACCTCTACATGACTTCTTGAAATCTAAAGAGCAAATGTATTTATTTATCACGTTAGAATTTTGCGATATATTTAAATTTCTTTTCCAACTTTTTCTTCTTTGCCATAATAATTGTGGAATGATTTCTCTCTTCAATTCGTTCATTGTTCATACATTTCCATAGAAATTATAAATCAAAGCCAAAAGAACTATTCTGAAACGGTGGTTTGTAATTTTTACATATTTGAATTTCAAAGAACCTAATAGTTTTCATTATTTTTAGTTTTTTCAAATTCCGCTGATACGAGTATGTTATGTTTTTCTGCGGGTCCTAATAATCCAATGTGAAAGAGAGGTATTGTCTTCCAGAAAACCTGAACAGTCATATTTTAATAGCAACATTTCATATCGATATATTTTTGTATGAAAATGTAAAATTTAATTTCTGTTATCTGCTATTCTATTTATGTGTGTAGGTATAATAATCAATTTTTCTGACAGATCATACTCGTATATGAAAGAACACTTGACAGCCATATTTGCATTTTACTAAAAAAAGAAAAACAGTAACAGTATTAATAATTTAAAATTCAGAGTAATTTAATATATCTCTTGTAAAGTCATTCAATAACCAGGCTTCTAAAAAATCATCCCTCATCCGTTATGATTATCCTTATCTCATTCTCTCTTTCATTTCTTCTTGACGATATGAAACTATGGGCATTTATAATCCGCGGCAAATTCTCGCATAATACCGCGAGGTGTAACACGGAACTTCCTTAATCCGCCTCGCATTATCGCGCCCGGAACTGGGTCACGGCACGACGAACGTCGACCGAAGTCGAAGACGCCCGAAACAAAGTAGATTTGCATCCCGACCGATGGATGAATTTTTAATAATCGCTCAACTTTTCCCTAATACCGAATAGGGATTAGTGAATTTTGATCCGTATGAATAATTGACGGTGTTTTATTAGGAAATGAAGCGTATTTCCGGAGTAAGCAAAGGTTGAGGTTAAACGCTAAGGGATTGAGGGTACGTTTGGGAATGTTAATAAATTAAATAGCAAGCGAACTAACCTCCAAAATATACCTCAGTATAACTATATTGCTAAAATGTAATTGTCCATGTGCATTTTCATATTTGATTAATCACTAGTTACAAATCTAGAAAAAGCACCAACAAACAAAAATATGAATAAGAGTCACTCAACATCCAAATTCAATTTAAAAGTTGGGGAGTCCACTGGACGTTAAGCTTCCTATGAATAAATTATTATCGTAAAATTTTCGATTAATTCGGGTAAAGACCTGCTATTCTTTGTTTTTGTTACAATTCAAATGTAGCACCCTACCAACAGTTACGCCATCCTAAAAACATTCTCAAAATGTTTGATGAAATAGTTCGAAATAATATTGATTTTAAACATTTTTCTTTATTTCCGTATTCATTACTAATTAATTTGATAAGGGAAAAAAGTTGTAATAAAAATAAATGAAAATGTATGCGCAATGTAGAACATGCATTTACCCCTAGAATTAACTGTTTGAGATTTGAGAAACATAACCAACGTGGGCCCATAATTTCACATCTTGCTTTCTATTTCGAATTTTAACAGAGCGTTTTCACAAATACTCCTAGTTTTTTATACATACGAGGTCTGTCAAGAAAGTATCCGACTTTGGCCGGGGGGAGGGGGGAACTGGCATACCTGGAGCGCTGGAAACCTAATCATCGTCAAAGTAGTCTCCTTGGGGCTCCATACACTTCTCCCAGCGGTGCTGCCATTGTTGGAAGCATTCCGAGAAAGCATCTTTCGGAATGAAGTTTAGCTCGGCCATAATGTCCTCTCTAGCCTGAAATCGCGTTCCTTTCAATGGCCTCTTAAGTTTGGGGAACAGCCAGAAGTCTCAGGGGGCCATATCAGGAGAGTAAAGAGCTTGTTGAACAACAGCAGTCTTGTTCTTCGCCAAAAATTCTGAATCAAGTGCGAGGAATGTGCTGGAGCATTGCCGTGATGGAGGCGCCAATTTCCTGTTGACCACGACTCCGGTCTCTTGCGCCGCACAGGATCAGGTAGGCGAAGGAGGACATCCCTGTAGTACTCTTTCGTGATTGTTTGACCCTATGGTGCGTACTCGTGGTGTACCACACCGCGGGAATCAAAGAAAGCAGGCAGCATCACTTTGACGTTGCTGTGCACTTTGCCTTCTTTGGTTTGTGTGATGCCAATAGTATCGTCACCGAAAGCCATCTGAATCTTCCGAATGGTTTCCACCTAACTGTCGCCCAGTTTCAGGCAAAATTTGATGCAACAGCGCTGCTCCAGACGTTCCATCATTTTCCTGACAATGAAAAACCGACGAGAGCACTACACACTAACTCACTCAAATGCTGCTTGCCAGCAATAGACGCTGTCGACAGGCGGGAAAAAGTCACGCATGCGCATGAAGGTTCAAGGTCGGCTCATGCAAGCGCGCTGCTTGATTCAAATCCATCAGGTTTTCGCAAAAAAATAAGGTCGGATACTTTTCTAATAGACCTGTTTCATTATCAGAAAAAATCTGATGTGGACACCACACGACTTCCTTGTACGCAAGCCCAATATGAAGATGAAGTATAGACTCAATTATAAAATTGCACGTATTTGACGTAATTTGACATTAACATCTATTTTTTATTTTTTTGTTATTTTTTGTCCTAATCCATAGCAAGCTTCATTACAAAAACCAAAAAGTATATAAGTTTTAAATTTACATATCTCGCTTATACATAGGGCTAATTTAATAATACTTAATGTGCTAGACGCCGAATTTAATTCTAAAACTCTTATTTGAAGCATTTATTTCTAAAATCAAAATGAAACCATTTTATTCAAGAAAAACTGTCAACAACTTCAGGTAATATATCACTTCCGGTTAGCCTGTTTTAACCAAATTCTGCTATGTTATTCCAATTGATATAAAAGTCTTATATACTAAATTTGAAATATTTTAATATAGTTTTTTATTAAAATCTATTATAGGCTTCAAATAAAGTACCTTTTCTGGAAATTATGTAATGACCAAAAAGGGAGGTGCAACTAGATGTTATAGAAGTCCTAAATACAAAATTCCAACTTTCTACGGCTTACCGTTTTTGAGTTATGCGAGATACGTACGTACGTACGTACGTACAGACGTCACGACGAAATTAGTCAAAATGGATTCAGGGATGGCCAAAATGGATATTTCCGTTGAAATCTGGAAACCAAAATTTTTCGCGAATACAATACTTCCTTTACTTTGTACAAGGAAGTAAAAATATATAAAAAAACACGGTAGAAACCTCCATTATGCTACAAACAAAACGGTTCAGTCTATGTCCATCTTCAGTGTGTCCAGGGTGCAATGTCCGGCGTGACGACTCTACCATACCATGTTAATAAGCAGAAATACTTAATGCTTAATATACCAAGATTTTCTTTACAGCCCGTCGCGTATTCCTTACAGAATAGAACAGAATAGTCATAAATCTCGAAAAACTTATAATTTGATAAGCTTTTAGTTTGAATTTATGGTCCCTAAGATAGAAAGAACGCAAAATATGAAAACAATCGATATTTATTAATTTTGTTCTTATACTGTGGAGTTGGCTAATAATTGGAGTTACATAAATTGATCTATTTATAACTAATAAACATAAAAATTTTGGTTGCCAATGACAACGTACGTCATTCAACATATTTTTCATTTTTATACAAACGCACGAAGTTTCCTCTCGCGTGAGAACATAAATTCCAACAAGTGTTTTTTGGTTTACTTTTGTTGTTTTGTTATTTCCTCTATACATTTACTTGAAAACGAATTAAAAGTAGTAAAAATTTGAAATAGAGTTGGTGTGCAGCATAGATGTTAAGGGCATAAAAGTTTTAATATTATTTATTAACATTACTAAAAGTTGGGTAGTTCCTGCCATTTAGTTTTTTTAAGGTCTAGTATTCATAGATGTTTTTTATTCAGACCAATTACCTCCGGTTGTATGGTAACCGCATTGTATTGAGCATCCCGGTTATTTGTGGTGTGGTTACGTCAAATGTGTTCCATGCCACGTTACTGTAGCTATCCTTTTCTAGTTGCCAACACCCTGACATCTTGGTAGCTAGGCAATTTTCAGTAAAATAAAAATGGAATGTGTGGCACTTTTTGTCAACATATTTTGTATTGCATCAATTCTCTTTAAATTAAATGTATCACACCATGAACAAGATAAAGATTTGACAAATGTCAAATAATTAATTAGACTGAAGCATATGTAGTTTAGCCCGTGCTAAATGTCATGAGCTGTTGCGCAGAAAGCAAAACTCTTCATTTCTCTCCCTCCTATTGCCTGACCTTTCTCTAGCTGTCTCTCTTCTTGACCTGCGCATTTCAAAGCTCATGTTATTTGGCACTACCTCTAACTGGGCATATTATTCACACTAGTTACCAAGCTACTGTGCGGTTAACCATGTGTAACGCGGTAACCTGAAGAAAAAATCTGATGTGGCCAGCACATTACCTTCCGTCAGTTATATATATGAGGCATTTGCGAAAATTCTACTCGTGAACTGTTACCGGTAAACAGCTGTTTATCAGGTTATAGCTACCGGAATCAATATTTTAAGATTGCAAGTGCCAAACAGGGGTAGATCCACAACCTATAAAAAATTTGAAAATTTGAAACAGGTTAAAAATTTAATGTAGATAACAAACTAAGCAGAGTCCTACTTTGAACACGTTTCCAATTTTAACGCGCTTGCTTCGATTTGCATCACTACCTTTTTTGAAATTAGATTCTTCATGAATTCGATAGATGAATCTGGTAGATATTGTACAATTTTCGAACACGGTAACTTTTTACCAGTTGTGTTTTCAAACACAGTCGGTAGATGTGGTATCTACCGGTAGAATTTTCGTAAATGCCTATGTATTTTCTATAAAATCCATACAGAAAGTTCCTTGCAAAAGAATCTAAATTTCTTGTATGTACATTACCTTTCGACAGTTGTATGTATTTTATACAAATTCCATACAGAAAGTTACGAGAAAAAAGATCCTATATTTCGAGTACAATGAAAACACAAATACACTACGAATATGTCAATTGACACTGAAATCTTTCAATCAGAATTTTCTTAATATAGTAGCTGTTTCTAGCATAGCTAGCTAATTTATGAAATTTTATTTCTTTATAATTTTATAACTCTATATCCATTTAATATGAAGTATAAAATGCAGTAAAATCGTATAGAGAATTCAATGTTCTTTAATATTTATTATAACATTAAACGTGAAAAAATGATATTTACCATCGTTTTTTCAAGAAAAACTGTTAAAATCTTCAAGTAAGGGTACTTCTAATCAGCTCTTCATATGGATGCAACGAAGAGGAATACGAAAGAATTATAATTTTTGGAATTGTAGTATTAGATTTATCGTAGACCTTACCAAAGGTAACGGAAGGTAAAAACGCCTATATAAATGATCAGTTTTCTCATTTGTTACAATGGTGGAGGATCTCATTATTACCGTTAGAGAGCGTTGTATATCAAAAATAAGAAACTGTTATGAAATTTGAAATTATTCTTCCGAATGAATAACAAATTATTTTCGTCCCCATTTACGAATCGTTAACACAATCAAACTTCCTCCCAATTTCATAGTCCATGAAACGATTTGAATCCTCCTTTATAGGTTGGTTTATTCTGTCATATTTGTTGCCTTGGGAGTCGTTCGCAGTCGAGTGCGTGTGTGAGCGAGAGTGTCTGACACCCAACCTCCCCGGATCCAGTTCCGGATGTGTCCCGGAGGTTTTCCGGTCAGCGCGTGACCGTAATACCTCAACCAAAAATCGACGCCAATCACACAACTCTGCACTTCGTACAGATCCACCACGGAGAAAATTTGTCTGAGGAGATTTTATACTTCGTTTATTTTGTTCAAGGATAAGTAGGAAATAGACAGGCTGAAAGTGTTAAGAAAAATACAAAAAAGAAAGAGTGGATGGCAGCTAGTTCAGAAAATAAATACGTGACTTCATATGCATAAAGTTTATTAAAAAAATGATAACGCGTGATAAAAAGTTGTACATGAATATTAAGATGTTTCTTTTCTATATTTTTTCTTTCTTTCTTTTTAGCACTAAGCCGTCTTTGTTTAAAGATGCTCAACTGAGTTGAATTGTTTGAAACTTTATTTAGAGAAATTGTAATAAATAAAAAATATGAATAAAATGATAATACAGTTTACTTACCGAAAAATGCGATGGACGTAGCCCCCAAAATCTGTAAAAGAAAAATATATTAATACTCGTACAAATCAATAAATAAATGAATGCGTAATCACCGTTTTCATTTACTGTTATTCTTTCTGGTAAAGCAATCGTATGTTTTAAAAAATCCGTTCTAAAAATTTAAGAGCATCAATGGATAAAAATGCTAAATCGACATGGATCCGCCCGCAAATTAACCATTTCAGAGGTATGTACAAGCTATATCAGTGGCGTAGAGAGAGGGGGGCAAAGGGGGCTGTTGTGCCCCAGGCGCCACTTGCAGAGGCGTCAAACTGTCCTCAGGACAAACAAGATTTTCCAGAAAATTTCAATTTTTATTTTGATTCGTTTTGGGAAAATAATATTTGAGTTTCGGGAACGACACTGCCTCCCTTCAACTGTAAACAACCGGCCATTCCAGGGCGGTTGCTATGACAATGGCGAAAATACGTTACTGCGCATGTGACGTCAGTCTAGGAGCTAAAAGTTGGCTATCTAGCTGTGTCCGCTGTTCCGCTGCGGCAACAATCAGGCACTACTTCCAACTATAAATTGACACATTGCATTCAGTGTGCTGGAGTGAAATATAATAGTGTATTATATGTAATAAAATAATTGGAGAAAGATCACAGAAGACATACAGTATATTGAAATTTTATTAATATATTCTCTTGTTTAAAGTACTATCTATCTGAAGATAAAATTAAATTAAAATTATTTCTTCTCATTCATTTATATTGCCATATATTTTTTAATTTCTTATTAATCTCATTATTTCTTTCTTCGGCTTCTTTATTTTTATCGCGATTTTTTTTTTCTCAAATTTAAAGTCTAGCTTGAACTTGTGTCCCTATTTGCCCTGAAAAATATATACCTACATATAGTGTGTTGTAGACGCGCACTTAGGTAGTGACTATTCATAATGTATTGTACAGTATTTGAGGTAGATACTGCACTCTGTTATCGAAATAAAATTAATAAAACTAAAAACTTTTTCTAAATGTTGGAGTAAGAAATTAAAATTTCTTTAAAATGTCTATGAAATATATTTGTATTTATATACCCGTTTTGTGGTCAAATATCTGTAGTAAAATTTCTTAAATTGACATTTAAAGATTAGTTTATGAAAAAATTTCTTACGGGAAAGGGGCGCCCAAAGGTATTATACCCCAGGCGCCAATTATGCTCGCTCCGCCACTGAGCTATATGTATGATATGAGTGTGTCACATATTCAAAAATACTCAATTAATCGATTATCCGATCAACCGGTTAACTGGTTATTTGATAAATTGGTTAACGGGTCACAGCGGTTAATAAGCAATGGAAATTAATTTGAACGGTTAAGTTAGTGAGGCGTTACCAGTTATTTCTAATCGGTTAGCCGGTTATTACGAATAACCGAATAGTTAGCTAGTACGATTAGATGAGTTTCACATACACAAACACACATGCCTTAGTGAGATTAGAACCCAGGATCCCTAGTGTACTCATGAATAAGAAGCGTTAGTTTAACCATTGAGCCACCGGACCCGATTTGCACAAAAAAGAAATTGTAATGAAATTGAAGTATTTCATGAATCGCTTAATCAGTTGGTTCTATTAGACAGTTTTTGCGGTTAAACCGGCAAATCGTAGCTAGTCAGTTAACCGGGTTTTAGTAATATCACTGTTACCCGGCTACTATTTTCGATACTTTTTGACAGCATTAATATATTGTTACTGCTACAAAGCGCCCTCTTTCGTTCATATATTCACTTCACAAATATTTCTGTGGTTACAATGGGGTCTCGTGGCCGCGTGCCTGAGTGTCAGGTCGCGAATCTGGGGAACCGGGTTCGATCCCGACCGACGCCAAATATTTCCAATTTTAAATGGCACCAAATTGACCCCTGTGGTGCATTCTCCACGCCAGCAATGAGTGCCCGTGAGGTGACGCCTGGTAAACGCCCGCACTGCAGCAATGGGTATTATGCCGTGATGATATATTTAATTATTTATTTTATTTTACAATTTTTAGAAATATTGCTATTCGATGCAATTGTTATCCTGGTAATATTCAGCAGAGTTTTTTTTTAAATAAATAAGTGCCATGCTAATATTATTTTTAAAAATGAAGTTCGAATTTATACTGAAAAGTTATTACAAATAAATTTATTTGTAAGTGTCTATTTATGCATAAACTTGATTTCTTTTTGTGATTTCGCTGTTTGTAAATGTAAAAATAAAACTAAAATAAATATAAAACTAATTATGTTAAAGAATTATAAACAAGTACATTTATTATATACAATGTAACTCAACATTCATCTGTGACTCACTACAAACAATGGGAAATAAAATCTTTAAATATGCTTCCCTAAACATTTCAAACTTTCAAATATTCATTCTTTCAGTCTTTTATGTAGCTATATTTCAAATTATCGGACGTAACCGAGGATGAAGGCTGGTTGCGCTGGCAAAGAAAAAATAACCAAACCTTCAGTCACCATGTTCCGATATTCCACCGGTTGCTGAAAAAAAGTTATCTCGGTTATTCTGGTTATTTTCGGAAATACTATTAATAGCTTTTTTACAGAACCAGGCTGTTTGTATACGAATAAAAGCGCAATGGCGCATCCAAAAATGTACATATACAGTTGCGGCCAAAAAAATTAAAACATCTATTTTTTGCTGTATTGAGTCGATCTTGAATTTTAATATGTTAAAGTCAAAATTAATAGAAATTCTAACACATTTGGTTGTTCTTTCATTTTTCGGGAATATGTAATTTAATAGTAAGTAAATTAAACACAATGAAGAACTTGCTCCACAACAGATAAAATAGTGATGACAGTGACAATATTGTCAAATTACATTAAAACTGTATTAAGTCCCATTCCATATAACTATGGTTCTATTTACTATTTTCTTTTTAAAACGTTACTATTACTAATTTGAAATGATTAGTTCTTTGACAGTGATATTTATCTGTCAGTTACATACATTTGAGTAACCAAGCAGTTGTGTTCGCTGTTTATTTAAAGCGTGGGCTCCGAGATTTAAATTATAGATAATTTTATAAATTTATCCATAAAATATATAGAAAAAGTATTAATGCAAACCTGTAGAAAATTTAATAATCTTTAATTTTTATAATAACATAAATCTCGAAAAAATAACATTTAAAAGTATTTAACGGAGAACAACTATTTTGAGCTTCAAGTAAAGTGCCATATCCGGTTATCTGATTTACACCAAAATCTTATGGTTTCTTTCAATATTAGAATAACGTATAACTACAAGGTTTCAAAATTTTCTGATTGATAGTATTTGAGTTAGAGCGTAAACAGAAACCACACACACACACACACACACACACACACACACACACACACACACACACACACACACACACACACACACACACACACACACATACATACACACACACACACACATTAACACTCACACTCTCATTCACACTTTCACTCACGCACACACACACACACTCATACACTCACACACACACACACACACACACACACACATTTACACACATACACATACATTACACACACACATACACACAGACAGCATCGTGAAAATGTTAAAATTGGATTCTAGGGACTTTAAAACGTGGTCATTTGCCAAAATCTCGATATACGATTTTAGCACGATCCCTATACCTCCCTTACCAAGGGTAGCGGGAGGTAAAAAATATATAAACTCGGTTACTTGATTTTTAAGGTGTACGCGATTTTTTTTCAAGCCAGAAACCATGACATTCATTTATTTTTAAAGTTCCAACAGTGTGTTAACATTTTTTATATTATCTAATTTATCAAATTTTTAAAAATAAATGACCTTGCGATATCGTCTGAAATATACCTACTTCAATAAAAAAATATCATCTACGTAGATCTGTATATTTATTAAATTATAGAATAATATTAACCCAATTCCCGGTTTCCTTTTTTATAAATTATTGACTGTAACCACCGTTATCTCCTTCACAGACCTACCACTGCTAGAATAATATTACCCCATCTTGGTAAAGTTGTCTCTCATTGGCAATTCTTTTATTTCCCAAACCGCTTTGTCAGGTCGGGGTTATTAGACATTTGTAGTCCGGGTGCAGCGGAGATAAACTACCTGCGTGTACAGTACACGTCCCCGGAGTACCAGAGTCGCGGAGCGTGTTGCCCGGACCGGCGCGGAACCCCCAGGGGAAGACCCGCGTTTAGCCTCCCACATCACACACACCGCCACACTTGATTGGGGATGAAGGTGATCTAGATTAGGGGGGTAATTGATAGATACGGGAAAGAAATTGTTAAACAAGTATTCTGGATAATATAGTACGGAATGCAGAATGTGGCATATATTGGAATTTCAAAAATTATACGAAAGATACGAAGCAAAAGTCGAAGTCAACTACAATATAAAGTGACATTTGTATATAATATTTATGAATAAAGTACAGTAGATCGACCAAAATCCGGACTAATTTGTGCCTGACTCCAACTGGATTTTAGATTTTTCTGGATTATCGGTCACACAAAAAATACATACCACTTTTATCAAAATGGAATTTTCGATGCTCTAAATAATAATTGTTAAAACTATATGTTCTTCATCACTTCTTGTTCATTTGGTTTTACAACACAACAAATAAAAAATTTCTTTGGTATATTAGCACTTTGAGGGGGTTTGTCCGTGTTTATACAATTCTATATAGCAGAAAATTTTAATGCCTATTTACGGTTTTGCGTAAACTGTAATTTCAGCAATTTTTACAAGAATTAATAATAAAAGGTAGCAATTTCAAGTTGTTTGAAGCATTTAGTCCCTCAACGGTTACTCATATACTCAGAAAAATTTAAATAATATATATGATGATAGTCGATTAGTCTTTAAAAACAATTCAGTTCGTAATATGTTCTTATCATTATACATATACGGTATTTTGTTGTCAATTTAAATCTGCCTTTGTAGAGTAAACGAATGAAAAGTATTATCTTTCATCACAAAAAGCTTTAATTATACCGAATACATTATATGTATATTGTAACATTTTATTTATATGGGCGAAGTGTAGAAATCAGAGAATTATTATTAATTAAAATATAGGTTTATTAAACGATAAATAAATATTAAAAGATAATAAAAATTACGATTACTATGGTTAAATAAATATTAAATACTAATTTAAGACTAAGAATATAATTAACTACTTAAACACTAACACTATGATTATTTATTTTAACAATATTTATGTCACTATTTATCTCACGATTTACGTCAATGAGTATTTATGTCACTATTTATTTATAACACATTTATGTCACTATTTATTTATATCACATTCAATTGTGCGAACCACTTTTACCAACTGGTTCATATGCCACAACTTTTTAACACCAATGCCGAGTATCTACTTCCACTCGCCGTTACTGTCCCCGTATACCCTAGCTTCCCAATACTACTCAATACTACCGAGTAATCACTTCTACAGCTATTCCAGTATATCAGTAACTTCCCGAGTACTCCACTCGACGATATACTGCATACGATCACCGCGATAGTGCTATGCTACTAACTGCCTTACTCCTTATCCATGTAACTCAACCCCCGACTACATACATAACTAAGGTTATGTGATCAAGGACTCAACTGAATTGACTGTCGGACTACACTAACGAAACTGTCTGTCCGTCTTCATTTATAGAACTCAACATGCTAACTCAGCTCAGCTGACTATGTAACTGGTTCTCGGGCATAGCTGCGCCCCTTTTATATAGCTGCCATTATCTTTTTAAACATTCCACCCGATAATAACATCGAATTTAACAGGTTCAGGCAACGTAGTAGTATGTTTGTGTTATAATTTTACTGGAAATATAGGATCTTTTGCTAGAAAGTTTTTGTGTATGGAATTTGTATAAAACATATACAACTGCCGGCAGGTAATGTACAGGAAATAGGCAAGGAACTTTCTGCATGAAATTTGTATAAAATACATGGAACTGACGGAAGGTAATGGCTGGACACATCAAATTTTTAAAAATATTTTTTAAAACTGATTTGTTTCGCGTTTCTTCCATTTTCTGTATTTTTATATCATCATATTTTTACGAGTAAGCGGTTGAGCACAGGATATTTGAAAATATCAACTTATAGAATATAGAAATTTAGGTTAGATTTGAAATAGGTACATTTTATTTAAAATAATTCAAAAATAGATACGCAATTATTTAGAAAACAAGAAAAAAACAAGTATTTTTTGTATTGAATCGTGTTTTTCCGTAATTTACGCGATGAAGTTATTAGGTTAAAAGCCGCTAAGTTATTCTCCCCTCAATTAAGTTTTAGAAGGAAAAATTCAAGGCAACAACTGGAGCACCAAAATGAGCAAAGTGTAAATTTACTTTCCCAGTGGAGCCAACTTTTGCATATAAACACTGGCCTAAATATCCCTAACACAGAATCACTCATTACTACCCACGCCCTCTCGAGGGAAAACTGTGACGTCACATACTCAGCATTCAACTGTTCTTGCGTGGAGCGATAAGGGAAACTTTACTCGTTTGTTTTATTTTTCCAGCTTTTGTTCGAGAGCAACATTCATTCCATTGTTTAAATAAGATTAGTTGAACAATTGAATGTATGTAGCCCGCAGGAATTATTGTAGTTGTGATTAAACATTAGTTAATCATATTGCTAATTCTAATTGATGGGAGGTTTGCCAGGCGTTGACAATTGGAAAACGACGAAATAGAACGTAATACAATGTATATGTAGATTGTTGAATCAATACTTGTCTGCTGTAATCTGCTATGATGTACAAACTAAACGAGATATTGAAATTCTGTGTATATACTCGTATTTACAAATCCGTAGTAATTTCCTGCATAACTGCACTGAATTTTATCGTATTTCCTCATGGAATTCACGTAGGATTAACATTCAAGGACGACGAGTTTCAGTAGGTACAACGGCAAAATGAAATTGTCCTAACTTTTTAAAGAAAAAAATCTGATGTGGTCAGCCCATGACCTTCCGCCAATTCCATATTTAAAATAGCAATGAGCTTTAAGTAAAGTATCACTTCCGGTTGATCATTTGTAAATAAAATCTGATTTGTGGTTCCAATAAATCTGTTAAGAGCTCTAAATTGTGTGTCCCATTTAGAGCTGCCACCATTCGGATCTCGAGAACTATAAGAGATACAATATCGGTTAAATGATACTTTTTGTGCACTTATAGGAGAACATATCAGATGTGCTTTTGTTTTCCCAATTATTCTCACAGGGCACTAGATAATGACGAAAAACTCAATTTTATTATTTTTTTCTTTTTCAAATAACTTGCAAACAACTAGTAATCGAGAAAAATGTTTTTAATAAAGAAATTAGATATATTTATTGTCTATCCAGTGGCGCTCAAAAATATTTTTTTATGGGTAAATTTTCGAGATATAACAAACTTATAATTTTTTAAATGAAACCTATATTTGATTTTTACTTTAAGAAAATCCATATTTTTTTCTCTTTTGAATGGTGTAAAGGTTATAAAGTTTTATATAATTTTTTAAATCATATCTGGTATACCTACATACTTACGTTAACTTAAAAATATAGAATTAAAATTATATCATGAACCGTGGTAAAGTCCGTGCGTTTGGAGAAAAAACAAATCGGCGCAGTAGAAGTTGTATTACCCAACCTACAAATGTTGACTATTAATACTCGCTCAAAAAACATTTAACTGAATAATATTTAAATGTTATTAATTTTATTATTATTATTATTATCATTTACGATACATAAAATTCATAAACAAGTATACATATAATTATTACTCGCACAAAATATGTTTGATTGAATATCTTTGTCCATATTTATATCTATAACTTATACGCAACAAACAGCTGCTACCTGTCGCAATATCGTACCATCCCTACTTTCGCAAGTTGTACTCTCCTGGGTGAATTTTGGCTTGTGCGCCGGTTTTTTCTCTGAATGCACGGACTCTAGGTATGGAATAAGTTACTTAGTAAAATAAAATTCTGTTTTGAAAAATCAATTAGTCTTGACAAAAAATAGGAAATTTCATGAAAAATATAGAAAAATCTAATATTTAAAGGATAAAACAAATTTAAAATACAATAAACTTTATACCAATCGAAAGAGAAAAAATAAGTATTTTTCTTTAAAAAAAATCAAATATGGGTTCCATTTAAAAAAAATAACTTTGTGTATTATCTCAGAAATTTACCGATAAAAAAAATATTTTCGTGCACCACTGTATAGACAATAAATATATGTAACTTTTTTATTTGAAACATTTTTCCCAATTACTGATAGTATAGAAGTAATTTCAAAATGAAAAAATGACCAAATTCAGTTTTCCGCCATTATCTAGTGCGCTATGAAATTTTTTGGAAAAACAAAAGCACATCTCAGATGGCGCCCTATAGGTGCACAAAAAGTTCCATTTAACTGACATTGTATCTCTTATAGTTCTCGCGATCCCAATGGTGGCAGCTCTAAATGGGACACACTGTATCACTTCAGGTTAATCAAATACCAAATTTGAGAAAATTTGTATCATGTTTTAATATATTTTTCAAGGACATGAAGAAAAATAAAGTACCACTTCCGGATTATTTAGAAAAAATCTAAAATAAATCTTAAATACCAAATTTGAAAATTTTTGGATTATATCATAATATATTATTCACGAAAATCTGTTCAGAGCTTAAATTAAAGTTTCACGTCCGGTTTATCAATTTTAGCCACAATCTAAGTTGTTACACTTGATATAAAACTCTTAAATAGTAAAATTAAAAAGTTTTGGATTATATTTTAATACAGTTTTTCATTAAAAACTGTTATGGGTTTCAAGTAAAGAATCTCTTCCAAAGATGCAGACATCATTTTAAAAATAATAATTCTTGCTTATTCACTGAAAACTCACTATCGAATTTTTTTACATTATATTCGTATTATAGTGCGCTCGTATTTATTACGGGACAATAAGTTTGTTAGTTTCACTACTTTAGTTTTTCCTGCAAACCCAGCAATTTTAACGGTGCTGTAATAAAGTCTATTGCGAAACGCCAGCAGTAAAAATTAAGATACTAAAATTTTATTTGTTTCGCAGTTAATGCGTCACAGAAGTAACGAGAATGATTTAAAAAAATCTTTTATTCGTAAAGTATAAATTAAGCTCGGCCATCTTCAAAATAAGTCCTGTGGGACTGAAAACGATATCAGCGTCGCTGTCATTCTTGTAGCAATAACAATAACTGTAGTCTTCCTGTAAGAGGCTATTAACAGACTAAATGGTGTCTTTTCCGGTGACAGTTGTTTTTGGGGAACAAAATATAAAAATCTGGGCTGTAGGGTGGGTGAGGAAGAATAGAGATATTTTTCAGTTTTCTGACTGAACTTTGTCGTGGTGGATAATTTACGTTTTTTCAATGTTGTTTTAGGCACTGAAAATAATCTCCACCGTTCGTCACTCACCCTACAGCTTTGACTTGGCACCGTGTGACTTTTATTTGTTCCTCAAAATCAAAACTCATTTAAAAGGACACTATTTCGAAATTCTACTGTGAAACTGAGTTCAGTAGTTATGCTAATAATACATTAAAACACAAGTATCATAAGGCAATCTGTTAACGTTCGAGTCCAAGCCTAGCGGCTCGTTTTACAAAGGACGAGTGCGTTGACAGGCGTTATGATACATGTTTTTATACTATTTTTTCTAGTGAGGTAATTTACAATTATTTTTTTTTTAAAAAGAACTTGTCAAAAATATGACTTGGTGTTTTTTTGTCAGTTATGTTGGTAGCGCTTCCCGCTAACATTTGAAATTTCACATTTTGACAGTTTGTGTATTGTGTGATTCTGACTGATTGTTTGCATTAAAACATTGTATCAAACATTTATAAAATTATGGAAGAGGAGAACCAATACTTACAACGTACTCCACCGGTTTATTAATGAACGACCTGATTTGACATATCTTGTAATAAAGGTAAATTTATCAAATAACGAATCGGGATCGCTGGTTCGTGTTAGTTATTATCATAAATAAAACTCTTTAAATAATGAAATACATTAATGAACAATTTATTGATCTACACTTTTACATTCCACCATTTTGTCAACACATCGACTGCTCAGTTGCAGACATAACAGCAACAGCTGTTCTTACATTCTTCAGTACAAAACATATGTTGTATTTGCATACGGCACTTATGCCTAAATCATATTTATAAATTTAATATTCGACAGTTTACCTCGACGTGGAACTGGAACTCATGGATCGTAAAATTTTCATATTTCCTTGGAAGTAGCCACAAATTAAGTAGACAGTGTCAACATTTCAAATAACGTGCACTATACATTTCAAAACCTGCCTAATATAATATAACAATACAAACAGCTGAAAATTGCAATATTACCCTAAAATTAAATTGTAATAAATAAAACTTACCGATTAAATTGTTTTGACAAATCAAATCTGAGCGCATTATTTCTTGTTTCATAATTTTTTTGTTGAAAGATTTTAACTTCACATATTTTTCTTTCTGAACTAACACAGCTATAGCTATAAATTTTTCTTCTTTCTAGGCCTATCACCTAGAGATAAAATAAAAATCAATAATTAGAAGTAATATTTCAACATAAACAACTTACCATTTTGAGGTTATATGTAATTCATCTGTCATGACTACCACCTCTAGAATACGAAAGGCGCCAAAAATAGTACGTTTATAGATCTTCTAAACGTCGTGTTTTCAGTGATAAACAGTGCTTTTATAGACTCATAAGAACACCGAAATAGAAAAAATATTTATTTGTAATTATATAGTATTGATATATTTTGATATTATGTTTACATACTGTCAGAGTGCAAAGCAGACGATTGTTAATGATTGGTCTAGTTTTTAATTGTACTATTTTTTTTTTATTCCGTGTAAATTGGAAGCCTCTGTAGTTCTAGAAAGTTACGCATTGTTTAAAAAGTAAGTTTATAGTACCTTGCTTAGTTAACCTGAGCTTAATTATTTTACAGGTATATTTTTACAAAATAAATTTTTGCTTAAATTCATCCAGACACCCCTTAAAGGGGTGTCATCCGGTGCGGACCACACCCCCTTCCCCCGTACCCCTAGTGACGCAACTATGTGGTCTGTTTCTAACTCAAATTTGTTGTGTAGGTGGCGAAGCCGATGCGTTGTGCAGTCGTCGAGTAATGAAATAGAAATCAATAAGGTAAGAAAGCGTTTGCTCCTTTCACGAAGGAATCAATTTCCAATTATTAATAGCTTTCGTGTCTGGTTACGGTCAGAAAGGTCACTGCTCCTACTCTAAACCGTTTGGCCCACAATTCACGAGGCCCAGATTACAGACTAGAAGCCTAGAAGACTTCATTATCAAGAGTTATAACCTAGTAAGGTTTAAAGACATAATAGCAGGTTTTTTAGTTTCATATTCTTCAGCGGAAAGCTTGAGTAAATACAGATAGTGAACGTTTTATAAAATTTTCTTTATGAAGAGAAGAAAAGATAGTGAGCTCGCTTATTAAGAAGACAAAGATAGTGCGGAAGTACGTACAGTAAGGAATTTAACACTTCAGTTTTATGAAATTAAAATTAAGTTCAAAGGTCAACAAAATTTAATTAGTTCAACGGAGTTTTTAATGAAATGAAATATCACTTATGAATAAATAACTAGGTATAATTTTTTTAATGTCTAATATAACAACTAAACTGTAACATGAAAGATTTTTATCTAAGTTTAATTTATATATTTTTTACTTACTGACATTTATTTTTCAAACACCTACTTATAGCGTGGCTCTTTATCTACTCAAATCTCGTTACTAGTTACACTTTATGGATATTTACGTGTCACATAAAGTAAATAGGTGCATGTTCATACTAGTAACCAAGAAAAATTGCATAGGTAACGTTTTGAAACTATAAAGCCTTAAATATAAATGTCAAATTAGTTGTTAACAATTACTTAGTTGAAATCTGAGTCACAACACATTTATTCTTACATTCTACAACGTTTACATGATCATAAATGCATGTGCACACAGATATATTAGTTTATATACAAGTTCGTACAATAATTCACAAAAAAAAAAAACATTAGTTTGCTCTGTCTGTTGGCTTAAAATTTGCTTATATCTAATCAAATTCATTACATTTCTTTATATTTTATTGAAACTCTGAGATAATATTACAGATTCATTGTTTTTTTTTGGCGATAATAGGAGTTAGTATATGCATGATGTCACTGAAGAAACTGGATTACAAAATAATTCTGACTATTTGCAGATTTATTTTGTTGTCGATTATGTCTATGTATTTTGAAGACATGCAATAATTTTATAAGTAATTTTTTATCTGATTAATAATAAAAATGTTTTCTTTACGCTCTAACCAAAATAATCACAATCACAAAATTAAGGGCATGGTTCTTATAAGTGTACATGTTTAATGTCACTAGATCTGCTCGAAATTTCAAATAAAAATAATTACGAATTAATTTATTTGCTATTCAATATCATTTAAGTGAACAAATAAATAATTATTTTTAATAAAAAAATATTTAATTAATTTTTATAATTAACTTATTTTATAATAATAATAATAATAATAATAATAATAATAATAATAATAATAATAATAATAATAATAATAATAATAATAATAATAATAATAATTATAATAATAAAAATAATAATAATTTATTACTTCAACAGGAATACAATCCAAAACAAGTGAAAAGCTTGTTATGAATAATACCGATTAAGTAATTTATAGAAATATTCCTAAGTCTAGTTCTAATGGAATCAATATTAAATGTCCGAAGTAATGTATCAGTGCGTGTGTATTGGTCTGGGAAGACATGGAAATGGTTAAACAAAGGGTACTTCAGAATTTTCCTTTGTAGCCTTTCGAGTTTCAATATATAAATTTCAAAAATGTGAAACCATATAATTATTGAGTAATCTAACTTGGATTGTATAAACGCGAAGTATAAATCAAACAATATTTGAGAAATGTTTACAGTTTCTAACAATAAATCCAAACATTTTACTAGCTGACTTTATAAGATAGTCTAAGTTAAATGAAAATGACAAGTCCAGGTAAAAGTAAACTCCTAGGTCTTTCGTGAGTGCAGAACGAAGTAAAGTCTCTAATTAAATTTTATATTCATAAACAATGGGACAATGGGAAACTTTTTTCGATTATATGTCATAACCTGGCATTTACTGATGTTTAGTGTCAATGTATTAGTAACACCATGGGCAATGATTTACCTACGAATCAGCTAATTCCGCTACAACTAATCCATATTAATATCTGAGGGTTAAATCTCAAGAATGAATAACAACGCCAACCATCCAGCCGATTGAGAAATGTTTACAGTTTCTAACAATAAATCCAAACATTTTACTAGCTGACTTTATAAGATAGTGTAAGTTACATGAAAATGACAATTCCAGGACAAAGTAAACTCCTAGGTCTTTCGTGAGTACAGAACGGAGTAAAGTCTCTAATTCAATTTTATATTCATAAACAATGGGAAACTTTTCTCGATTATATGTCATAACCTGGCATTTACTGATATTTAGTGTCAATTTATTAGTGACACCATGAGCAATGATTCACCTACGAATCAGCTAATTCTGCTACAACAAACCATATTAATATCTGAGGGTTAAATCTCTAGAATGAATAACAGCGCCAACCATCGAGCCGATTAGAGCCTCATTTCTCCATCATCACTGCGAATGTGAAAGGCTTGATTACTGCTAAGCAAGATTGATACTATAATTTGAGTCATACATTATTCTGTATAGATTAGACTCAAATAAATAAATAAAAAAATAAGTGACACCATTCAGTCATCAGCATAAAGTAACACCTGGCAAGAGAAATTATCTACAATATTATTAACTACATATAAAAATAAAAGGGGCTCTAAATTTGACCCTTGTGGTATACCGGATTAAGCGACATAATATTTAGAACGTTAGCCATTGTAAGTTACATATTTCTGATGGTTACATAGATATGACTCAAAAAAATTAACAAGGCTATCATGGATACTAAAATTTCGGATTTTATTTAGTAAAATGGCATGGTCTAATTCATCAAAGGCTTTTGTGAAGTCCGTATAGACTACATTTATTTGGTGTACTTTATCCAAAATCTCGAAATTAGTCGTAGTTGATCTGTGAGGCATGAAACCATGTTGGTGTTGAGTAATGTGGTGCCTTAACTGTGGAAAAATTTGATTGTATATTATAATTTCAAATAGTTTTGCAAAATTACATAGTATATAAATTGTTCTGTAATTTTGGATAAGAGACGCATCACCTGACTTCAACACTGGACAAACTTTAACGAACTTCCAAATATCGGAAATTTGTTATAGCCGGTTTATGATGGATTTAATTTACAAATTTAGATTTACGAATTCACATTTGTAAATATAAATTGTATGTATTTGCTTTTACTGGTTCTAATGAATTTAAGAAATTTATGATGTAGAATTTACATTTAAAATATCATCATATTTTTTATTCTAAATGTAAATTTGTAAATGCGTCCAATCATTTCACAGTATTTTGAACAATGATTTTGGTGGGGAAAATGACAGTTTCAAGTGACAGTTGAAACATTTTAATTTTAATTTGACAAATTGATTCCGAAAATATGGATATATTATTAATATTATCTGCAGAACAATGCAGACTGATTATGATAAAAGTGATAAATATCATATAATTGTCATCCCATTTGTGTCAAACCACGTGAACCAATTGGACATATTTCATATCTTTAAATTCACTATAAACCAGCAGGGTAAATCGTAAATTTCAAATTTGTAAATCTAAATTTATAAATTATATCCATCATAAACCAGCCATTGTTAATTAATTGATTAGCCGAAATTGATTTTTTAAATAATATATGGTAGGAATCGAACCTGGGTCGTCCAAATCCCACAGACACGCGATCCTGAAATATATTATCTACATTCTCTTTTCATGAATATTGAAGGGATTAATAATTGGCGATAAATTCATAAAGTAAGTTTGTTCTGTCGGATTTTGCTTAATATTCCCTTTTATTCAATAACATAATTTACGATCGAAGTAGAGAAAAGTAACTCTGAAATATCCGAAACGAAATCCTGAGGATGTTCAAAAGTCCTTTATTATCATATTTGGAAAGTTTCCAGTGTATCCAGAGACTCTGTATGATTAAAGACATATCAATTTTCAATACAAAATAAAACTCCTCAATTCGATTTCGCTCGGATTCAATCCTACAAAGTTCCAGTCTTTCAGTGGAGAAAAAACATAAAGCGATCGAAAACAAACGTACCACCCCGGAGTTGGAAATGTGGACGTGTCTGAAATTAGGCGCAGTTTTTTCAGGTTTACCAAGCACGCAGCTGTGGTGGCAGCACTGCTAATTTATCTACAGTGTTTCACTCGGAAATATTGAAAAACTCTTTGAATTACAATTAAAGTTCGGAGATGTAAGATTTCTTTCTTTTAGAGTATTTATCTTACAGAAGTCGGTATTCGGAATTGTCGGTCAAGGATTATTGGAAACAAATGAAGCGAGAAATTAAAAATGAAACAAGAACAACGAAGAGAAATGGACTATCTATTGCTGGATGTAATATTCTGCTTTACACAACATATTACTGTATTTGATAATAACTATAAGTGATGTTCATCTGATGTTACAGTATATGCATTTATAGTTAATATTGAAGCGCAAAAGACGTTATTTTGATTTAAATTCTTAAACAGTATAAGAGTATAAAAACCCCCTAATTGAGCAATTTCTAAATTACGTATTTAGTTTTACATACTCCTGTAATTTATCTTGTCTTAAGTATGGTTTGTTCGAAGATATTTCGTTATGGCTTTAACTTACTAAGCCTGTGGTGGACCGCACACAGCAAGAGATTGTACCTGTTGGCGCTCAGGGTAGGATTGCGAAATATTTAAATTCGGAAATCTCTAATTTCTGTGCGCATTAGGTATTTCAGATTTACTTGAAATAATAATGAATTCGAAAAATTAAATTAAGTCTTTGACTATTATTAGAAATATAAGATGAGAAGAATTATCCTTGACCGGTATTAATACATATTAGGGAAAATAAGATACCAAAGTGTAATATTATGTATTTATTGTTATGTATGGCACTATTGTTTAATTGCATTATGTAATTAAATGACGAATTGTTATACAATGATACATTTATGTAACATTTTTTTTTGCTTCATTATCATTAATAATATTTGTACAAAATTCTCTGTTCCATTATTAAAAATAAAATTCAATTGGGAAATATTGAATACATACCTGTCCTTTCACCCCTATAAATCAAGCTTAAATCCCTAACAATAGACCCGCTGAGAGGGCCATATCGAAATAACTTCGAACAAACTATACCAATTCATTTTTAGTTTTCTCTGAAAAATTTTACTAATCTTTCAAAAATAATCTGGGCCTAGATTAATAGGTCATCTTACGTTTAATATAATAAACTTGTTTGGTTCCTGTCCTACAGAAAGCGTCATTTGTAGTTCAAATCAGTTAATTTTAATACAGATATTTTTATTTGTAATCCAGACTAGTTAATTTTATTTCAAAGAGCATTAAATGTAATTCGGAACAAACTATTTTTTATTCAAAAGCTGAAATATTTACCTAACTTCAATTATAATCAACTAGTGTCCCTAATTTGGAGTGCTCTAGCAAACAAAAACAAAAAAAAAAACATATTAGAAGCGTTTACGAAATTTTTAGTAATTTTTTATATTAAATGCTATATTTATTACAGTTAGTCGAGAGTTTATCGATATATCAGACTGTTTAAAACTAATATGTTTTAAATGAGAGAAATTAGAAATTATCAACTCCTTGAGGTAGCAACCCGCTGCACTTGGGAATAGAA
This sequence comes from Harpalus rubripes, assembly GCA_963082715.1. Classification (NCBI taxonomy): domain Eukaryota; kingdom Metazoa; phylum Arthropoda; class Insecta; order Coleoptera; family Carabidae; genus Harpalus; species Harpalus rubripes. Next base: position 42,225,308 of record OY720454.1, read on the forward strand.
CGGTTAACCCGCCCTGACTCTATTTAAATAAGTCAATAAATAAATGGAAATAACTGTTTCTGTTACTTGGAAAAATTAGTTATATGTTTTTACGTGTTTAAGTTTAATTTTAGTATTGTTTGAAATAGCTGTAGTATCTTAAACTATTTATTAATATTAATATTATTGCATCTGGCTTCACGCGAGTGCGCGCGCACCCACACGCCCAGCGTACAGCTGCTACAGCGTTGATCGACTGCGCTGAACTCAGACTGTGTCTGGCTTGCAAACGGTAAACACGTATCGCGTCGTCGTCCGCGAGAGTGGTTTTTCCACCATTTTGCATAAAACTTTCTGATTTTCATATGGTCAGTAAAGTAATTGGTTGTTTAATTATCGTACGCGTAGCTTGATTAGCCTAACACGACTAATTCAAGGAGTATCGTTCGGTTTTCATTTAATTTGGTACTTTATAGTCCGCGAATACTTTCCGGCGCCAATTTATGCAGCTAATAGACACATCTCAGGAATCAATTGTAAAATCGAACTGTACAATTTGATTTCTCACGGGAATTCGTGTTGTTAGGGATTTGATTCATATTTCCTTGGGTGAATTTATTATTATTTCTTTGTAAACCTGTTTACACAAGTTCACCTTCGAGTGACGTCATTCACAGCGCATCTGCTGTTATTGTCGACTAGGTACATTCAATGCAACAAGTTTTGCATTCTAGTTGGTTGTTATTAAGTTCATTTAGAGTTCTTAATATTGTTTAACTACATTTGTTTGTTCATACACTTATGAAATGATTTAGTTAATTTCTACAAATCTCGTATTTGTTCTAATTTTGGTTTATTATTGTTTATGTCACTTATATTCAATACGCTATCACATATCTCTCAGAATTGGTTTTCAGTTGTTTTGTTATTTTGTTGCAATTATATTTAGCACGTTTGTTAGTTCGTAAAACTATCTGGTCCTTCGTTCGTTGTTAATTAGTACGTTTCACAAATTATTATTGTCCCGTTTATTGGCCAAGTCCAGTGATGTGAACCAGCTATCGAAGGTTGTAATTATTTTGGTTTACATATAGTTTTGTTTTATTCATTGAATTTAACATCAAACATATTGTTGGTGCTTCTAGACCGGATTCGCTGATCTAGAGACATCGCATTTGGGCTTGCGAGCAGGATCAAAACATTTTGGTTCTTCTAGACCGGATTCGCTGGTTTAGGGTTTGAACATTTGGTCCTTCGAGCCATTAGGTCCTTATTACTTAGTCCTTCGCACCGGAGGAACGCAACACAGACACGGAAATGACTTATCTGAAATTATAGAAGTGACTAAAGTACAAACATATTGGTTTACCAGAGACAACAAATTTACTTTTACGCTATAAAAGGTAAACATATTTAACAAGCAAAGAAGTAGCAGATTCACTGTCGCTAAGGCGTTTCATAGAGTTATTTATTTATATATATATATATATATATATATATATATATATATATATATATATATATATATATATATATATAATGATTATTTTCAATATTTTAAATATTATGTTTATCGCCGTTATCATTTTGCCTAAGGTTGCTATGAATATTGTTGAAGAGATGGAATGATCAACCGTTGATGAGTTATAAGGTGTAATAATGAGGCTTGTATAGTCCACTTATTGTTGTACATTTATTCACGACGTTTTGGGCCTAAGGCAGGCCCAACTTCAGCTAATCGGTGAATATACAATAATTCTTATTACATGTTACAAAAATCTTAAAATCGTATTAGACACAAATCTTAGGCTAGACGCACACGTGCGATTCTCCTGACTCTTAGTCGCTGGAAAATCTTTTTTCTACCTCAGATATTATTCTTAAATCGTTTCTGTGTCGAAAGGGCCAGTTGTACTAACACAGTTTAAACTATGTTTATTGCAATACCATGGTAACGCCAAAAATCTTGTTGTATATCAACGGTTTACTGTTTATACTTAGTTTAAACCACTGCACTTTTGTTAAACGCTAGTGATCGGCCGTTTAAACTACAGGTAAAGTTAGTTTATTTTTAAAATGCTGATATTTTAAGCTGCAGTTTAAACTGTAATTGTGCAACCAGCCCTAAATCATTAGACACCTCAGACATTTAAAAGTAAAATTTTATTAACACAGTGACATATATTCAACAGCAAATGAACTACGACTACGACACAATAGTCGCAAGTGCGCGCAATTTCATGCCTGTTCTTGTGTCTCATTTCAAGTTGCGACAATCGCGTCGTTGCAAAAATTGCAACTGAACCATCGCGCGACAGAAAATCACATGTGCGCGCCTGCCTAATTTGGCTGTGTAGATAAATTTTACGACAACGCAGCCAAATTAGATTTATGTCCAATACAATTTTAGGATTTTTGTAACATGTAATCCGAATTATTGTATAATCAACGATTACCTGAAGATGGGCTTGCCTTAGGTCGAAGCGTCCTGAATAAATGTTCAACCATACGTGGACAATGTAAACCTTATTATTACACCTAGTTGCTATGAAAAAAAAATTGAATTATGTTATTGGCAGTAACTGAGCAATACAGTATTATATTCTCTGCCAGCTGCATATTTTTACTGCCAATTTGCTCATCTGTAATTGTAAAACACGCTAAAATAGTATAATTTTAATAATATTCTATAATTTCAGAAATCGTCAGTTGTAATTCAGAAAATTAAAAGATATTACTTTTATTTCAGAATGCTGCATAGAACAATAAGATAAATATGTTTCAATAAGTAAACAATTTCCTGAATTATAATTGAGATCTGAAATATACAATTATTTTTTCAGAGTTAAACTGACTTTTTACCTCTCGCTAAGAGAGGTATTCGGTGCGTTCAATGAAGTAAGCAAATCTATCAAATGCTAGGTAAGGAAACGAGACTTGTTGCTTAGTTCGCTGAACAATTTGCTAGCTATATGACGAACTGACATCCACAACTGTCATCGAGAAATGTATATAGATGTCAAATATAACATTCTGTAATTGTGTATCTGTCGTATCTCTTTGATTGGTCTGCGAACATGAATTTATATATTTATTTTCAGATACTGGGATTAATTTGAAAGAAGCTATATTGACTATAACAAAATATTTCAAATTTAATAGTGTTATAAACATCCATCACAAAACTCTCAAAGCCTTTTTTACATGTGGTTGATAGATACACGCCATATAAAGAAATTGAATCAGTTTAAGTGAATGTAAAATTTGTATTTCCCGCCATTATATTTGACACTTAGCAAGACAAGCGAGAAATTTGTGGCTTGGATTGCTTGCGAGCAAATCAAGCAAATGCTAGGCTAGCAAAGTCGTTCAACAAATTTTACTTCCGGTTGCTTGTTTTGCTGGGCTTATTGAACGTACCTATTGTATTCATGCTAAAAATCGCATATCCAGATTTTAGTAAATAAGCACGTTTTAAGGTCCCTAGAATCCAAATATAACATTTTTACGATGATGTCCGTATGTATGTGTGTGTGTGTGTGTAGATGTGTGTGTGTGTGTAGATGTGTGTGTGTGTGTGTGTGTGTGTGTGTGTGTGTGTGTGTGTGTGTGTGCGTGCGTGCGTGCGTGCCTGCGTGCGTGTGTGTGTTTGTGTGTGTGTGTACGTGTGTGTGTGTGTGTGTGTGTGTATGTGTGTGTATGTGTGTGGATGTGTGTGTATGTGTGTGTGTATGTATATATATATATATATATATATATATATATATATATGGGTGTGTGTGTGTGTGTGTGTATGTGTGTGTGTGTATGTGGATGTGTGTGTGTATGTGTGTGTGTGTGGATGTGTGTGTGTGTGGATGTGTGTGTGTGTGTGTGTGTGTGTGGATGTTGGATTCACTATAACGCAAATACTTTAAGACTTAAAACATTTTTAACTACGGTTTCCTCAATCTAACAATAATGGGAAGAGTCGAGTCAGTTTTGGTAACAATTGGACAACCGGCAGTAGTAGTTACAAGAAAAAAATCATCTAAATATTATTTATCGAAAATTTATGTAAATACTTATATTAAAGAACGTTAAATTCTTTATTCGATAAATATAAATTCATTATTATATCTTCTATAGATTTAGAGATAAAGAAATGCATATAAAATAATTTGATGTAAAAATTCTTAGATCAAACTACTTCAAGCCAAGAAATTCAAATGTTTGTAATTCACACATAAATGTCACTGTCAAAAATGTTTGTATGCCACTGTCAAAAATATTTGTACATCATTATGAAGATTATGAAAATAAATAAAAAGTCAACAACGCAAAAGAATATACCTAAAAAAGAATATAAAAGGAATTTGCGAAAAAATTACGAATAAAAGAAAAAGAAAAGGAAAGTAGAAAAAAAATTCAGGATATCAAATATAAAGAAAATGTATGTATTGTACATAATTTATATTAAAATAATTATTTTGTAGTGAGACATGAATATGTGTATTTGTGTTTAAAAATATTTTTCGTTTTATGCGTACAACCAGATAAAATATCTGGCGAGAGGTTATGTGCTGGCCACATCAGATTTTTTGAATTACATTTGACGCAGCTTGTATATTAAAACTGACTATTCTAAAATAATGACGATGTGCTAATTAAAATTACTGGTGATGCTGTTTCAAATACTTTTGGAAAAGATGTGCTAGTTGATATAAAATATATTTATCCAAATTCGAATTCCTAAATATGCCATTATAAAAAGTATCTGTCCTCTATTTTGGAAAGCAATCTTCTTGTTAAGTCCCAAGTCACTAACGGCTTCTCGTAATGAAGTGCAGGTCCTAGGGCGTCAGGTTGAAGTGACATCGCGAGTACGATGGCTACGTCCCGGAACCCATTTCACATGAGGCGTCGCGCGCCGTCGCTTCGGACACGTCCCCATGCAAATCGAATTCAATTCCAAGCTTTGACAAAGAGTCGTTCAAGGTTAATGGGGGAGGATGAAATGACGGGAAAGTGGAGTGAAACATGGAAATTAAAGTGGAGATAATAAATGGTCACTATTAAATATTACCAGTTTATTTGGATTTCGGAATAATTTAATGACATTCGCAGTACCATCAAAAAACACGGGTACATCAAATAATTATAGAAAAGGCAATAAAAACAATTAAAAATTGTATATTTGTATTTATTTATATATTTATTTAAACAAAATATTACAATTAATCAAGAATAATTAATTAAAGAATTTAAATTTTCGATTCTTTGAAAAAACTTTCTTAAAAATATATACGTTTACACGCAGTTTTGAAAATGGTTTCAGTTTTCAGTTAAAATTACATAAAACTGTTTACATGCAATTTTCAAAGCAGGTTTAGAGATTGATTTAAAAACAATTTCTGCGCATAAGTTTTTGGTTGATGTAAGTCACGGATCTTTTTCACAAATTCTTCGTTTTGCCATTATTCCAATTATTTTTTCTACTTTGTACCACTTTACTAGGGATGCCGATTTAAAATTTTTAATCGATTTTTTTAATATTCGGTTATTTTTTTTACCCTGAATCGATTAAATCGGTAAATATAAATCGATTTTTTTCGGGAATATAAATATATGTATAAAAAGGTAATAAATAAAAACTCATAATTAGAATAAGTCTAGAGGGTAGAATTTAGAATACAAATGTTTCATGTTCGTATAGCTGTAATATTTTTATACATCTATAAACATACGTTTTAGAGCACAGGTTATGTTTACTATAAACATCAGAAATTGATCGCAAACATCGCCTGAGGCCTCCAAAAACAAACAACAACACTTAATACGCATCAACGACGACTACGCATGACTTCTGCGCGATTGGGCTTGCCCGAGCCTGGGCGCGGCGTAGTGGTAGCGGGAAAATTCAAATGGATAAGAAAACTTAATTGAAAAAAAAAATCGAGGAAAAAATTGAGAATATAAAATCGATTCACAGATTATTTTTAATTGGAAAATTGATTTTTTTAAATCGATTATAAATTTAAAATAATCGATTATTTTTCGACATCCCTGCACTTTACGCACTAGAACTACACAACTGTCAGTTTGTTTGTAGATTAGTAACACCAAGTATCACAAAGCGACAGAAACGTTATGCTATGTATGCATGCGTAATATCGAAACTGAATTTTAAGTGTTTACACGAGTAGTTTTGAAATTTATTTTCAAGTCAAACCCAAGAATTTTAGTTTTGGTTTGAGATAACTCAAATCTGTCTGGACACTGTATCCCTGGCGTTTTCAAAACTAAAAACGTTCTAAAACCGGTTTGAAAACTGCATTTAAACTCCAGTAATAAAGGTCTTGAAAAACTAGACGTTCTTTATATTAGATTTTGTAAATCATTACTGGAAACTGGAAACTGATATCCAGAATGTTTTGCAAATTCTCCTGCAACTGATAACATTGTTTGTTCTGATTTTGATAATATCATTGCATAGCATTTCGACAAGGTTGAAAGAAATCAAAAATAAGAAAAATGTTTATTTTGTTCTGTAACAATCTCGTTTCATCATGTAAATAAAATATATAATTTTTTTCTTAATTTTTCAAATACAAACGTTCAATAATACATTTTATTTTAACAAAAAAAAATACATGATCTCATCGCCACCAATAATCAGGACAAATAAATGAATCACAAACACTTTCCATTTCGTTACTTTCATTACAAATTATAGGTATAGAAGAAACAATTTGAATACAGGTGAATTTTTATTTTTGGACTTGTGGTAGGTACTTTGTTAATATAAATAGGTGTTGACGCTTAAAAAGTTAAAAAATTTACATAGATTGCCGTCCATCTTAACAAAATCTAAATTTAATACTGTTTATTGTACGTACATTATGTGTATATAGCTCTCAAAATTACAGTAATAGTTAAGCATGAAAGAGGACCGATGGAATTTTTTTCTTATTAGGAGTCGATGCTTGTTAAAGTTTGGGCACCCCTAATTTAAAGTAAATGTAACTTTTAGGTACCGACAGATTCTCTTAGAGAAAATAGGTTTGTTCGTTCCGCTACCCAGAGTCTACCGCAAAACGCGGTGATGAAATTTGCTGTTCTTTTCATTTCGCGGTTCACTGTAAAGTCATTAGATTCTGTTCGTTTTTCTAGTATCTTGCGATAAAACACCGCGGCAGTTGGCGGTGATAATTTTTAAAGTGACTCATGGCTCGGTTGTAAAAAAAATAATCGGCGGTAATGTTCGCATCTACAAATGAAGTGCCAGTGTGACAATGTTTGACAAATAAATATTTGGAAAAAATTGATATTTTTCAATAAGTAATGTATGTAATGTTTCAGTTTTATAAATTGAAATACATTTGTAAAATAAATAAATGTCAATTTGATAACAATAGTAAACAATTAAAATAATGTAGAATAGAATAATATATTTTTAGCCAACACCTACTCATAATATACTCGTTACTATGGTTATTTGAAATCACTAATGTACAATATTCGTCACTCCGTGAGAGAATATTTTAGAAGTCACGGAGGAACTATTACTGATTTTTGTTTTTTTTTAATATAAATAAAAAGCAATTTTACAAAACTATTTCATTATTGAAATAATTTAACATTATGAAACTTATTTATTTAAATTAATATTAACATTTATGCTAAAATAGGTTACTTATCTTTTCAAAATGACAGGTGTCAGGTACAGCTAATGAAACGAAAACGAGAAATGAGTTAGTGGTTACTTGGTAAGTGAATACGTCTTGAAGGAAGATCCTCATTTTCACCCATTTTATTGTATTTTTCTTTCAAATAATTCCCAATGACAGACAATAATTATTTCAGCAATTTTTTTCAATAACAATGTAACAAAACCATAACAACCATTCAATGGCTACTTTATAATTTAAAATACTACATCAATTAACTTGTCAGTGTCAAACGATGAATGAAAATATAAAAATGATTTAAGAAGTTTTTAAAAAAGTGTTGGATAAAACGTTGTATTACACTCGTGTGGAATTTATATTAGTCACTAAAGAAAATTAGCCACGTAGCCCGCATGATTAATATGATACATTCCACACTCATATAATAAATAACTATTACTGTGAATCCTTTATAATTATAATAGAGCATGAAGTATCTTAGAAAATAATTAAATAATTTAGTGCAAAAGGATCGTACAGAAAAATTATTTTTAGTAACTTAAATTATTACAGCAGTATAGCGGAGTGAACAAACCTGAATGTATTTGAAAGCAAATAAATAAACTTTCAGAAAAAATTTACATTTGTACCTCAAACAAATAAAACCCCTGTCTGGCTTCTGTCTACGTTTTCAAATTAGAATTCACTGAATTCATCTAAAAGTGTCCGAGAAAATTTCATTAGATTTTCGCAAATGTACCTTGGTTTTCACTTGTCTGTAGTTCGGTTCTTTTGTTAACATGGAAACCAGAATCGATAGTCACTTGTCTCGTTCGAATGAGAGTCCTCTTTTTGTTTTAATTCCAGCCGAAATACATTACAACTCTGGTGAAGTTTTATCGACGCAGTTAGTCATTTGTTTAGTACGTACTGACATCGTTTCGTTTTTTCCAGGGATAAAAATTAATTGACTGGAAATGATGAATCAGGGGAAAATTTTAGTAGACAAACTATAAAATTTTGTTATGATATAATAAAATTCCTCGAATGTCTCGAATAAGTTTTTTAATAAACTATTCTGTTTTACGTATTTATTTAATCCTGTTTGTAACAAAAAAGTATCTCCTGAATTTAAAACATGTGAATCAATGGCACATTTTGGTCATATTTAGAAGTTCGCGAATAGTTAAAAGTTCTTGGAAAACAAGCAAAATCCCTTGCTGGAAAGTTTGGGCCAGAGGGCAGGCAGGAAACATTTGAAAGTGTGAGAAAGCCTACTCTGATATGTCAAGGAGTCTATTTAGATAAGTATCTCATTCTTACTCGCCCAACTAGCCAACTAGAATTCGTAGAGATAAGAAGACATTCTTATTACACCTGAACTATGACCGAAACCAAAAGGTCAAAACAAAAATAAAATTGAAACTAAGAAATTTAAATTATGTTTTAAACAGAATAATATTTGATATGTTGGACTCCAAGGCCGAAAACGCTGAAGAAGCGAAAAACAAAAACAGCCACAAAGCGTTACGGATTAATCTAAACTTCAAAAAAATATATTATTTATTATCATCTGTATGTATTTGTTAGTTTTCTAAACATACGTTAACATAACCTACCCTAACGTACAAATATTATATGATTTACGAGTATATTCTATTTTGCTAAATTTAAAAGCGGAGTCTTGCATTTTATCATAGATTCTGCAAATAAATTGCATAAGTTTGTAAAGTTTTAGAATATTTGAACAAATGGTTCAATTGTAACGAACACAATCTTGAAACTTTTCAGACTTTTTACTTTTTAGTTGCAGAGAGATTCTGAAAGTAAGGAAATACACAATGTCTACTTCAATCAATAGAAGAAAATATAGTATTTGCTTACTAGACAAAGAGATCGTATTAAAAGAGGTACAGGTGGGGCCTAGAAACTTTCTTTTTTGAAGATGAATAAAATGAAACGTATTGCTGATAGACAAAATTTATTTTTGGAAAATAATTTATAATTGTACATTATTAAAAAAAAAAAAACATCTTGAAGGTAGTGGCCACTGTTCCCTATGCATTGATGCAACCGATTTCTCACTATACGTTTCAACATTCGGGCTCCTTTCTTTGAAAGCGTATAAAAAAACAAATAAGCTAATATTGTGGGCCTTGGAACTCCGTATATTTTATTTGATTAGTAATAGTGTTGAACAATGTTACAGACGTTTCGAGACTAAATTCGTCTCATCATCAGCTATAATATATTACAAGGTTAAACTAAATTTTACATAAAATTAAAGAGAAATGTCTCTTCCCAAGAAAAATACAAGAGTTATAAACATGATTCTTAAGTAATATTCGTATTACAGTCATATCATATCGTAAAAAATATTTGAAGAAAAACTCAGAACATAACCGCTCTACAAGGGAGGGGGGATGTTCTAAGTTTTTCTTCTAATATTTTTTATGATATGATGTGACTGTAATACGAATATTACTTAAGAATCATGTTTATAACTCTTCTATTTTTCTTGGTAAGAGACATATATCTTTAATTTTATGTAAAATTTAGTTTAACTTTCTAATGTATTATAGCTGATGATGAGACGAATTTAGTCTCGAAACGTCTGTAACATTGTTTAACACCATTATTAATCAAATAAAATACGGATTTCCAAGGCCTACAATATTACCTTATTTAAAAACTTTCAATAACCTAAAATTGAAATAAAATAAAAAATATTGCTGATAACCAAAATTTATTTTTGGATAATAAAAAAATTTAATTTAAGTTTTAAATCATGCACTGATGCAACCGATTTCTGAAGCTTCTCTACATTCAAAAATTCGGGCTATTTCCTGCCGAATAAGATTCTTCAGCTGAATCTAGCTTATAGGGCGGTGTTTATAAACCTCTGCCCTGAGATATTCCAATAAAAAATCAGATGGCGTTAGAGTTGTGAGGGCAATGTTCTACTGACGGCTCATCTTGATTCAAGGTGACATCCCATGGGCGGCACGCTCGCCCGGTCTAACGCCATATGATTTTTTTTATGGGTATATCTCAAGATACATGTTTACAAACGGTTGGAATCGAACCCGGTCTGCCCGAATCACAACTACTGATTTTTTAAATTAAATATATTTTACTAATGCCCGTATTCATGCATAACAGTTTGTAACAAGGGTAACGCTTCGTTATATTCAAAACGCCTGTAATATAGAATAGTTACTTATTATATGAGTGCGGAATATATCATATTAGTAACGAAAAAAAAAAAGTTTAAATTTTCTTTAGTGACTAATATACATTCCACACGAGTGTAATACAACGTTTTATCCAACACTTTTTTAAAACTTCTTATATCATTTTTATGTATTCATTCATCGTTTGCCACTGACAAGAAAATTGATGTAGTATTTTAAATTACAAAGTAGCCATTGGATGGTTGTTATAATAATTATTGTCTCTCATTGGGAATTATTTGAAAGAAAAATACATTAAATTGGGTGAAAAGGGGGACCTTCTTTTAAAACATTCACTTAGAAGGACAAGCAGTAGCTTTGAATTTAATTCCGAAGCAAGTACCCAACTAACTTGTTTCCCTTTTTCGTCTCATCAGCCACACAGCCGACAGCTGTCATTGTGTAAAGATAAATAATCTGTTTTCGCATAAATGTTAATATTAATTTAAATAAGCTTCATAATGTTAAATTATTTCAATAATAAAATAGTTTTGTAAAATTGCTTTTTATTTATATTAAAAAAAAAAACACAAAAATCAGTAATAGTTCCTCCGTGACTTCTAAAATATTCTCTCACGGAATGAGTAATGTTGTACATTAGTTATTTCAAATAACCATAGTAACAAGTATATTATGAGTCGGTGTTGGATAAAAAAAAATGTTCATAAACATTCGTTATCCATAACAACCGTAAAATCCATCGTAATATTTAACGATTCGAATTTCGGCTGTAATACGTATACCGGCGCGTTAAATAAGAATTTTTTCATTTGTTCAAATTCGATGTATGTAATTTTGACATTGACATGTCAGTGTACATTTTAATTTATTACAATTGTCATAAAATACGTTTAATTACAATATGATTTAAGGATATTACTAAATTACTGGAAAATGTAATCTTTCTTTTCGATATTGTCATCATTATCATCATCATCATCATCATCATCATCTGCTTCTTCAATATTATTATCAAACATTACCATAACTTTACGTTTTTCAGCATTGAATTTTTGTGTGATTTTTTTTTCAGGCATCATTTTACAGTTTCATATTTTTGCATCAGTTTTCACATTGTCTATTAACATTTTCTTCTATTAAATCTGGTAGAATATCAATTTCCACATCACAAATATGTTTTCCCTTTGTCCTTTTCTTCACCTGATTCATCTTTACAACCGCAAAATGTACAAAATATTGTCAAATACTGTGCACTTAAACAAATGTCAGTGTCTAATTTGAAATTTTCACACATAATTTTTTGTATTTGTTTGACCTGGGGCCTGTTTCTCAAAAAATACGGGACTAGTATTACTTGTCTGTACTAGTAATACTAATGAAGTTTACTAGTTTTTGTTTTTGAAATATACAAGTGTAAAACACTAGTTCGGAACTAGTATTTACTAGTGTATTTGACATAAAATACCTAGTAAAATACTAGTATTTTGTATCTCAAAATATTTGAGTTGTCTGTCAGACTAGTAATTTACTAGAGAAAAGCTATAAGTGTCAGTTAGTATTTAATATCAAATATCACTAGGAATTATTGAAATCTGTCGTTTCAAAACGATGCGATATATTTTGTTTTTAAATTTTGTGAATACTCTGTTATATTTAACGAATGTTCATTTTGTTACGAAGCGTTATATTGATTTTTATGAATACGGGCATACAAACTTGAATACCTAAAAATATGAAACATTAACTATTTCCTTCTTGTACGATTACAATTTCAGTAAAACTTGTCATAGTTCTATCGCCTGTTTTATTTTAAATATAAATACTATTTCCTTTTGTTTAAAAATACGAGTGCTATTCTATCTTACTGTCAAAAGCAAGAGAATGCATTCACCATTCATAATTAATCCTCAGAATTAATTAAATCCACAACAAAACTATCCTTCTCTTGCAGGTTGAAGTAACAATCCTTTTGTACTGTTGAAAAAACTACTGAGATCCTTAATTAAACTGCATCTAACATCCGACACTGCTGCATAATGCCGTACGGACGTATTTCAATCTCTTGTGTGTTTCCGTGGCTTCGGTATTGAAAGGCTTGTTGTTCTTATTCTAGACATCATTTCCCGGGATCTAAAGATCTCTCTCAGATGGAATGGAACGAGATATGGTGATTTCTTTTCACAGAATAGGTAGTTGTGGTTCGTAATTTGATTAAAGAAAAGAAAAATAAACCTTTAACTTCCGGGGAGTTTCATGAATTTGTTTTCAGAAATTTGTGTTTTCCATTGTGTGTGGATAGTGGTGTACTGCATTCAAACTTTATCGGCATCATTAAAGTTTTTGTAAATTTAATTTCTACTGAGTTTTAAGTTCTACTGTAATTGAGCTTTGTCTACTTCAAATAGAATTGATTTTTCAATTGGTCGGGAACAAATCCTTATTGTACGAGTATTAAAATTAAAATTCAAAAGAAATTAAAGCTGAAAAATCGCACTATTCGTCTGGAAATGGATTTCATTTTTCTATCATCATTCTATCAATTTTCATATTTTCTATTGAAAAAAATTTATAACAAGAAGATTTAGTATGGGTTGACATAAAAACAATGGAATTTGTTATTAAATTTGAAGTTGTTCCAACCTTAGAATCATCAGGCTGTAATATTTGTTTTTTATCTTTAGAACGTAATAGAAGCATTGCAATAAATAACTTAGTACAATATAATCAAATAGAGTATATAACAAAGTTTGAATTTTGTGACAGCAATGCTCCCCTTTTCTTCAGGTTGTTAAAGGATTCGCCTCGTGTTTATTTCAGTAGTAATAATATTTCGGAAGTAAACAACAATCTTATAGCGGCTATTAAAGAAGCGGCATCCGCTTCTGGAATGCTGAAATAAGTAGTAAAAATTAGGAAAGGATGTCGTTTTGGCAAGTTATTAAACAATAAAAAGCAAAATTAAAGTCAGTAAATACTTTTAGTGTTAATGAGTGGGTTGAATTTTACAGTACATTATACCCAAACATTGAAAAAAGATATGCACAGGTCTTTGACTGTTTTAATACTAACTTCGACGTATACATTAGCATGCAAGAATTGAGAAGTGCTATTGATGATTCTAAAGCTGAAAAAGTTCCGGGAAATGACGAAATTAACAACAACTTTTATAAAAATATACCTAACAGTTGGCTGTATTATATATTAAAAAAAAGTTTAAGCTCAAAAATCATAAAAATATTATAAATTTTGTTTAAAAATGCTAATTTAACATTTAAAAATTCTGATATACAATTAAATATAGGTATAAGTGTAACAGAAGGCGTGATAACGGGCGTAACTCTATGTCCCACCCGATTCTCAATCTTTATAAATGATTTAGAATATTTTCTACGCAGTGAAGGAGTTAAAGGGCTTAATATCGATCGCTATACCGATTTATTAATGTTGGCACACGAGGACGACCTAGTAATATTGTGTGATTCCCCCAAAGACGAACAAAAAAGTTAAATTTATTAAAATCATATTGTCATGAGAATAAATTGGAAGTTTTTTTTATCTATTTACAAAGGTTGCTGCGTCAACTTCCCTCATTTAAATATGGAAAAGAGAGTATAGAGGTGGTCAAAAAATTTTGTTACTTAGGAGTAATATTTACAAGCACATGAAATTTTTAGAAATGTGAGATCATGCTATAAAGAAAGCGGCAGCAGCTACAACCTCTGCTAAAAATTTGCTGGCCAAAGGGTACTCAAGTAGGTACGAAGAAAATATTAAATTGCTAAAATCAGTTGTAAACGCAACCGCCATGTACGCTGTTGACGAATGGGGTTTGAGATATTGCGAAAGACTAGAAGTATGTCAATTGAGATATATAAAATCTATCTCGCTCTGTCGGTGATCTACGGCGGGATTTATTCTTAGCATAGAATCTGGAGTAAAACATATAAAACTTGAGATTGTTAAAAGGGTTCTAGCTTGGTGGGATTGAATATTAAAATTAGAGGACTCACATATAACAAAAATTGTGTACACTAGATTGGTCAGTTTGAACAAAAATTCTAACACTATAGTATACAACTGGGAGTCACAACTTAAAGAACTTATTTTTGAACTAAACTTTGATAGTACTTGGCAGAAACACTACGTAAATAATCAAGAAATGAATAACTTACTAACTTACCTAAATGAAATTACGCAAAAAAATTATATAAATTTATTATATAATTCAAAATTTAGTGACTTTTATAGAGAAATATTACTAAGCCCTACAAGCCAAATTTATCTGAATATAAGTGTTTCCTTTAGTAAACACGCTTAATTGCCCAACTTCGGCTAAGACATAAATACATATCTATACAGGATGTTAATACTAAGTCGTAACACCCGAAAATGGTAGTTAAAACTCATTAAAACAAACAACTTTTCTTAGTTCCAATTTTTGATTTGGTGTCCCGGTTCGTAATTATTGGAATTCTTTTGTTTTTCGAAAAAAAAATCTATTTTTCAAGTTAATTGGATTACTGAAGTTCATTAGGAGATTATAATATATACCGTAATTTCAATTTCTATGTTATCTATTTCAGTTAAGTAAATATAAAATGTTTATTATTTATATTATTAAATATTTTGTTCGTATAATTTTGGGTTTGTAAATATATGTAATAAATGTATATTTGTCAACACTTTGCCATCCACTATTGTATAAGATGTATTTCTAGAAACAATATACTTTTTCTATTTATCTATCTATCTATAACTAGAAAAAAAAGCAAATATATAGGTATTCCTAAAGTCATCAGATCTACATCAAGAACTTTGTCTGTTAATTGAAGAACAGGATTTTGAGTATAAATAATTTAACCGCAAATATTTTGGATATTGTAACAGATATCGATTCTTTGGTTCAAAACTAAGAATCAGTACATTGAAAAGTAATAAATGAATAAATATTCATTTCAACTCGTATAACGAAAGAATTGTCGTACCTATATTATAAGATGAAAATCAAGTGTACTCGTATTTGTAACCTAACCTTGGTTTTATTAGAACTGTCGTGTTACTAATAATGAAATTCTTCTAGAATAAAATATTGGATGCTTGGTTGTCGAATATAATTCGTTTCTACAGGCTGTTCGGAAACCGATTTGGTTGAAAACTGAAATCATGTTCCCGTAAGAATTAATTGAAAACGGATTAACCCGTTTCCGAATGCCCAGATGATTGCTCATTTAAACTTTTATAACAATACTTTATGCGTAAAATCGTCTCGTAAATAAAATTTTACACAAAAGGATAAACATAAAAATAGACTTGTAATCACTAAAACTTTCATCTTTCGTTCTGTCAAAACCAAATCTTCATCCTTTTGATGTTCTTCTTTGTTCTTTTGCACTTCGGGTCACTCTCAATCGATTCTCAGTCCCATCGAAATTGTTTATATCAAAATATTCGAGAACCTATTTTTATTCGAAATGAGAGTCGTTCTTGTTGGACTTATACAATAATGGTCGTTCTACTGTATATGGAATACTATATTTTAATTTAGTACCCATCTTATAATACATATGTGTACAATATTATATTGAAAGAAAATTGATATATTTATATAATTCAAACTTTTGAAGTTGTTCTGAAACATGTAATTTTTTACTTCCCGCTACCCTTGGTAAGGGAGATATAGGGATCATGCTAAAAATCGCATATCGAGATTTTGGTAAATGGCCACGTTTTAAGGTCCCTAGAATCCAATTGTAACATTTTCACGATGATGTGTGTGTGTGTGTGTGTGTGTGTGTGTGTGTGTGTGTGTGTGTGTGTGTGTGTGCGTGCGTGCTTGCGTGCGTGCGTGCGTGCGTGCGTGTGTGTGTATTTCGACCTTTTTCCATTATTGAAAGAACTCGTTAGATTTTGCTATAAATCGTATAACCGAAAATAGCACTTTACTTGAAGCTCAAATAGTTTTTCTTCGAAAAATACCTTTAATTGTTATTTTTTCGAGATGAATGAATAGATTATTGATTTTTTTACAGATTTGCATTAATACTTTATCTACATATTTTATGGATAAATTTATAAAATTATGTATAATTTAAATCCCGGAGCCTACGCTTTATACAAACAAAACTCCTTAGTTGCGCAGTTATTCAAATGTATGTAACTGACAGATAAATGACACTGTTAAAAAACTAATAATTTCAAATTAATAATAGTAACTTTTTAAAAAGAAAAAAGTAAATAAAACAATATTAAAGGAATTTAATACAGTATCCAGTATAAGTAAATAGGTATATATTTAGAGTCATAAAAATTAACGATTCGCAAAAAAGTTTAAGGTAATCCTCATTTTTGGATTAGTGAATTCTATTCTATCCCGGTATTTAAAATTTGATCTTCATTTTATGACCAAAAAAGGTAGTTACTAGGATTAGATTAGACATTTCAAGAAATAAACTGCCAAAATTAGATTAAAATTCGCTAATTCAAAAATAAGGATTAGCTTAATCTTTTTCGTGACTCGGGCTGTAAATGGCGGGAGGTATTGTGTTGGCCACACCAGATATTTTTCATAAAAAGTGTTAATTTTTTATCAATTTCACTGGAAAAAGACTCACGTACTAGCCAAAATCGTCCATAATAAATTCAATACTGTTGCAATTATTAAACTGGCTTAAATAACTAGTGGAAAATGAAATATCTTGTCTTGTACACAAACAGATAAATACATTACGGCTCCAATTAATTCTAGATAAGGATATTTTTCACATTGTGAATTTTCGTTTTCTAATTTAAAATTTGGGGTTAAAGGAATACTCACCGGTTTTGAATCACTCATTCCAAATTTCATTCAAGTTTTCTCTACATAATCTCCCTGATTTAGTGAGATTTTTCCACCTTTTCTGTCTCTTGTTATTTTTATACCTAAACATTCTTTTATTTCTACAAGATCTTTCATTTTAAAATTATTTAATATTTCTTACTTTAGCTTTTGAGTTGCAAATGTCTGCGAGAATAAGCTTCTTTGCACATACCAGGAACAATTTGCATTACACATTTTACCGACCTCAACATACATCAAGTACATTATGCAAAACATCTGTCTATATTATTTACACATTGCACCTTGTACAGTAATTGCATGCATAAATTCTAATCAAGTTATGTACTGCAATACCGAAACTTAGTTTATCTTATGTACAGAGGTAATGAATGTAATGGGTTTATCATATTTAGTAATGAAACCATTACCATTATTATTATTATTATTATTAGTACTATTATAAAAGAATCAAGCTAAAGTAAATATAAATAATAATTATTATTATAATTTGTCATTTCTCTTACTAAGTAATTTCCTATGCTCCTATGTGATTTAATTGGAATTTATTGAATTAACGTGTTCATTGACTTTGTTAAAGTGGAAAAAATAGAACACCGTGTAGTGATCAAATACCAGCAAAAAATCTGATGTGGCTAACACATGACCTCCCGTCAATTCCATGTTTAAAACAGAAATGAACTTTAAGTAAAGTATCACTTCGGTTGATCGTTCGTGAACAAAATATAATTTGTTGTACCAATAAATAGAAAAGTCTGTAATACCAAATTTTGGATTATATTTTATTATGTTTTTCCTTGAAAATCTTTTAAGAGCTCCAAATTAAGTGCCACTTCCGGTTTATCATATAGGTATAGTCAAAATCTAATGTTGTTTCAAATTATACACGTTTTTTAAATACCAAATTAGAGAAGTATTGGATCATGTTTTAATAATATTTTTTTCAGGAAAATCTGTTTATAGCTTCCTATAAAGTAGTACTTACGCTTTATCAATTTTAAAAAACATCTAATATGTCGTTCTCATTAATATAAAAGTTTTAAATACCAAATTTGAAAAGTTTTGGATTGTATCAATTTATTTTCACGAAAATCTGTTCAGAGCTTCAAATAAAGTATCACTTCCGGTTTATCAATTTTAGCAAAACTCTAACATGTTGCTTCCCGTTATATAAGAGTCTTAAATACTAAATTTGACAAGTTTTGGTATATATCATAATATATTTTTCACAAAAATATGTTCAGAGCTTTAAGTAAAGTATTACTTCCGATTTATCAATTTTAGAAAAAATCTAACATATCATTATTATTAATATAAAAATCTTAAATACCAAATTTGAAAAGTTCTCGATTGTATTAATTTTTCACGAAAATCTGTTCAGAGCTTCAAATAAAGTATCACTTGCGGTTTATCAATTGTATCCAAAATCTAATATGTTGTTTCCCTTCCTATAAAAGTCGTAAATACTAAATTTGACAAGTTTTGGAGTATATCGTAATATATTTTTCACGAGAATCTGTTCAGAGTTTCAAATAAAGTATCATTTCTGGTTGATTAATTTTAGCCAAAAACTAATATTTTGTTTCCCGTGACATAAAAGTCTTAAATACTAAAATTACTTCAAGTAAAGTATCACTTCCATTTATCGAATTTTATCCAAAATCTAATCACCTCGTTATATGAATGCAAGAAGCTTAAATACGGAAAATAGATATATTTGGAAGTTTGTCATAAGAGTTATCGTGGACGAAAACATCGTCACACACACACAAATACACACACACACACACACACACACACACACACACACACACACACACATACACACAATTCGTGCTTATTTACTGAAAACTCACCATCGAATTTTTGGCACGATTACATTACCTCTCTTACTTATGGTATGACGGGAGGTAAACATAGCAAGTACTTAGGCAACAACTAGTTCTCAATAGTAAAAAATAGACAGGTGAATTTAAAAATGGGAGGGAACACATTGAAAATTATCTTCGCCGTGGAAGGCTTGCAACAAACTATTGGTAGTGAAGAAAACATCAATTTGATTCACGATATGGTAATGGCAGTTTGGCGAATCAAGGTTCGAGATTTGGAAGAAGCTGTGGACATTTCGTACGAACGGGTTCAAAACATTCTGCTCTATGAGTTAGGAATGACAAAAAAATCTGTGAGATGGATGCCCTGGTTTGAATGGTTGATCAAAAACTTGTTCATTTCCAGACGCTCTGTTATGAAGCTAATCCTGATATATTTATGGATAGATTTGATACAACCGATGAGACATGGGTTCACCATTATCCGGTTGTATCAAAACAACAGTTGAAACAGTAGAAGCATATGGGTTCACCTGTTCACCACCTCCCAAAAAAGTCAACGCACATATTAATTTAAAAATTCCAATTACACTGAAAAAAATAGGTTGCTTCTAGTAGCGAAAAAGGTACTCTAATAGCGTGACAAGGAAAATATTTCCTATGGAAATAAAAAATTATTTCTATTCATTTTTCACTGTTTCAGAAATTAAAATTTCTAATTAATTAGCAAAATTATTTACTAACGTTTCTGAAATAATATCCGATATAACTGAATAGAAATAGCTGTTTTAGTGAAATTTTTTACTGAAATAAATATCACAATTTCTAACTCAAGAAAACTTATTCTTAAAATAGCAAATACATTTACTATTTTAGTGAATTTATTCATATTATTAGGTTAAAATTTATTTCTAGTACCGAAAATTTTCATATGGTTCCAATAATGGATGCATACATATGGAATGAGAAATAAATAAATTTATAGTGAATAAAGAATTTATTTATTTATAACATCTTTTATTATGTTACAAATCTGATTAAAAAAACAATAATAAATTATATACAAACCTTCAAAGTGTTTCATTATTTGTTCAATATTCATTCCTTAAAATTTTCTTATTGTCAGAAAACAATAGCCGCTACACTTTTTTCATCATTTCATTTCATCAAGTACTATATAATTTCTTTCAAATTGGTGTGTCCGAGGTCTTGGTTTCCCCTTGTTGCCTTGTTAGTAAATTCCTCTGCTACAATAAATGTATATGTATGATATTAAATAATATATACTACATACATGGGTGTTTAATATTACTTACATTACACAATATCCAGCATCTTTCGTTTATAACAAATAACTCAACACAAACTTCCTTCAACTGTTTATAAACGAGTCGCAAATTGCTTACGGCTTACGACGCCATAGCTTTAGGGTGCAATCTTTACTATTACAGAATATTTAATCGCTGTCTTAAAAAAAATATAAGTAAATGTATCATTAATTTTTCTAAACGAAATAAATGTATACTCTAATTATTTTATTAAGTTTATATTCTAAAATAGAGAATTTAATTTAGTAATCAATATTCTTAAATCAGTAAAGTGGAAAATATTTTTTTCTAAATTAGAAGATTATTCGATAAAAATAAAAATTTGTTCACACACAAAGCTGCATCCATTGAGGCAAAGAAAATAATTCTACTTGAGTAATTTTATTATCTGATGTTAATAAAAAAGTATTGGGGAATAATTTTTAACTATAAATATGAACCTATTTTTTTCAGTGTATACAATGAGGTGTAGCACGATTTATTTTCTTTGCTTTAATCGAAAGAATAATAAAAATAGTTTACCCGTATTTTTAATTTTTGTAGTTTTTATTCATGAGAAAATTGTCTGTTAAAATATTATGTTTAAATTTTCATTTCCCTTTTCGCTGGATGACGTTCGTAAGATATTAACCAATGAGCGTGTAGCTTACATTTGCCGCCGATAGAAGACAGAATTTAAACCAGTGACAGCCGTGACAGCTGTCATTGGTCTAAATTCAAACATGGTTGTAGAAAAGCGAAGATTTCTCAGTCTTCTGAAGATGGCGTAAAAGCCGAAATCGCCATAAAGATAATAAATCCTAGTTTGTGAAACTTAGCCAAGTGTTAATTATTTTTAAATGTTTCACCTAGTGCCAATGACGAATTCAAACAACCAGAAGGTATTGTCTTTGATAAAAAAATTCGATGATAAGTTTTTAATAAATAATTACGTTTTAGGGTTCCTAGAATACGATTTTACTATTTTTACGATGATGTCTGCATGTATGTATGTATGTGTGTGACGATTTTTTCGGATCGCATAACTTCAATACCACCTTTCCAAAAATTATAAATTTGCGTATTCCTTTTCCTTACATCTATATGAACAGCTGATTAGATTTCGGTTACAACACAATAATAGGTTTTCTTGAAAAAACGCTGTTAAATATCATATTTTCACATTTAATGTTATTATAAATATTAAATAATATTTTATTCTCTATAAGATTTGAATACATTTTATACTTTATATTCAACGGATATAGAGTAATAAATTAAATTTCATAAAGCAGCAAGATGTGCTTTAACCATGGAAACATCTACTATATTAAGAAAATTCTGATTGTCAAGTGCATTTGACAGTATGTTTGTGCTATATTTTATAATTGGAAATATATAATCTCTTACAAAAAACTTTCTCTATGGAATTTATACAAAATACATAGAACTGAAGGTAAGGTACTGGAAATATAGGATCTTTTACAAGAAAATCTCTATGTGAAATTTTTACAATATACATAGAGCTGATGGAATGTAATGTGCTGGCCACATCAGATTTTTTAACTCTATATCCATTTAATATGAAGTATAAAATGCAGTCAAATCGTATCGTATTTCAAAAACAAAAAAAAACTATCAAAATTTTCAAAAGAGGGTACTTTCTGTTGATCAATTTTAACCAGAATCTAATTAGCTCTTCATATGAATGTTACGAAAAAGAATACGAAAGAGTAATTTTTGAAATTGTAGTATTAGAGTTATCGCAGGCAAAGTTTTTGTACACACACCCGCACACATACACTCATCACCTTAAAAATAGGAAAATTGTATTCTAGGGACCCTAAAACGTGCTTGTTGATTAAAAACTATCATCGAATTTTTTGACCAAAGACAATACCTTCCTTACCTAAAGGTGACGGAAGGTAAAAAGATAGGTTATTTTTTTGCAATACCTCAATGGAATTTTGCAAAACTATAACTATAATTAATATTGGAATATATGTACAGATATATTTTATTGTTATATTATGTTTTCCTAGGCTTTCTTCATTTTATTTGTTATTATTATAATGTTATATCCGTTCAGTTGACTAGAATTGTCTACATATCCATTCTGCAGATTATGTACAAAAGAAAAGTTTTTCAAATGGAAGAAGAAAAAAATTATTTCAAAACCTCACCGATCTCTTTTATTTATGTTAAAGCGAATCGGACAGTATAAGATAAAAAGTTCCTTCTTAGCGATGTTTCGCAGGGCGTAACTTCAAAATTTACCGTACGAATCGATGATGACGTTTGATTTTGAACATTTTCAGTAATTTCTGTGAATGGTATCAACTCTTTTATTATCGTTTTCCTTGTGAAAGTTTGATATTCGCTGCTTGTCGGTCACAGTGTCTGAATAATACTGGGGCAAGTGCGACAGAACCTTTTCCGCATGACTTGTTCTGTTGTGACTCCCTGCCACCCCTGATCTTCTCAGAGTAATGAACACGGACACTCAGTCACTCCAACTCACCCAAAGTGACACATGAGTTAGAGACTCTCTGTTTGAAATCTCTGATTGACGCGGATAGAATGGATTCTTGTATTCAAAGAAAATATGTCAGCAAGACTTTTACCCGTATTCTCTGTGACAGCTTGCATCATAGATAAAGAGAAATATCTAGCAGATGTAGATTATGTATTTTACAAAGGGTAGTATATTATGTTTTCTACACTCAAAAAAGTGGACCTATAGCTAGTGACATCAGGTTCACATTATTTTTATTGTCTGGTGGCGAATTTGGTACAATAGGACCGCTTTGGTGCACTCCCCAAGCCAGCACTGCATGCCTGAGAGGTGACGCATGGTAAACTCCCATACTGTTCAAATTCGCTACCTTTACTAAGGCTGTTTGTTTCTACTTCGATCCTTAAATATGGTAATATAATATATATATATATAAATGTATTCTTGTGAATATTTTCATGAAATTTTAGTTTTTCAACACAATAAATTCATTCTTTCTCAATCAGTCTCATCAGTTTTTCGATATGATAGGGGGTCGAATTTAGAGGGCCTAAAAATGGAAGGCGAATTAAAAAAAATATTTATGGAAATTTTTAAACCGCTGGACGATATCTATTTTCGTTTTCTAGATATTTGCATTCAGAGTTAAGAATTTGGACCTCTTAAATTAAGTTTAATTTGAGATGTAGTATGCTTCATCTTTTCAGTGGGTTATTAATAATTATTCATAAAAGCTTTTTTAGATGTTTCACAAACTATGAAAATCAAAAAATAACATCCGAAGAAAGTAAGTTTCATAATGGAGGTTTTCAAATTTTTGATTTTTTTATATGTTAAAATATTTTTAAATGTTTTTACTATTATATTTTGTAAAATTTTAGAAAATACCGGAGAAAAAAATATTATAAACTTTTGCAATATTTTCTTCTCGCCATTACGGCGTACATATGCGAATTTGGTCTCGACATACGTGCCCAAAACGTGCTTGAAGAGAAGAGACAGAATCAAAATACAGCCACCTGTTTATGTTTACATTTAATACCTGACAATTTAATTTCTGTGTTTATCGTATTGTCTAGATTTTACATTTACATATTTAAAATCAAATAATTTGCGTTTTGCGATTTTGTATGAATTTGATGTTTCAATATCAAATATAGAAGACATGCGTTCATGCTTTTATGCTAAACTAGCGCTCGTAGCGGACAACTACGGCGAGCTAAAGAACCATAAAGAAAATAATCTGGGTGTCCCGTATCCGAGAAACACCCTGCATAAGATGTGTAAGTGGCCAGGGATGGGATCTCAAGACTACGCCATGATAGCGTAGCGACAAATAATGCGTCGTTTCCCTAATAACCATGGAAGTTAATTGGGAAAGGAAGGTGAAACGTAAGGGGTATTTTTCGCTACGCTATCATAGCGTAGGCTTTGGATCCCACCACAGGTTGTAGCATTCGAGTGTGATGAATACAAGGAAGCAAGGTAGCTGTATTTATTTTTTTACGACAAATAAACATACTGTCGGTCGACGGGGACGGGAATCGAACGCACGGAACATGGTTCGGGTGACGGCACTGCGACCTAGAAGATGTGTTCTAATCCGCTCGGCCACCTAGCCGACATAAAAACATATAAATATTTTTTTTAAAATACTACTTGCATTAATAACCAGTACATGGGAGTAAAATCTTGAAGAGCTTTAGTGCTGCGGACGGTTTAAATCTTAATTAAGTGATATTTGTTATCAACATTAATAGTGCAGAAAGGTACTCTCGGTATGAAGTGTAAAAGTTTTTTCATTTTAAATTAGTCATTCACAATATTATGAAATGTTGACGTTGGTTATTCTTGCATTAATCTACATATATATTCTACCAAGTGCATAATTCAAAATTAATAATTATACGAGTATAAATGTTGCATATCTGCATTTGCAGTAGGACTTTGGAAATCACCTATAATATCACTACTCTCCTAGATAACCACTTCTCTTTATCTTATTCGATCACATCTCATTCTTGGCTTGAAACTCGTTTCCATTCTCATAACCATTTAACATTTAACACATCTCGAAGCTCCATGCAGGATCCTGGATCCGTAGCTCGGTAATGCACTAGAACCTGGTGATGTCCCAGACAAACTCTCTTGTCTTGTAGCCATGGAGATGCGAGTCACATCCTATCAGACACTTTCTACCGAATTTCCTCTCGCAGATAGATAAAGATTATGCTAAAGAGAAGATGAGATGAGAGGAAATAGACGTTTAGGAGATGTTATAATGCAGAGAATGACAATTTTGGAGATTAATAATGTAAATCTTAATATTTTCGGATGAAGTATACACTTTAATTTCTGTAACCTGTATCGTTTGAAATTAATATATACAGTAGGTACTATTCAAAAATATGAGTACATCTGATAATGAATATATTTATTACCTTCCGTCACCTTTAGGTAAGGAAGGTATTGTCTTTGGTCAAAAAAAAATCGGTGGTGAGTTTTTGATGATTAAGCACGTTTTAGGGTACCTAGAATACGATTTTACTATTTTTACGATGATGTCTGTATGTGTGTGTGTGTGTGTGTGTGTGTGTGTGTGTGTGTGTGTGTGTACGTGTGTGTGTACGTGTGTGTGTGTGTGTGTGTGTGTGTGTGTGTGTGTGTGTATGTGTATGTATGTGCGAGTGTGTGTGTGTAACAAAATTTTCGTCTACGATAAAATTAGAAGATTTTTGTCAAGAATAAAAATATATGTATAAATGATTACCTGATTTTTATTTTGGAAATAGTCATTCGAATACCATTCGTGGTTAAAATTTATCCTGGAAAATTTTTCCGATTGCTTTACTCGAGCCTGTTGCTAATTTATCTCGTGACATTGTTTAAAAATCACTCGTTTGACAACTCGTGATTTTTTTGTCTATGCCACTCAATAAATTGCTAGGCAACCAGCTCTCGTAACAATTTGAAAATTTTTCCGGCAAAAATTTACCACTTATATATGATAAAATAGAATGTTGTTACTTAGTGAATTTAAATTTTAGATTCTCCGGAAAAACTATATCTGGCTTTGATAATGGCTTGACAAACTCTAAACAAAATTTGTATTAGATTTTGTAAAACATTATACAGGGTTCAAAGGAAACAAAAGCAAACAGTGCGAAAATAAAATGTTCTTTTCTATCCGAAATAGTTAATAGTTAATTATTCCCAGAATGATATATACATATATATATATATATATATATATATATATATATATATATATATATATATATATATATATATATATATATGTATATATCATTCTGGGAATAATTAACTATTAACTATTTCGGATAGAAAAGAACATTTTATTTTCGCACTGTTTGCTTTTGTTTCCTTTGAACCCTGTATAATGTTTTACAAAATCTAATACAAATTTTGTTTAGAGTTTGTCAAGCCATTATCAAAGCCAGATATAGTTTTTCCGGAGAATCTAAAATTTAAATTCACTAAGTAACAACATTCTATTTTATCATATATAAGTGGTAAATTTTTGCCGGAAAAATTTTCAAATTGTTACGAGAGCTGGTTGCCTAGCAATTTATTGAGTGGCATAGACAAAAAAATCACGAGTTGTCAAACGAGTGATTTTTAAACAATGTCACGAGATAAATTAGCAACAGGCTCGAGTAAAGCAATCGGAAAAATTTTCCAGGATAAATTTTAACCACGAATGGTATTCGAATGACTATTTCCAAAATAAAAATCAGGTAATCATTTATACATATATTTTTATTCTTGACAAAAATCTTCTAATTTTATCGTAGACGAAAATTTTGTTACACACACACACTCGCACATACATACACATACACACACACACACACACACACACACACACACACACACACACACGTACACACACACGTACACACGTACACACACACACACACACACACACACACACACACACACACACACATACAGACATCATCGTAAAAATAGTAAAATCGTATTCTAGGTACCCTAAAACGTGCTTAATCATCAAAAACTCACCACCGATTTTTTTTTGACCAAAGACAATACCTTCCTTACCTAAAGGTGACGGAAGGTAATAAATATATTCATTATCAGATGTACTCATATTTTTGAATAGTACCTACTGTATATATTAATTTCAAACGATACAGGTTACAGAAATTAAAGTGTATACTTCATCCGAAAATATTAAGATTTACATTATTAATCTCCAAAATTGTCATTCTCTGCATTATAACATCTCCTAAACGTCTATTTCCTCTCATCTCATCTTCTCTTTAGCATAATCTTTATCTATCTGCGAGAGGAAATTCGGTAGAAAGTGTCTGATAGGATGTGACTCGCATCTCCATGGCTACAAGACAAGAGAGTTTGTCTGGGACATCACCAGGTTCTAGTGCATTACCGAGCTACGGATCCAGGATCCTGCATGGAGCTTCGAGATGTGTTAAATGTTAAATGGTTATGAGAATGGAAACGAGTTTCAAGCCAAGAATGAGATGTGATCGAATAAGATAAAGAGAAGTGGTTATCTAGGAGAGTAGTGATATTATAGGTGATTTCCAAAGTCCTACTGCAAATGCAGATATGCAACATTTATACTCGTATAATTATTAATTTTGAATTATGCACTTGGTAGAATATATATGTAGATTAATGCAAGAATAACCAACGTCAACATTTCATAATATTGTGAATGACTAATTTAAAATGAAAAAACTTTTACACTTCATACCGAGAGTACCTTTCTGCACTATTAATGTTGATAACAAATATCACTTAATTAAGATTTAAACCGTCCGCAGCACTAAAGCTCTTCAAGATTTTACTCCCATGTACTGGTTATTAATGCAAGTAGTATTTTAAAAAAAATATTTATATGTTTTTATGTCGGCTAGGTGGCCGAGCGGATTAGAACACATCTTCTAGGTCGCAGTGCCGTCACCCGAACCATGTTCCGTGCGTTCGATTCCCGTCCCCGTCGACCGACAGTATGTTTATTTGTCGTAAAAAAATAAATACAGCTACCTTGCTTCCTTGTATTCATCACACTCGAATGCTACAACCTGTGGTGGGATCCAAAGCCTACGCTATGATAGCGTAGCGAAAAATACCCCTTACGTTTCACCTTCCTTTCCCAATTAACTTCCATGGTTATTAGGGAAACGACGCATTATTTGTCGCTACGCTATCATGGCGTAGTCTTGAGATCCCATCCCTGGCCACTTACACATCTTATGCAGGGTGTTTCTCGGATACGGGACACCCAGATTATTTTCTTTATGGTTCTTTAGCTCGCCGTAGTTGTCCGCTACGAGCGCTAGTTTAGCATAAAAGCATGAACGCATGTCTTCTATATTTGATATTGAAACATCAAATTCATACAAAATCGCAAAACGCAAATTATTTGATTTTAAATATGTAAATGTAAAATCTAGACAATACGATAAACACAGAAATTAAATTGTCAGGTATTAAATGTAAACATAAACAGGTGGCTGTATTTTGATTCTGTCTCTTCTCTTCAAGCACGTTTTGGGCACGTATGTCGAGACCAAATTCGCATATGTACGCCGTAATGGCGAGAAGAAAATATTGCAAAAGTTTATAATATTTTTTTCTCCGGTATTTTCTAAAATTTTACAAAATATAATAGTAAAAACATTTAAAAATATTTTAACATATAAAAAAATCAAAAATTTGAAAACCTCCATTATGAAACTTACTTTCTTCGGATGTTATTTTTTGATTTTCATAGTTTGTGAAACATCTAAAAAAGCTTTTATGAATAATTATTAATAACCCACTGAAAAGATGAAGCATACTACATCTCAAATTAAACTTAATTTAAGAGGTCCAAATTCTTAACTCTGAATGCAAATATCTAGAAAACGAAAATAGATATCGTCCAGCGGTTTAAAAATTTCCATAAATATTTTTTTTAATTCGCCTTCCATTTTTAGGCCCTCTAAATTCGACCCCCTATCATATCGAAAAACTGATGAGACTGATTGAGAAAGAATGAATTTATTGTGTTGAAAAACTAAAATTTCATGAAAATATTCACAAGAATACATTTTTAATAAAAAAATTCGAAAATGGCCAAATTCTCGAATTATTCCAAAGGAAACATATTCGATTTTTAATAATATTGAGCCATGTAAATAGTGCGAATGTTTGCCTTCAAGTAGGAAATAAAGCAATCTATTTGAACACATTTTCTGACAAAAGATGTGGAAAAAGGAAAATATCATGTTTTACGTTTAATTTTTTTTTAAATGTTAATACATATTTGTTTTTACTTCCTTGTACATAGTAAAGCAAGTATTGTCATCGTGATATATTCATTTTGACCATCTCTGAATCCATTTTGACTAATTTCGTCGTGACGTCTGTACGTACGTATTTAGCATAACTCAAAAACGGTAGGCCGTAGAAAATTGAAATTTTGTATTTAGGACTACTATGACATCTAGTTGTGCACCTCCCTTTTTAGTCATACATAATTTCCAGAATTGGAACTTTTCTTGAAGCCTATAATAGATTTTAATGAAAAATTATTTTAAAATGTAATCCAAAACTTTTCAAATTTAGTGTATAAGACTTTTATGTCAATAAGAACAACATAGTAGATTTTGGTTAATATAGGATAACCGGAAGTGATATATTACCTGAAGTTGTTAACAGTATTTCTTGAATAAAATAGTTTTATTTTGATTTTAGAAATAAATGCTACAAATAAGAGTTTTGGAGAATTAAATTCTGCGTGTAGCACATTAAGTATTATTAAATTTGCCCTTTGTACAAGCGAGATATGCAAATTTAAAAATTATATACTTTTTGGTTCTTGTAATAATTAAAAAATTAATGTTCATGTCAAAATATGTCAAATACGTGTAATTTTATAAATGGATCTATATACAAGGAAGTCGTGTGGTGTCCACATCAGATTTTTTAGAAGAAGAATCATCAGAAAATTTTCCACTCAGAATTTTCGATCCGTTTTAATTCCCTGAATCAAATCCCAAAGCACCCTATAATTGAAAATGGTATACTATTATTAATCTTAAATATTAAATTTGGGGGCTTTAAAAAATTGGAAATATTCTTTGAATAATTTTATGCGATATTCAAATATCCCATTAAATTCCGGGGTCAGGTGCTCTTGAAAAAATCATCTTATTTGATAAATCCAGGAGTGTAGAAAGTGGGGTGGTTTAAAGGGTCTTTACCCTCCTGTTGAGATTAATATTGCAGAGCCCCGTCTCTCACAGGGGTTGTTCGGAATTAAATTTTATGGGAACGATAATGGTGTGTTTTGAAGTTCCCTAACGCCTGGAATTCGTTATAAGTTCCATTCTGCGGTGGAAATGCATACAATTTTACATTTCTTTTTCTTTCTAGGCAACTTTAAAGGGAAATAATTACGGAAATAACGACTGTACCTTTTACATGAATGCCTGACATTAACCAGCTGTTAAACTTTCCTACAACTTGGATTCTTTCATAGAAATTATTATAGTTGTAGCACGAACAAAGTGTCACGATGATAAAGACATCACAATGAGAAAAAGCATTGCCAAGTCAGACTTCAAAGACTGACATTTCTTTGCGCACTTTTATAAAGCATTTTAATTTGCTGCTGTATACATTCTACAAAGCTGGCAGTAGGTATTTTACATAATTTACATGTAATTCGTACCCATGGTCGGTAAAGTTCAAATCATATACCTACTTTTCAAATTTAATGCTACATACAAATGTTCTTCAAATTATTTGACAAGTTATATTTAATTTAAATTGATTGTATTAAGTTATAGTATGTTCCGTAACTTAACCAGTTCGACCAGATTTACGGTTTTGTGTTCCGTAAATCCTGAAATTATTTACCGGTTTCTATTTGGACCGTGGTCCTGAAAAAAGTTGGTAAAAAGTCGGACCACGGCAACCACGGAATAATCCTGATTTCTCTGGTATTTTTACCCCCACTACGGCTATTTTCAAACATCATAACAAAATCAAACGATATCCGTTAATGTCAAATTTCTAAACCGCATTTTTAGTGATATTACTAATAATTATTATGGATGTACACTCTATCCCCACGTCATCAATTTCTGATGCAAGAATTACAAAACATTTATCTAGCATCTTTGACGTACACACGGCATATATGAGACTTTTATTCGCTATCTCAGTGTCGTCGGTTTTTCAGAGGGGTATAAGTTATCTCCGTCTAACCAACGGCAAAATATGAAATAGAAACTGTATTGTAACCGCAGTAACAAGTGTCATTATCACAGACCATAACACTATTTTAGATAAAAAAACGTACGTATTAAGCATCGGAACTACATCAGTGGTGTACGGAAGCATTAATTAAATGACAAATCACAAAATTCGCATCAAGCGTCAAGTGAAAAAAAAATTGACATACTAATGATACTGGTGTCTCTTGTACTGAAGCAAAACTATAATTGCTTTCCCGGTATCCGCCATTTGCGTTTCCCGGGCCTGGTCATTATCAAATATTTGAATTATTTGAATATTCATGTCATTCTGTCATTCATGTGATTTGGCGTCAATAATAATTTGTGCTTCGTTGTGAGTTCGTCATTTTGTTAATTCTTGGGATTATACATATTGTGCATTTTGCTATTACAAAGACGGTGTTTCTAAGATTTACGACAATTATTGCAACATATTGATTTTGAACAATAAAAACAGATATATTTTATCAATTTTACTTATATCGTATTTATTCAATTGGTTTATTATTTCTAAATAACTATTTTTATTTCGAATTTTGATGAATAACGAAATTGACACATTATAGGTCGTACTGTCAGTTTTTACCAGTTTTGATATTACATTATAATTATACAATTGCGAAATATGTCATTTAGAATTTTGGTGAATAATAATATTCTCACAGTAGGTAGGTATATTAGCGAACAACAAAGTTATAGCAAATAAAATATTGAAAATGTCAAATATGAGAAAGTCCTGTCATTCTCTATCTTATATCAAACTAGAAAATTAAATCCCTATAACAAAACCATGGTAACAATATGATGTCATTAATTCCCTCCCACCCCTGACAATTTGAACTATATGTTTACTATTGATGACGTGGGGACCAAGTCGTGGAAACGGATTTTATGTCTGTAAGTATGACAACATTATTTATATTTAATATATTGTTGATTGTGTTATTTTTATTGGCATTATTCAACGTTATCATTCATTTGGTTAATTTTTATTTTTGTTAGGTTGTGTCAATTTTAAATGTCATGATTCAAAGTCAATCTGTCCCGAAATAGATGAAAATATTCCGGAACCATGGTGTACCCGGTATCAAGATATTGGTTTTTTGGTTGACTTACGGAACATAGTACAACAAAAATATAGTTTTATTTATTTATAAATATATTTTTCGTACCTCCGTCCATTTTGACTAGTATTACAGAACTCAAAATCGTCCAGAAATGCGCTGTTGCTGACCTAGGCCGGCAAAAGGAGTTGGCATTACTGTTCTGGTGATATGTCAATTTAAGATTATTTTCAACACAAGAATTAGCAAAATTTTTACAAATTTTAGGGCTAAATCTTTAATTTTTGTAACTTAAACAACTAAATTTTGCCATAAAAATAAGAATATGCTGTCATTACTGATATCTCGTATAGATTAATTATAAGTTCCAATTTTAGGACTAGTTTGTTTTGTAATTACAAATAACTTCACGTGATACAATTGATTTTCCACCATCTGTCATTAAAAATATGCAAAAGTATATATATATATATATATATATATATATATATATATATATATATATATATATATATATATATATATATATATATATATATATATTTGTATGTTATATTTTCAATAGATATCAAATAATTACGCATTTTAAGCTCAAATGTAAGTAATTATAATGAAACTTGCAATTTAAAACCGATAAAAATATATGTTCATTTTTTAGGTTATGTAACATAGAATAAAGTGTAGAGAAATATACGAAGAATTTATGAAGAAGTCGGTACAAAAAATCATGTGTATCACACGCCCAGACACTGTTTTGCGAGATCTCGTATTTGCAGGCCTCGTTTTCAGCTCGGCCTGTCAAAAAAAACTCGGTCTCACAAATGTTCAGTTTCTGGCCTAGTGATACAAATAACTATTGAAACACTCTAAGAAATTCTGTATAAAATAAACACTAAAATTGTTTATATATGTAGGTCCACACAAAGTTGTATAAATTTAACCAGTAACAAATTTAGTATAAAAGCACACGTTAAATTGATTGACAATTAAATATGTACGCATATTTCGTAACACAGTATCATGTATGTATTATGACTATGTAATGATGTTTCAAAATATGTATATTGATGTATGATATTCGTAAATAAATAAGAGCAATATGTTCAAGTGATCTCATTTATAAAATGCATTTTACATAGATTAAATGATGGTAATTATAGGTACTTACCAGGTAATGGGAAATCTTCATACCTGATGCCTTACTTGTTTCAGAAAACACACATTTGCACAAATTTTTCTTTCACAATTTAAGTTTATTATAATTGAATACACATATATTTGTACAGATACATACGTCCATCCAATGCTAAATATCACAACAGACTAATATCTTGCGATTTTTAACTTGTTTCATTAGGAACACGATATCACTGATCATAGTGTAGAATGAAATTTCTATAAAAAATTAATATGTATAAATAATGTAAGATTTTTTAAAAATTATACAATTTTTACCACATTTTATTATTTACAATTTGCAATATTTTGCAAAATTTTACAAAATTTAGTATTGTTTTATACACAAATATTTTTTCACTTACTAAATCAGTTTTACACAGCTAAAATTTCTTAAAGTGTACTCGTAAATACTAATTTCTGTGGATTAATGTAAGAACAACTATTGTTAATTTTTGGCCGTAATAATATTGTATTATCGGTTAAAAAACGCTATAATTTTATGTTACAGTAAAAGTACATAGTAGGATGATATGTACATTGCCGGTAAATGTAGAGACTTGCCAAACACTACTTTCGCTTGTAATTCAACCAAACACACACAACAATAACCCCAACTACTGCACAAAGTCACTCTTGGAAAATTCGGGGTGAATTTTGTGCATTAGGTAAGGTTATTGTTATTACCTATATTTAATTGAATTGCAAACGAAAACAATTGTAAGCGAATTTTTACATTTGCCAGGCAATGTGCACATCATCCCATTATGTACTTTTACTGTAACATAAATATACAAGAACAACCATAGTCTAATAGTCTAACAGTCTAATTGTGTAGGAATCAGTATCCAAAAGAATATTTATTGCAATTACAGCCAATGGAAACATGCCAATAAGATCATGAAGAGCTTTAGTACCTACTATTCATTTCAAATCACAGAATTAGTGGCATTAATAATTTAGAATGTCAAGTTTCACCAGAAAGGTATATAATATTAAAAAATAGCGTTGATTCATTCATTCCTAAAATTACGATATACTGTTTTTTTTTCTTTAAGCCACAGAATTGTATTGTATTCGGATTCATACATTCATGTCAAGAATGAAAAGATATTATGTACTACAGCATGGAGAAAAGGGTCTAGGCAGAAGCGTTTCGTGGCGACCCCGGTTACTTGTTTATGGTTTATCCGTAATTAATTCTACCTCTACGAACATACTTGTGTAGTGTATATTGTACAAAATGTAATTCGACACGAATAAATGAATTCACCCTCACCGTAATTTCTCTTTTAATTTTTGCACATTTTATTTATTAATTCTTTCATCTCATAAGTTCTGGAACATTTTTCAATTGTTATATGCGACTATTTCCACTTTGTACGTACCTATGTAACTCCTAAATATATGACGCACAGAATTCTTCTAATAGTGTTTTCAATTCCAGGAAATAGATTTCATTTTTGTACATGGTGTAATTCAGTAGAAATTGTTATGATTTGACTTGGAAGTTTAATACTACTATTAGTTATTTTTAATTGGAAATAGATATTGATATTTATTCACTGAAAGCTATTTAAATTGAACCATTCAATATTATTAATGATATCATAATAATAGTAATTTCTTTTCAATTATCCACTGAAGAAACTGAAGATATTTGAAACGTCCTTGAACTATCCATACAAAGGAAATATGAGAATAACATATTGTTAGTTTGAAATACATGAAAATATTTTCATATATAGTGCTCTTCATAATCATTGGAGTAAGAATGTGTATCTAATTTAAAATGGGTCTATTTGTTAAAATTATTAATATTATTGTAACGTTTATATTTATTTGAGTGAAGTGTAAAAATCAATGATAAATATTAAAAGAGAATAACAATATACAATTACTAATGTTAATGACATATTAAATACTAATTGAGACTAACTAACTAGTTAAACACTAACATTATTTATTTATTTAAACTATTAACAGTAACACGACTATTTATTTCCACGATATTACTGATTATTTATTTCGACTACCGACCTCCGCTACTGACTCAATAGCGTCTGTATTTTCAACTGCCCGGAAAGAATTCACTCCTTTCACCTCACTTTTATTTATGTAACTAACTTACTAACTGTCCTTCTGATGGACTAACTGTTCTAACTTCCACAGACTCAGTATCACCAACTGTCCGTATGCCACAAGTCTTCAAGACCACTGCCGAGTATCCACTTCTACTCGCCGTTACTGTAACCGTATGACCTAGCTTCTCAATACTCCTCAAAACTACCGAGTATTCACTTCCACAGCTATCCCAGTATACTAGTAACTTCCTGAGTACTCCACTCGACACCAAACTTCATACGCTCACCATGATACTGTTGTGCCACTCAACTCACTGACTCCTTACTATATACGTAACTGTCCTTCTGACGGACTAACACTCTATGTGACTGTCTCTCTGCACATAAGTACGTCGCTTATATAATTGTTTTAATATTTCTCGAACAGTCTCGAACTATATAACAATGCGCGGGTAATTATTCTTAGCTCTCCCTTGCTCACACAACTGACCGCCTCACGTCGCCTGCCTATCACGCGCTGCCCTGTTATCGATCGCCTACCTAGGTTCCTCCTACCTACTAGAATGCTTCTATTCATAGGTATCGGGAATCACGGACCAAGTGTCGTAGGTACCTGCCCTCTCACGTTACATTATTATAAAGTGTTTTTCGTTTTCAATGTCCGAATTTTGAGTAAAAAGGTATTTAATAAGTAGTTATGTAGTGAGTAAGATTTAGTTACATTTATCATGTGATCCACCACGTGATCACAACAACTATTCTTTGAAAGGAAATGTAAACATGTCAGACCAAGCACATACTCTGCGCATACTTTTCAATTAATTTATGTTTATTTCCAGTTTTCTTCAAACCCCGGCATTCTAACCATCTTTTCAACTGTAAGACGAAATGGTTTTCAATGTTTTTCATCACAAATCGTGCCTCCGGTACATCATAAATAAATAAATAAATATATCATCACGGCCTATTACCCATTGCTGGGCGTGCCAATCTGCATTGTAAGCAGATATCGGTAATGATGATGACATATTTGTACCGTGCGGGCGTTTACCAGGCGTCACCGCACGGGCACTCATTGCTAGCGTGGAAAGTGCACCACAGGGGTCAATTTAGTGCTATTTAAAATTCGAAATATTTGGCGTCGGTCGGGATGGAACCCGGTTCCCCAGATTCGCGAGCAGACACTCAGGCACGCGGCCACGAGACACCATCTTGTGTTAAACTCATTATTTATTTGTGAACTTGGTTTTTTAATAATATTTTAAATTCCAAGGATCACTACACTTTAGTATAAGAGATAATAATAGGCACTACACAAAATAACTTGTTCACAAATCCGTTCACCCAAAAAAGTTTCGTCGCTGAAAATGATTTTTGGCCGAAATTACAAATTACAGAAAGTGAATTTTCATAATATCGCTGAACAATTTCTTTGCATTGTTAGGTTAGGTTTGGTTAATATCACTGCATAATTTCTTTGCATTGTTAGACTGTGTACTTGATTAATTGTCAACCATTAATGATTATTCCTGTCAGTTCAGATGTTTAAGAAATCCTAGGATTGCTCTACGAGAGTAATTTAAAATCCGGATATATATTTTGATTACAAAAAAATATATCTATGAAGTCCACCATTAAAAATATTTAATAGTTATTATTAGTGCACAGAAGAAGTAACAAGTAAAATAAAAAAATACAATGGTATAGTAACTATTTTA
The DNA here is from genome assembly GCA_963082715.1 of Harpalus rubripes. Classification (NCBI taxonomy): domain Eukaryota; kingdom Metazoa; phylum Arthropoda; class Insecta; order Coleoptera; family Carabidae; genus Harpalus; species Harpalus rubripes. The sequence goes on from OY720454.1 coordinate 42,262,955, forward strand.
AATTAAAATACGTATTCATTAATATTCGTGTAGTATTTGTCCTTCTTTAATACAAATAGTGATTTTATTATTCGTGCTTCATGTCTTACACCACTAAAAATATCTATCAACAGCCATAAATTTCCTCCCCCAAATTCTTAAATTACTTCTTCCCCTAAATAAATAAACCGCCATCTAGACAAAGAAAAAACCGAATTCCATATCTCAACTCTGTTGATCATGAAACATTTACATCGGTTGCCACGGTATTCCCACGCAACCGCAGCGATCACGTGACCGGGGGTAAATCCCCTGTAGACAACCCCGAACCGCCGCCATTGCATGTGTAATATGCATTTGCAGCAAGGGTAATTTCCTTGTCGTACAAGGGGTGTGAAAGAACAGAGAGATTTAGAGGGAGTTTGATTAGGAAAACTGATAGAAGAATTGTTTTATTACTACGATAATATAAAAAATGCTTCAACTGTTGAAAAGACTGATTGTCAGGCCCATCGTTTGCAGACAGACACTACAGGGGTGGTAAAATTAAAATCCATCGGTACTTAGTACAAAACCGGAATGAGGATCACTCTTCCAAACATGTTTTTGTTCTTGTTTGCGGATTGTTCAAAACTACAGTCAAAATAAACTGGAGTGGATGTTTTTGATCCTGGTTACCAAATAAAGAAAACCAGAGTGATCAGTTCGACTACATTTCAAATAGAGGACTACGCAATAAATCTCTGTGGTCAAATAAACCTAAATAAAGGTTTCAAAAGAGAGCAACAATCAAAAGTGAAAAATTCCCTGACTTCAATTGGACCTTGACGCATTGTTGGTTTGGGCGTGCTGCTACTAGATATAGGGAAGCCCTGGGTTCAAATCCCAGCGAGGTTTATTTTTCATAAATCCTTCTTCATTATATATACTTTAGTATACTCTACTTATGGTAACTAAGTTACAGAAATTCACTGCTGAAAAACAGTCTTTAATATTAATCAATATAATGTCAGACAGTTAGGTTCCTTTAAATGTACTTCACGGAAAATGCGATCGAGAATAGTACATTAAAACACAAGTATCATAAGGCAATCTGTTAACGTACGAGTCCAAGTTTGGAAAAGGAGCCGCCAGGCGAGTTTTACAAAGGACGAGTGCGTCAACTGGCCTTATGATACATGTTTTTTATACTATTTTTTCTATTGAGGTAATTTTACAATTACATTTAAAAAAAAGACTTGTTAAAAATGTGAGTTGGTGTTTTTTATCAGTTATGTTGGTAACGCTTCTCGCTAACAATTGAAATTTCACATTTTGACAGCTTCTGTATTTTGTGATTTTGTCTGATTGTTTACATTAAAACATTGCATCAAGCATTATACAATTATGAAAGAAGAAAACCAATACATACAATGAACTCCACAGGTTTATTAATGAACCATCCTGATTTGACATATAGCTACTTCGTGTTGGTTATTATCATAAATAACTTGAATATGGGATTGGAGGACGTTACGTGGACCATCAAGCATTTTTATTGAGAAAACAACATATAAATAAAACTCTTTAAATAATGAAATACTTTAATGAACAATTTATTGATCTAGACTTTTACTTTCCACCAACAGCTCTTCTTACAATTTTTAATTCAAAACATATATGGCACTCATAATGTTTAAATCATATTTCAAAATTTAATATTCGATATTTCGCCACAACGTGGAACTGGAAATCATGGACTAAAACGGAATTTTCTTATTTGTTTGCCAGTAGCCGCCACAAATTGAGTAGACAGTGTCAACAATTTCAAGTAACGTGCATCATACATTTCATAACCTGCCAGAAATAACATACATTCCACTCAAAATTGTATTACCATAAATATAAATTGTAATAAATAAAACTTACCGTTTTAATTATTTTGACAATGTAAACCTGAGGGCATTGTTTCTTGTTTCATAATTTTTTAGTTGAAATTTTAACTTCACAGATTCTTCTTCTTCCTTAACTAACACAGCTATAACAATAAATTTCTTTTCTTTCTAGTTCCATCACCTAGAGAAAGTATAAAAATCCACAATTGGACGTAATATTTCAACACAAACAATTTACCATTTTTAAGTTATCTGTCAGTTATGAAAGCATAACTACCACCCCTAGAACATAAAAGGCACCAAAAACAGTACGTTTGTAGACCTTCTAAACGTCGTGTTTCAGTGATAAACAGTGCTATTATAGACTCATAAGAAAACCGAAATAGAAAAACTGACTTGTGGAGCAATAGCTAGCTTTATGAAAACTAATTCAGAGGTATGTTACAGTATATCTCATTGATCGCAGTGAAAAAATGGTTCACATTCATAATAACAATAATCTGAGAAACTTGTTCATGCATCATTAAATTTTGATGATAATCAAAAAGTTAAAAAAATGTGTATGGGCGACACCTATTCCCCCGGCGGGCCTGCTGATTCTGTGATTATTTTTGCGCACAACTGCATTAAAATTGTCTACATCTTAGTTATGGTTATGGTGTGTTTCAACATATTTGCAAATCTACCTGCCTTCGTAATAACGCGGTACACTGCAAAACTGCATGGTATGTACGATCCAATGCGTCAGGGGAGGATTAACAAAATTTTGGAAAACGATGTAGAGGTCCTTTCTCAAAATCCCGCTAATTAATATACCTGGTTTAATTTATAATTTGTGAAAATTTGGTGTAATGTCACATTCTTTGTTCTGTATTTCTTAAAATTCAAGTGAAACATTAAATTCCACACAAATATTTCGTGTGCTGGATTTCAAATATTCTGTTACAACCCTGTCATGTTACCCATCAAGCCCATTTAGAAAGCCACCGGCTGCGTAAGTCGAGCCAAGTACGTTTGCAAATATCTTGAAATAAACTATAACCATATGGGAAAACTGATAGATTACATACTGCGGGCGGTAACGTAGCACATGCGGGTGGTAAAGTTCAGGAGGTGAAAATGACGAGTTTAAGTAAAATTAATAAATACATAAAACGTTGAACAAATAACATAATTTATATATAATGGTCGTCAACATTTTAAAAAATAAATAAATTCATTAAAAAAACTCATGTGTCGTCAGATGAATTTAGATAAACTTTTAATAACTTTGATTTGAATTAACAATGTCAAGAAGGAAAGATAAAATGGAATTAAACTTGTTCTTTAGCACACAACGCACTCACTTCAGCTCAACTCTGTACTGAGCTGAGTATACAGCAATATATTAATGAAGAACATTATACTTTTATTTTATTTTATTTTCATTTTGTAGACTGTTGTTGACATGTCAGTATGGTAATAATATTACCGTACAGATACAGTTATTACTTAGTTATCAGCCTACTTTACTTTAATAAAAGTCTTGTAGATAGGAAATGGGTTAGGACAAACATTTCCTGCTGGTTCTTAGTTAGAGATTCTGTCACGTGGTTCTGCAGTTCATCTAGACGCGGCAGTTGGAAGAATAAGCACGATCCAGTCATAAATATCCCGACATTCAGACATGTTCCGTGCGTATCTCCCTGCCTTAATGCTATAAAGATTTTCCTCTATTTCTCACTCAATCATCATTTTTAGCTATAGAAACCCATTGCCTTTATTAATAAATATCACACAAGACATTTACAAAAAAGATGAAAAGGAATCAAATACAGTGTGTTAAAAAACCAAACTCGGAGTAAGCTATGAACAAAGAAACTTATGCCATATTAAAAGTATTTAATTAATTGTCAATTTGACTACATCTTACTTCTTAACTATCTTTTCTCCTTAAAATTAGAATTCAAGATCAATTTTGACAACTTGACTTTTGAATTGAATAATGATCAGACATTACGTTTCTCTATTAATAACCTACTCCGAGTTAGGTTTTTTTTTGTAACACATTATATACTCTGCTTCATTTAAGCCATTCAGCAAATGGTAAACTTATCTCTTGTCTCCAATTTCAACCAATCAGAGAGGTTAAAGTATTCCCTATTCTCTGCAATACTGAATAGCTTAAATGGAACAAAGTATAGGTATATGTACAATCAAGATGAAAAAAGATGATTTGACTTCTCCTTTCGTTTAACTTGTAAGTTGTAATAATGAGGACAAGAGTCAACCAACAGTAGCAAAAATATAACCTCAATCTGGTCGCGAATCTGGGAACCTGGGATCACTGTAATATTTTATAAGTAAGAATAAAAAATAACGATGAAAAACATTCAAGGCTTCCCCATATGAGACGCCTCTGGTTGAAATATATAAAAAAGAAAGTGTAAATATGCATCTAAATAAGTAGTATCTTCATACCAAGTTCCAAAATTTGATTGCAACTAGTACCAGAATTATTTATAAAACTGTGTCTGATGAGGTGCACTTGCAAAAGACTTTAAATCTGTAACAAGAAGTTTCAGGACATACTTTCATATAATATTTTTTACTCAAAATGACTCCCCTAATATATGGTTTTATTTTGGCACAGTCGAATGTTTTTCACCAAATTAATAAGACACGAATTATTAGAAATTTTCTGTAGAATAATTTTGTACATAACTATTTTTCTCGAAAAATCAACCGGTAAGAAGGTATTTTCGAAATACTAGTTTTTGGTGACATTTTACCTAAAATGGCGGCATTTCCCATGCCAGTTCAAGGTCGCAAAATGGAAATTCGGTTAGAGCACCTCAAACTCTATAAGACTACTACCAATTTTCAAAACTTTCGCTAAACTTTCCAGCTAAAACTACCAAGTGACTGGACTATAAGAAATATTTGAATTTTAATGCATCATTTACAAAATAAAAGAAATAAAGTAGTAGTTATCCAAAAAAATATCTCTTTAGATCTTAAACGAAATAGCACTTCCAATTTCCAATTTGCTGATTGGTACGAAAATTTAATGGACTCTTCCCAGTGTAATCAGAAGTTAAATTTTATGACCAACAGTATTGAATTACAGGTGAATTCGATCTGACTTATATCATTCCCCGAATGTACAAACATGGGATGAAAGAATAATATATTCTATAACTTGTACGGAATAGATAATCCTATGTCTAAAACCAATAATTTCGGTGTTATTCTCCATTTTTGTCTAAATTTATATAAATTAAATATAGTATACTATGAAAATTATGTTTTTATTAAGAAACAATTGCAATAATGGACAGTAGTTTGCATTAGCCAATAAATAAAACTGTTTGTTATTAATAATAATGCGATTAGGTATTGATAGTTCTTCTTGCGAAAAATTCATATGAATAAATTATTATTTCAACACAAATGACTTAAAAAATAACTAAGCGACCAAAATGGCTGAAATTTTCAGTGATGTTTGAAAGCATAAATAATTGTAATACCAGAATAATTTTGATGATTAACATCTGCATGTTGAGTTCAAAAACTTATCAATACTCCCACGTTTCTTTCCGTGCATTTTCTCGTTTCTCTTTCCGTTTAGCCTTGGGCGAGGCTTACGGTTTTGCGAGTGGCGGAATTACTATTCCATACGAATTTTAGACTATACTTTCAGTAACACTACTTAAAAATATATTTTACTCATCACTTGACATTTTTGCTAAAAATAATAAAGTATTATTGGTATGTGACAAAAGCAATAATTTTTTATTTAACTTACCATGTAAAAGCTTCAAAACGGGTAAAACAAGGTGTATAATTAGATTATGTAATACATATATGTATATATATATATATATATATATATATATATATATATATATATATATATATATATATATATATATATATACATGTAAAAATGAAATTTGAATGAGCACATTCCGTAATACTGTTACAGAATATCAAAACCCATTAGTTTTCCAATTCACCCATTTAAAACACATGAGAAAAAGCAATTGTTTTACTTAGCGCTTTGTTTCTTTGATTTGTCACCTCAACTGCCTTAACTGTCAAATTATAATATACAGAGAATTTATTTTAACATGCAACATATGATCAATCACTTCCATGGTTACACACTACTGTCAAAATATGACAGCAATGTAATATTTGTCCATTTTAAAATGCAACATACAAAATTTGTAGTTTTGTATTATTAATACTAATTACTAATAAATTAGCCTACATATGATTAACAAAAATTCAAAACTTTAATGTAGCACATCTTAACAAACTTTGGCTTGCAAACATACATAATTTTAATGTAATAAATGTTCAAAAATAAGCCCATTCACACTGAGGCAGTATCCTAGTCGGCAGTAGAAAGAATTGTCACCATTTGTGATGTGTTCTGGTGGTATCTCCTATGCTGCAATACTATTTATAATGTTGCATTTTAAAATGGACAAATATTACATTGCTGTCATTTTTGACAGTAGTTGGTAACCATGAAAGTAATTAACCATATGTTGCATTTTAAAATAAATTCTCTGTATATGTAAAAATGAAATAATCATTTTTGTTGCTATGGAGACTGTCATATAAGTGTCAACAGAATCGTACAAGACATTTTATTAAATTTATTTAATTTTCCCCCTTTAAAGATAATAGAAAAGAAACTAGTGTATTGACTGTAAAAATCGATTTTGTTTTAAAGTAAGATTATGCCTTGATTGTTATAATTTTGTATAATTTGTATTGTTTATAGTATTATTGTTCTATTATGTGATATTAATAAATAAAATTTTCTTTTAAGGAGCAAATCAGTCTATAGTTAATACAACATCGGAGATAAGATTTTACTTATTATAAATCGATTTTTTGTCAACACTGAAGATGACACTAGTGAAAATACGACTCCGCTTCGAATTTGATGAAGAGAAGGACAATTCTAGGTTAATCAGAGTTACATCAATTCGATACGACATACGTTTTTTTAATATATATATATATATATATATATATATATATATATATATATTATAATTTGACAGTTAAGGCAGTTGAGGTGACAAATCAAAGAAACAAAGCGCTAAGCAAAACAATATTATTAGTATGTGGTGATATATTTGTATATATTTATGATCTAATGATCCAACCCTTCCGGCTACGCCAACACCTATGAACTTATAAAGAAAGAGAGAGAAAGTAATAAATAACGAGAAAGAAAGAATGTGTTTTCAATTATGTAATCAATAGTTCAACTAATTACATCCAAAACAAGAGGCAACTAAGTCATTAAAAATTTATTCAAGTATAGAAATAATTTTTAAATGTATATTTCTATGTAACTACAAATAACTTTTAACTCCAACATAAACTAAATAATATAAATATATTAAGTCGTACTTTCATAAAAAAATGATACCATTACATCCGTCATCATTACCGAAATCTAGTGAAACAGATTGGAAAAATGTACTCGTATACCAGTAGGTACTCTTGGAAAATGTGTATTCATATTTATAAAAAGGTTGTTCCCTACATTGTACGTAGGTATACAACACCCTCCTAAATCTGTAGTATTTGAGTCGGCGGCAGGATAGGGAAATGTGACCCATAAAGCGACGTTTTTATATCCGAATCATAAGAGCGTATGTGTCGCCGCGATGCTCGTTTGTTCACACCAACAAACAAAAAAGCATAGCGAGGATTAGCCTCGTACGCATTTTTTATGCTCTTTGTTGGCGCCCTCACCGTGTCGACGGTGTTTTGTTTTGAGTGAGTGCGAGATTAAGGCGTACTTTATGGTCTGTTGGTTGATGTTCATCTGTTTGTGTGCGCCACCGCCACTTCGTGATGACGGAGATCATTTGTGAGACACAAGATTAACAGCACTTTAAGGATTTACACTGTTTTGTTTTAAGACGCTGGTTATTTTTATAATGGATTCTACAAAATCTAAATGCAAGAAGCACAGAATAAATATTTTATAGTAATCCCGCAAAAAACTTAACATTAACATAATCCTTCTGTTAGTGACAAAATTAATGTACCTACCATTCTACTACCATCAAATAATAAAAAGAGTAAAATCCAAAGTAAAATCTAAATTTTTGCTTTTTTAAAAAAAGATACATTATCTTTCTAAAATTGGCAATGATTGTTTTAAATTACCAGCTGTAGTTACAGTAATTCGAATTATATATCAGCTAAAATCAACTATTGTAAATTACATAATGTAGAAAAATAAATTTGTGTATTGAACCGACGATTAAAAAACAAATAAATGCGGAACATACGGTACTGTGTGCTCTGTCTAGATATCCGTGGAGAAAACAAGAAACATGAATTATATATTTACTGACAGAGTTTATAATGGAGTGCCTATTTTGATGAATTGTGAATGTTAGTTTTAGATGAAAAAATTTAAAAGAAGAGTGACTACTAGCAAAAAAAAAAATTGCAAATTAATACAAATCTTGAGGAAGAATGATTTGGTTTATAAATCATTTGCAATGAATGGCGTTGGAATATCCAAATAGACAACATTAACAAGAAGAAAAGTGAGAGAGCACGTTGCACTAATTTTCTCGTTGATAACAGCATTATTCGCACATTAGCAGCAAGAAACGCCTTACAACGCCGGACACTGTGAAAGAAATACCGACTTTTGATCAACCGAATCAATCATCCATCCATAAGGAGCATACACCATACGCCGTTGCTTAGAGGACGCAGACACTTAAAAACTGAGCTCCTCAGTAAATTATTGTTGTTTGTTTGTTAGTAACGATATAAAATAGATTCGTCGTCCTGAAGACAAACGTCAAACGTTTCGATCCCAAAAATATCAACTACTGACTCTAACGCATGGTTGTAGTTCAGAAATTAACGGGTTCCTCGTAGGTCGTAGTCCGTTCAGTCTTGCGACTTTGGGCGACGGCGGAAGGTCCGTACGGATGGATAAAATTAATCATAAGTCGTTATTTCTTTAACAATGTCCGGTGTTGTAAGAAGTTTGTTGTTGTGAGATGTAAGGAGGATGTTGTGATCGACAGTACAAAGTAGTACACTGTGGCCTATCGGTTTTTCTTCTTGTTAACGTAAGGTCTTATATATTATATATTTCATGCTTTATGAATTTAGTTACCGCAGGCTATGAGATACTAAACTACTGTGCAAGCACCTTGTACGTCTATACTTGCTACAATAGCTTTCAGTTGTCTTTTCTCCATGTATGGATCACAGCTTGTCTTCGCTATATTAAAAAAATACAAGGTAATACTATTTTTTATAACTATGAAAGAATACGCGAGGCAGTAAAATAAATTCAATGGTTACCAACGAGTGATTTCAGAAAATTCAATAAACAGCTTAAAGTACCTACTTACATGATATATTTTGTAAAACTGTTTACACATTATGTATAAGATCAAACCTGTAACTGTAAAATTTTAGGGCATTTAGTTATTTTAATGAAAGTTATGCTGAAAAAATATAAAGTGATATACTAGGTACTGTATGTGATTCTATTAATCCACACTATGGCAAAATGTACTGAATTTGCCTTAACAAATATAGTACCAGGTATAGTAAGATGACGTTTGGCAAACATTTCCTACGGTACAAATATGTATATTGACATTACACACATCTTTGTTAAACAATAGCTTTCATAGCAATAAATAATAAGTTTTCACAATAAATGTTTCTTTCTATTGTAATTAATAATTTCTTTTGAAATGCCGGTTAGTAATTACGAACTGCAAAACAAAAATATATTATTTCTCTGAATATAAATATGAAGGTATATCATTGAGAATTATGTATGTTCAATCTTGTGGTGTTATATTTGTATATATTTACGATCAAACATCCAGAAAACACCCTTCGGTATTCCGATCCTTCCGACTGCGTCAACCCCTTACGTGGCGTGCGTCCTCCATAATTAAATCAGGGCGCACGTGTGCCTCCATTGGCGCACAGGGGCGGCCAAAGGGGCATGCTACCCCGCGCAAGGACGCTGGAAATTGGGAAAACTGCCTCCTGAAAGTTAACACAATAACCGAGATTTTCTCGTTAGCGCCCGCGGACGTGCTGGGCGCGCGTCAAATTAATCACAAACTGCGGGAGTTAGACAAAGACACAATTATACTAAACAAAAAGGAAAAAAGAGATGAAAGACGATTTTTTTGGCTTTTGTTGAAAATTAAGTGGTAGATTGCCAGGATGGAATTTTTTAGTGGTTTATTGAGCGTAAAATGGAAAAATATGAATTTATATAAAAATATAAATTTTAATCATTGGGTACATCAACCCTAGCTATAGGAATTTATTATGGAGAATACATATTACATTGCTTAAGACATTTTGATATGAGTACACCTGCTGATTCTAAAATTCAAAGTATTCAAATTGTTTCACTCATAAAATTTTGATGAAAGTAACAAAATATAATAAAGCTGAATATTTTATTTCTATAGCTCTTTTTCTTTGCTTCCTTTGAGCTTTATCAAACCCTGTGAGATGAAATGAAGAGACAAGTGATCAAAACCAGGACAACCAATGTTAATCAGCTTTGGGAGGATTTTCAAAACATTTGATAATCTGTTTATAGCAACGTTATACACAAACCAATTCAAAGAATGTTTAGAGTCTGCCAATTTATTATTAAGGATAGAGGAGGTTCTATCGAAGAAGTAATTTTTCTATTAAATATTCATAAAAATGTTCTATTTTGTTAAAATAAATATATTAAATTCGAATTTATATGTTATTTTTAATTGCTTTTCCCATAATTATATGCATGTAATTTTTTTATTTTGTATAATAATAATAACAATAATAGTAATATAATAATTTATTACCTATTGCTTATTTATGTTACTAACAAAAAAATAGTGCAACTCTTAAACATCTGAAATAAGTAATAACAGCACAGATTTTTTATCGTATGCAGATTTCGGTAATAACAACACATTGATACTGTTAACCGACATCTCTTTTAGGCAGGTATGTTTGTGGGAATCATAACAATTATTCCTATATTTTTGTTAATAAATTTAAACGGACTTTTTCTAAAGGTCGCGGGTAAAATTTCATAGAAGTTTCGAACTGAAAGACCTCTAACCTCTAAAATACAGACAAAATGTGATGTCTGATGTTCGATGAATCCCATGAATTTGTTTCACTGCTATCCGTACACAGAAAATTCAGCCAAATATTTTAAATCTTGATATAGTGTTTATTTAGGTCAAATTTCTAGGATAAATATCTCAATAATAGATGTTGACATCAAACTATATTTATCTAAAACTTAGAATGTAAAGTTATAATTCAACTATTATAATTTTACAAATATCTTCAAAGTAAAGAGTACTCTAATTGATTCTCTAACTTTTTGCTTTACTTTGTTCGACCACAAAGAACATTCTTTTATAAGAAAAAGTAAAAAAAATATTTGTTTATACTCCAACACAAAGTATTACTTCGTAGCTGCGTTCTTTGAGATAGCCATTTAAAATACTTCTCCTCAAAGTCGTTTTTCTTCTAAAAAGTTTATTTAATTGGACCCCAAGTTCTGAACGCAACGGAAATGAAAAGATCAAGTGCAGTTGCAACTACGGGAACGTATAGCCGTCTCATACGACGTAATGGCTTTATCTAACGCGAATAACACTATGAAGTACCAGTTCGCAATGCCAGTAATACTCCGCTAACCTTAATTAAACGAGTGGTGTTTCAATGAAATTGCTGTCTACCAACATGAAATATGAAATTGTCAAATGACATCCGTTCGCTGAAATGAATCGATAAACTAGGAACCAATTACAGAAAGGACGCCTTTCATAACAGGAAAAAGCTAGATTTAACGCAATACAGCTGGTATAAAGGAAGTCCTGTTAGGTCGTGATTCTTGCTGAAAATTTCTTACGAACATTTATTAAATTATAGAAAGTGGCTAATCTAGTTGGTATAGGAAGGTCAGGGTTCAGTGAGGTCCATGAATTTCTAAGAAAAATCTTTTTTTGTTAATTAAAATTAACTTAATCATCACTTCATCATTTTTATTTATTTAATCGTGTCGCGCAATATATGTAATATACACAAGTATATCAATAATAATAAAAATAGCAACAAAAAGTAAAATATAAAGTCAATCGTTTCTTCATAATATATCCGATTAGCTCATAGTTGCAGAATTCATACTAGTTAAGTACCAGAGTCGCGACGAGGACGCTTCTGCTTGACCCATTTTTCCATTGTACCATTTAATTTTTGACAGCTGTCATTTTCATTTCCAAATTTCGTCTTTGAAACACATTCCACAAAATTTTGTTTTCACAATTGAAATTATATATTAATATCACGCTTAATTTAATAAAGAATCGATTCTCATTTACTAACAACTATCTATATTTTAATTTTACCTATACGAAACCTTTTGAACTTCAAATTTTACAGGGAATGCTAAAAAAAATATATTGAAATCTATTAATACTGTACTTTTCACTTCATCAAATAAGTATTATCAACGTTTGAAAGAAGGCGAAATTCATAACAATATAACGCATTGTCGCGCTGAGTATTCATCTACTTCGAATTAGATCATTTCAAGAAAGAAAATAGTATTGGTTTAGTTGGGGAAATAAATTCTGTCCTTTGATTGGTCAGAATGTACACCAAATTCACAAAAGCAAAAGAATCACTTGTCAGCTGTCAATTATAAAATAAAATGGACAGAATTGTATGATATTTAACCATTCAACTTTGTAGTTTTTCTCACGTGAAATGAAGTGCAGAAGAGTGTACTTGTCTAAGAATAGTAGGAATTATTGTAAAAAGACTTGTAAAAGATTAATTGACTTTTGTGGGATCTTGTAGCTCTGTTGGTTAGAGCATTCTATTACAGATAGATATAGGAGAGTCCTGAGTTTAAATCCCTGTGTGGTGCATGGCTTTTTCACAAAATCTTTCTTCGTTAATTAAAATTTCCTTTATTCTTAATACCTATTTCTACGATTTAGCCAATTACATTTGATCACAAATAAAAACAGTGTGCAGAAAAAACCTAACAAGGAATAGGCTATGAACAGAAAAACGTATGTATGATCATTATTCATTGCAAAATTCAAGTTGTCAAAATTGATCGTGAAATATAATATTTCTGAAATTCATTGAAACGGGCAGTAAAAGAATATTGTCATTCGTCGTTATCTAATTTATTTCTAAAATAAGACTCCAGAAGAAAAGCTTTGATTTCTTTAGACAACATTTTTGACAATATCTCATGTCAAATTGACATTTAATTAAATGCTTTTAAATTAAGACATACCTTTCTCTGTTCATGGCCTCCTCCGAGTTAGTTTTTTTTTTCTTGAAGACGCTGTGTTATCAAAAATCATGGACTCCACTGGGATTTACATCCAAGATTTTCCTTTATCTAATAAGATGCTCTGCCAACTAAGCTGCAAGATACTATTGAAATCAGTGAATCTTTCACATGTTTTTCTTACAAGTATGAAGTAATACAGTGAATTTATTTTAACGTGCAACATATGGTCAATCACTTCCATAGTTACATACTACTGTCAAAAAATGACAGCAATGTAATATTTGTCCATTTTAAAATGCAACATACGAAAATTTGTAGTTATGTATTATCAACACTAATTTCCAATAAATTAGCCTACATACTATTAACAAAAAATCAAAACTTTAATGTAGCACATCTTAACAAACTTTGGCTTACAAAAAAATAATAATTTTAATGTAATAAATGTTCAAAAATACCTCCATTCAAACTGAAGCAATATCCTTGTCGCTCGTAGAAAGAATTGATACCATTTGTGATATGTTCTGGAGATATCTTCTATGCTGCAATACTATTTATGATGTTGCATTTTAAAATGGACAAATATTACATTGCTGTCATTTTTTGACAGTAGTGTGAAACTATGGAAGTGATAAATCATATGTTGCATTTTAAAATAAATTCTCTGTATTTACTTGTTTCTTACATATCCATTTCAAGTGCGAAAGTCGTGTCGTCAGAAAACTAAATCTTCAAAAATTTTGACGTATTTCTTCGGTTTCTCTTTCGTTTAATCTCTACATATTGGGCTATCTTCAACTGATTACTTTTATAAATTTCTTTGGTTCGTTGGCCTCTTTCGTTATCAACTATGAGTATAATGCTGCTTCATTTTACTCAGTTTCTTATTCAAAACTTCAGGAATTGCAAACTTATTTAGTTCGAATCAAACGTAGTAGGACTCCCATCACAGTAACTTGACAGAAAAAAAATCAGGTTGCCACTTGTTACAATCATATAGCTATGCAGATTATTGGACCCCGCAGAATAACATGCTACATGAGCGGAATTTTAGGATACTAAATTAATGGCGACCACTAAGATATGTCAAATATGTAAACGTCAAAAATCATCGTTTTGTTTAATATAAAAAGATGTTTTCACGCTTTGATTTTATAATTTCATTTGAAACTGTCTGAAAAATAAGCGAATTAAAGAAAATGACCATACGATACATCAAAAATTGCTGGGTTGAAAGGTATTCAAATACAACAAAAGTTAAGGACTTATTCCAGAATTTTTGGCAACGAAAATAAAATTGATCAATCGAATGTATGGAAAAGAAATTTAAATATATTGCAAAACTTGAATCTAATAAATAAAAATATCTCCTCTTTGCATTTCACAATAAAAGGTATGTAGTTTTAATACAACTATTGACAGTATTGATAAATTAAATTTGTAGATTCATTGATTTTACCAATATTTATCCCCGTAGACTGCAGTTCCAATTCAGAAATACATGTCAAGTTATGCCACAAGTAGTATTTAAACCCGAATTTACGAATTATTGCCCCTCCACTATATTTCTTGATGAAGGATTTGACTAAACAAACTAAAAAATCGTTTGACACGAGATATTGTCAAAAATCTTATCCAAAGAAATCAAAGCTTTTCTTCTTGAATCTGAATCTTATTTCAGAATTGGAAACAAATTAGAAAACGAAGAATGGCAATATACTGTATCCTTCTTTATTATCCTCTCTCCTTAAAATTACATTTCAAGATCAATTTTGACAACTTGTCTTTTGAATTAAAAAATGATCAGAACACACTGTAATATAAATGTTTCCTGCGTTCCCTGTCGAATCCGACTAATCATAGCCCTAACCTATCACAACATAATCGCGACGCTGATCTATAACTAGATTAGATACCTCTTCCTCTCCCAGTCTATCTGTCTTCTTCCACGATCCTACCATGGTGACGTCACATATCCCTTCTCCAAAACATTAAACTGCTAATAACAATATTATTACGAACTAATGTTTATTTTTTATTGTTTTAATATTTTATGACATATTGTGCATATACTGAAATTAGTTAGCGTTCAGGCATTTTTACACTTAAACATATAAATATTTCATTTTAAATAAATTCTTCTGTATGTTATCTGGAGTAAAATAAAACATTTTTATGAAAACTAATAAAATTCTATTTATATTTCCAGTACCTATTTTTTTTTTTTGCTGACTTGAATTTATTCTGCTAATTTTGAAAAACAGTACAGTATTGTTAACGTTTCTCTTAAAATATTTACAATACAATAATAATTAAAGAAGATTTATTGAGTAAAAACTGACGAATTCGTTCTGGAACGAATTCTGCACTACTTGAAGCAAACTCATACACTGAACTGAATGTAAAATTAACTGAAATATTTGAAGCTGAATAAATGTTCGTGTTCATCATGCAATTCATAAAGTGCTTTTGCTGTTTTGGAGAGAATTTTTAAAGCTCATTTTCACGTCTATAAATCAAAAGCCTGCAACTTATTAAAAAAAATTGTATGCGTGTGAACTTTTCATGAAGTGACGTGATAAATTTAAATGCCACCCATATCCACATGCGGAATTATAAAGTTTTATCTGTTTTCATTTAACTATTTAAAAACAAACTGCATCCACTCTTTTCCATGTATAAAACTAACACAGATTTATTTTTAATTAAAACAGACTAACGAACTTAATTGATAAAAACACATGGATATGAAACCAGTGGATTTTCATAAAACTGATAGGGTTGCCTTTATGAAGGCAGTTAATAATGCAAACCCAAATTTCTCTACAGAGCAAGGGGTAGAAATTCTACCGCCTCGTCATGTAGGTATCTATTATCATTTCGTCTAATATATTTTGATTTACTTTAGTTAACAATTTTATAATTGTTTTTTTTTTCATTCTTTAAAGAACTTACATATAGTTAAACTAAATAACAAGTCATGTACGATTCTACCAGGTACATTTTTTGTAACTACAGTATATCCGTTTCAACTATAAAGTGGTGTGAAAATAGAAGCAGATTGATCTTGTTTTCTGATTGGATAAGACCCCGATATTATCCAGTCAAACAGCAAGATAAAACTGCTCCTATTTTCACACCACTCTATAGTTAAAATGGATAGAGTATGGTAATATAGTTATTATTATAAAAATAAAAATGGCCGCCTAATGGGTTTAACCGACGTCGTATATTTTATAGTTCTTTTGATCCCCATGTTGAACACGATATCCTAGACACTTTGTATGGAATGGAGAAAC